>CM032661.1:35707130-35728595 GCA_019095985.1 Streblospio benedicti
TGCAGAAACCTTCTTTTTCATCAGAAGATAGAAAAAATTGTTAATGCAAAGTACAAATGTATGTACAAGGCGGTGCACCCTCGCAATATATGTACACTTAGCTCAAAAGACATGAGTCCAACACAAAGAAATCAGATTACAAATAAATGAAGATGAAAAAAACCTGAACTTAAAAAACAAGTGATGTTTTCTTGTTTGCAGTTATTTTGGAACAATCAAGAACCCCAAAATTATAGGCAGATCCAGGGAGCAGGAGCGCACGTCCCCCCCTTCCCCCACCAAAATACTTAATTTTCACAGGGTTTTTTCTACACGCCCGCCATCGATAGTGCATACCAAACCCATGAAATTTCTGACGTGAGTCCGCACTTTTCTAAAAACCTGGATCTGCCATTGAAGGACCCCCAAATAAACAAACCAAGCCGTATAAATAGAAACGTTGTTGTATTACGTGACGTTGAGCAGCCAGAAGGAGTAGAGGTAGAGCGTGGCGTGGCAGTAGGCGGCAGACTCGGTGTCCACGTACTCCACCGATCCGTACACCGAGTAGACCCAGTAGCAGCCTGAAACAGGGGTGGGTGGTTAACCACTGAGTGAAATAATAATGAAGTACAGATTGCAAAGCTATTGCAATGTGGTCAATTAGTTTGCAAAGAGGCTGACCTCTGTGTCCATTTTTAAGAAAAACATTACAGCATGGGCCTCAGCATCATGGGAGGGGTTGGGGTATATAATGATCTAATACTATGGTTTACAAACAACACTATATTATACAGTAATACACTATTTTTTACTAGTAATATGTGTATTACTGTTTGGTATAGTGTTTGTAAACCATAGTAGTAGACCATTATATTCCCCAACCCCTCCCATCATGCTGAGGCCCATGCATTAGAACGTAGGCAAAGTTTTATTATTCATGTGCATGTGTTGTATTACTTCTCAAACTATTTATTTTTATTCGTCATTATTTTACTGTTTAAATGCTATGCCATAGCCAATACTTTATGGTATGATTGTAATTTTTATGGAATATTTTTAGTTTCCAACTTTTCATACAAAAGTGAGAAATACTCTAAAAGAGCATATTTCACTTTTTTTAACCAAATTTCCAGATTTTGAGGTGTATTTGCAAAAGGGAAGACAGCAAACCAGCAATACAAAATCTTTGCCATATTGTTATTGACCACCATGAATGAACGAACCCTCAGATGTGTGTATGTTGAAAAAGTTAAATTCCAGGAACACCCTATTTGCTCAGTGTATCATGTTTTGGACACCATCTTGAATTTACATTGTTCCAATAGTCCTATTCCTGCAAACTTTTGATATAATACAGAGGACACCCTAAGCTTTCCAATGATCTATGATACTCTACTCTTGCAATTTGTGATGGGTTATACATATGTGAGCCCACCAGTCGACTGGACTATTTGTCAACGGAGCTTTTAAAACCCACAATACAGACATATAAAATATCACATTATACACTAAAATTAATTTATATAGGTAAGTTATTTACAAAATGAACATTTACAGCAATCACCTTCCCACTTTCGGCGAACAACATTTTTAATGCAGTCATAGGAAGAAGGATTTGAGCGTCACTTACCGGCGAAGAACCAGCAGCAGAGGAAGAAGCCTGTGAGCGACTCGAGCACCTTGAGACACTTGGCGCAAGGGGGCGAGTTGTCATCGTCTGCAACACGGGGGGCAATGTGGATGATCATGTGTGGCGTGGATTATTACAATGTCCTCAAATGGGAAGATCCAGGGGTGGGAGCTTGTTGTTTTGTTTTGTTTTGTTTTGTTGTTGTTGTTTTGTTGATTTTTTTTTGATTTTTTTTTTTGGGGGGGGGGTGGCGAGGCACGTGGTGTAGGGGGTGTTCTATTACTTGGGTGATGTCACCTTTTGAAAAATATAGTAGTTATTTAACAGTATTTGAACTTACTTTCTGACCTTCTAAGTGCTACTAGTTGAAATCACATTGCCATCTTTGCTTTATGTAAAATATGTAAAATATGTCTAAATTATGGACATATATATTCAAGTGTATTTATATAATGGCACAGTCAAATCAATGTTTGTATGTCATTGTGAAACCATGTCGTGGGTGGACAAAGATGACGTCACTAACCAGGAGGGTGGCGGGGGGGGGGGGGCTGCTGCAAAGATGGCGAAAGGGGACCGGGGGGGAAAAAAAGGCCAAAAATGAGGTGAGGTGACGTCATTTCTGAACGATCCCTAATCAAGAAAAACGTATACAAACGCTTGTGGAGATGAAATTTTAAAAAGCATAAAACTGACTCGCATCTTGATCATTAAACGGTTTTATTAGAGCTAGAGGGTACGTTGATTAGAGGTTGATTAGAGGTAGGAATTTAACACAATACCTGCCAGCTCGGGGGAAGGGGAGGGCGTTTAATGGATGGAGGCTCGTATTAGGCTGGTATTAGTTGATTCTGTCTTTTATATTGACTGCGCTCAGTCTAAGAGGTAGAATAAGGTGTTATATAATATTGATACATAGAATTTTAACACTGATATGTATAATTAATTTGTTAGACTAATATGATTCATTTTAATACTATGTATACTGTATAGATAATTTTATTCAAATGGATTGTAACTTGTTACATATCCGAAACAGATAAAAAAAACATGAATAAATGAAAAATAAATGAATAAAAGTAGAGCTAAGCCATTATTAGAATATTTACGGTATGTTTAAGCCAAGAGCCATACCCCTGGCACCCCGCTGGGGTCTACAGACCCCCACTTACTACTCCCTGCTCACCGTCGCTGCTGTTCCTGGCGCAGCAGCACGTGGTGGCCCAGCTGACGAGGCGCAGCACGCCCTGCAGCACGCCCGCCGCGCCGAACACCAGCTGGTACAGTGGGATGTATGGCTCCAGCGGGCACTGCTCGCGGTACAGCACGCCTGCAAGGAGCATTGCCGTGAAACAATCGCTGGTGCTTGCGGCAGTGGGGGGGGGGGGATGCGGGGTTATTTGGTGGTGGGTGTGAGGGGGTATAATATTCTTACTATTTTAAAATCACAATTAACGTATTATTAGTTAAGGAGGCCTACAAGCATTGTTGGAATTTTCGCTACAGAAATGTGATTGTATTGTATTGTGTTGTGTTATATTGTATTGTATTGTATTGTATAAAAGGTCAAGAAATCCTACATCCCTAATTTCATCTTTATGAACAACTGTCTATACACTGGATGGTATGTGGCTGAAACATTGTAGGGTCTGGGGGAAAGGCTCAAAGAACATGGCGAACAAGACGAAAGAGTAGGCCCCTAATGTGTATTATGCATTGCCTTATGAAGTCCCTTTATATATGGTATAGCGTAAATCCTCATACATTTTGGGATTGTTCGGGCGTTTACATCAATTATTAATATTACACATTGTATGACATCAATATCTACGTTCTCCACATACAACTCATTCTTGACTTGTTTTACCGTGTTGTATACAGCTTTGACCTACTTTAACTCGTCTTTTACGGATCCATCCTTGTTTTTTATGTATCATCTTTAGCTTGAACGTCACATACTGACACCCACGCATGGACCACATACCACGCCTACACAGCATTGTGGGTGGCAGCTAGAAAATGGTTATAATGGAGGACACAGGAAATATTCTTTAGAAACTATTTATCCCATTTTGATGTTTTGAATGGTTGATAATTTTTGTTTGTCTTATATGACACAGCACTTACCATGTTAGACTTGAAAGCGAATGTGACGGTCGAGACCATTTGAAGCTAGCCCCCCCCCCCCCCCCCACCCCCCACCCACCCCGCCCCCGATGTGATCTTATTAATTTAGAAGTTATTATACAGCATAGGCAGAAACTAATCTGAGTATTTTTCTATTTTCTCTAATTCTCTATTCCATACGAGCCAATCCATTCAATGATCTCCAAAGAACTACATGTATTAGGATCAATTATTGAAATTATAAACCAACATTATTATCTGGCCAGTGCGTGGTCTCGTCTCCAATAGATGCAGCATACCTATTTACCAAATATCGTATTCCTGGGATAGGTTTGTGTGCATTATTATTATAATGTGGCCAAAGACTTTCTATGTCCAGAACTCAATAGAAGATCGAGACCGGGATCGGGTTATTTTAAGTCTTCAGAACGCCTTAAACTATGTACGTTCCTTTCTTAAAAAGAACGCGGTCACGTGGGGGTTTGGATTTTGGGTTTTCTACTAATTTATGCTTTTTAGTTGAACGTTGCTGACTTCTCTTTGTGATGTTGACTGCTTATAGATTCGCTAACTTCTTATCTCCTTTATGAAACAGCTGTCAGCATTTAAATACTCCGCCAAAACTTTTTTTTTTAAATCAGCTGTGTGCTACAAAATACAACAGGTATCTGAAACAGCTCAGGGGTATATTTTTCGTTTTTATATGTTTGGTCACTTCTTGAATAGAGGATCATGTGAATAATAACTCAGAATGCTGATCCGCCCGGAAGGTCTTGGTACAGAGGGATCTACCGTAATTGCTATCAACGAGTTTGAAATGTGGGTCACGTGGAAGATTCTGAGTTCCTGAGTTCTGCTGCCAATATTCTTGTTGTTGTTTTTCTTGCACAAATAATTGAATTAGAACCTACCTAACACTATGACCTATTTCTTCAAACTGTACGTAAGCGATTGCGATATGAGAATAATAGAAATATGAATAGGCGAAAATTATTCATACTAAAAGTAGGGCCTAAGTGTTCTGACAGGACGCAAAGGACGCTTTATTTTTAGAAGTTATATGGTTGAAAAAACAAGCACATGACACTTCTCGGAGGACATGCAACGTTTTATGAATAACCTAAAGTGGTGATGTATCATACAGTTCAACTAAAAAGATATTTCAATGATAATTTCAGTATCTTTACAAAAGTACACAAACAAATTAGTCAGAATGCACGAAAGGTGACATAAAATACTGGTGACTGTGTGATGTTAAATGCTAAACCATGTGATAAGGTTGGAGAGAAGGGTTGAAAATGGCATCATTGTAGTTTCAATAATCCACAAAATAGGCAAAAAGCAAACAATACAAGTATTTTATTTCAAAGTGTCTAATTATTAGTGTCTACAAAGAAATGCAATTATTTCAAATCGGTTAATGAGTGGTATTCAAAAAGTTGGTTGAATATCTTTGGTTGGCTTTAGTTTTTATTTTATTATTTTTTTATTATTATTTTTTGCTTGCTCGTTTGCTTGTTCTCTTTTTTCTTTCTTTGTGTTTGTTTGTTTTGTTTGTTTCGGGGGGCTGGGAGCTGGGTTAGGAAAACTAAGAACTCCGCCCTGAACGTGGCCCTGCAAAGCACGTACCGAAGACGAGGCTGGTGGTGGGAATGGCGAACATGATGCCTATCCAGATGATGCTGCACGCCGTGCCGCACAGCACGGCAGACACCTTGGCCAGGCCGCCCTTGGCAGAATCCATCTACACAGACGACACGTGCCACTAGTTATACATTTACTTCTCTTTTCGAGTGATGTTTAAACTTACTTTACATCCCTGTGAACGTACCAACCCAACTAGTAGAATTGAACATAGGCGTATTATATGTTAGTATACCCTTGTGTTTTACATAGATCTAGACAGAACGTCAGCGTAATACATTTAACAAATTTACTTTGGCAATGTTGTCTATTGTGTTTGATGAACCTGATAGTCATAGTCATGTGGCCTAGTATAGTTGGATCGCCAAACATACTGCAGAACACACCATGTCACTACTGCCCTGTGTTTTCTTCAGGGTGAGGCTTGATGCATTCAAACATGGCTACTCAGTCGT
This sequence comes from Streblospio benedicti, assembly GCA_019095985.1. NCBI lineage: Eukaryota > Metazoa > Annelida > Polychaeta > Spionida > Spionidae > Streblospio > Streblospio benedicti. The sequence continues at coordinate 35,712,969 of CM032661.1, forward strand.
GAATAATACACAGCGCGTATGTACAAAGTAATTATTTCTGTCAATGTAAATTATCAATTCACCGTGATATTTAGTTACACGCTCTACAGAAGCCAGAATTACACACGCGAGTATGGATCAATGGACGGGTTACTAAGGTGGATACCTTACCGCAGTGGATGCCTTACCACAATTATAATGGCCTTGTTTACATAGCACACTGGAACGCCAAATATGGTCAAAGCTTGCAGTAGCAACAATTATGAGAACTATGAGAATGTTGGTCACGCCAATACCCGAGCATACCTGTCTTAAGCGGGTAACAACGGGCGTAATAGTTCTGGGACACTGTCGTTTGTACAGCTATAGGATTCCATACACGTTGTGTGCGCCTCAGAGCACGTGCCTCCGAATGCCAAACACCTGTGTTTGACTCAAGGCCTACGAGTCCGCTATTTGTGCTAACTTCTGCTTTGTGCAGAATGGTGCTGGTTTCTGCTCATATGCTTGTTGCACTAAGTTCCCAAAAAGAACTGAAACATGCACACTCTTACGGGGCCTTACGCCTGCACCAAACTGAGCTGTATATTGATTGGCTTGCTCATTAAAGAACAGTCGCGTCCTCACGTTAACCTATACATTTAGAAGTGATACAGCACAGGCAGAAACTACTCTGATGAGTATTTATTTTCTAACTTCTGCTATACATGTACATGTATAACTGAACCTATTCTTTTTTAAAGCAAACTGTACATTGATTCAAAGAAACTCACAGAACTCTTAATCTCCTACATCCATTAATACCAACTATGTGCATTTCAATATCCACCCTCACCTTGCGTTAGATAAAATTTATATCAATGAAAAAACAAACAGCACTTTGAAAATCCGTATCCTATCCACCTTAAATCATTCTAGATTTGCATTTACACTGTTCTTATCAGTATAAAATGGGTAATAGCATGTGTATAAGCCAGTCTTGTTCTAGTACACCACTCACCGTGAATGATGTGTTTGCTTTTGTGTTCGACTGTCTGTCCTGAATCTCAACTCCTTCTGATCCGCCTATTTAAGGCAAACGGTAAAATGTGGATCATCACGTGACCCGGACACGCTCCGGATGTTACAGAGAGACATACGTCACGCGACAATAGATCTAGGCCACGTCACATGCGGGTGAATGAAGCTCAACCGCAGTGTTTAGAAGCGAGGCGGTTTGCCACCGTTACCCGCCTCACGAACAAAACTAAACCAAAGTCAAAACAATTTTATAGAAGCATTACTTTTACCTATTGGTTCGAACTTTAGTAGAAATGGTTATTTTATTTTGATAATATTTGCAAATGCATAAAAACAAGGGAGTTTTAATCCTTAATTTGACCGTGTGAGGATTTATTTCGACCTAGACTGATGTTCGCAAATTTTATTTTGAAATACAGCAAAAGCCACCGCAGCTGGGGGTACATAAAATGTTTCTCAGAAACATTAAATTACACAGTAAGTTATATGCCGACAAAGTGCATCAAACTAAAATAACATTATGACTAAATCTCGAACACACTAGTGCTGTCAATCCTCTAATTTAAACTAAAAAATAGCGTTGATGCTTACCCTCCGCTATGTTGGTTTAGTTTTGTTCATAGTGGTTGCCATCGTTTCTGGACAGTGAATAGGGGAGCTGAAAAGTTTGGGTCTTTTACCACTTTAATCGTCGTAAAAAAATGATGCTTTCATGGTTTAATTTGGTTTTATAGTTTTACTCCGTATTTTTATTTTGTTTATTTTGTACATATATTTTATGGTGTGGTGGGGGCGTAATTTTAAGGCATCGTATTAAAAGTTTACAAAGAACTACGTCACTCAAACGAAGACCGCACGTTCAAAATAGAAAAGGTGTCGATTTACGGCTGCATTAGACTTAGCGCTATTTCTGCCAACTATGTCACATGATCAAATTCAAATTGCATCCTGCACGAGTATAAACCTAATTATAGCCACAGATGTTCAGACCGATGCTGCATATGAAATGTCTTACATTTTCCTGCGGTGCACCACAAGTATAAAAGTTGAACTGTAAAACTGAGAGTACTGCCCATCCCTACATGTGGGCCGTTACATGCCTTTGCTTACGTCATATTATCCTCCCACGCGCTCTCTTGTCACAGGACAGAAGCCGCCACATGCACCGCCTGCGCGTCTCTGTGTCGACCACATACGCCTCCTCTGTGCTTTACCTCTATAGTTTAATTTAGGTTTACTTATTATTGTGACAATGTCCAAATAATAACATATATACATCAACAACAATATCAAATTTAATTTGGACCCGGCAACATTTGGTGTACGGAGTCACATTAATAAATGCTTATAATGTTACATTATAATGATTACGACTAATATAACAATGAATATTAAATATATTTACATACAACAGTATATCAAGCAATATGACTTTTACAATTCGTACATTTTTTGTTTACGGAGATTAAAACATTCGTTTGAGAATTTTGCAGTGCTTTTATGGCAAGACACTGATAATAGCAAAACTTTATGTGTCGCATCTCAATAAAAAGTAAACTTATAAACTTTTATATACTACACTTATTTTAATAACATTTCTACTTTCCACTCCTTCTTCAAGTGGCACTCAAGTAACTCAATCGACAAGTAACATAATTAACATTTGGTTTAAACTTTTTATGTTGCAAAGTTGAAAACTATAGATTCTAATTTGATTTTGTATTTATAACTTACTAAGTTTGATATGTTAGATTTATTTTATTATGGTTATGAGTACTCGGAGAAGCCTGCAAAGGCTGAAATATTGTTCAAATAAAGAAACATATCATATCAAATTACTTTTTATTAATATTGAAATATGGGACACAGGAAGCATTGGAAATACAGCCCTTAGTAAGCAGCAATGACACCATAGGATGTTATGTCTTCTTGGGCATTAATGGATGGACAAGCCCAAATCGCTTATTCGGATCTTACTATTGTCAGTTTGTTTGTTTTTTTATCTCCTTGCCATGCTTCCTTCAAGACAAAACGCGTAACACACACCAATTACAACAATTACGAGCCATATTTATATTATGAAATGGATAATAAATCACGTTCCTCTAATGCTCTATCTTTACATGGAAATTGGTCTACAATGTGCATTAAACAAACCGAATGGATGGAAATGTTTAGAAATATATCATTTGAGGGCGGGAAGCGGGGGGGGGGATTACGTTGTACTCAGGTAGAATTTCAAAATATTCTGACTGTCAAATTCTATGTAATACATATACTTCTTTGAATGTATGTTACCACATCTTATTTCAAAAGTCATTTTTTGGTATAGTAAACATTTATTTAATTATTATGAAATACAATCACATACTATTCATGGCTATTATGATTAATAGAATTACGTAACATGGCACACTCAATGCATTCTTATGAACATGTTATGGCTAAAATTAAAACTCATTTTCAGTGAATTTGAATCATACCTAGCAAATATCTTGAATATGTTACACTCATCTGTGAACACAAGGGTCTAAAATTACATACAGCATGCACAATTTGGGTAAACCAATACATAGTTGTTAAAATATGCATTATACTACCCTGCTTTAATTAACAATAAAACATAAATCACCCAATTAGACTATACACAATAAAGGATACAATTATTTACCGTGAAAAAGAAAATTCCTAACTTGTATAATTTTCGTGCACAGTGAATTAACATCCAAGAGTTGTATTGTACTCTGTTTCTTGATATAAGCAATGCATACTTAATCCAGTCTCAAAAGTTATTTACACATCCATACTTCATCACAGCCGTAGTAATGTGTAAAGATCATGAATATCAATGTCTGAATCATCCAATTTCACCCAAACATCAAATTCATCCAATTTCATCAACAATTTCACCCAATCATCATTTCACACATCCATACTTCATCCTTCCGATACTTCATCACAGCTCCAGTAATGTTTAAAGATCATGAATATCTTTATATCAATTTCATTCAATCATCGTCATTAATTTCATCCATCCATTCATCATCAACTTTATCCAATCATTATCATCATCAATTTCATTCAATCATCATCTGCGTGTGGCTGGGACGACCTCTGGGGGCAGATTAAGGAATTCCCGCAGGTACTGGATTCCCTCATCTGTCAAGTACCAGTGATAATGACGCCATCTAAACTGCTCCGTCACATAGCCTCTGGACTTCAACGACTACAAAAGATAAACATATAAAAAATCATAACCCTATAATATCATAACACAGATATCTAAACATCATTATATTTAGTATAATAATAACAAAGCCTGTAACTTCGGAAACTTGGGTTATGTAAAATTTGTGCACAGTATCAACGTGCAAGTTTCGTCATAAGTCTTGCATGATTTGTATTCAAAACCATTTATTTTCATTTCAAAATGAAATGTAGTACAAATCTTTTGACAAATAATGACCTACACACTAGCAATTTAAAATGAAATGCCAAACACGAATGCTAACATAAAGTGCACCAAGTTAGTAGGTCGTGTACTAATTACCACACTGTCTTTTGCAGCATTGCCCTTTCTTCACATAACCACGATATTTAATTGTTACTTAATCAATTAGTTAGTACTTTCATTTGGTCAAAAGTAATTGTTAATCAAATAAGGCGCGGGTCAGCACATTGTAGTGATCTATAGTTCTGTTAGACCATTAGAAGGCTGCTTCGTAACTGATTTGACCTCATGAAACAAGTGCACGTTTTGAATGACGGCCTAACGGACGTTACGCAACGTCAGTAAACACAATAAGTGGCTATGTTTCTTCGGTAAATTGTCGTTTGCTCGACTTAAGTGGATACGGCCGTTGGCGGGAAGAGATATTTTGCTCGAAATAAGCAAGGTTTTTTTTCTCACCAAAAATCTGTTCCTACCGGTGACATATAGTAGTTTTTGGTGTTGCATCTTTTTTATACCCATCGCCCATAGCAATAATTGAATTACAGTAGAACCGCCAATCAAGATCACCTCTATAATAAGATCACGTTCCACCGCCCCAGACCTTCATAAAGCTACCAAAAGAGACCCCTGTAAAGAGATCATCTCTCTATTGAGACAATCTAACACTGGTGCCAAAAGAGAGGTTCTACTGTACTTAAAATATAAGCAATAACATGTACTTACAGTCAAAGCCTTGATCACGTGAAGGTTGGGAACGCTCTCAACCTCTGGGTGCTTGGGGGCATGGAAGTCTTTCTCGGCACACATAACGCCCTCCTTGAAGAGGTGCTCATAGATGGCGACACGGTTCTTCTTTGGCATCAACATTCTAAAGCACAACGAGAACATTTAAACAGTGATTAATATTGAATAAGTCGAAGATTCACTCAAATTTACAGAGATGTGTTGCTTGATACGGCCACCACAGGCCGATTCTATCGTTCTTTTTTTCCCTTTCTTTTTTTTTCTTTTTTTTTCATTTTTTTTTTTTTTTTTTTTGGGGGGGGGCTCACTTCATGGGTACTCACGTTCCATGGTGAACATGCCCAAAATCCTGTGATAATGAAATATTTTGGTAGGGAGAGGGGAGCACTGCCCTGGATCTGCCTATGGTCATTGCGCAAGTGAATCAGAGAGAAGTCTTGTAGCACGGTACTAGCACAGCTACTTTATGATCATATGAATCAACTACCGTAAACTTACAAGAGTCCGCGTGTTATGGCACGCCCACCTTAAATAACTAATTTTGCCAACGGGTGACAAGGTGGCACTCAACGGATTTGCATTAGCCGCCGTCAAATTAGTCAAAATCAACAGTGAACTATCATGATACTTCAAACTGATTGCAAGGTCAGGAGTGAGCTTATGTTCAGAGGTAAATCATTGGTATGACCTAAATATTTGTAGATGAATTCGTCGATATATTGAAGGTGTTACCAACTTAGTAGAACCACATGTCAAAGACATATTTTAATGTCAAAGATAATCGTTCACCTCATGCATTGTTTACTCGTATTTTCTACCTCAAAGAAACTTTTCAAGCAAGATGGACATTCAAGAATGGTCTTACTAGAGGCTACAATTTTCTCACCTATGACTTTATACTTTTGTTTTTGTTTCATTACTTGCCGACAAATAATATCAATTCAAATATAAAGTAATACAATTCTCATACCTTATAAGCTTTCAAACTTCGTTGTAAAATGCTAAAATGCAATATGAACGCAAAATGCAAGTAACTCCGTGTTTGTGACGTTTGTACGATATGAGAAATCTCCAAATCGCAGAATATATAAGGGCAGATCACGTGATCTTTTAATCGAATTTCTGAGAGACAAAGAAAAACCACCACAATTAGAGTTCCCTTTATTTTCGCCCAAGTATGTGCTCGGTTAAGATGGTTACGCAATGTTACTAACTGTTTACGGAGGTTGACAAAAGTTTAACTGTCTTTATAATTGTTTGATTGTTGTATAATCGTTCACTTGCTGTGTCCTTAAATAGATTTTATTTATCTATATGGGTACAATTTATAGCAATAACGTGGCTCTGTAAACAGCATGCCATTTGTAGTTGACGTTTGGTAAATGGCTAAACGGTCAAATTGGTAATTTTGTCTTCTTTTTGAAGGGATCAAATTGTTTACGAGGAACACTCACTGGTCGTGAAATAAACTTTCCTTTGTTTTAAATTTCTATTTCAGGTTTAATCGAGGTGTCCGCGCATCCTTTAAAGTCTTAAAATGCATTGTTTTGTTTGGGGTGGAAAATAATAGTTATTAAAAGTTTACATTAATGGTGTTTTTATATTTATTTTTAAATAAGGGAGCGGAGCGGTTTGGAAGTTATACGCCATCCATCCCCACACCCTGCCCTATTTTCTTTATAGAAAAACGATTTGGGCTTGAAATGCAAGGCAGTTTTCCAAAATTTGAAACATTGTTGGTAATTGAAAGTAGCTAAAATGCACCCTTGAGCACACAGAATATGAAACATTTACAGGGGTAAACGTACGGACCCCCAATAGCGTATACAGCAACAGAGAGGACCCCATGATCTACCAAGCAGCCCCCCAGACTCTCCCAGGACAGCAGCAGATAGGCAAAGACGTGAAGATCAACGTGAGCGTCACCCTCGTCCAATCGCACCACCTCCGGCACCTCCACAAGGACAATCCCCTCCATCTTGGGTAGAGCAATCAAGTACTGCCCATCAACAGAACTCTATCATAGACCATCATACAAACAGTAAGTTGGATGGTATTTCACTCAATAGAACATCTGCTAATGTCTCAGGTAAATAGGATCCTAACCTAAGTACCGACCATTTAATCAAGTTTTAACGTCTTGGAACGTAAACGAATGGACGCTCACAAATAGTTGTTTAAGAGAAAGTATTCTCTCTCATATACAGTCAGATATAATATTTATTTGTGAAACTCATTTGAAAGGAAATGATACTATTAAGATACAGGGTTACAGCTGGTTTGGTTTCAATCGAGAACTTAAACATGTTAGGGCTAAAAAAGGTAGTGGAGGTGTTGGTTTCTTTGTAAGCGAAGAACTTTTTAATGAATTTACAATATCTGTTCATGATAAGTCATTCAGTAGCATTATTGCCATTGATTTGAAACACATAGAAAATGACTTTAAGCTCAGTATCATTGGAGCATATTTACCTCCAGATAACTCGAACTATGGTAGAGACTCCACTGCCTTCTTTGCTCAGTTGATATCGCTTGTTTACTCAACAATGAATAGTGATTTGACTATTTTATGTGGTGATTTTAATGCTAGAACATCTGATCAGTTAGATTATATTCCAAATGTTGATGACCTATTACAAAGAAAATGTTTAGATAAAACCAAAAACAACCATGGTGAATCCTTGATCGATTTTTGAAAAGATACAAAAATGTGCATACTGAATGGAAGAATAACTCCTGATTTAGATAACTTTACATGCATATCTGGTAAAGGGAAATCTGTTGTTGATTATTTTATAACTCCCTGCGACTGTATCAAGTATTGTAAAAAGCTTGTTGTGGGGACAGTTAGTGACCTGATTGATCACTTGTCTATTCAGGACCAGATATCCAGTAGGTGCAAACCCCCTGACCATTCAGTAGTCACACTTGAATTGACTTACAGCCTCAGCACTGCTGACAGATTAACACAGCATCAAGGTCATGAACAAAATGAAAACATTTCTCACAAGAGAAAAATGTATTGTTTTGATAAGAAGCCTGAAATGTTCATGAAAAGTGAGAGCTGGAGGTTGGCTATACTTGATATAGTAAACAGTCAATTGAATCACATTAAATCACAACATGAAGTAGATCATTTCTATTCACATTTTTGTACACTTTTAACAAAGGAACTTGATGAATATTTGCTTGTGAATAATGTAAAGAAAAATTCAATGAAAAAATGTCGTGTGAATAAGCCATATTGGAATGATGATCTTACTAAATTATGGAAAATCATGTGTGAAAAAGAAAAGTTGTTTGTTATTTTCAATGGTAAAAAAAGTGAAAAATCATTTCTTCGTAATGAATACAAAACTGCCATGCGATCATTTGATAAAAAGTTACGTCAGTGTGAAAGATTGTACAATTTTAATAAAGGTTTAGAACTTGAATCATGCTCAACTAGAGATCCAAATGAGTTCTGGAATTATATTTCAAAACTAGGCCCCAAAAGAGACAACTCTATTCCGATTGAAATAAGAGAAGATGACACCTTTATTATTAATGAAAAGGAAGTTTTAGATAGATGGAAAGATGATTTTGGTTCACTCTACAATGCCCCCGGTAATCTTGATTTTGATGACACTTTTCAAAATGAAATTCTACAGCAAAAAGCTGAAATTGAGCTAAACTTATCTGAAACCAATGATTTTGTGAATGAACCAATATCATAGTTACAATGAAGTTTGAAATGCTGTCAAAAGGTTAAAGAATAAAAAAGCAGTAGGGGTTGATTTTCTACCAAATGAGTTACTGAAATGTGATGATGTTATTCTTACTATGTGTTATATGTTCAAATTATTCTTTCAACACAGCATTGTCGCGTCCATCGTGAAATTGAAGATGCTGTTTTTCACGATGGACACGACAATCAAGTGCTCAAATACCATTCTATCATGAACAAGATACAATTACATAATGCAATATAATCAATCATAAAAGTCTATCATGAACATGATATAATAACAGTGTAGATGTAGGACAAAAACATTTGGTGGGCTGAATTTAGGCCTTCTAAGGGTCTGGTGACGATTCCAGGGTTTGGGTTCGCAGGCGTATACGCTAGTGGGGGTCCGTACGTTTACCCCTGTAAATGTTTCATATTCTGTCTGCTCAAGGTTGCATTTTTATCTGCTTTCAATACCAGCAATGTTTCACATTTTGGAAAACTGCCTTGCATTTCAAGCCCAAATCGTTTTTCTATAAAGAAAATAGGGCAGGGTGTTGGGATGGATGGCGTATAACTTCTAAACCGCTCCGCTCCCTTATTTAAAAATAAATATAAAAACACCATTAATGTAAACTTGTCTGATTTATCATCAATTCGTTTGGGCAAATAAATCATCAACAAGCTCAAATTTCTGATTGACAATCCAGTCTCGTGCTCAAATTATACATATTGGACTATAGTTTCCTTTATAGTCTAGATCCATATGTCATGATATATAGATCATAGAACCTAGATCCCATAGCCTTTGTCCGTTAAATTTGATTTTTTGTTGATTTTGGTTGTTTGGCGATCAAATTCAACAAATATGGCGGGGAAGAAATTTTCTCGTCCTGCACCCGGGCAGCACCCCATTTTATGGCACATTTTAAAAATGGCCGCCACAGTGATAAATCTCTCCCAATGTGACCATTCTAAGTTATTTCTACTGCAACTGTTTAGAGTATACGCTATACATGTATTCTTTTTTTTTAGTTCTTGTTGTTGTTTTTTTTCTTTTTCTGCTGCTTTATATCCGAAAAATAATAAAGTCCTATTTTAAATTTAAATTTATTTGTACATGTTTCGGCATCTTCAGTGCCCTTCTCAACTTTACAAAACCAAATTCAATCAACAATGCCAATCCTATTTTATATCAACTCTATACTAAAATATCGTATTATATTAACTTATACTATATTACACTAGTAGACGTTCACCACTCCTTGCTCTGAGAGATACATCTTCAGCATACGTACACTCATTCCTATTCCAATCAATCATCCCTGCTTCCATTCTATACCCTATTCTTCAGCTATCATCTGTTACCACATTATATATTCTTTACACAATGTACTCACATTTACACTATCAATAAACAATTTTAAAATTTTTATATTACCTTTTCTAATTGACACAATGTACTCTCATTTACACTACTAATTAAAAACATTTTAAACTTTTAAATTTCCAAAAACATTTCAAAAACATTTTAAGAAAAAACACATTTCCAAAGCATTTCAAAACATTTCTATTATACCATTGAGTGTATGTACTGCAGTTCATTACTCCTTCAATTTCATCATACAAGGCCGAAAATGATCCCTGATCCCTGGTTGGAACAAGACTTTCATGGTACAGTGGCCACCTTAATTCTTTTAAAATACATTGTTTTCCACTTGAAACTAATAGAATGGGTCCAAAAGTATATGAATCCAATGTCTCCCTTGGAGGGAAACCCCATTTCACCATACCTGGGGCCCCACTTTAGAAAAGAGCCACAAGATTTTAATGGTACAGTGGCCACCTTAATTATTTTAAAATACATTGTTTTCCACTTGAAACTAATAGAATGGGTCCAAAAGTATATGAATCCACTGTCTCCCTTGGAGGGAGACACCATTTCACCATACCTGGGGCCCCACTTTAGAAAATAGCCACAAGATTTTAATGGTACATTGGCCACCTTAATTCTTTTAAAATACATTGTTTTGCACTTGAAACTAATAGAATGGGTCCAAAAGTATATGAATCCACTGTCTCCCTTGGAGGGAGACATCATTTCATCATACCTGGGGCCCCAGTTTAGAAAAGAGCCACAAGATTTTAATGGTACAGCGGCCACCTTAATTCTTTTAAAATACATTGTTTTCCACTTGAAACTAATAGAATGGGTCCAAACGTATATGAATCGAATGTCTCCCTTGGAGGAAGATCCCATTTCACCATACCTGGGGCCCCAGTTTAGAAGAGGGAGCCACAAGATTTTAATGGTACAGTGGTCACCTTAATTCTTTTTAAAAACATTGTTTTGCACTTGAAACTAATAAAATGTGTCCAAAAGTATATGAATCCACTGTCTCCCTTGGAGGGAGACACCATTTCACCATACCTGGGGCCCCACTTTAGAAAATAGCCACAAGATTTTTATGGTACAGTGGCCACCTTAAAATGCTTTGTTTTCCACTTGAAACTATTAGAATGGGTCCAAAAGTGTATGATTCCACTGTCTCCCGTGGAGGGATACTCGATTTCAGCATACCTGGGGCCCCACTTTAAAAATAGCCACAAGATTTGAAGGGTACAGTTGCCACCTTTATGGAAGACCCCATTCAGCATATAAGGGCCCCTAACACACTTTATATTTGTAAAATGGCCACTATTGTCAATGGTGGTCACCTTAATTCTCTAAAAATGGATCGTTTTCTGGTGTGAAACTATTAGGATGGGTCTATCAGGATATGAATCCACCAGATGGCCACACGATTTTAATGGTTTAATGCCAATACAAGTCTTGATAGTACCCTTGTAGGGACTATTGTTTTTTTTATTTTTTAATACATAAAATAATTTCACAGCATTGGAAAGATCGAATGGGCCATCCTTTACCACATACACTCTATAATAGTCGTATTTTTTATTTATATATTTGTATGCAAATAGTTTTTATTCTATTTGTACAGGGCAGTATAAATAGCCACGCCAAATCTTGTGGCGACTTTTTCAAAAATGCGCCACAAAAATACGCCACATTTAGTGGCTCCGGTGGCTGCAGACACTGTTGCCTGAAACCTTCACATTGGCTGCACCACTCAATGTAACTGGCATTTATAATGAGGGGCACAGAGCAAAGGTCATATAACAAAGAATGATATTATTTACTTGACCTTAAACAAAGACAATACTTTCTTGTACAAGACAAAGGAAACCAGTACTTCATCAACCATGGTACACACTAAATTACAAAGGTCATCCACAAATTAGTTAAACAGTTTAACTAATCTGTGGGTCATCTAGAACAAAGAATAACTAGTTACTGAACCTAAATAAAGACAGTACTTTGTTGACCATTTCAAGACAAATGAAACCAACATTTTATCAACCATGGTACACACTAAATTACATCTGTGAAAATTTTGATAATTATTAATAAAATATTCTAGAAAAGAAATCCTCTCATAATCACCCTCCCGTAATAACTGATTCCTTAATCCTTTCAATAACTGTTGTACCACAACAATTCAAGCTCTTTGGGATAATTAAATGGTCAGCTCTTAGCACCTAGCAGCTTTGTTAAACCTTTGAACAAAAGGTTAAGAATCCTATTGTTGTGGTAGTGGCTTGTTAGCAGTTGGAGTCATTGAATTAGAGAAGTTGAGATGAGACATTTCAGAGATGCAAACAAGTTGTTGATTAAACTTGAAACACCTAAATTTACTTTACCACACTTGAACAAAGAATCTACTCTTACATTTTATGAAAAAGAAGATATCTGTGAAGAATTTCTTTCACATAATTTAAACATATTTTTCAAGTTATGTTTCTCAATATAATCTAGGATCCCTTGTAATGTGAGATTAACAAAATCATATATTATGTCAGTAATAGTGACTAAATTGTTCAAATAACATCAAATGCACAGATATAATTACATATTACCAATCATTAAGCATTTCTGCCTTATATAAGCATTGGAACTTAATTGAATTCAGTACAAGTTTACACACAAAGGAATTCTTTGTTTAAAGGTTCTTTGTTTGAATTGGTGAAAGTGTCATCAATAAAGTTACTGCGACTAAACTGGTTTCTCTAAATTGAAAAAGGTTAAGAAACTAAACTGGTTTCTCTAAATTGCGGGATTACCACTTAAATGCTTGTAGCTAACTGTGCCAATATCTGGGGCTCAATAGGAATTTACCAGTGGCCCCATTTATTTAGATCATTTGGGTGTATGCATGTTTAAATGTAAGTTGGGGCCCCAGATAATTTCATTGGCAAATATATGTTAGGGGCCTCTTGATTTGGTGCTTTTACGTCAAACATTTGAAATGCAATCCACGTTGCAATATCTGGGGCCCAAAAGAAATGTACTAGGGGCCCCATAAGTTTTGAGCATTTGGGTGTGTGCCAGTTTAAATGTAAGTTGGGGCCCCAGATCCCTCATTTCATTGGAAAATATATGTTAGGGGCCTCTTGATTTGGTGCTTTTATGTCAAAGATTTAAAATGCAATCTGTGTTGCATTATCTGGGGCCTAAAAGAAATGTACTAGGAGCCTCATTATTTAGGGCATTAGAATGTGTACTAGTTTAAACGTAAGTAGGGGCCCCAAATTTTGATGAGGGTCGACTTATTATTTGGGGCTTTCGTGTCAAAAATTGTGCACGTAAAATTTTTCCAAAACATGGGGTCCACCAAATTTTGACTAGGGTCACCTTATTATTTGGGGCTTTCTCGTCAAAAATTGCGCGCAAAAAATTTTTTCAAAAAATCTGTGGGCCCTCCAAATAGTGGAGGTCCACGGCTATAGCCCAGTCAGCCCCCCCCCCCCCTTAATCGGTTACTGCATTAGTGTACAGTAGCTCCCAAGGAAACCTTATTGATAATTCCAGAGAGAAGGCTTCCAGGAATATGAAGAATAGTAGTGGACTAAAAGCCAACGCTTGGTGTACCTCAACAACATCACATTTACATGAAACTAATGGTGTAAGACATGCCAATATTCATGGTATCCAGTTCTACCATTAAAACAAATAAAGGAATTGAATACCCTTACAACTGGCCTCTATATTTTACTAAAAATGTTTTTCACAGAGGTTTTTCTTTGATGTAGAAAATATTTACATGGTAATTGTTCTCCATTACTTAATGTGGATAATCTCACCGTATCCCATGTCACGCACTCAATCCCACTTAAGATTGCTGACGCCTGTCGTGTCCGTCCACATATGTCAAGCCATTGGATGGCTTGGTCCCAGCTGTCCTTGATGTTGTCAGACCACAGAAGAGCATCGTCGATGCACTTTATTTTATTACAAACATCAGATACTATTTCGTCATAACGGCGTGTGTAGCCGTCACCCGATGCAATGTATCCTTGAGGTGCCGTCTTGTACCGGTAACGACCCCATGGAGTAATAAATGTTGTGAAGTGTCGATCTTCTTCTCTTAACGGGACACTGTGGTAACCGTTCCATGCATCAAATACTGTTTTTAGTGTATTTGATGGCACTGACCTTGCTTGATGGAATGGTGATTAAGTATGATGTGTCTCACGTGTTGCATATTGGTTAAGTGGTTGAAAGTCAATAGTTCTTCTTGGCTTTCCTGATGGCTTGGCACATACCATTCTATGGTACCAAGTGACTGGATTGCCGACAGGTACCTTTTCTAACACACCAAGAGCTACATCTCTATCAATATCTGCTTTCACCTGCTCTTGCCAATGAATTGGGACAGGGACTGGGGTATGATGTGCTACTGGGGTGGCATTCTCATCAATCATCAGTTGCATTGGTGGTCCTTGCATGAGCGGTAGCATTTGGTGAGGGCAGGTGTTAAACGTGCTTGCTTTGTAGTACTCTAAGAGGTATTCTTTAAGTTTTGGGACATTCTCAGGCGTTGGAGGCAATGGGGGATTCTTCGGTGGTACAGGCGGTAATTCACGCTTAGGGCATGGGCATACTTCGTCTTCATCATCATCTATGCTACCAATCATATTGTTGGGAATGTTGCACAAGGGGTAATTCATAGTAATTATATTTGAGTTAACTTTAGCTGTGAGTCCCGCAATTCTATTATACACGGTTGGAAAGCTTAAATTCTGAGTATAGGATATGATCTCTTTTGCCGTATCTGATGGCATCAAAATTTCCACTGGCTCATGCACTAACGTGTTGACATTCTCCACTCATGTAAATTGACTTGCATTTTCGTAGACCTTGATTGCAATACGTCACATGATCAGCTATAAAAGAGAGCTGAGACGGGCGTGTCCTCATTCTAAAGACTTATTCACATTCACAATGATGGATGTTAAGTCTTTCTGGCGCCTTCAAGTTCACTTGCTAATTCTGACATCAGTGTATTTTGTACATAATAGTTCACTAGTAAATACTTCTCGGTCTTCTCTGGAAGTAGAATTTCAGCCTCTTCAGTTTAAAACATTCACAAAATTTGGATGTGCTAGGGACACGCGTGAGTCGGAGAATTTTCATCGACACACATGGATGTCTGTTCTATATGATGAACTATTGCATCAACCATCACATTCCTTCCGTGATGTAATGATTCACATTTTAAGAAAAGCAATGTCTCTGGGATTGACGTGCAAAGCAGACAACAGACAACACATTCGGAGCCAACCATGCGGCTCAATCCATTACAACTCAGTAACATCAAGT
>CM032661.1:35728695-35788695 GCA_019095985.1 Streblospio benedicti
AAATGATTCCTTTTCACTTTTAGTCGAAGGAAATTATTTCAGTTTTACAGTTGCTTAAAAGTTATAACATTGTAAATTGGTATATCCTGAAATCTTGCCATGGCAAGGTATTATCTATCAAATGTTATAATTTAGGGGGTGGGCTTCTGCATGAAACTATTTAAAAAAAAAGGGAAATCTCAATAGCACTTACAATTGATACAATTGAAGCATGGGCCTTCTATGGATGTTGAGTGTAAATAACTGCTCACAAAAATCTTCATATCTATATAGTGGTGGTACCTGTTGTTTTGTGGCGAGCAGGATATTTCTGGTCGCCAGATCCCGGTGAACAAAGCCTTGACGCTCCAGATACAACATGCCTGATGCCACCTAATAGGCAAAAACACTGATGCTATTACTTTACGTTTTTCACAAGACAAAAATGTTTTCAACAATAAAAGGTAACAATAATTGAAACCAAAGTGATTAGTACGATGAGGATATTAAGGGTACTGTGAACTCTTTAAGGGAAAAATATTCTATTTTCAGCTTTTTAATATTTATTATACTTTAAACATAGACTAACAACATTTTTTCAAATGAACCTTTCCATCTTCAATAGACTTTTCCCATTACAGCAGTTGCTTAAAAAAATTTTGTAAAGATAAAATTCTTTGGCACATGCTAAAAACAATGACTCATTTACATCAATAATTTAGTATAATGTAAGATGACATGTTTGATTATAGAACATTTTATAGAATTATAAAGAAGGTAAAAATTCATGAAAAGATGAAATATTGGGAAACATACTCAGTCAAGCACCATTGGCCTCCCATCAAAAAAGTGACAGTTCTATGAATTCAAAGAACACAAAAAGTATGAAAGAATAATTCAATTGAGTTTCATTAATATTCTTAGGGTAAGCTATTCTTTCTTCATGAATATAACTTTTTTGAGGAAAGTTATTGAGCATTTTTTTTTTAAATTGTGTTTTAAACATAATGGTCCCAGTTTTTCCTATTATTCATATATAAAATTGACCATTTTTTTCTATGCAGTAAAAATGATGGAAGGACATATTCAATCAATAGTATAATAATCACATTTTATGAAACAAGATACTTTATTCTAACATATAAATGAAAATGAAAAAAGTAATGGGTTAGTTTTTCCTACATGTATGTATGTACCTTAATACCTTAATTTAAGAATTACCTACTTGAGGACTTTATGAATAATTCTTTAATTTTAGAAAATAACGCTGTTTATGGATGATAAAGTTATTACAATGAATGTACATAAAGATAATGATATCGCTCAACGTTTTCTTTCCACTGATATGTAGATATTAAGTTTTATAGCATTTATCAACCAATGACTATATATTCATTGGGTTATCGGATTGGCTAGGAACCCGATACAGGGACCCGATATGGAAATCCATATCGGGTCTAGACCCCATACAGATTTTTGACCGGACTACTTTTTTCCTATTTCACAAACAATCATTTCTTCTGGGAGGGGGTACTTGGTATTGGCCAATTGGTCACTGTTCATTGTTATGTTTTCCCCGACACAATACAAAAAAAAATAACAGCAATAATAAATATAAGAATACAAATGTTAAAAAAGGATCTATGCTTATATTACAAACACTACGTCAATGACACTTCTATGTGAAAGTATACAATATACAAACACAATAAACCATGAACTACAAAGGATCACGTAATGCGTGCAAGGGCGTTCATGAGAAATGCGGTGTGCGTTATTGTTTGAAAATGTTGGCGTTTGTGTCATTAAACGTCAAACCAAGTGTGATATTCCTGGTCGCTCTGTATTCTAAAGAAACCTATTATTAAAGAACACAAAAAGAACAAGCCAGATATTTCATTGACGGTCTGAATATTCTGGTCATTTTAGTATATACATGTACTTTTAGTATGTATATAATTGAGCGTTTAACAAAATTGATGGTTATGAAAAATGCCATGGGACCATTCAAATCACCTGGATATGCAGTAAAAATGATGGAAGGCGTTATCAATCAATAGTAGAATAATAATCGGCAGTCTGCCCGTAGACTATTTTGTATTCATATGCGTTTTTGAATCTTGGCTTATTTGTGATTATCTGTTCATCAACTGCATTATATATTAGAAACATTGCGTATTTGTGACATTGGTTGATAAATAAATGAATAATTCTTTTAGTTTTAGAAAATGACTGTTGTATATGGACTCATCTGCGGGCGCAATGAATGTACATAAAGGCTGATGATCGCCAACGTTTTTATTTCCACTGATATGTAGATATTAAGTTTTATAGCATGTATCACTGTTTTCATAGCTCAATGAAGAAGCAATTTTGGTGGTTTTATTCAGTATAAAAATAGTAATCACTTTTGAAAATGATGACAGTTGGATATAAAGACACATCAAACACTCTCAGGTACTCATTAAAAAAATCAATTATTTGAAACAATTGATTTTCAATTATATTCTTCTCTCTCTTCTATGGGAAAAACACATTAGAAAATTGATTTTCAGTCTCTGTGTTTCATTTATAAATATAGTTATTGAACAGTTTTTTTGCACATAGGATGGAAATAACAAGCTGCTAGTTTATAATTGATTGTTAATATTCTTCATGACTTATCAAATATTACTGTTAAAATCATCACTGTGTCAATGTTGAAATTCATTATGATTATCAGTCATATAATGGTGACATTATGGAAAATTTCAGTCCTTTACTGAAAACAGTGGGAATAGAGTACATTATGGTAGGATGGTGAGTTTATTTTATTTTTGAGATCAATGGTTGGATGATTGCATTGAGGTTTCTCAATACAGGGACACGGCAAAAAATAGATTCTTGGAAAGAATGATGATAAATAAATATTCATGACACAAACAGTATAAAGATTAATTTCAAATAAGCTAAAAATAACAATACTGTTAATTTTTTATATATAAAAACAAAATGCAAAATTGGATATAGCACGAATCGCA
The DNA here is from genome assembly GCA_019095985.1 of Streblospio benedicti. Classification (NCBI taxonomy): domain Eukaryota; kingdom Metazoa; phylum Annelida; class Polychaeta; order Spionida; family Spionidae; genus Streblospio; species Streblospio benedicti. The sequence continues at coordinate 35,731,695 of CM032661.1, forward strand.
CTGCTTGGCCATACACACAATCTGTGAATTTTACGTTTAACTCCCCGTTGTAGAGGCCACTAAAGTTCATGTCATACATAAAATTCACGGATTATGTTTACGGCCGAACAACTTGCGATTGGTACTCTAATTATGACACAAATTTTATTTAGTTGTAATTTTGATAGTTCAGTCTTGAAATTTAAATAATCTGTAGTAAATAGTTTTGTTTAAGTTCATTTAGATTGCAAGGCATCTAAATAAAAAAAAACAAACAAATACAATGAAGCTATACAATGCATGCAGAATACATTGTTCATTATGAGAGCACAACTACTGACCTGTGCTGCCCACAGGTTAAGATCTTTGTTAACATCGATCTTGTCAGGGTAGTCAAGGAGGAAGTCGAGTAGTGCACCCAGGTCCACCAGCTCCTGCACCTACAGAACAAGACTAACTAGAAATCTTGCAATGTTACTCAAAGCCTCAACGTCATATCTCACATCTATATATCACATGATACAACCACCGATAATATTGTGGAACTTACGGACATAATCCGACCAATCAGAAGGCCCACTACATAAATGTTCAGCGGGGAATTCGAATTCAAATGTCAACTGTAGAATCACACTATATAAAGTAAGAAACATTGAGTATTGATTTTGCTTTTAACGTAAGTCTTGGCCGCCGAATATTCTCCACGAAAAAACGGTGGTCCTTAACCCACGGGTAGTTATTGCAACACTGAATATAATTATTTATATTATGTGCAGTGTAAAAGAAATTCCCGTAGACCGACGATGTCAAAGCTTATGATTGCCTGATTATCTCAATAATAATAAATCAATCTTGCAATATCACTCATGATTGCCAGATTATCTCGTATATATAACACATACCAGCATAATGGGCGGCCCCTCAGACAAGCCAATGAGTGAGACGAGACATGGGTGGTCGAGTCGCACCATGACCTCAGCCTCCTGCAGGAATGATGCGCGGCCAGACTCAGTGTAAGCCTCGTTCAGGGTCTTGATCGCAACAGCAACCTGAAAGTACAAGAAATGAGTGTTGAGTTATAAATTCTAACTACTGGCTGACAATGAATGTTTGAGCGGCCTTTTCCTCATCATGTTTTTTTGCGTGTTAAACTGTTTTATGGATCGGTATAATGCTTTTTCACTAGAGTATTTTATTCATCGAGCATTGTAGTGCGTGGATCGTTTTCATACCAATCCATGCGACACGTAAAGACCAACACAATTTCTAAGATATTTAAAAGTGGCTTGCATTGTCTTTTCCTGAAAGTTGCCCTGTATTTTGGAAGCATACATGATCTGTTTTTATTGAGATATTAAGACTAAAGTTCATACACACTTTTATATTCGCATCTTTGTCTGCAGTTATGTTATGGTTTCATATCTATATTTAGAAAAGCCACGCTTTATCTAGAATGAATATTATCTATGTTTTGTAAACAGAAATAATGTTTGGCAGAAAAGTAATCTTTGTCTTCTAATCTTGGTATGGAAAAAGATGATTTAAAGTATTGCTGACAAAGACTAGTTAAATCCGGATATAAGGGGTAGAGGATTTGTGATTGATATACTTGATAAATATGGACTTGTAGGATGATCACCATGCATGAAAACCTAAAATGTCATGATACAATACATGTATGTGTCTAACAGATCTAAATGGCATGGGGGGAATAGATGCAAGGTAGAATGAGCAGCTTGGAAAAAAAATTCTAGTAGGATACTGTCATATGGATTATGTTAAAGACAATAGTGTGATGTAATTTGAACTATTTGGAACTTTATAATGATTAGGTAAGATAAGGACAAAGACGAAATAAATGAAATAATAATAACATATACGTGTATTTTATGAAGACTGTCGAATAATCACACAATGAAAATGCCTTTAATTGATAGATGCTAAAGTTATTTTTAGTACAATAAAAAAAGTTAGCCACTATAAAGGAGAACAGCACAGATTAACCTGAAATGCCCTTATAGCCAATGGGTGCACCTAGCTACCATCTGTTTATGACTAAAAATGGTCGCGCTGAGCCCAGACCATGAGGCCCAGTCAATAGGATTTTATGGGCAGTTTATATTAGTGAGCGGCAGAAAGGGAGACGGTGGTTTCGGATATGGCATTGAAGTAGGAAGGATACTACATTTGCGGATGATATGGTTAAGTACAGTGGTGACATCGTCTACCAGATATTTACAATATATGCAATTATAGACATTATTATGATTATGAACTGTAATATGAAATTTCATTAATTACCAAATTTAGATGAAATGGTAATAGTGTTTTCCAATTTGCTTGAGGTAGTTATAACAAAATTCAATCTAGCTTGAGTTCTTGAGTCTCTCTTTCCCTGAGTTTCATTACACAGCATTGTAAATAATTAGACAATATGTGTGTTCCCATGTGACCTCATTTCCCGTAGCAACCTCTAAGAGCTGCCATGATGGGAGACCAACAATCTATTATAGCAGTTACCACCAAGATTTCTTTAAATTAAGAAAAATGCACCATTTCTGCTATGTAATATAATCCTATAATAAATCAAATAATGTTGACAAATCATTCTGCAGCAGAAGACAACCAAATAAGCACAAAAGACCCCAAACATATATAATGAACAATGCATGATCTACAAAATGAATGGCAAACATCTATAATATAAATTTATGTGCATAACCCCTACTCGCGCATTTTTTTAATACTTTCCCACTAAAATTAGGATTTGTTCCGACTTAATTTTGGTGATTTTCCCACTTCCCACTTAATTGTCCAAATTCCCACTAACCACTTAATTTTTTGCCAATTTCCCACATCCCACTTAATTCTAAGGCCATTTCCCACCAACCACTTAAAGGGCATCGGCATCCTCATATGAAAGTAGTACACTGTAGTTCACTATGTTAAAATTACATTACCAAAGCAATGCTTGCACATTAGGATATCAACTTAGGCCAAGCAAATTGTCATCATGGGCTACTTTGTAAGCAAACAGATCTGTATGTTAGCACATACCCAGTCTGGATAGCAATACAGAATATGGATCAGACCAAATCTAATTTAGATTCTAACAAATGCAATAGATATAGCAGACTTCAAAATAAAGAAAGACGAAAACGAAATGTAGAGAATTTTTATCGTAAACTCAGAGCAATGTTGAGATTTAATTGAAAATTTTCTTCAAACATTTCAGACGCCTCAACATTGGATGTATATGTGACATTATGTGTAGACACTAAATTTGGGTGTATATGTAGTTGGTAAACTGGATAAAATGTGTTATTTAAAGCAGGAAGTGGCAAAAGTTTAATTCAATGAAGATGAACAGATTTGAAGAATGATCAAAAGAAGTGTGCAAGATTCTTCTAGCAAACCAGCTACAAAATTTCATTGGGCTGATTGAATGTCACCATTATCTAAACATGGCCCAACGTTTCATAGATATTTTTCTTTTATACATTTATACTTTGCATGTAATACTAGTACCTGCAAATTAAGACGACCAATTACTTATGCCACTTAATTAGTTCATGTTTCTTCTCATATTTTAATATATTATTGGGATGATTTTCATTATACAAAAATATATTACAATTGATTGACTTGGGCATAGGTATTGATATTATGGGAAGCAAGTTTTTCATATAGAAATGTTATTTAGCTAAATAGGTTCAGAAAATTGTAAATGATATGGTGTATTACCAAGTAGTAGATCATTCATTCATGAAACAAGTTAAAAGTTAGGCTTGGCCTTCAAATGCTAGCTAGCTTCCTCATGTCACACTAGGTGAGAGATTTATTACTCCCAGTGGAAGATTTCATTACATTGTACAATACCATGATTACTGAACAGGATACATTTTACTAGGATAAAAATGTTATCTGAGTTATTTTAATATTGTATGTCTACTTAGATTAACCGAAGTATGTTATTATTACTTTTTTTTTACTTATTGACATATTAGTCCTTTTTTTATAAATGTGTATATCAAATCATTCTTTTGAAGTGTAGCTCATAGCAATGTAAGTAGCTATTCACTGGTTGGTCATAATAAGTCATTGATTCACATTCACTTTCTCTGTGATTAATTTGAAAGTACTAATATATATCTTTCTATCAAGTAACCATCAATAAGCTTCATACATTTTTACAATTTTAATTTGTCTTTTGTATGAAATGATGTTGTCAGTGAGAATTAGACTCTTGAGATAAATATCCTTAGTTTTAAAGCTTTTAGAGAGAATATGATAATTATGATATGGATATGTGTATATAACTTAATTCTTTTCTTTATATCCATTTTGCACATGAGTTTCAAGAATTTTTGCATATAATCTGAGAGTATGATTTCAACAGACATATGACTGCAGCTGTTATCAGAACTAGCACAGCTATCATCTCTGGTTTCCCATCATGGCGCTAGCTAGTGGTTGAAAACACACAATACAAACACAGTTTAGCACAATATTGTCATCTATTAATGGAATTTCATTGTAGAAATATAATGAACAGCAATATTTGTAGTATTTAATACTAAAATGATTGTAAGATACAATGTAGCATTGCACAATAAACAGAAAGTCCTGAGACTCAGAGCTTATTATGATTATTATGGACACATAAACATAACTTTCATTAAAAACACAACATAATTTTCTACCTATATGCAAGAAATAAAGAATGACTGCTTTTATGGCTACTCTAGGCCTGATCTAGGCTAAGACATCTTGCCATGTAACTAACACATCTTTTCATGTTACCTCACATTACAGAAGGAAATGTTTACCTTGAAGTAACATTTATGGATAACTTGAGTAAGAGATGGATGACTGACAAAATGCACAAGTGAATGGGAACAAATTTTGTGTGGCATTGATGTAATGCTTAATACATCAAATTCTTCAATAGAATATACCTGATTTTTGTCTATTTAATATCAGTGAACATATTAAATAAAACTAGATTATGTGAAATGTTTGAAAGAAGGTGGTCTTTGTTCATTAAGGATTCCATACACCATATCCTCCAATTGACGTTACTTCTATATCAAAAAAGACCACTTCAACAATAAGACCATTTTCCAGTTCAACACTTTCATAATGAGACCACTTCTCTGACAACCTGGAGGCATATTACAAGCGGTCTTATTAAGAGGGTAAATTGTTAATTTCCAATCTTCTAGTGCATTAACACAATGAAGGTATCTAATGTTATTAAATAATTACACTTATTATCAAAATTCATTTTCAGATAATTCAAATTGTTGTTTCCTTCCTATAAGTTTAAGTTAAAGCATCCCACTTTAATTAGCAAAATATCACTTGCAAAATTTACAATTAATGATCCAATTAATAATAAAATATACAAAATAATACAATATACAATATATTGAAATAATCAGAATGGGAGAAACAAAACGTCGATAAAATACACCCATATCACTGTATCAAATTGCGATGTTTGTGTTGATTAAAGGTCTTTATAACATTATAAAGTATTCTAGTAATTTGGTATACAGCATATGGATTCATGTTATTTTCTCTTTGTTTTCATTCTTTTGCTGTCAATAATTATTCCAAAAAAACGATCAAAACTTTACATATCTTTATTTATTTACATGTTTCGAGTCAACAGACTCCTTCTCAAATTTGTTGATGTTTACACTACCGTGATTTTATTTTATAGACCACGATATACAAAATATTAAGACCTATTCAGAAAATTACAAATTGATAATATTAATTGATAATCCTTAATGAAGAAAATGGTAGAAGTTTTGGTATTCTTGTATTTTGTTAAAAAGTGATGCTTTGGAGTAATAATATTGTCATATTTCTGAATAGGTCTTAATATTTTGTATATCGTGGTCTATAAAGTAAAATCATGGTAGTGTAAACATCAACAAATTTGAGAAGGAGTCTGTTGACTCGAAACATGTAAATAAATAAAGATATGTAAAGTTTTGATCGTTTTTTGAATAATTATTGACAGCAAAAGAATGAAAACAAAGAGAAAATAACTTTATAACATTATATATATACATCCGAAACATGCCAGTGTCTGAACTGTGAGCGTCTAAATGCTTAAATGGGATGCTTCTTAATTTACCTACAGCTTTAACCCATGCAGCCATCATATCTTATTAGGTTTTGCATTAACCCAATCCAATGCTAACTAAAGTAGAAAAAAAATGAAAATTCATTATTTTTTCTTGTGTAAAATGTACTTTTGTTTGAAGTTCTGTTTACATTGGAAAACATCATATATGACCCGCAAGATATGACCACAGGTTGTTGTGTGAGATCATGTGGTCAAACTAACCATATTGGTGTATATCTTTCAGCAAAAACAACCATGGTCATATGTGTGCTGGAGCCAGGCATTCCTTTGGGTCTGATGAACAGCATGTTTCATGATGATCACCACAAAAACGTGCTAGTAAGGACCAATTTCTACCTTTTTAATGTCTACTATGGCTTTAAAAATGTTCTTCACAGTACTCTAAGCAAAACAGGACAGGACATAATTATGATTGTCCATAAATACATGTAATCAGTGTAAGACATATCAAGCAGTTTATTAACATAAAGTATAAGCATTTGTTTTGTTGTTTGTCTGTCCATAATATGACTATTGGTTTCGATTGAATTATAAAAATGTTCATCAATATGGTGCATTACTACAGTTTTAAGAGTTGATGAATTTTCGTAATGCATCATACATGTATACATTATAAATGTAAATGTAAATGTCTGGTTTATAGTCTTGATCCAAGTTTTGATCTCACGACTTTACAATTTACACCAGGTCATTGGCCCACTTAATTATCAGCAATTGATCATTTCTCATATGCTTGCATCGGCAGCACATTCAGCGCACAATGCTAATCACTCATACAATCACTCACTCACTCTTTCAAGCCAATGACCTGTACCTAATTAATGTGTAGGTGCCACGGAGCAGTGTGCAACTGCTTTTAGGGATGAGTTTGCTCAACACCCACCACCAGACCTGACTTGGAATCGAACCCACAACCTTCTGGTCACGAGTCCAACTCCCTATGATCCACTCGGCCACGGAAGCACATATAGTGTATATTACATTGTATTTTCACACATACACACCCATCACCCCTTAGTTAACAGAGATGGTGGACAGTATAGCCTACCGAGAGTGTGTGACAATGTACTGAACACCAAGAGGGGGTGGCACCAGTTGAAAGACCAGACAGGAAATTCCTTGTGATGTCAAATCCTGAAGAAGCCCATGGCTTTGGGGGAAAGCTCAATTGGTTTACAAATATATTATTCAGAAAAGAACTTGTTTATCATTTCCCTTGTGTTGCAGATTACATGTGATGACGGCCATGTGCTTTCCGCCCACTCGGCAGTGCTGGTCGCAGCCAGCCCCAAACTCAAGACCCTCTTCTCATCATGCCCCAAAGGTGTTCTCAAGTAAGAAGAGTTTACAGTTAAAAAAAAAAAAAAACAGTACTTTAATAGTAGCTTGAGTGGCTGAGAGTAATAGCATAGGCCATTCTTTTGTTATGGCTTGCTATGTTTCAGAGATGCATCTTTATGAGTTTCATATGCTTCAGACATGTACAATAAGCCATTTCGTAAATAGACGTGACCTGACTAGACAAAGGTCAGGGGGTATAAGTTTGCATTATGGACGGACGATTTGCTATAGCACAATGAATGAAAATCTAAGACTACCGGTATGTCATAAAACCCGCAAATATACCGTTGCATCGAAATCATCCACTTTCAAACCATTTGTGAATGACAAGAACCCAATATGCGATTGATTTGACACCAAAAAATAATAAATCCAACAATTATAAGTTTGTCAAATATCAGTTCAAAGTCTGAAATCTGTTCCATTAGCACCTGTCAATTACCCACCAGGAAATTCTGACGCAGATGCCAATTAAAAAGTAGTTAATAACTTAGTTAATTCTCTTGGAATTGAATAATATTAAGTCATCTATTGTAAAACAAGTGTAGGAGTCCACATTTGAAGGCTAGAGATTAATTCTGCTTGCATAGCTGTTATTAACCCCCCTCTGTTATGGCGGAAACCTTTTTGTTTACATATTTTACATAGGATTTAGAAAAGCTTTTGATGTGCTGTTCAATGCCAAATTAATCTCTTCTTTTAGCTGTGCATTCTTACATGTACGCCTTTCCTACAAGTGGTGAATTAAATTTAAAAATAACAGATTATGAATAACAAAGTTATTTAAGCATTTTTGTCGCTGAGTTTTACTAAATACTGTATAGAAAAATCATGCCCAATACACAACTTTATGCCCCTCGACCTCTGACCTCGTGACATCACGCGCAATTTACAAAATCACTTATTGAATCCCATTAGCAGAGTTAGTTCATAGGGATTGATCATATTACAAATGTTCATCTTGTTGCTAGTTTAAATGAATCTTTATCTTGCTATAAAAGTTCCTGCACACTTCAACACTCTTCTTGCATTCATAATTAGTCTTCCTCTTCGAAGGGTTCAACGTTTTTAAGGCTATCAGCAGCCTCCGTCACAATTACTCTTTGTCCTCAGCCTTACAGAGGTTAATGCCTCATACATTGAGATTCCCTTTATATAATATTGGCAAACCATGAGTTTTTTTATTTCTCTTTTTTACTGCCTCAAACCTCTGTAGACATTATACAATTTATTTTCATTCATATTTATCAGACTAAAGATCCCTGGTCTGGGAGCAGATACATGGAAGAGTGTACTGCAGCTTCTCTACACAGGGCAGGTAGGAATGGATTACATTATGTATGTACTATCCAATCCATCCCTAACCATCATTCAAATGTTATCATTCATTGCTCATAGTCATGATTTTTACATCACTCATTTACAAAAAATAGCCCCACCAAAATAAACAATTTTAATTTTTTTTCAAAAATTTTTTTCATTTTTAACCATTTTTTTTGCCCCACCACATAAACAATTTTATTTTTCAAAAAAATTTTTTTAAATATTTTTTTGAACAAAAAAATGTTCAGAAATATTGGCATATCTTTAGGTACATAAATAGAAACAGTCAGCTACATGTCACGTACGTAAATTCTGTGGTTCTATCTTAGATTATTTATCAACGTCGCCCCAGCCTTCTTTTTTCATTTTGTGACCTTGTATTCAAACAATTGATGAAAATTTTCTAACATCCATATTTGAGATTGTGTTTTCTTCTGTCATGAACGATATAACAATATGTACAAGATTTTTTACCAAGTTTATGCCATAATCCAATGTTGTCAATCCATTTTCAAAGTGTTGACACAACAAAGATGTTTATTCCATTGATTGGATGATAACTGTATCTACCACCTCTCTTTATAAAATGTTAATTCAACAGAAAACTATTTATGCAATTTCTTGAAATCTCCAAATATTATGAAATTAATACGCAGTAGTACTTGCTGAAATGCTGAAATAAGGTCCGAGGTACAGTGCAACCTGTCTATGTGTGCACCCTTATATTTAGGAGACCAGTATTGTATGGACACATTTCTCTTCTCCAATTACTGCAATGCCACATTAAAACCTCTCTGTTCAGGACATCTGCCTTACATGGACAATTTTCATTTTTTTACAAAGGTATCCACATGGGATAGGTTCTACTGTATTTCATTGTACTACTTAATGGCTTTAATAATCCCCCCAGACTATTTCACTTGAATAATACAGAAAAACCACAAGAGTGCAGTGAGGCATTAATAGTCTAATGCGAGGCTACCAACATTTCAATGAATCACATATTGTTTTGTTTGATTATCTGTTGGGTTTGATAATTATCATCCTCCAATTTTTGTATTGCTCTTTACATACTAAACAAAGTTAAAGATATGTGCTTGTTCCTTGAATCAACTTATCATGATACATATAATTTTATAATATTTTTTTCATCAGTGTGATGTGATGTTTTCTGGAGCCTACCAAAAGTAGTCCGAATCTCCTTCATGAATATTCACACACATAATGAACTACTAATGAGCTGTGGAAAGGCCATTTTGTAATATCTGTCATAAAAGCTAGAATCATATTTGAAATTACTATTTTTGCATTAAAAGGATATATTTAAAAATTCTAAGGCTGGGGCGATTTAAAGAAATATCTCCTCTATACAAGAGATGTGTTTCTATCTAATGACACACTATCAGTGGTTCAGTGTATGTACCTAAACCTAAACATGTGGTCATTATTTCACAAAAAATGCCTTTTTAAAAACATTTAAAAATTTTTTTTCACAATTCCATATGATAAAAAATTGAAAAAAATAACTTAAATCATGTTATACCAATGTTCTTAAATTATGTAATAAAATAAAAATCATCCATGAGTGTACCTGGTATGCAGCTATAGTTAAAAATGAACTATATCAATGTTTCCAGCTGAATCTTGACTCTATGGATAGTATTGACACCCTGGTGTCTGTGTGTCAAATGCTGGACCTAACTGTTCTAAAAGAGGCTCTGACACGTCAGCGGGCCAGACACAAAGCCAGCCTAAACAATGCATGGACAATCGAGGCTGTCACAGACATGGTTACAGCACCTTCCTTGATGGAGGCTACTGCGTGGAAACTCACCGGCAGCAGCACCAATGGCCAGGGTAAGCAGTAGTTAGGGTTAACCTAAGCAATATACTACATTTACCAACAGTACACTGCGACTTTTCCATGAAAGCTTAGTTATTAGCAACATACATGTACTGAACTGGAAACTTTTCAATATGAAAATAATCATCACATAAATGCTACAGGTACAAGTCTTTTAATAATTAAAATCAAATTTGTTACGTGCTCATTCACAATTTGACTAGTTGTTCCTCCCTGCAGGTGATACAGTCATCCAGCCTGCTCCAGTTTTCACCTACACAGGTTTCCAGAGCCAGTTTCCCGAAACCAATGACACCAAATCCACAAATATGCCACCATCAGAGAACTCTCAATCAAAGTCTTCAGAATATTCCAATCAGATGCAAAATTTATCCACAATGAAAGAGCAACAGTCGAACAATGGCTGTAGAGAACAATTAAATACGTTCATCATATCCGGGACTTATACAATGAACCAAGAAGCATTGGATATAGAGAGTGAAAAACAAATCAACATCTCACCACCTCAAGATCATACAATGAATACAAATACAGTATCATCTCAAGGTAAAAATCCTGATGGTGACGTACGGTTAGATCATATCACACAGAGTGGGAGAAGGAATGAGCCAGATGATCCCATAGAGCGAGCTGTGCCAAGACCAAACTACCAGGATAACAACAGCCAAGAAAATGGCAGCAGCCAGCAAAGGCCAGGTACATATACACATGTATATACACACAAAATATGTGCATGGCTAAAGATTAACGAAGCACTGTCATGCGTTTGACAGTTGTTGAAACTGTTAACTGGTAAACTACTGCTTTTTGCTATAGTTTTTTTTTAAATGTTTGCAAGAATGTCTAGGCTTATCTTGATATTAAAGGCATAGAGATTGGTCTATCAAAAGTGCTAGTCTAGTGCAGGCTCAGGGGTCAATGCATGGTTGTATGAAGGCCCACATCCATTTACGGATGATACCAAACATTCAGACAACTGAAATAATATCATAAAAACATGTGCATGGGTCTTCTCTGTAGTGGTTGCTGGCCATTGTTCCCCTTCCATTGTATTGACTGACTAACAGCCTCTCATACATTCTCATGCCACAGTTTTTATCTTCAGCCATTGTAATTATGATGTTGAACTTGAATGCAATCTCTGAGATTGGGTGGGGAGTCATAACAGAGTGCCCTAGTGACGTTCAGTCGTGTGTTGAATCGACAGTCTGACATGTCAAACTTCACATGAATCCCAGCCCCATCTTACTCAGTCATGATTGCTGTATTGTAGTATGCAGCAAACATCTTACTTGTTTTTTTATTTTATTTTTTATTTAATAAGAATTTATTTTCTGATGATTACATACATATTAGAATACAAGATGCTCTCATCTACACACACACACACACACATACATATATATATAGATATTTCAGATAGCAAAAAATTAGACTTCAAATTAGACTTCAAACATATTACATATTTCATTTACTAACTAAATCTGTTTGTCTCACTTATGAATGTTTGGACGATTTTGAATAGGTTTTCATCTAACTTGGGATCACCTGTTCCCTGTAATAATAATTTTTCCATTGTTGAAATAAGTTTTTTTTGTTGTTCAAAATTTAATAAAGGTTGCACTGTCAGCGGAGCCCATCCCCTCAACCCCTCCATCATTACTTGGCATTGGGCAGCAAAAGCAGGACAAAATAGCAAAAAGTGCTGGATATTTTCATTTCTATGGTTACAGTAGCTGCATGTACTATTATCAATAAAGCGATATCTCATTCTGTGTGAATTTAGTCCACTCAAGCCCATTCTTAATCTACTATGGTTTACGGCTCCATTTCCATCTTCACACAGAAAGAGATGGTACGTGGTACTACCATATATATCTCCCAACTTAGATGTCAATGAATTTAATGATGCTGCTCGCCTAATGTCACCTGGTGAGTCGTTCCAAGATTTTATTGCAGATAGTATATAACTCTTTAGGAAATAGTTCTTATTTGACTGTGGCATTCTGAGATCATCAGCATAACGCAGTTGGCATCTATTGTCAGAGCCCATTGTTTCAGGTACTTTTCCCGACAAATAATGTGGTAGTAGGCCATGTTTGCTTTTATAAATAAACTGGATTTTACTTGAGATCGTCCTATTTTCTAATAGTGGGACTCCAACTTCTTTAAGAAGCTTTTGCTGGTATGTGTCAGATACCCTCTTGGCTTGGCCTTCCTTCCTCTAACAACAATTTTGATATCTTGACTCATGCATCACTTTTATGATTTCAGATAAAGCCATGGACACCAACGACAGGAAAGACATGATAGAGATCACAGACAGTGACAGCGAAGTGGAGGAGGTGGTAGTCACATTGGAGGAGGTATTGAATAGTCACATTGCCATAGTTCTATGATCAGAATTAGCCACTTGTGTGCTTGTATTGAGGTGTAGAGATCTGTCAATTTTCGAGCGGCACAAATGCATTTTTTCATGAAAATAATATGTACCTATATGTATATTATTGAGGGCTGCTGACTAATAGCACTTAATTTCCACCTGGACATAATGTGCTGACAGCAAGTTCATGGAGTGACATTTTCTACAATATAATAATAAACGGTACTGAATTTCAAAACAAAGAATACAGGAATGATACGCTACTTTTTTGCCGCACCTACATAGAAATTATAAAAATTTTGATTGGTTTACATCATAATGTGAACACTTACGTGTACATGAAAAGGTAATTTTTCAGTCTTTGTCGGAGACAGAGTAGTAAGACACTAACCTAGATAGTGTACGGGGCGGGCTTCACCGGACATTTGATATCTTGGGTGAAATGTGCTTAAAGTTTGCAAAACATAAGGCTTAAAGTGCTGATTTTCCAATATGAAGAGCTAAATTAGACCTATCAAGTGCTGATTTTAGCTGCTTGGGTCATGATGTGCTGATTTTTAGTGGTGAAATTGTGACCCATTCCTGTGGCGCCTCCACGTTTGCAAAATGTATTAAGTGTTCCCCCACTGGGGATTAGGTATCATTATAAGAACAGCAAAATTTTAATTTGCATATGCATGGTTAGTCACTAGAGTTATACAGCAATGTGTATGCAATTCAGAAATACAAACAAACTTAACTGTTCTAATCAGAGGACCTAATCCCCAATCGAGGAATGTTCATCTCTCACAGAAAATGAAAAAATGCCATTTTCATGTAATTGGTCATTATGATGTAAACCAAACAGAATATAAAACATTACAATATACATGTAGGTGTGGCAAAAACAAATCTGTATCATGCCTATAATTTTTATTTTGATATTCAGTAGAATTTTTTAGTTATTTTGGAAGATGTTATTCTATGAACTTGCTGTCAGCCCATTAATACTGACCCTGTCTATGACTTAGCTATAGCTAAAACAATTAAAACTGAATAAATTAATTACTCCAACCAATTAAAGATAGGTTTGCTCAACATCTACCACAAGACTAAAACCACCAAAAATGTTTGCCTCAAACTTTTGTAGTTGGAGTATTTGGAGAATCCTAGCAATCTAGCCTCAGCCAACCTCATCCCTACACCATACATTAAAACAGAACAAGATGTGCATAAGTGCAAGATCGCGAAGAACTTGTTGAAAAAAGCCGTACTGGAAAAGACATCGGGAGGCCCCCAACAAAAGTCCCAAGGGAAGCTACTGCAACAAAAGACACAGAAAAAACATCATGGTCGTTTGCCAAAACATGATGTGTCTGACTTGAACTGTCATCTCTGTAAATATGATGGAGAAAGTGCCATAGACACAGCAAAACATATCGAGAACGTTCATATGATTAAGCAATGCCATATTTGCAAATTATGTGGGAGAGGATTTGTTGGAAGGAATAACCTTGTAAAACATGTCAAGTTTTCATGCCCTAAAAAGATTCAGGACCATTGTGAGTCAAGCAGCTTGAACTGTCACCTTTGTCAATATGTTGGACAAACAGCCAGAGAGACTGCCAGTCATCTCAAAAATAAGCACAAGCTTCTCAAGTGTCATGTGTGCAAGTGGTGTAAAAAAGGGTTTAGGCTTCAATATCTATTAGAAAAACATATAAAACTTGAATGTTCCAAAAATACACTTAGTGTAAATAGAACCGTAAAGATGAAATCTAATTTGTGTAACTTGAACTGTCATCTCTGCAAAAATATTGAAGGTACAGATAAAGAAGCAGCGCTTCATTTGAAAAATGTTCATGAACTTCTGCGATGTTACATTTGTAAATTTTGTAATGCAAGCTACATGCATATGAGAAACTTATCGAGGCATGTAAAAAAAGGGTGCCCTCCACAAAAATACAAATCAATGTCTGCTTTGAACTGCCATAAATGCAATCATGTTGCAAACACTCAAGAAAACATAGCAAGTCATTTGAAGAATGTTCATAAAATTCTACAATGTCATATTTGTAAATTTTGTAAATTAGGCTATCTTAACAAGTCCAACCTAGTAAGACATATGAAAAAAGGGTGCTCTACAAAATATCCAAGATCACAATTAACTAATATGAGTTGTAAGCAGTGTAAATATGTTGGAAAAACTGAGGATGAAACAGCAGGTCACTTGAGGAATGCTCACAACGTTAAGAAGAGTTACATCTGTAAATTATGTCAAAAAGGTTTTGCTCATAGGCAACATCTCATGACACATGTAATTCGATGGTGCTCTAAGGCAAGAAATCAGCCTGGTGCATCTAAAACGCCTGTAGGGCCATTGTCAAAAGATGTGTCTGATTTAAATTGCTGCATACCGCTATGTAATTATGTGGGAGTAACAGATGCAGAGATTGCAAGTCATTTGAAAAATGATCATCAAATTGTACGATGCCACATTTGTAAACTATGTCAAAGAGGTTTTTCCCAGAGAAAATACCTGTTGATGCATATAAAATCGTGGTGCCCTTCTAAAAGGGAACAATGCGGCTATTCTGATGTGATCTGCCCAATATGTGACTTTAAAGGAGTCAATGAAATAGAAACTGCAAGCCATTTGAGGACCAAACATAGGATTGCAGAATGTCACATTTGCAAATTATGTCATTCAAGCTTTACTGAAAGAAGCAATCTCATACGACATGTAAAACTAAGCTGTTCTAACAAAACATCAAATAAAAGACACATTGCCTCATCCCAAAAATATGATTTGTCCAATTTGAAATGCAAGATATGCAAGTATACAGGGAAAACAGCAGGGGAAATTGGCCGACACTTAAAATACATTCACAAAATTTCAAGATGCTTCATCTGTAAATATTGCCAGAAAGGTTTTCTTAGAAGTGACCACTTAAGACGACATGCAAAAACAGCTAAATATTGTTCTACAAAAGTGCAGATGCAAAGCGTTAACACTGCCATAAATATTCATGGAACAAGCAAAGACGTGAAAATGTGCAAACCTTATCGCAAGTGGAAATGGCAGGGACGGTATAATGTTATGGACAAGACGTGTGGGCGATGTGGTCATGTCAGTGGATCAGTAAAGGAGGCAGCACAACATCTGGTGAATACCCATGGGTATTCTCAGTCATATGTATGTCGTGTTTGTCATGAAGCCTTTGGTTACCACTCTGCTTTGATAACCCACTTTAAAAGGAGATGTATGGATAAAACTAAAGTTGAAAATTCTATTGCACATGAAGGCGAAAAAATGAAGGTTTCCCACGATGAAGGCAGCAGCGATTCTATTGCGGGTACAGATCACAAGTCTAAACACAAGGCCAGACGACCAAGAAGCTACGGTGACAGTAAGCTAAAGCTGATGATGTCTGCAAAATGCAAGCACTGTGATTATATTGCTGATGGCCCTTCATTTTTGGCAGCCCATTTAGTTTCAATTCATGACATTGAGAGGTGCTACATCTGTATGGTTTGTAATAAGTCATACACGTGCAAACATCACCTGTATAGGCACTTTGAGATTTCTTGTTCCAAAAATAAGTCAAATCAGGACAAAAATCAAGAGCACAATATCAACAATGTGAATTCATCTACTAATGCAGTGAATGAAATGAAGAGATTGGTCTCTGTACGTGTACGTGAGGAAATGGAGGCGATGAGTGCAGAAAGCAAAATGTTTGAAGAAAACGATGATGAAGAAGCACAAATTGGTGGTCAGCAGTCAGCTGATAGCGTCTCATCAGAAGATAATCACAATAATGTTCAGTTTGACAAGGAAGATGAGGAAAGTTGGTCGGATCTGAATGTAGAAGACAGCGACACTGACAGTGAAGATCTACAAAGTGAAAAGATGATCATGCAGCTGGCAAAGTTACACTCAAACCCTAAAACATAAGATTAACAATGCAAAATTCAAATTCCATCTAGACTTTTGATTGCGTATATTCTACGAACACTTTCCTAAAATGAACACTCGATATTTTATGTACATGTATTCTCACAATCGATGTAAAGACAAAGTAAATGATTTTGTTTAGAAAAGTAGTGTTTGGATCAATTAATTCATTCATATACTGGTATTTCTTTCATTTTTATTTAAAAGTTATTTAATTCATGGGTAATTAAGTAAATGTTTTACATGGCTGCTTGGGTATATGAATCAAATGTAAAATTTTCATAGTCCATTAGTAGCAATTTACAATTTACATGCAGTTCCTGCAGGACAAAATTGTCATTTATCTTTAATTTTCTCTTGTTTGTTATTGTTTCTATTGGCTGATAGTACTTAAGAATCTTACATATCAAATATTAAGTACTTAAGATTATAATTAAGAAGAATTCCTCATAGTCATTATAAGTTGAAATAAAGATTGTTCGGTTCCTAACTTATTTATTTCTCTTAAGTTGTAGTTCAACCACAAGCATGCATTTGGTTAGAACATTTTTCAATTATTTGAAACTAGCACAGAAACCCCTCTCCACCAATTATAGAGACTAGGCCTACATGTAGATAAGGCTGGATTTGGTAACAACATTGTGACCTACCTTCTCCCCCCTATCGCTGGTCCACACCCCTCTCAGCACAGATCCATACTCGCCCTGGCCCAGCTCAAACCCCAGGCTGATGCTTTCTGGACGCAGCAGCACTGGGTGCTTCCCACGGCCCTGAAGTACACCCAGGAATCACATGACCACTCTTCTAATTAATATTTACATCATTCAGTCATTTAGGGATCCATTGCACAAGTTTTGCATTCTTTCAATCTACATACATATTTGATTTCCTCATGGTATAAATTCTATTGATAAATATATAGCTTTGGGGTTTCTTATTTCTATTTATTTCCAGTTTTTGATTTTAGACAACAATTTAGTGTATAACATACCCTGTTAACACCTCACCAACAATGTTGAATTCTAATTGAGGCTTACAACCCCATAGCTGCTTAAATGACAACAACCTCTGGATGCTGAACATTGCTACTACTTGGAAATCGTAACTGAATGATATTACCACTACCTTTGGCCTACTGCATGAAATACCCTAATTGTTAACAGCTGGTTCTTGTGAAAGTTACAATCTAAATACGTATGTTCTACATCACAAAGCATGTGGGTGAAAAGGACTCCTATACCTGAAAGAGAGGGTGCGGTGGCGGTGGTGCGGTGGGCAGACTCGACTTGCGCTGGAGGCGGTGTGCAGCGGCCTCCACGTACAGGGTGTGACCTTCCTCTGTAACATGACGTGATATTTTGGCATTGTAGCAGATGGTTGGAACAGACATTTTGAGAATATTTAGCAACAAGTTTCAACCGGATTTAGCTTTGAATCAATTCATAGCATTATAATATTTATAACGTACCGTTTATTCCTGTGATGATGTGTGACCCAAGATAATCGTCGTCGGTGTCTTCTTGCGTCACCGGCTTGACACCTTCATCTGAAACAGATGATATCGGGAGTAGAATAGCCTAGAATTGAACTTAAAGTCACGTAAATATATAATATTTAGCCAAAGAATATTTAGTTTACTGTATTTAAAAAAAAATATACATATATTACTGTTTTAGAAAGGATTATAGTTGTAAAAATTCAGGTCCTGTCAAGTACTACAATAGATATCAAAATATTTTTTCAAGTACAATTTTATGCGGAACAAAAACACTACACAACAAATTTAAAATACACATTTGCAACTACATATAACAAATCTGTTACAAATAAATACTAAGTTGACTAAATATGGTAGTTACGACAGCTAGAGTGAAGCATCGCTGCAGTCAGTCCACAAGTCATGAACATAGGTGAGTGGACGTGTGAACATGAATGTGTGTGCTTGGTTACCGGGGGTGATG
This sequence comes from Streblospio benedicti, assembly GCA_019095985.1. Taxonomy (NCBI): domain Eukaryota; kingdom Metazoa; phylum Annelida; class Polychaeta; order Spionida; family Spionidae; genus Streblospio; species Streblospio benedicti. The sequence goes on from CM032661.1 coordinate 35,750,646, forward strand.
GCCACTGTGAGGCGACACTCGAGCCCGTCTGCGTGCCGAGCGTAATAGTCCACGATGTGCTCCAGACTTGGGAGCAGCGGGCCGTTGTCAATGTGGTAAGCCACGTTGTGCTAAAGGAAAATGTGCAATAGGCTGATTACTCATCTATATTACTGTTTCATCATAAGCAAGGGGCCATTATTAAAATGTGTGCGGTTCAATGACCTTTGAACCAGGCTCAAAGTCAACTGTCTTGCCTTATTAAAATCCTCATAGTTTGAATATCATGCCTCTTTAATAAACTCATTAATCATCAACTCCTGATTCATTTTATTTCATTAAATACCTCTATGAGTGACCTTTATACCTAACTAATGACCTCATTAGGTGCATTTGACCTTCATACCTCATTAACGACCTGGTAGTGTTAATTTGACCTTCATACCTCATTAATGACCTCGTAGCATTTGACCTTCATACCTCATTAATGACCTCGTAGTGTTTGACCTTGCCCCCAAAGCGGAGTGAGAGCACGTAGTTCCCGGCGGTGCGGCTGCTCTGCCGCACCAGGAACAGTCCCGAGTGAGCGCCGGCGCCGGGCGAGGACTCGAGGAGCAGCACGGCGCGCTGTGGGGGGGGGGACGGAATACAAGGAATACAATACAATACAATAATAATTTTTATAGCGCAAATTCCAATAAATGTTCATGTGCGCTTGTAGGCCTCCTTAAACAAATGGTGCTTCAAAATGGTAAGAGTCTTCGATTGTGTTATGGACAGGGGAAGTTTTTTCCATAATTCAGGTGCTGCTACCTTAAATACATGAGTGTACCGATGCTCTTTTAGTGTGAAGTGGGAAATGGCTTTGAAATTAAGTGGAAAGTGAAAAATTGACTAAAATGCAATAAGTGTACACTAGAAGAAAAAAGTAAGATGGAAGTAGGAAGTGGGAAATTAGCGTGGGACGTGGGAACAAGACCCACCCACCCCCAACTACATCCTTATATATGAGCTTTGAATTTTCTTATCCTATCTTTATCTTTTAACTATCTATTGTCTTGGGTATCATTGTCACATCACTAACATTGCCCATCACACTGGTATCTACGGGAACATGAGCATGGAAATGTGACCAGCTCTTGAAATTGACACTAGCCAATTGGTTTTATGCTTTTGCCGGGTCAGAATGAATTTTGTTCCTGGAAAACATTTACAATTACAATGTTTTACTAATAACCAACTAATACCTAATTAACCAATAACTAAAGCTTAAAAGCTTAAACAGAATATCACAACAATCCAGTATTTTGTCATTAAGAATGACTTAGCTTGCTGTGAGTGCTTGTAGTATAAAGTACCTTCCTGTCGATTGGACCATGAAGCCAGTCCCCTCTCTTGCTCTTGGGCGTTGGTGGCTGGTAACTGTCTGAAAAAATTACAATAATTTTTTCTATAGAGCTCTTCAATTTGAGGATTCATCGCTGCTTTCCGTAAATTACTTAAATTATCATAAATGGACCAGATGTGTTTTGAAATAATTAAAATTCATTGGCAGTTTGGAAAGGTTACTGGATTTAGTATAGACATAGACAAGCATTTATATAATGCTAATACAAGTTGTTCAATCCACTAACATTGATCACTCTCTAATAAATCACAAATAATCACAATGGTAATCAGTGGTAATTTAAATTGAGTGAGCGCCTTACACCAAATGTTAGCAAAGAAGCAACAAAACGTTGACAATCAAACTACTAATCAGACTCGAAATCAAAGTCCCTGTGAGTTGGCAGCAGTACATATATTAGTACATGGCCATTTCTGGATTTCATGCTATTCTAAAAAATTTCCACAAAATCCCTCCAAAATTTCCAACCATTTAAAAAAAATCTAAATCCATTGCCCCTGTGTGTGCCTCACCAATATAGTTTGCTGTTTCTGTGTGCCCTCCCATCATTGCCAGCTCATACGGTGTTTTCAGCTCATCATTCCGGATCCATGCAGCAAAACTATGTTTTAACAAAACCTAGAAAAGAAAGAGGCTGGACTTAATAAGTTGTTAGAAGTGTAGATTCGTGCTAATTGTATGTAAAAATTAGCATGATAATAAATTAAATAACTAGATTATTTGTGTCACATGTATTTGTGTGAAAATTTTACAGAAATTTATAAATCTGCAGCATTAATGCACTCTACCAAATTAGATACTAAGTTAGGCAAATGAATTGAGGTAGCAAACTGTTTTTTCAAAATAAACTTATAAATCTAGAAACTCCAGTATATTTACCATATGCTAAAAGCAAGATATTCCTGAACTAAATTATAAACCATTGAACAATTTGCATTTAACTGACTCAATCATGGGTACATTTAATATTAATATTTTCATCTGAAATTTGGTGGAACATGTGAATGATATCAATAATTTTTAGTCAATTATAAAAAATTCTAAAATATATAGGAAATATACACTTTGTCCAAATATAGAAAAATAAATGAATGGTTAAAAAGCATAGAAGAAAGTAAATAGCAGTTGTCAACAAGTAATAATACTCAATTTTGTGCATCAAGTTAGCTGACCTTGACACACTCTGTGTGACCTCGCTGTGCTGCCTCGTGAAGCGCCACGTTGGCTGTGGCTTTGTGTCGCGACTGTGGATTGGCTGAGCCCTCCACCAATAACATCTCAGCGATGGTTGGTTGGTTCAGCTGACATGCACGCTGCAGAGGTTAAAATAGAAAATCAAGGTCACGACGGGTATTTATAAGCTACATTGTACTGAAAACATTAATTCCACGCTACATGTAGACAGTATCAAATATCTGCACCAACAAAATGCCAAGCCCTAGAAAAAATGATTGTTTGGTTCCGATAACATGATTTTGAAAAATAGGTTAGTAAGGTAGGTAATTTTTTTTTCTTCATATTTTTTTACCACAAAAAATTAGGTTAGGTAGGTGCCACTTCTTTTTTTTACTCCACATAGAAAACGAAAGTGACTGCACACACAACATGATGGTAAAATTAAACAAAAATGATGAATTAAATATGATTTTTTTATTGGATCGCTAAAATTAGTATATTATTTTATGTCTGAATTCATAGGTCCGAAGTTTTTATAAAAAAACTCAATAAAAAGATTAGGTTAGGGGGGTTAAAATGGGTTAGCTAGGGTTACCAGAACCACAGGATCATTTTTTCTAGGCCCAATGTAATCACAAAACCATTTAAAAACCATTGACTATTTAAAGTTATAAGTTTTTCAACATTAAAGCATACATGTATGTGTGTTTGGTTGGTCAGATGTATGCCATAGTGACTGACTCAGTTATATAGAGCTAAAAAGTGTATAATATGAAATTGTATATTTTGTTTTGTTCATATATAATAGTCATTAACAGACATTAAAGTCCGCTGCAAGAAATGAAGGTATAACTAATAAAATTATTAAATCCAGTAATTTAGTCAAAGATACATGATTTCATGTTTAGCTGTATAAGAGCAGTATGAGGCTGTGATTTTGAAGGCGCACCTAGTTCTATATAGCTATGCGCCCATCTCCATTTAGTGCATTATGTACATGTACGCGTGTTATTGCATGTACTGTGTTCATATGGGTGCGCACTGCGCCTGCACGTTTCTCTCAGAAAGCACGTCTATATGTCACAGTCAATTGAAATTTTTTTAAAAGGCCTTTGCAACGAGTACCAAAGCTACAGTATTCATAGTAAAACCGTTTATTATTTTTTTCAAGTGACTGTGGTATATGTACCTGTAGTGGTGTGTGACCGTGCCCATCTATTGCCTCCACGGCCACACCACGCTCCAACAACAGGCGGACGATATCCTCGTTTCCACTTTTCACCGCCAGGTGGAGACAGCTACTGCCTATAAAGACGGCGGTATATACAATTTAGTGAGAGTTGAGATTTGGGTTTTCAATTCATTGAGAATTGAGATTTGACCTTTCAATTCATTGAGATCAATTGATTGAGATTTGAGAAAAGGGCTTTTGCATAGAGATTTGTAACTAATTTATTGAGATTTTTTAGATCAAGGGGTGGTATATACCCCCATCTATAGATAGCAGAGCGCATTTTTTTGCATATTTCTTTAAATCTATTCCAGACGACTAATCTGCACATAAAATAAATAAAACAATTCACACACAAAAAAACACTCATGTGTTAAGCACTGTCTAAAGGATTTATTTGCCCCTAATAACCACCTCCCCAATGATTAAGATATAAACAATTCTACTCTCACTGTTACCGAAAGCAAGCTCCTACCATTGTATTGATATAGCTGAAGACATAGCTTCCATTTGACTTTATCAACTGGTCCTGACTGGACTTGAGCTCATGACCCCAAGTTTGTGAGACCACAATGATACCATCATCCCAAGCACTGGGCTGTACAGTGGTAGGAGCTTGCTTGCCATAACAGTGAGAGTAGAATTGAAGTCACAAGCAAACTTGGGAAAAATATATACCCCTATGTTTTTCATAAGGTATACACTGACCGTCCTGATCCTTGGAGTCGACATCAGGACAGTGTGCATGGTGCAGGATGATCACAGCCTGGTCTGGGTCTGCAACATGAACATGACTACACTATCAATACATCTTACATCAATAAAAACTGCCATACTTTTATCAGTTCATGTATTATACTATTTTCTAATTTCCTGCTGTTTTGGTTTTAAAGAACAAATCAATGATTAAACTGAAATTCTAATTATTTACACCATTTTCTTTTCTATTTTTATTCTATTATTTTATTTCATATGTTGGTTTGATACATTTACATAGCTACTACATTTAAATGATGTGGCTTCTTATCACCAATGAAATGACATACTCATGGTAAAATGACATTTAAAGAGATGATATGTGCAACAATGAAATGTTTCATACCGGTATTTGGCATGTCTACAAAGGTATAGAAAATTCTAAATTTGGTGTGCTGGGGCAGCCGGTAATTCTTACCATTTTGAGATATTACTAAGGGTCAGTATTTTTTATGTTGAAAAATTACATACTGATATATAAAACACTGAATGTAAAAAAACAATGATAGTGTGTACTGGTATATTCAGGGGCCACATTAGTCATTTGAACATATCTTTTCCATGATTAATAATATCTTTACACACAGGTATTTGTCATTCTATGCATTCTATGTATGGTGTGCAGTGGACATCCCACCCTTCCTGGTTCCTTCAAAATATTAGATGTACATGTATAATCTGTTTTGACCAGTGTTGACTAATGCTGCTAGTCTTAATTCATACACATCAGGTATCAAATTCAATCCAATTAATCTTTACTAATACCCTTTCCTTTAAAAAAAATCCTGTATCGAGTGATGTGTGCACAGCTTTGTGGGGTGAAAATCCTTTGGGTACCTGAGCATATGGCCTTGTGTAGCAGGTTGGTGTATCCGTACTTAAGACTGGTGGGTGGTGGAGGCTGCCCTTCTAGGCCTCTTTGTACACTGATCACACCAGCACCAGGTGCTGCTTTTTCAGTATACACTCGAAGGAGCTCATCAAGACCTAGCAATAAAAATACATACCCGTTACACTATATTAATATGTGCAAAGGAAAAAGGCATGTAAACTGATAGCTATCTACCAGGATATAGAACTCATAAAAGATTACTTATCCATCACAGGGCTGACAACTATAAAAAGCAGCAGACAAGAACAAAAGTGTCCCGTTCTTATCTTAATAAAATTGTGAGCGCTAAAAAGTATGTGGTACATTGGGGTGTGAACTGTACCAGCCCCTGGCGAAAATCTGCCATCTCCGCCTTCATTGATGTAAGTGCATAGAGTAAGTGTTGGTTTATTGCAGAACTGGCCAATTCTATCTGTATTTATAACTTTGGTATCCCATTTTATTCTTTAGAAATATCTATTAGCGTTTACTCATTCTTTCATCTTGAGCATACATCTATATAATTAGAATCACAGTTTCACTAAACTTCTCAAAGAATCTAGGCATATATACACGCTTAAAGGTTATGCTCAGTGGCCAAACAAATATGCTTGTATAGAAGCAATATGACATGTTATGTGTATTCTGAAAGTTTTATTCTTTCAAGCAGCCTATTAAAGTATTTGAAGCAATGTAAATACTACGCAATAAGAGCAGCTATAACCCCATCAAAACACGTGAACGCAACAAATGTCAACCGAATGATTTTCGTCAGACGTAACTTGCACGGCGCACGTAAGAAGTCGCCCATATCTGCTTTATGTTAATTGTCACGTCTGCCGTTGGAAACCCACGGTACGTCTGGCAAAAATCATTGGATTCGATTATGCAACATAACGTGACCTTGTGTTTTAGCTGACAATGTATAATGGTATTTTTATAGATGTAATAAATACTAAATGTGAAAATTATGAATCTTATTTCACCTATATTATTTTCAATGGAAAAGACATCGTTTATTGAAACTGGATTTTACAGAACACAAATATGTTTGACTGAGCAATATCTTTAAGAATATAACACAACAAAACAAACAAGCAAACAAACAAACCATGAACTGAAGGATTCTTCTCCAGACAGTATGTCGCATCACTCACAAACTCAATGGGGAAGTGTCCATACAGCGAGTCGGAGTGTACGAATGAAAGCACAAAGTCACCTGCAGCAAAGTTACTCTCCCTGACTAGGAACAGCCCTGGAGTGTTCCCACCTGTAGAGATAAACAGGAAAAGTTCTAGAGAAAATGCCTACCCAAAGATGCAATGAACAACTCTATTCTAACAGACAATAAAAAACACCCCAACAAATATGATAACTGTAATAAAGATCAATCATATAATTACAATATTTCGATGTTTGACCTATATATACATATATATTTATATATAGCTTTCACAGAATTGACCACGGTCGAAGCTGAGTAAAAGCCCTCACATTGGTCATTTTATCATGGTCAAGATTAGCCACTTGTATTGACTAATAAAATGGTGTGGAGGCTGAGCAAGAAGTTTTATCAACTCGTTCTTTTGATGAGCAGCAAATTCTAGTCTATTCTGCATACGGGTGTAGGATAAGCGCAAGGATGAGTACATTTGTTTGGAGGACGGGTAGAATTTCGAGTGCTACATGTCCAGTTAGACTTTTTCGACCTAATGTTGACCATTTTATTATATCTGGATAAGATACACAAACCAATGTAATTTTGAATTATCAAGGTCCCATCTATTGATAATTATTTTAAGATAATCATTCTGTCCAAACAAAACTGAATGCACCTTGTCTTAGTTTGGTCTCTGCCAGCCTCCTGTTGATGTTGTCATGGAACCAGCAGGTGCCCCGATTCAGGAAGTGCTTTCGACATTTGACCAAATCTTTTTCCAGCAGCAACTCGAGTTCATTTCGACAGGACCTTTAAAATACAATACACCATCCCTCATGAAATGTATAGCTGGTTTATAAATTCTACAACTACTCCAAGTGCATATGTACGTTTTAAAAATATCAGACATCTTAAGATCATTGGACTGTTCAGTATTTTGTACAATAGATGTGGTCACCATCATTCTGCCGTGTACAGGCTTTATCTTGAAACGAACACCGGGTAATTTTATGACACGCCTACACTAAAAAACGCATTGGAATGATAGTGCCTGCATATCTGGGGTAATTTGGTATTGCACACAATATCTTCACTTGCAGGACTTATCTACTTGGTGTGTAGTAAGTGGCATACTAATAGGGTATTGCATGGGTTTGAATGGGAGATAAGAAAATATCTCACTGAGTGGAGTTGTCACAACTCGAGTGAGCGCAGCAAACGAGAGATGTGACAAGTCCACGAGGTGAGATATTTTCTTGTCTCCCATTCAAACATAATGCAATACCTTATTTCTCCCACTTTAAATGAGTTATTTTATGGACTACGTGATGATTTATACGTTGTAGTAAATTTACGAAAATTAGCTGGTCTGTGAAGAGTGGGAGATAAAGAAATCCACCACCGCTACTCCATTCATAAATAACACTGGAAGTGGGAGAAATTTGTCATATCGAACATCTAAGGTGATCACACAGAAATGAGCTTGCAATTAAAACCTTAATTGGATTGATAACCATCTAACGAATGACATCCACACAGAACGTCAAGTAGCAAAAATCGAATCGCCAGCATAGATCTAATCATGAGGTTTTAATTTTTTTATAGATGGAGATACGATCATCCTCCTTTGTACACAAGTAACTGGTCAGGTGACACCTGGAATATTGCAACACTATCTCCTCTCCATTTTTGGATCAACAGGAGAAAATGCTTGAAGTTGTCCAAAGAGGAGCTACGAAACTGATTCCTGGAATCAAAGAACTTGACTATACCGGTACCCTGATAGTCTTAGCTAGAGACGATGACAGTGTTAGCTCTGAATTAAGTGTCCGTTTATAAACGTGTGTTGGTTTGCCAAGGCGCGCATCATTTTACAAATTCTGAAACATGATAAGCATTGAAATACATGCAAAAGAATAAATATATGTAAAAGTAGACTGCAGATTTCTACTATTACTAAATGTAGATCAATTAATACATCACCTGGCATGATCTATGTGTCGTTTATCTTCTTGTACTTTGGGGATTTTAACGTTTTTTCTTCTAGATCTACTAAATAATCGATCCATTCTTACTTCTTTGATGGAGAGTACGAGTTAGTAGTAAATTGTCATTTTAACAACTTTTTGAGAACTTCCTGGTTGATAATCATAATAATAAATCAAACTCCTAGCTGAAAAAGCCCCTAGGTAAAGCCCGTGTGCCATGTCACACCAAAACGCAATCTCGTGCAAGTCAATGCGAAATTTGCGTTCTATTTTAAGCTGACACACTTATCTACCGATAGGGACCATAGCATTGTTCATAATAAGTTAGTTAAGCTTAATGCTGGTCTAAACACGTGTGAATACGGGGTAAAAAGGCACCATTGTTTTATAAACACAGGAAAACGTCCACAAATAATACTCAGCGAACGTGATAGAGAGATGTATAAAGATTACCTTATTATTTTTCACACCCATTTACATTGGGGGACTTTCTGTGGTTACAATGGTTATGCTACAAAATCATCCGACAAGGCACTGTGTCCTAGCTCAAGCATTCTGCTCTGATATCATATTGACACCTAACCACACATGCACAAATACGTGACTCAGTTATTATATATAGGTTAGGCAAATGCAGCAAATGCGTGACTCAGTTATATGTAAGACCCTTCCTATACTAATAGAATTTGTAAAGGCATATTGGTATGGTTACAAATAGAATTTGTAAAGGCATATTGGTAATGATTACAAATAGAATTTGTAAAGGCATATTGGTATGGTTACAAATAGAATTCGTAAAGGCATATTGGTATGGTTACAAATAGACTTTGTAAAGGCATATTGGTATGGTTAATTGACACCGATACATAAAATGCCTAGCCGTTGTGCAATGCTGAATCCATGACTTTTTTATGCCGAATAAGAATATGGGTAACGTTTTGATGTTCGAGATGGCACACCCGTACGGTCGTACCCATTTTAGGTGTAAGGAGAATTTCTATACATAGCCTCCCTCTATGGGATTATAAAAACACATGAACAGGGGAAAGTTGTATCTACTTTGTTCTCCCATTGTCTATGCATTATATTGATACTAAATATTACTATTGTTACTGTTTAATGGGATACCTCATTTGCAGATCCAGGTTTTTTGGAAAAGGGAGCGGGGAGCAGTTAAGGGATTTCATGGGTTTGTACATGAGATCAATGACTCACATGCCAAAAACCCTACAGAAACAAAGTATTTAGGTGAGAAAAGGGGGGGTGGGGGTAAGGTGGCAGCATGCTCCCAGTGGCCCCCCCCCGCCCCCTCCGCACCTGCTTTGACACCTGCAAAATGTGGGCACTTATACATCGTCATATCTCACGGCTATATACGCAGCATATATGATCAAGGACTTGTATAGGCAGTGTGAATGATCAACCCGTGAAAGCCGACGATGGCACTTATATTTATGCATTCACTTTGAAAAATGTCATGTTAAACTTTACAGTATAAAAAAAGACTACAGTGATAGATAGTGATAACAACACACTTTTATTATCCATCAATACTAACATTCAGTTCGAAATAGTTTTGTCTTACTAAACCTTGCGTTCAACATGGGGCAATTCATATCACTTGATGCAATTATGGGCTTTACACATTGATTTGGTACGGAAATGGCACTTGCAAATCTCACATTTAGGATGCGTGTTCATATGCACCTCAACATCAGCTTTAGTATGAAGCGGAGTTCTACACAGATCACACTTTGCATGAATCTTTATAATATGATCATTAAGCACTTCTTGATCAAGAAACCGTGATCTACCGGTACATCTATGGCAAGTGGGATGGATTCTGACATGTTTTTCAAGACATCTAATATCATATAAAAACAGACCACATATGGAACATTGATAATGAGTTTCCATATGCAAATCGAGAGCCTTTTGGTCAATAAATGTAGCTGCACATACTTTACAGGCCATGTGTGTCTTTCGGTGTTCGAGGAGTAATTCGTTATCTTCGAAAACACACCCACATGCACCGCATTTGTGATATATAGCTACATGATGTTCTAGCAGTGGTTGATCCTTGACCCATAATTTGCACACAGAGCACTGCCAATGACAGTTTTTCATATGCAAATCTAGAACATTTTGATCGAGGAACTTAGCTGTACAACAAGTACACCATATGTACTTCAGCATGTGACGAATTTGAGTACATTTATGACCTGTTTGCATATGAAACAGTAAACTTTTATAATTCGTAAACTTAGATTGACATATGTTACAATGGGGATGTTCCATTTGAAAATGAGCAACAAATGAATTATGACTTTCAAATAGTGTATGTTTTCTGCAAATAGGACAAATATAGGCAGACGCTTTAGAATTTGTTTTGATAACATCTGACACTGACATGCCGTTGATAATCGAGTCGGCTAATGTATCTTTAGACTGTTCAAGAATATATTCATTGTATTTAGGTTGTGAGCTATCTTTATTTGATTCGCTCATTGAATGGGTGCGTTTGCAGGCACTTTTCCTGGATGAGCAGTTATCACTATGTGAATGACTTTCCAATTGGTCCATAAGCACTTCCTCGTCACGCTTATTCAGTTCTGTTGAAGAAAAGTTGTTTAAACACATTGCAACATCAGACTCTGCTTCCATGTCTTTATCTTGATAATCCTGCTGGTAAGAATCGGTATCTGACACAGGTGTGGAATCATTAGATTGATCTTCATTCTTAGGACTTATCGAATGGTTATCCTCAACTTTTACCTCTACCTTATCATCAATACAATAAGTAAACTGGAGGCTGCCACCTGCTACAGAACTGTGCATGTCTGATTCATTTTCATAAAAAGTACCAGCAGAAACACCCTTCTCTATTTTCATTTCTGTACTGACACTTTGCTCATGAGTTTTGACATGTTTCTTCAGATCAGACAGTGACTTGAAAGTCTTGGCGCAAGAAGTACAATTGTGGGTTTCTTCACACGTGATCACTGTTATATCACTCCCGCTATCAGGGGTCTTCATGAGGATCAAGCGATTTCTACTTCTGCCAGTAGCTCCGACTGTGCCAGTAGCACCGACTGTGCCAGTAGCACCGACAGTGCCAGTAGCTCCGACTGTGCTAGGAGCACTGACTGATGACAGATGCTGGGAAAGTGTTGCCATCATATATTCTCTTAATTTGCATAATTTCTCAAATTTTTCCAATTTTGTTCGACAGGGCATACACATACTGGCCTTTTTCATGTTGTAGTTTGAAATATCTACATGCAAATGTTCCTTGATTGCAGCGTCCCATGATCGAATTCTTCCATCAATGACGGAATGGGTGCGAAATTTGAGGAGTTTTGCTGTTGGCCCATTAATCTTGAAATTTATCCCACACAGCAAACATATTTCAGATAACCAATGAGGACTTGCAATTGGCTCGGAAGGCTTTATCTTGTCCTCCATGGTCTGCAACAGAAAATATTTGATAATACATATGAATACTAGGTGGATATATTATGATAAATAGGTGTGTCACAGTGCCAACCCTTAGTCCTATAATAAGTATTATACGAATACTGTAAAACTACAAATGTTTGCACACAATATAATTTGTGAATTTCGTGGGTAATGTAGGTGTAAAAACGCAAATTTAGATAGTCAGCAAACATTAATAGCCTTTGCAAAGTATGTCCAGGATGGACCAAAATCGCAAAATTAGTCACAAATAATTTATAGATGAAAATTGCAAAATTTAATAGTCATGAAATATTCTAATTTTAGAGTAAATAAATTATCAAGTTATTTGCATGCCATTATTCAAATCATTTTATTGGAATATGTATGATCAGGTTCACCCTGACCTGGGTTGCCAGTCCAGATGAAAAATTGCCAAGAAAACCAGTGCGATAAAATAGCCAAATTCCACAATCCTATCAGTTTATAGCTTGGTTGTCACGGGACAGTATGAGTATGCGTATATTTTTGTTATCTGACTCTCTTATGTAAATATTGATGTAATCAGGAATTTGTCATTTATTCCTGATGTAATTTATGTAAACATATGTTTGACATACAGTAGTTGGCAGTCTTAATTATAGAGACGCATTTTGTTTTTTGGATAATATTAATTTTGACATACCCGGGTTATCAAATAGACACAAACATTTTTAGATTGCCTGGATTATTTTATCAATCCGGGTCATGGCACCCTGCAAAACCAGGGGCACATCACTTTAGTTCTTTAGCCCCCTGGTATTATAGATTATATTGCCACAGAACTGGGCTGGGTCATCATGGCGAACCGGTTTATATGCGTTCAACACATATTATTAAGCCACTACAATGAGAAATGCTGTCAGATAAATTTATTTAGAAAATAAATTTGTTTGCTAGATTATGATTTGAACGTCCTCTCATATTTTTGACCACTATTAGATAGAGAAAATATACAGGTTCTTATATCCTGGGTAATTTAGTTATTGTGTATGAAAGCAAAACTATTTTTTCTCAAGAAGCACACCTGCTCACTATTCCAGCTACTGCTACCAGTAACACCCATCATAGACAGATGCTGGGAAAGTGCTGCCTTCATAGGTTCTCTTACTTTGTCAATGTCCTTAAATTTTTCTAATTTTACTCGGCAACATTTACACATGCTGGCCTTTTTCATGTTGTAGTATGAAATGTCTATATACAAATGTTCCTTGATTTCAACCTTCCATGGTTGAACGGAGAATTTTGCTGTTCTCCCACTCATCTCGAAATTTATCCCACACAGAAGACATAATTCAGATGACCAATGAGTAGCAGTATTTTTAGTACTTGCAATTGCCAATTGCAGAATTGGCTTTGTCTCGTCTTTCTGTACCTCCAATGGCTCCATGTCCATGATGCAACAGAAAATATTCCTGTTCCCGTCCTTAAATAAAATACTTATCCCTAATACCCTATTCTTGGCCAGAATTCTAACGCATCCTTATGATCATATATTTCTGATGTATATTTCGAGACACTTGTCACTTTCATATAGTCTAGAAGTATTATTCATACATATTAATTTCTTAATCTAGTTTATGGGAAACCTAGACTAAGTCACGTATTTATGATTAGTTAGACTTCTACTCGAGCAAGTAGATCTACTATTTACATTGGATTCAAATTATTAGAAAAAGTAGATTAATTTATATCATTTATTTCACTAAAATACGCTCTAAATCTAGATAATTTAAAACTCATCGTGTTAAATAAATTTGTTGTAAACTAAAATTTTGATTTAGATTAATTTATTCTATCAAAGAAAAACTCAAATGTAATAGTAGCGTACATGTTTTCATGAAATCCCGTTTCATTTATATAAATAAATAAATGACCACAACGTACCCGCTTAATCACTCATGACAGACTTTTTCGAGCGTTTTAGTATGTTATATGGGTGGGTGATATGAATGCATCCTTCTGCAGACAAAACCCCTCCTACAATGACAAGTACTTAAGTCAATTCTGCCGTGAAATAAAGTTCATCTCGCATGAAGATACCAAGTCAACATACTACCATTTTGTGGGTGGCATATCACCTCAAGGATAGACCACGTCCTCACCCACAATGCTAAACAACACATTATCTCACAATAAGAAGTTGACAGCGAAGTTGAATCAAAGCATACACTAAAGCTCAGTAGCCATGATCCTGTCCTAACCCACCTTGGTGCGACTGTATGCAAATAAAACCGAAATCCAAATCTGACAGCGGTGACTCCATCAAGGCAAGATCCAGAACAAATTGGAATAAAGTGGACATTGGCAGCCTACAAGGAGGCAACTAACAGAATAGTTGACCTAAGACTAATAATGAGATTTAACATCTTTATTGAGCAACAGGGCATGTCTTTGCCAAATGCAGTGATTTTAATTAGAGCGAATAAACAACATTCTACTGCAGTCTGCTGATGAGTGTGGAGCCAGGCCCAGAAAAAAGCCCACGAGGAGAAGTAAGTACCCCTGGTCATCCTCACTCAAGCCCATCGTAATGCAGATCAAGGAGACTTACCGGCTTTGGAAGCAAGTTAATAAAGACCCTTACCACCCTCTTGCCAGAGAGCTGAAGGATCTTCATAGGACACTACGTCAACAGCAACGACAAGCGCAGGCGGAGCACAACAGGGCCCTTTTCGAAGACCATGTAAAGGCTTCCGCTGATGACAGGCAACTGTTCTACAGAATCGCCAGGAGACAGAAAAACACATCTCCACCGCCATTGAGTTTGAAGATGAACCACCCACTCAGCTAGAAGGCTGGGCCAACTACTACGAAAAACTGTCAACAGCTGAGGATCTACCTCACTTTGAAAAGGAGTACAAAAGGGCCATGCAACTCTGCACCTGATTGCGCTTGAGGCATGTAGAGCATGCTCCTCCACCCCCCTACCTAACATTTCAGAGGACACCATCAAAAACCATGTACAGTCACCATAGGAAAAGCAGCAGACGTCTTCGGCCTTACCTCAGAGCACATCAAATATGCCTCCCCTGAGCTTATTGCCATCTTAACATCTCTGGCAAATGGCATCATGGGAGAGGGCAATCTACCGAAGCAGTTTAAGATAGGTGCAATAGCTCCATGCCTTAAATGTAAATGTGTTGGTTTATAGTCCTGATCCAAGTCTTGCTCTCACGACTTAACAATTTACACCAGGTCATTGGCACACTTATTGATCAGCATTTGATCATTTCTCGCATACTTGCATTGGCAGCACATTCAGCACACAATGCTAAGCGCTCACACACTCTTTCTACCCGATGACCTGTACCTATTTAACGTGTGGATACCACGGAGCAGTGTGCAATGTGCTAGAGGTAAGTTTGCTAAACACCTACCAACAGACCCGACTGGAAATCGAAACCACGACCTTCGGGTCATGAGTCAGACTCCCTAACCATTCGGCCACCTAAGCACACACATAAGAAAGGGAGACCGCTTAAGAAGGCTGACAGCCACAGGAGGATTACCATGGCTGCCACTCTGGGAAAGGTAAACGAAAGAGAAATGATGGCGCAAACAAAGCCAGCATCAGCAGCCAAGCAAAGTCCCCTCCAATATGAATTCACAGAGGACGCCTCACCAGCCATGTGTGCACTCGTGGTAACAGAAGCCATTTGCGAGGCAAAAGACCCTGACCAATCCCTCTTCATCACTTTCCTTGACTCTGCAAAAGCGTTCGATATGGTAGACCACTGTACCCTGCTAAAAGCACTCCACGACCTTGACATTGACCCATTCCTATGGAGGCTATATGAAGACATGTACGGTGATGTCACATCCAGAGTACATATCAATGGTCAGTTATTCAGAGCTTTCAAGGAGACCAGGGGGATCAGGCAAGGATGCGAAAGAGGGGTTCAAAGCAAAAGATAACGCTTTTCTTGATAAGGTTAGAGAGCACGCATCCTCCCTTAGGATTGGCGCCGTTGCAGTTGGAATCCCGACAGTTGCTGATGACAACTGTATGTTAGTATCAAGCCATAATGGAGCGCAGACACAGCTACTGCTAGCACAACGAAATGCAGCCCAGTCAAGGTACGTCTTCAGTGCAACAAAGTCCAAAGTGTTATACAACCCAGACAAAGCTACCAAAGGTCTCCCCCTCCCAACATTGCATTTCAACAATACAGTGATAGATTACCCTGACAAGGAGACTCACCTCAACCTTGCAAGAACAGATAATGGCAAGGTATCTGAAGCTGTACATGATAACATGATAGGATACAGACTGGCAGAAGAATGGCCTACCAGCTCATGGGAGCTGGACTGCGGGGTGTCAATAGCATAACATCTCATATCACCAAGAGAATGGTCTCTGTCTATGTCTGCCCAGCCCTCATGTATGGATTGGAAGCCCTATCCCTTGATGACAACTCCATAGAAAAAATCGATGCGTACCACAGTAGCCTACTTAGAAAGCTTCAAAGTCTCCCCGAGTCAACAGCAAAGCCAGCCATCTACCTCTTGAAAGTTGCTTGCCAGCACAGGCGCAGCTGCACAAGAAAATACTCTATCTGTTCATGGCAGTCCTCCGCAGGCCAGGAACACCAGAGTATCAAGTAGTAGTACGGCAGCTCACCGTCAAGGACCTAACATCAGCGAGCTGGACGGTGCAAGTCCGGCTCCTACTTCATAAGTGCAAGCTGCCGCCAGCGCTGGTTCAAGTTGGTAACCCACCAAGCAAGAAACACTGGCGAAAGGCTGTAAAGTTGGCCGGCATAGCGCATTGGGCAGGGACGGATTCAGAATTTTGAGAGCGGGGTGGGGGGGGGGCTAATTTTCAAATTTTGAGAGCAGGGGGCGGGCGGATTTGTTCGTGCGTGGGGGCAGATCCAGGTTTTTGGAAAAGGGACGTAAGGAAAACATAAGGAAAGGGGGGGGGGCTCACTTACGCCGGATTTCATGAAAAAACCTATGAAAATGAAGTATTTTGGTGGAAAAAAAGGGACGGGGGGGGGGGGGCTAAATTGTGGGGGGGGGGGGGGGGTTTAAGGCTAATATGGCAGGCAGGGGGGGGGGGCTAGAGCCCCCCGAGCCCCCCCCCCCCTCGCTAGATCCATCCCTGTTGGGAGAGGAAACTCAAGAGTGAAGCGTCACAGATGAGGAGCCTTCGGTTCCATCCAGTCTGGTTGACAGGCACAGACCCGCTACAAGCGGTTATGACCACCGTAAGGGCAGCAAGTGTGCAGGTAGTGGGCAATCCTCAACGTGCCCATACTGCTCACTCCCTGAGCCAGAGACAGTGGACCATTTTATCATCCACTGCACCCAGTAAAATGACCTCAGGGAATGTCTTATATTGACCTTGAATGATATAGGAATAGATACATGTAACATGGCTGAGGATGAACTCGTTGCCACTATCCTTGCCCACTCTTTTGTTAGTGAAAACCAAGACGAGGTCCTATACCTTGAAAAGGAGGCCAGAAAAGTTATCTTCGCCATGCATAACCGTAGAGCGACTACTGATGGTAGAAGCTCCATGTATAATTGGGCAGTGGCAAGGGCACGGGGTCCTGGGGACTAAGGGTGGGTGGGTGGGTGTGGCTGGCAAGCAAGCAAAGAACAAAACGTTACCTGGAACAGACCAGGGTTCCCCTGATGAAGAGGAGGAATTTACATTACCAGTAACAAGTAAGTAAGTATAGATCTAGTGAGTTAATTAATGAGCGTTTATTTCACTGGTTAGGGTTCAGTGGCAGTTTTTCTTTCTTTTTTTTAAAAAAAAATTTGTTTATTTTTATTGTTTGTCAAACGCTGAATGAAAGGGAGAGCTAAAATATTTGTTTTAATGCTCCAAAAATCAAACCTCATTTCCGTTTGGTACGTGAGATAATGATCCGACGATCCGTCTCGTCTCTAAAGACCTCTAAAACCGTCCACAACAACATAACTATGGAGGGGAGGGGGCCCCCTGTGCACACACACCCTCCCCCCGGACGGACATGCCTTTGATACAGTGAATGTCCTCAACAAAGGGAGCGTAAACCTAGGATTATCAATTAATAATCCTATCGTAAACAAAGATAAAACTGAATAACAGAAACTTTTCTCATGAATTAGCTTATAATAATGTAAGTAAATGATGTTAGTAAACAAGGGAAACCCTCTATAAAGGAAGAATTTGTGACTGCATATTGGGTTCCGCTGTTGAGGACTTTCACTGTACCTGCAAAATTTGGGCACTAGTTATGGCCATTTATGCATTCACTTTGAAAAATGCCATATTAAACTTTACAGTATAAAAGAAAAGATTACAGCGATAGATAGTGATAACAACACTTTTATTATCCATCAATACTAAAATTCAGTTTGAAATAGTTTTGTCTTATTAAACTCGTGTTCCATATGGAGCATTTCATATCACTTGATGCAATTATGGGCTTTACACATTGATTTGGTACGGAAATGGCACTTGCAAGTCTCACATTTAGGATGCGTGTTCATATGCACCTCAACATCAGCTTTAGTATGAAGCGGAGTTCTACACAGATCACACATTGCATGAAAATTTAGAATATGATCTTTAAGCACTTCTTGATCAAGAAACCGTGATCTACATCTCTGGCAAGTGGGATGGATTCTGACATGTTTTTCAAGACCTCTAATATCATATAAAAACAGACCACATATCGAACATTGATAATGAATTTCCATATGCAAATCGAGAGACTTTTGGTCCATAAATGTAGCTGCACATACACTACAGGCCATGTGCGTCTTCCGGTGTTCGAGGAGTAACTCGTTATCTTCGAAAACACACCCACATGCACCGCATTTGTGATATATAGCTACGTGATGTTCTAGATGTTGTTGATCGTTGACCCATAATTTACAAACAGAGCACTGCCAATGACGGTTTTTCATATGCAAATCTAGAACATTTTGATCGAGGAACTTAGCTCTACAACAAGTACACCTTCTGTGCATCAGCTTGTGAGGAATAAGACTACAATTATGACCTGTTTGCATATGAAACAGTAAACTTCTATAATTGGTAAATTTAGATTGGCATATTTCACAATGGGGATGTTTCTTTTGAAAATGAGCAACAAATGAATTGTGACTTTGTATATGCTTTCTGCAAATGGGACAAATATACATGTAGGCAGACGCTTTAGAATTTGTTTTGATAGCATCTGACACTGCAGGATTTTGGAAAAGGGGAGGCGCACTTAAGGAAAAGGGTGGGAGAATGAAGGGTGGGCGGGCGCACACTGCGCCCCCATCTTGATCTGCCTATGATCTACATCTGATTCGCTCATTGAATGGGTGCGTTTGCAGGCACTTTTCCTGGACGAGCAGTTATCACTGTGTGAATGACTTTCCAATTGGTCCATTAGCACTTCCTCGTCACGCTTTTTCAGTTCTGTTGAAGAAAAGTTGTTTGAACACATTGCAACATCAGACTCTGCTTCCATGTCTTTATCTTGATAATTCTGATGGTAAGAATCGGTATCTGACACAGGTGTTGAATCATTAGATTGATCCTCATTCTTAGGACTTATCAAATGGTTATCCTCAATTTTAACCTCTATCTTGTCATCAATACAATGATAAGTAAACTGGAGGCTGCCACCTGCAACAGAACTGTGCATGTCTGATTCATTTTCATAAAAATTACCAGCAGAAACACCCATCTCTATTTTCATTTCTGTACTGACACTTTGCTCATGAGTTTTGACATGTTTCTTCATATCAGACAGTGACTTGAAAGTCTTGGCGCAAGAAGTACATTTGTGGGTTTCTTCACTTGTGATCACCGTTACATCACTCCCAGTATCAGGGGTCTTCATGAGGATCAAGCGATATTTACTTCTGCCAGTAGCACTGACAGTGCCAGTAGCACCGACTGTGCCAGTAGCACCGACTGTGCCAGTAGCACCGACTGTGCCAGTAGCACTGACTGTGCCAGTAGCATAGACTGAAGACAGATGCTGGGAAAGTGTTGCCATCATATATTCTCTTAATTTGTATAATTTCTCCAATTTTTCCAATGTTGTTCGGCAGCATTTACACATACTGGCCTTTTTCATGTTGTAGTTTGAAATATCTACATGCAAATGTTCCTTGATTGCAGCGTCCCATGATCGAATTCTTCCATCAATGATGGAGAATTTTGCTGTTCGCCCACTTATCTTGAAATTTATCCCACACAGAAAACATATTTCAGATAACCACTGAGGACTTGCAATTGGATCGGAAGGCATTGTCTTGTCCTGCAACAGAAAATATTTGATAATACATATCAATTAAATACTAGATGGATATTATATCTAGGTGTGTCACTGTCACCCAGTAAAACTAGGGGCACATCACTTAGTTCTTTAGTTCATCTTCATTGATAAATCAATGTCACAGTGCTGGGGTGGTCACAGTGCCAACCCATAATAAATATGAATACTGTAAAACTAGAAATGTTTCACTCAATTTAATTTGTGAATTTCGTGGGTAATGTTGGTGCAAAAACGCAAACTTAAATAGTATGCAAACATAAATAGGCTACGTAAACAAGTAGGTCCAGGATGGACCAAAATCACAAAATTAAATAGCCACAAATAATTCAAATGAAAATTCATAGATGAAAATTCTAGTTTTACAGTAAATAAATTTAATTTAGCCACAAAATATTCCTAGTTTTGAAAACAGTAAAAATAAATTCCACAACCCTATCAGTTTCTTGGTTTGACAGTATGCCATTTTTCAAATCGTTTTAATGGAATATGATCCGGTTCATCCTAACCTGGCCCTGGGTTGCCAGTCCAGATGAAAAATTGCCATGAAAACCAGTGCGATAAAATAGTCAAATTCCACAACCCTATCAGTTTAGCTTGGTTGTCACGGGACAGTATGAGTATGCGTATATTTTTGTTATCTGACGCTCTTGCGTAATATTGACATCATTTATATAAATGTATATGTTTGACATATTGGCAGTCTTAAAGACGCGTTTTATTTTTGTTATCTGACGCTCTTGCGTAATATTGACATCATTTATATAAATGTATATGTTTGACATCCGTGCATCAGTACAGGAGAATTGTTATTTTTGGAATAGAATAGAGAATTTTGAAATAAATTTGAAAGAAGGTATCAAACAGACATTAAAAATTCATTAATCTACTACCCATTGAAAATAAAATTGTTTGCTAGAATTTGAGCTGCAGCCTTGCATTTCAGTACAGGAGATTGTTATATCAATAGAATAGAGAAAAATAAATTTGAAAAAGGTATAGTTTGACGAATTTTGTTTCATTTCTATAGTTTGAAAACAGCACAATATTGGCTGTGACACCACCCAAGTACCTAATAACTAATCATTTTATGTATACATTTTCACAGTGAACACATGGTTCAGGAAGTATGTGTGTCTCCTACACAGCCCTTCATTCTTTGAGAGCCTTTCACCGAAAGTCGGTGAGTGGCTGTGAAAGAGATCAGTTCATGTTTTAAAACCGCCTTTCAGCTAAGGCGCACTCTTTGACACAAAACTATCTGATTTAGTTTTTTGCTTAAGTGATCATATAATTACTCAATAAAGTAACTATAATCATTAATTTATAGTGCTTCTTTATCCTTTTGGATAAAATGTGACTTGGGACCTATAATTGTGGGTTTGCATAGTGCCAAATTTTTAGTGGAGATTTCTGTTCGCATTATTACAAATTTCACGTGAGACACCTATTCCACTTCCGGTACCTAGGGGAGAGTTTAGCTCAAATGTAAATAATGCCAAATTTTTCAAACAAAATGACAATTATCCAAGTCTTTGATTGGTGTCAGTGATTTTGAGTGATGAATTTGTAAGAAGATTGATTCAGAGAACAATATGGGATAGAAGATTGCGTGGTAAAAAAAAATCTGTTTGTTACCTTTTCATTCTTTAAATTAATTCTCTTTCAAAGTCCCTAGTCTAAGTTTTGTATCTATTGATGCGAGCGCCTATGGGCTGCAGCATGGCCTCTCATATTTTTGACCACAATTAGATAAAGAAAATATACAGGTTCTTATATCCTGGGGAATTTAGTTATTGTGTATGAAAGCAAAACTATTTTTTCTCAAGAAGCACACCTGCTCACTTGTCCAGCTACTGCTACCAGTAACACCCATCATAGACAGATGCTGGGAAAGTGCTGCCTTCATAGGTTCTCTTACTTTGTCAATGTCTTTAAATTTTACCAATTTTGTTCGGCAGCATTTACACATACTGGCCATTTTCATGTTATAGTATGAAATATCTATATACAAATGTTCCTTGATTTCAACCTTCCACGATTGAACGGAGAATTTTGCTGTTCGCCCACTCGTCTTGAAATTTATCCCACACAGAAGACATAGTTCAGATGACCAATGAGTATCAGTACTTGCATTTGCCAATTGCAGAATTGGCTTTACAGATGTCTTGTCCTCCTGAACTTCCATGATGCAACACTCAGTGTTACACTGTTGCCAATATTCGCGGCAATAACCTCTCCTATCAGCTATATCCACTTGTTACACCCGAGGTTACACTTGTGTGAAATAGATATATATTTAGCGACACTTTGATATAGAAGTATGATTCATCAAATTAAATTCCCTACATATGTAATGTTAGACTTCTACTAGTACTATTTTCATTAGTTACATTGCAATTGAAAAAGCATTTGTATCTATATAATTTATTTCACTAAAGTACGCTCTAAGTCTAGATAATTAATTATTTATTTTGTTCAATGAATTTGTTGTAAATTCAAGTTGTGATTGACAATAATTTATCTTTTTAAAATAAAAGTCAAATCTAAGAGTAGACTACATATTTCCAAGAAATACCGTTTCATTTTATAAATAAATAAATAATCATAACGTTCCCGCTTAAACACTCGTGAAAGACATTTCCGAGAGTTTTAGGGTAGACCAACTGCAGATCTATAGATTTAGTGATTTAATTAGTGAGCGCTTCTGTATTTCACTGGTTTGGATTCAAGGGATTTTTTATCATTTCTTTTATTTTTATTAATTTTTCGTCAAACGCCAACACAACTATTTTTGTGGAATCTTGGTTTTTAGCACGTCCACACTGCAAAGACGTTGCCCGACAAAAGGTAGGCCTATTGTGGGATACAGTTTGATGCTGTTTTAGCGGTGTAACTGGGATTTTAAGTACATTGCAACAAATACCGGGCAAACCTGGCCCTTGAAAATAATGCTCAGTCAAAAATATGTGTGTTTTGGAAATACAGGATCAATAAACGATGTTTTTTTTCCATTATAAGGATAGTAAAACCTCCCATTACAGGACCAAGTCTCTAGTGTGACCACCTCTATAATAAGACCATAGTAAGACCACTTTTCACGACCTCCTAACCTTTAAGCCCTGTCCACACTGCTTAGAGCGTATGTGACGGTATACGACTCGACGGTCGGAAACTGTCGCAGAGAATAAAAAAAAAAATAACAATCACCTGCTGTGCACACCACTGCGACGACTCGTCGTAAGCAGGCGAGACTGGCGAGTACTTTAAAGATTATTTATTAGACAACAGCATTTGTCGATAGATATATGCATATATACCAGAGCTACGTTAACGTACAACATCATTATATGCCAAAAAAAAACGAAAAGGAAAAAAGAAAAAGAAAAGAGATTAAGACGGCTCGTCTCTTCGTAGGAGTGTCCACACCAACGGCAACGCAACTACTGCCAACTATATGCGACGAGGCCCGACTACGACTGAACATGTTCAACTTTCACGACGGCGTCCGACGAATATTTATGAAATCGTAGTCGTAGGCCTATATAAGCCAACACAGTACTGCACGACGCGGTTATGTCGCGTCGGGCAAAGTCGTAGCGTTGTGGACGGCCCTTCATAAAACTACTGGAATGAACCCCTATAGAGACCACCGCTCTATTGAGACCACCTAACACTGGTCCCAAAGGTGGTCAGAGGTCTAACTGTATAAGGAAATTAAGATTCATATTTTTCACGTTTATTATTTAGCACACCTATAAAAATACCGTTGTATCTCTCACAGTATGCACTGAGGTTGGCCTGGAGATCAGTTAGGAAGAAGAAGAAAAACACACCCACAAAAGAACTTCGGTAGATCTAGACACTAGACACTATGCACTGCAGAGCATTGTGTTTGCCCGTTTATATGATAAGGAGTGTTTACATCAAGTAAACGTTTTAAATGATGAGCGGATGACAGCTCAGTTCTGTCCCACGATCCAAGGCAGACAAAACATAAACATTCCCAACGGCCGCTATCCCTTGGGGTCCCTGGTAGCTGGCATTTGGCGGGGGAATCTGGCATTAATGCCTTGCCAGCCGTGCCGTTAAGACCGTGTTTTTTCTTTGCTCTGCTCTAAATATTACCAAGATGGATTTTGAAATAATGAAATGGATTGAGGAACATGAGTTGAAAGAGGATACTGTCAAACTACTGCAGGATAGAGGTTTTGACTCATACAAATCATTATCCCTCCTCTCCGAGGATACTATGAAAAAGGAGTTTTCACAACTCATAACACCTGCCCAAAAGGATGATGATAAGAAGGGGCTTTCAGAACCATGCCAGCAGCAGATATCAAAATGCTATACAAAGTTTTCCAGGACGACTTCCTGTTAAGTGAACACTCATTCGAGAGATGCAAGCAACCTTTAGCTGTTTTTAAAGCACACCCTAATAGCCTTTGCTTAGATCTGGACTTCCTGATTCAGAATGAATTATAAAAAAGTGGTAGACCCTACCCAAAGCATTGTTTTCCTTGGATACCACATTGACACAGTACAAAATGTGCTATCACTGGACCCTGCAAAGGTGCATGAAATAAGACTGACAATACAGCAAACGATTGTGAAAAAACGCATTTCCGGAAAACAGCTAGAAAAATTGAATGGCCAATTAGCCTGGGCTACTAATGTTGTGCCGTATGCCAGAGTCTATACGACTAGCCTTTATCACGCCGCCAGCCGCCTCAAACAACCCACCCACAAGACATTGCTGAATGCAGCCCAAATTGCCGATCTTGTGTGGTGGAGCCGCCGCCTAAATCAGCCTGATTATCGCCGCCCAATCTGGGCACTGCCGTATGACACTATTGTTATCTCGACTGACGCTTCTGATGTCGCAGGTGGAGCTTTCTGCCACGCTACAGGAGACTGGCTTTATACCAATTGGTTATTGGATAAGCCAGAGCTAGCCGACCAGCACATAAACTTGAAAGAATTGGCTGCTGTTAAAGTAGCCATTGAACGGTGGGGTTCCGTGTTCCCTAATCACAACATGTTGTTCTACACAGACAATCTAGCTACACATTACTGGATCAACCACTGGAATGCCAGATTTGGTATAGCATCTGAGCTCTCAAAAAACATTGCGTCGTTGGCATAGCGTCATAACCTCAGCATCTCATGTGCCTATGTAAAGGGAGCAAACAACCACTTGGCTGACGCGATCAGTCGGCTGCATCAAAACGGTCAAATGCTGAGATTACAGGCAGCACTACACGTTCATGGCTATCCGTATATACTGGATGTGTTAAGTCACATGTCAATGCTCTCTGCTTTATTCTTGTTACCACGAGTGAACAGATTTCACCAGACATTGGGCAGCTGGACGCAGTAGTAACATTAAGATCTTGGGACCGGAAGAATAATTGTGTGTGTGTGTGTGTGCTTTTTCCTTTAGAGTTATGAGCCCACAAGTTAAGGGAAACTTGACCTACTATCCTCAGCTCTTAATACCCTGGAACACAGCTTTCGATGTTGTGATCCAATAGGATATCTAGTGTAACTAAATCTAACGTTTAAGAAGTACAATAACATAGTTTTTTTCACAGAATCTACTTTCACTACCTCTAATTTCCTACGATGTATGGTTTGGAGTTATTTTATGTACAAATAACTTTCATTTGTAGATTGTTTAGCATTTGTCATACTTGCCTGTATTATCTTAACTCATCTGATTGTTGATTATTTGACTATAATGTTTTGTACAAGTAGTTAGAATAGATTGGGAATTTGTTTGCCAATAAAGTTTCTTGGGCCAGCAAACTTGTCGTCTGCTTTGTCATTTACATAGCAAAGAAATATCATCGAGCTCTTGTAGAGAAAAGTTGTCTGTCCCAATCTGTATCAAACAAAGTTGGTCTGAGTGTTGATGACTGCATGCAATCAAATGAGTTTTAAAATTGTCGGTTATATTTATTATAAAAGACACGTTTCCTCATAGATGAGCGTATCCTATATGTTATTGTTAGCTAAAACACAAGATCACGTGATATTGCATAATCGAGTGATTTTCGCCAGACGTAGGCCTACCATAGATTGGCCCCTATGCAATCCTTAAGGTTCCCAACGAAATCATACACTGAAACACAGCTTATATACAATTTAATCTTTGATAGAAACAAAAATTATGGTAGAAAGTTCAAACTTAGGGACCATTCAGTATTTGTGAAAGTGTGGGGTAGGAGGATTTTCCAAAATTGCTATGAAAAAATTAATAGCCCCCCTCAAACCTCTGTGAAAAAATTGGTAACCCCCCTCAATTTCATGTGACAAAAATTGATGACCCCTCACCCACCCGACCCCCAACATTTAACGCATTCACTGCCGGTTAACTGAAATCCTATTTGATGGATATCCATAATATAAAAAACAGTGAATTTTAGTACAGAATCTCTAAAAATAGGGGTAAATTTTATGTGAAAAAAATTGATAGCCCCCCCCCCCCCTCAAAAGTGTGTGAAAAAATTGATAGCCCACCCCCTCCAAACATTGTGACAAAAGTTCATGGCCCGTCCTAAAATCCTCCTACCCCACCCTGCCATAGATACTGAATGGTCCCTTAAGTGATGAAAATACACCTCCCACCATCTTGGATGATCGTAATACCCACTACGACCATCATTGTCACCACTGTGATTATGCGCGGCGTCAATCCGTAACTCCCCTTATTGCTTTGTTCATGCCCACCCGACTGTAATAATAACACCAGGATGGTGCTCAAATGAAAGGTATTCCCGTTCGTGCTCTTTGTCGCTGTCCTTTCAAAATCATAAACGAAAGTCAATAGCAATTTCGTAATGGTCGATAGTATAGAATAAAGGGTTACGACCGTTTTGATATTTGATATTGCTGCCTTTGTCAAGATCTGGCGATTCTTTGCTAGGTGGCTCGTCTCTTTCTATTACTTTTGCAATAGAGAGAGGATCAAAAAGCCTGCTGCAAAAGTTACTAGTTGCATACTATTTGCAACATAATGCGTCAATATTGTTGGAAGTTTGAACACACTTTCTGTATAAGTACTCTAAAGGAGGATCAGCAATGAAAAAAACTCTCTTAACATGCACCAGTGCAAGTAACGTTTTTTTCAAAACTTTCTGATGAGGCATCAGTCAGATATTCTGAATTAATTAGTGAATGTGGTAGCATTTATGATGCAACTTCAACAATAACCTAAAATGTGGCCTTAAACCATTCACCTCTCACCGATGAGTGGTAGAATGTTGGATACAATCTGCACTGGTTCGAACAAAGCTGTTATCATGAGCCAAACTCTACCAATACAAATCAAGGTCAATTGAAACTGTAAATATTCAAAACACATTGACAGTACCGACTGACTGGTCTAGATCTACGTCTCAAAAACTTCGTCACCACAAAAATTGTACAGACAGTGTCAAATAGCCCTCTGGACTACGTCATCAACCTCGGTGCACACAGCTGCACACCTTTCCGAGCGGCGGGGAACGATCGAGAAAATCAATATATTGAACTTGCCACTTCCACAGTTGTGACTGCTTGGTTTCACAGTCGTTGTTTGATCTCCTGCGAGCTGAGTAAAGTCTTGCCTGGGCTTGGAGAGAGAGTAGTTCTCACTGTAAACATAGTATTAATTAGTCATGGCATGGTGATTCAACAACAAGTGGTGATATATACCAACTTCAATATGGCCGCCCCAGTGAAAGACGTATTGGAGAATGGATAGAGCTTAAAAAAGTGTCATCTTGGACCATTTGTTTGTGCAAGCTGTAGATATTTAAAGGGTGTAAAATTTGACCAAGCATATATTGTTTACGTAAATTATACTGAGACTTAATATTGAGCAGCTTAGCACGTTTTAGTTATTTACTCTCTGCTAGGAATAACTTTGGGACTATTCAATCCTACTTGTAGGTTAATAGATGTACATGCATACTTTAATGTTTTCGGTAATTACTATGGTATGTGTAGACATTAGAATGTTAAGCAATGCACGCAGGTCTTATCGTGCATACTCACATGTGTGGTCTGTTTGGTCTGTTTTCACTTCTATTTAATTGCAAAACTAATAGGCTTTTTGCAAACACATTTGCTCCCTACAAATAAAATTTAATGGTTTTGAAGCAATGTAAAAGCGAATTTATGCCACCCTATTATGATAATTTCAACTACCTACTTCATTAAATGTCAACATTTGAGATATGTATCATTTTTTCACTATAAAATTAGTGAAAAAATACCAATACAATTACCAATTTTTAAAGTGGATGCCAGCGTATACCATGAAATCTACAAAATTGGACTCTATTGACGTATTTTAATCTTGTGTGAAAGTTAACATTTAAATATATAGAATACTTTAAATTATATTTTAGAATTTAAAATCAAACAAACACCAAGATATTTATTGATACATGATAGTGTTCACTACAGAAGAAGAGTGCACAGTAAGTCGGTGTTGTTATTATTATTGGTTTTTGAACCAAGGAGTATAGATTTGCATTTGTTGCACATGCCAAGAAATCTATAGTGGTGTACACCTAGAAAGAGCCTGCGGCGGTATTTTGATCATTAACAGTTTTAGAAAGTATGACGATGATCGAAGGTATGTTCGATGATCATTATAATAGGGCTGACCATAAAAGAAGTTCAAATCTATATGAAGTGTTGGACCGCCTTGCCATATGGTGAGTAATGTTTGGAAATACTTTGTTATCACAACACTGGTCAGGCTGGAACATATGCGTACACTTTAGGAAAGACGAGTGCAAAACGATGGTCAAGTCGCCCCGTATACCAGTTTTCAATACTTTGAATAGAGAAGTAGCGATGCCAAGAAGATGTTGGGATAACACACCATAGAATCGGTTTATATCGATATTTCACTCACGATATGCGCCAGCCTGGTGGTTCTGACATTGAGGCAAATACAGTAGAATCTTCAATTAAGACTATCTCTATAGTGAGACCACCTCTGTAATAGGAAAATTTTTCATGCTCCCATACGTTCATAAAGCGACCAAAATGAAGCTCTACACAAAGACCACCTCTTTATTGAGACACCTTTTAAGTCAGTTCCACCGTTGGTAGAGAGGTTCTACTGTATTATGAATCACACCTTCCACTGACCAATGTCCATTTGCGTGACTCGATGACGTCGATGTTTCTCAGAATTGTTTTGTTATTATGAATAATGATATGGTTGTTAAGAAAGTTCTCAAATAATGGCAATACTAACTGACTATGATTCACTGAAATATTGAGATAGTAAATAAAAAGCAGTAGAAATAACGCAGGTGAATGTTTTATTTTTAATGATCAATGTGTTTTGCAGTTACCTTGTGTTGAAGATAATAATGATAAAAAACATTTATCACACAGTTTTTGTTCATTTGTAGCGATAATACGATGAAATACTGCATCATAATAGTCAATGAATCGCAGAACAGTTTAACGTTCTCATGTGCTGACTCTCCAGTTCATCTTGCCACAGCAAGGCAAATTTTATAGCTCTGAGAGACCTTTTTCAGATGAAAGATTCTCCAGTTAAGCAGCTCCCATTTTCCACTTAAGTATCTTGAATCCTTGTTCACTACATCTATCACACCTGAACCCACATGGAAACTACTTAATATTTGATATTTATTAGTGTATATGCATTCAGTGTTGCTATAATAGTATGGGTACGGTAACACCCTCCATACTCATCAAGACTGCCTAATATTGATATGGACACGCATCGCTGAGTGTTATGACCCGCACGCCAGTGCTAATGCATCGAATGTGTCAATGATATTGAGCGCTTTTGGGGGCATGCCCATGGATCAGTGAAACACGCATATGACCAGGTAGTGGGCTCTATAACAGATGGAATGTGCTGGCATCTAAATGCAGTGGGGTGGTACCAATAATGACAAATGGAAGAACTTGTTTTTACTGTGAACACACAGACCTATTCAGCATTGATGGTTGATGGGCAAAGTGCTCATCTTACAACAACACCAAAGTACCGATGTCCTTGTCTCATGTATTGCAGCTCGCTGTAAAGCAGTATAATGACAAAATCTAAAATTCCACTTTATGTTGATTGATTGCAATAATGACAAAATCTAAACATCCACTTTATATTTATATTTATATCATGTTGATTGATTTCAACCATGAGAACAGATCTCACGGCTCAAAAAATTCATTAAATTCATTCTGATGTTTTCTCTTAGGAAATTACTGTATAGGCACAGAAATTTTTTCTTTATATAGTCAAAGAATCAGTAATCCGTCACTTAATTTAAAATAAATTATTTATAGGATTTTTGATTATTTTTACTTTCTAACACGTCATTTATAATACAAAACTGTAATGAAAATACAATTAGCAAATACAAGGTTCACCTATGATTTTCAATATTATTTGTAGGATCAGTGAATAATATTTCTTATCATAATGTACTCTCCATTACTTTAAACGAAGATGTAGACATCCAGTGATCAAAGTCAATATCAAGTATTTTTGTGTTTGTAATGAAGTGCACTATGAGGATGACCCTATATAGAATGTGATATTAAATGAATGCACAGGGCCCGCCATTGCAAAAGTATTGTGCATATTTGGAAGGTAGACATATGACCAGGTAGTGGTGCTCTATAATAGCCAAGGTGCAGGCATCTATATGGGAGGGGGGTGGTACCAATAATGACAAATGAAAGAACTTGTTTTTACTGTGAACACACAGACCTATTCAACATTGATGGTTGGTGGGCAAAGTGCTCATCTTGCAACACCAAAGTACCGATGTCCTTGTCTCATTTATTGCAACACGCTGTAAAGCATCAATGATGACAAAATCTAAACTTCCATTATGTTGATTGATTCAAATGAGAACAACGGAAAAAATCTTAAATTCCATTTTAAATTTATATTATGTTGATTGATTTTTTTCAACCATGAGAACAGATCTCACGGCTCAAAAATTCATTAAATTCATTTTCTGATATTTTCTTAGGAAATTACTGTATATGCTATTAGCACAGAAGTTTTTTTTATTTATAATCAAAGAATCAGTAATCCGTCACTTACTTTAAAACGAAATTATTTATAGGATTTTGGATTATTTTTACTTTCTAACACGTCATTTATAATACAAATCTGTAATAAAAATACAATTAGCAAATACAAGGTTCACCTAACGATTTTCAAATATTATTTGTAGGATTAGTGAATAATATTTCTTATCATAACGTTTATCTCCATTACTTCAAACTAAGATGTAGACATCACGTGATCGAAGTGGGAAAAAATCAAGTATGTTTGTGTTTGTAATGAAGTAGACTATGAGGCTGACCCTATATAGAAGGTGACATTAAATGAATGCACAGGGCCCGCCATTGTAAAAGTATTGTGCATATTTGGAAGGTAGACAGCCTATTTATAATGCTAATTGAAGTCAACTATTGATTCTTCCTCATCAATAGTCATTGTCTGACCTTGGAACTTTCATAAGGCTACCAGCGTGAATACTGTATTACTCCAGGTGAAGTGTGCAATGGGTTGTGTGTGACTATCGTTGAAGTACTCAGTCTATGTATGCTACTTGTGATTTGAGAGAGGATAGTTTGAATGGCAAAGATGCATGTGACCTGAGATAGACGAAGAATCGTATGAACATGGTTTTGTCGTGAATACACGACTACAAGTACATGATCACACAACTGCCACGCAAACCATCGTACAACAATTAAAAACTAAGATTTCAATGCGTAAAGTGGTTCCGTTATGAATAAGGACAGTCATCTGTTGAATGTATGTATATCTTATGTGAATGGAGCATTCCACCAATGGAAGTGGTAGCGTGCGATACCCTTAATATTGGATGATTGGGACAATCAATATCGCAGTCCTGACATGCTTGTTCAGTGAATTTTACCATCGGACACCTCATTGTAATATGGTGCATTTTCTCTATTGATTCCATCCTACTCATGTATAATATTAATTAAAAGAATAAAAAGTCAATTTTCATATACACGGTTGAGTTATGTGTTCGCTGTGATCTCTGGTAGAACAAGTGCCACGGTGGTGTAAATAGATATGGTTTTATACTGATGCAAATTTTAATTATGGCCATGTATGAGAATTTACTAGTGATTTGAAAAATAAACATAACATTGACATATAACTGAGTCCTATTAAAATCTGTAGAGTATATGGTAATTCACAGGTATGTACAGATTTGCGCCATCATACGCATTATTGGGTGGTCGAGGGACTATTGAATTGTTCCATAAACTGACATTGCTGATCCACGGTAGACACCTTGCCCTTAGGTAACAAAATATACTTCTCACCTCAAATTTGGTGCAAATATTTGTGGGTATACACATGACAAGATCAGAAATGCGGTCACTTTGCAAGCGAGGAGTTTGTTGAGATCCAACCCAAAACAAACTCGTGCTGTTTTACAACCCCCATAGGCACATAGTCCTAATTTATATGCTTGCAAAATAAAATTTGACATTACTATTGTCTGTTTCAAGTTAGCATTGACTGGTAGAAAAACTTGCAGATTACTGACCAATAGTAGCTAACTAATAACATCGGAGTCAAGACACACACAGAAAAAAAAATCAACACGAAATATCACATGAACATTTTTGCTGGTTTTCGTACTAATGGACTAGTAGTTTTGCACATCCCATGTTTTCAACTCTTGAACTCTTCAACTCTTTAAATTCGTTCGGCAGAATGTTCCCATATGTCATTCATATCCTTGCCATGGCCCCATATATATAAAAAGTGCGCATTACACAGACGGGCACTGTATTTAAAACTCTCTTGAATGTTCATTTGTTCGGGTTTACACCTTACTTGTCATTAATTCCAGTGTGCCTCTGAACCGAATTTGAAAGAATTACATCGATAGCTCTGATGAGGAGGAGCCAGGATCGAGAAAAGGTGGTAAGGGGGGCTGGGGGAGGGGGGGGGGGATAAATGTATGTTATGTTGGGACAGAAGGTACACTGTCATTACTTTTAGTTTAATTTGAATTTAGAGTGTAATGCGGTAAGAATAAGATGTCATCCAACTGTTAAATCATATTGGTTCCTGGCTGATGAATGAAAAATATTTATAAATGACAAGCATGTGTATCATTTTCTTATAGCATTGAGGATATCACTTATTTCAAAGAATGTTAAATTCCTCGAGTGTTTGGTTAACGGCGAAAGTGAATCCACAAATTGACTTGTGCTGTGCACATAAATTTTTAAAACTATTCAAGGTGATTTAGAGTATTATGCCAGTATCAACAGCTCAACTCATAATTATCTTAACCACAAAACCAAACGTCTCAGTGCAAAGCAGATTATTATAATCCACTAAATACAGGTTTGATCAAGTAACAACCCCGGGTTAACACGACAAAGACACGCTTCGTCAACTCGGACAAGTCGGCAAATCATAAATGGCTGGACGTGTTTTCCAAGTGCAGAGAAGCATGTTTAAATAAGCGAATATTGTTGGATGTATTTATTTAGACAGAAACATACCTTGGACAAGTAAGGTGATGTAACTTTCGAGGGATAACGTAACATTGGATAACAATTTTGAAGGGTAATTATTATTTAAAATTAATTATTATGTGGATTAAATTAACCCATAAGGTTAGTGATCTTTACGTACGTTATTGTTTTCCAAGTTCAATTGATCTGCTTGTTTGATATAAATAATAATTTGCATAATGTCTAAAATAGGCCAGTCTTTATTTAAAATACGTTAAATAGTTTACAATGTTTAGTTTGTAGTAGGAGGAATAAATGCATTTTAATTTCTTCTTGATAAATTTCTATAAACTGTTCAAGCTTTAGCCATTCTTGAGACATAATCCCTGATTTTGACATACATGCGATTATAAATTACAGACATGTATTGAAATAACAAAACATATGTTTAACATAACTACATGTATATTGCTAAATATATTTGACGTATATTTGCATTCACCTGGAGCCAATAATGTAGGACACGGTAATCTAATATATATATATATGTATGTGAAGTGATATACGTGACGTATACATTCCCAACTCAGACTGCCACGAGAAATTTGAGACATATGCCATAACATGTACATGTATATGCATATTAGTAAGATAAGCTAATAACAAGACTGTGGTTTAAATACATTTGCTAGCAGCCATATAATTGAATGCTGTCAACGTTTGCCATAGATGTAACATTTTTTCCTAGGCCTAATTAAATGTCAATTCATGATTCTCGGTGAAATATACCCCAAGCACTATTACACTAGAGCAAAAACCGTTGTTGTTACATTATATTATAGTGGATGTTGATAACTTGTGCATGGATTTTATTTAAAAAATGAATTAATAATGCAGATGTACTCTGTGGCATTCACTCCCATTAGTTCATAGTAGTTCAAAAGAAGCAGTAAAGTTGCAATGACATTCTCAAAAATCAGTGACCCAAACAGGACGTCGACTTTTTTCAACACGCAAACTTTAAAAGTATCTGACCCATACTCTACCCCGGTGTGTGGGGCAGAGTAGTAACGCGAAGAAATTATTTATTTTCAATGTGACACCGTGCTTTGCTGTAATATTGGGGGTGTTAGTAAATAACACCCAAATGGCAAAGCAGCACTCATTTTGATTAATGCTTTGGCGTGAAATATGAATGAAACATATAAATAATAGCAACCACTTAAACAGTGATATGCCATCTATGAGGTCTATATGTTCTGCAATACTACACAAGGCAGTTCAACTCATAATTGGTCATGTACATGTAACATGTCCCCGAGGTCGATATAATAGCACATCAATCATGATATTAATGAAATTCTCACATTTATTTGGGAAGCATGCATTGAGACACCTTAGGACTTAACACTGGCAAGTCTTTACTTGACCAACCTCATTCACAAACTCACGAGCATTAGAAAAAAGCACGCTTTGATGGTATTATTGAACAAATATGTGACCACTTTGATCCAGTGAAAACTTTGCTTTAACAAATTGCTGTGTAATTCGTCGTAAATGCCTAATTTAAAAAGTGGCAGGTTGAAAAGATATAAGCACTAGAATGACCAGGTTTCATATTACACACGACTGGAAACAAGTTCACGCACAAACATAACTAGAAAAGTATGGAAGTTGTCCTTTTTGATAAGCTTTGATGTATGCAAATACCAAGTATAATGCATTGAAGACCAGTGATTAAAGCCTGGATCTTCAAAGACGCATTCGGATTGAGGGGACAAACCATTGCTGTTTGTGACCATTTTAATATAATCTGGATTCGATGATCCACTGAAAAGATCCAGTATTTGATCTGGGGCTCGGACAAAGCTGATTCCGTGGAAGTCACTTTTAGAACGGGTTTTTATTGATACATGTAATGGATTTTGATTTTGTGACGTATGGAGGTCAAAATAGAAGGGAGGGTAGGATTCTGAATGGTATGCCGTGCTGTTGCTTACTATGCTGTGTGTATTATGCGTGCTCTTACAATAGCTAATCCAATGGAAAACATCCAATATGAATGTTGACATATCATTTTCTAGAACCTTATACTTATGCATGAACTTGATGTGACAATATTGGGTTGTCCTCATTATATGCACGGCAAAATAAAATGATAATATTTATTGCCACTCAATACCCTGCATATTTATTCATACCTAGTCTTCCCGTTACACACCTCAACGCACCATAATGTGATTTGGAACTACTTTACCACGTTTCCAATAAGACTGATGATATATTTAAATGGAACCAAATATTCGCTGACTGTAAACTAGTTAAAGTGATGCACTGTAATGGTGTACAGAATTATGCTTCAAAATAATGCTCATGATTAAATGATATTATTGGTTTATTGACCAGAAATATTCCCATGCTGTCGGTGTACATGCAGCTCCTTAATATTTCAATACCTGATTAACCAATTAAGCAATTACATCTTATAAACTGCCTATCAATAATACATCGCAAATAGTACAATAGCATAGCTCAATTAAGGCAGAGGGCTGCTTGTGATGATGGTATCATTCTGGTGTCACAACTTTGTGGTCGTGAGTTCGAGTCCCGTTGGAGTCACTTAATGTGATTAAATGGAAGCTTAGGGCTGTAAAATCTGTCTTCAGCTATGTCAATACAGTGGTAGGAACTTGCTTTGTATAGAAAATAGAGAATGAGAGGAGAGTTGAATTCACATGCAAGCTCGGGTATCAAAACATGATCAGAATACTTATACCTACTGTTTCTTGAACATGCATAATATTTGATTATGCCGTGAACACGAAGGCCAAATGAGGTTAAAGGTCACAAATGACACTTGCATGACAACAAAAACTCACCTGTCTCATTCTCCTCATCACAGTCATGCACGTAAAAGCAGACGACAGTAGCATCGTGTCCCCGGTTGGTCTCTGAGGACAATCGCATGCCTACAGAAGGCCATCTTTAGTAGTGCCAAGAGAAAGTTATGAATGCGAATATTAATGGTTAAATGCCCATAGATAGATAATATGTCACGCTTTAACCTGTACTCGTAGAAGAGACTTTTCACCCCAAATGACATCAAACTTGTATATATTATCACATTCAGCGGACGATGAGCCTTTGTTAGGTTTCCTATTTTATTATATGCGGAGATGTAGTGATGAAAACTTTGAATACATTATCTATGGGCCGGTCTGCATGTTTGGTCTATTTTCAAAAGTGTACACACTCAGTCAAATTAAGCATGCTGATGGCTTAAATATCAAACTGAATGTTTTGAATCTCTAAAAAGACAGGGGTCCACCAAATCGTAGAATTATAAACCGTTATATGGATTGCACAAGATGAAGAGCTGGTTCTCTTAATGAAATATATTCCCTTCAAAACACTCTTCAAATTTAATAATGCAAATGATACATACCTAAATATATTTATAATTGACGTCAATATAGTTTAGAAAACTAATAATACCTGCTTATGACCATCCCAGCATTGTTACATGGATTGAATATATAACACCACAGCCAAGTGTTTTTCTCATAAGAAGCACTTAAGATTCTCACGCTCTTGTGCATATGCGCATGTGATACCGTGTATATGCCATAAGAGGTCCCTTTGTGGAACTTTCTCTATGAAGATGTTAAGCCATAGGCACGTCCTATAGACAACAGGCATCTTGTTTATGATCTCACAATCTGTAGCTCCTTCAATAATACCCTGGACAACTTGTACACCTATAGATAACGCTAAGGATAGGGGTAGAGTTCCCTTTGTATGTCATATTTTAATCTTGTCATCTTTAAGACTTAGGATGGAAATAATGGTCGTGCATTCATGATATTGCCACAGATGTGGAATGTTAACTTTGAACAAGGGTGCAAAAGGAGTTTAAATACCAAGACCTAAATAATGTGGAGTTCATTGAACGAATATGAAATAGTTATTTATGTGTGTGTTTAACTATATTCCTCTTTGACATAATTCAATGTTCGCGTCACCTCATGGTACAGGCTGTGCGATTTCATTGTTTATGAATCCATGAAGTGTTAATTAATAATCATGTCTTATTTGCATATATAAATAGCACCGATTTACTGTTTTACCCAATATGCAGAGGCAGATCCAGGGGTTTAGGAGAAGGCTTAGATGCCCCGTCTCCCCACAAA
>CM032661.1:35791195-35796534 GCA_019095985.1 Streblospio benedicti
AACCTATTATATGAACTAAAGGAACCTATTTATTATAGTCATTTGAGATTTTATCATCGCCGTTTTTAGCAGCCAAAATAAAAGGGAATTCTTATTTTGGTGTGAAACTAAAATGCATGAACAACTTTTTAGTGTAAACTCCGTTGTAGTCAACACGTTAATTTCTCTGCACCTTATTAGAGAAGGTCCTCCAGTTGCATCAAAAGAACTAAAACGATTATAATGTGCACCATTATAAATTAAAGTTGGAATAAAGAAGTTTGCACATGTACTTATCATTTCGTGACACAGTGCAAGTTATATACGGTGTTAATATAATTAATTCACACCCATGAGCCTCTGCTCGTTGAACATGTTGGCATGTTTTCAATGGCAATACCAATCACAAATACAAGGTATCTTTTCATAGAAAGTGGGTAAATAATGTATGCTTGACTTTTGTGTCCAGCCTATAGTTACTTGGGTTCTTTTAGTTTACAATAGACTTACAATCAGTAAAGATTGCCACCTTGTATAATATTTTACTGAAAGTGGTGTCTGTTTCCTAACCTTCCAAACAGAGTAGAAAAGGTGGTTCCATACATGGAATATTTACTCTGTTTTACTTTAAATCTCCCTCCTGAACCAATGGCCATATTGATACAGTGAATTCCGCACACGAATGATTATGATTTATTCAATACACACAGAAATTGCCTTAGGCTTGGATTGACATGAGCAAATATTCAAGGATCGTCAAAAGATCTAGAACTTTCTGCACTTATTTTTGCAGTAAAATATTATCTTTTCATATTATTCATTTCAGATTAGTTTCCCCTTAGCGAAAAAAAGTACAAATAAGTGTATAAAGTTATGTTGTATAAACGCTTACATGCCACGGGCTGTGATGATTGATGTCACTATGTCAATATCAGATCCAGCTGTTTAGAAAAGTGGGTGAGGGGGGTGGGTAGGTTGGGGGAGGGGCGGAGGTGGCGGTGGCACAACACTTGGTTCAATAAAATTCTTATAAGCAAGGCCTTGTCAAGTTGCCAAAAATGTCAATAAGAATTAATTTTTTTGAATAAAGATGGGATGGCACCGCCCACCCCACAGCACCCCTGGATTTGCATGTGGACTAATATAACTGTATGGAATGTAGTACTGGGGGCGCGGGGGGGGGGGGGCACTTAGTGCAAATTGGTTGAGAAATTGATTCAATTTATTTGATTATCACAACTGAAGCGAAAATATTCCTTCTTCAATTGATAAAACTGGATACAATGGCAGATCCAGGTTTCTAGAAAGGGGGGAGGGCGCACTTCAGGGATTTCATGGTTTTCTTACGCGCGATCGATGCCAGTTGTGTAAAAAAACATGGAAATGAAATATTTTGGTGGGGAAAAGGGGGGTAGGGGCGCTCCTACTCATGTGGATATATTGTTTCTTATATTATCATATTATATATATGCATATCATGTTGGACTTCTCTCATGAGAAAGTCAGGTATCACTAGATGAAGGCATCACACGTGTATGTTTTCCTTGATTTCGCATTAATTCACCCCCGAGTTTAACATGAAGTTTAATATAATTTCATTAGCACCTAAAACATATCAACAGTGAAAGTATTATGTTTAATAGCATCTCTAATGAGTTCACAAATTAGATGGTAAGTGTAATTTTAATTGCATTTTTATACCCCTGGTTTCATTGATGCTATTTAATCTTATAGGTCGATGTCACACAATTCATCAACATCATTTGTCAAAAATTGTATGGTTGTCCCATCAATATGACACATACGTGGTGTTGATTAATGTTTACTACCTGTCAAACAATAGAAGGTAGGGTTAAAATGCAGTAGGGAGGAGGCTGTAAAAGTAGATATGTAGTAATGCAGTATGTTGCTTTTGATGTGTAGTAACATCTCCCTCCCGACGCTGTGTGTGGTGCTTAAGTTGTTTGTGCAAATACATTGCAGATATAAGATTAGAATATAAGATATTGGAGTTTGAAGTCGTACTTACTATTCCATAGATTCATTATGGATTTGGTACACTTTTGGGCAGAGGGTGGGCACATGCTAATGTTGTTCTTATGGTGTACATATCATTGGTGTAAGACACACGCGTAGCATAATACACAGATTTGTATATGTATATGATTTACACTATTTGATAATAATGTATTGGACTGATATGAAAGACATGTTATTTTTTATTGGTCTGCATTATATACTCTTTGAAGTAATAATGGTCAAATATTAGTATAAATTACCAAGATAAGCAACATGTTCCTGATTCAAAATAATTTGCATTTACTTGTAAGTGTGAAGTACCTACCCGTTGAAACATTATGAATTGATAAATATAGCTCACAATTGTGAGTTTGAAATCAGATTTACTAATAAAAATCTTTATTTCAAATCTGGCAACACACCCTGAAATGCAAACACGCACCCTTTCAAGCAAACCCAAGAATCCGTAAAACTTTTATCTAAAACGTTCAGACCCTGCATATTTCATGCGAACTGTGTAAGGAACCGTAGTACTAAAAAAATTGCATGCCATAAATAACAAAGTCAACCATTGATTGGACTGTGTATCACATAACATCATCCTTTAACCACAATAACACCACCTAACCCGTTTCTCCTATCAGATCTAAACATGAAATCAAGCAGTCTTGTGACTTTTTGTAAGTTATTATAAAACCTTATTACGTAACAATGCACCATTATAATTCGCTTCTTATTAAAAGGTAAAAAAAATGAAGCAAACTTGCAAGAAAATTGCCTTCTACCATATTTAACACGGACTTTGACTTTGTGAATAATGGCGAAAAGAAAGTTTTATTTGGTTTTACTACACGCAGCGCCCAAGGTCGTATCTTTGTAAATGTTGATGTATGTAAAGTGTATAAGTTATGTTATAAAAACAGTATGGACGACGCTTGCCTGTCAGGGGGTCGCGATAGTCGCGATAGTTGAGGTGCATAAGTACCGCTATTCATGAAATGTAGTACATCTGTACTCCTTTGCTTTTATTATTGTTGAGAACTTCATTGGAACAATTTGATTTAATGAAGTTGATTTTTAATTAGGTTAATAGACTATCGTGGATAGCTTATTTCTGACACCAGGGTGTATTGTTATAAGCTATGAGAAAGGCCGTTCTACTTGAGCGCATTGTGTTAAAGGGTGTTAATCAAGCGTCTTATTTTATCATTATGTTTATGGCATACAACATCGATTTTTTTTACAATTCAATATTCATACAATTATTAACTATATTACAACATCCGTGGCAAGTATATTCAACCCAGCCATTCCATTCACTATGAACTTATGCCTATATAGTGGTACTTAAGTCTTGGTTAAATTGATCTGGATTCTACAAGTTTCTGTCATCGCCTTTACTAGTGTACCATTGATCTATTATGGACCTGCATTTCATATCATGCTCGATATTGAACATTAATGTTTCTGCACGGCATTGAAATTTTATCAAATGTGTTTTGGCCACAGCCTTAAGTAAACTTAATATACATTCCAAGCTTTTTTAGAATCAGATCGTTGTTATTATAGGTTCATAAACAGGGGGACGGGGGGGGGGGGGTAGAATGAGAACGTGTGACCAATCTGTGAATTCCTCGAGCAACACTTTGTATAAATTATTATTATAATATTTCACTGCATATTTGATCTAACTGAGTAGATCTTTTGAGAAGGATAAAATTGATTGTTGAAAAATTGTATAAATTTGTTTCACAAATCTTCCACAATATTTACGTAGCCCCACTCATAGTTAAGGTCATTCTGTTCACTTGAAGCTATCGAGTTATTTAATGTTGAACCAATGTCGGAAATATCTATCATATCATTGATCAACACATTCAATGTGTATTAGCTGAAAAGGGATGGGGCTGAAGATAAAAATGAAAAAGAAACCTAAACTTACACGTTTTTCTCACAGGTTCTTAGACTATCATGTTTAACTCCAACTGTTCCAAGGGCGGTCACATACAACTTCTAACTTTTCATGAATTTTTAAAGAAAAAATCCACGTACAACTTGCAAGTTTACTTATGTTCTGTTGTTGTTGTTGTTGTTGCTGCTGCTGCTGCTGCTGCTGCTGCCGCTGCTGCTGCTGCTGCTGTTGTTGTTGTTGTTGTTGTTGTTGTTGTTGTTGTTGTTGTTGTTGTTGTTGTTGTTGTTGTTGTTGTTGTTGTTGTTGGGGAGTGGGGGTGGGGCGGGTTAAATACAAACTATCACAACTTCTTGCGTCCCAAATATGCACCTTACAACCGCCAGCTGAAGGATACTGTTTTAGCATTACAATGGCATTATAATGACTACGTTATGATACCAGTAAACGTCTGCAATTAACATACTAGCAATAACGACCACTTCGACCCTTCACTGGGTTAGTTCTATAGACCAACACATTATCCAACAAAACAGTTTTTAAAAAGATGTCATCGTATAGCACTCAAGCCACAGATGCCCGTGAGGTACACACGTTATTAGTTACCTTCAATACAAGGTGAATGGAAAGAAATGAGTGTAAATATATACACAGATGGTTCTGATAACATTGTGCAGCGTTAAAGTCTCCACTGTCCATCGTGACATCTCTGACCTTCGGTGTTCAATGGGGCAAACAATGGCTCTATGCAGTTTAATGGAGACATTTTGGAGGAACAATGAAATGGGATTTAAATGAAGTTATTTAGTGAGGGTATTTTCATTGGGTATTAACCTCATGTGTGTGGGAATTTCAATATTATTGCGCTTGATGGCACTTTTCTTGGTCACGAAACGATTGCAAAACGTAATGTAATCGTTACAAAGTTTGTTTGTTGACATTGGTTTATTATATTCACAAATTTCAATTAAAATGTGGAAATCTAAGATATTATCAATATGCATTATATATGGTTCATTGAAATTCAATAAATGTGTGTCAGGCTTTGTAACTGTTCTAGGATAATAACTAGCATAAACATAACTATTTGTTAAAGATTGTACATTTGTATATTGAAAGACATTTTTGAAGATTGATAAGGACAATATCACCCAAATCGGACGCTTCGTAGTTGACTTTGACTATGTACCAAAATACGTAATGTACAAATCGTTCGTATAAAAAACTTCATATAAAATCACGCTCATTAAACAATGTCAACAAAAGAACACCTGTGTGGTTTAAATCAAAGCTACTTTCAATAGTTGTATATTGGAACAGTCAAACAAACAATTCAAGTTTTAAAAATCAAATTACATAACATGATGTCATATAGTGTATGCATGTACACGAACATGGTGTATGTTCCAATATGATCAAAATGGCAGTTTTT
>CM032661.1:35803969-35820796 GCA_019095985.1 Streblospio benedicti
AGAAAGTCATGCATATACTTTTGCTAACACAACTTCTATTAATAAAGAAATACATAATTACTGGCATTTATTGCTAGCTATATTGCATATCTTAGCTCATTCAGGCAAATTGCCATGCTACTTTATTTCCAGTACCGGATCAAGTTTTTAGGTGCATCTAGGTGCATCAAAATCTTTGTATAGCGTACAGTAACCCAGAAAAAAGACCAAAAACTCCTCAGCTCTGGGTGTGCAATTGTTTACCACGGACAAATGGAAAATGGTGATGTCAGAGGGTGTTTTGGTGGTCGCTCTGTAAGACAGACAGTAACCCCATTCAATGAGTTCTCGAGTCATTTTAGTTGGCAGCAAACAAACATATAGCATGTCAAGTCTTATGCCAATAGAAATCTCAACTTTTGAAAGTTGTTTGTCACAAAACCCTATAATAATAATTTCTTTTGTTGAATTACGTAAGTCTGATCCAGACGCTATTTGATATACCGCATACTGGTTTCGTGATTCGACCATAAAAAGGCCATGTTCATGTTGGTAAAAATACGGTGTGATAATTGAGAGTCCCAGTGTCGTATTGATTAATAGATGGTGAAGGTCCTGCTCTGGACGATTGAAAATTATATGAAATCTATTAGTTAATACAACCAGTAGAACCTCTCTATTAGGACCACCTTTGGGACCAGTGTCTCAATAGAGAGGTGGTCTCTACACAGAGTCTCATTTTGGTAATTTGGTAAAAGTTTGGGACTGTGAAAAGTGGTCTTATTATAGAGTGTGGTCTCAGTAGAGAGGTGGTCTTAATTGGAGGTTCTGCTGTATATATCTTCAGAAACATCCTAGAAATGATCATAAATCCTTTATAGTTAGCATATGGATATTCCTCCCAACGATTACTATACAATGCATTTTAATGAAACCGGACGGGAGAATACCGCGAATGTATTTGTCAGCTCTTATTATAGGTGTCGTGTCACTAATTATGAATAGCAATACAACAAAATCATGAACTGCATGTATTTTACCAATATATTTTACAATTATA
This sequence comes from Streblospio benedicti, assembly GCA_019095985.1. NCBI lineage: Eukaryota > Metazoa > Annelida > Polychaeta > Spionida > Spionidae > Streblospio > Streblospio benedicti. The sequence continues at coordinate 35,805,009 of CM032661.1, forward strand.
AGTATACGGAAGAAAATCGTTACCTAGTGAGTCTCATCTATTTATGTCGTGCACTGTGTGCTAAATCTAGACATATAACTGCGGAGTATGACGTTTGTGACATCGTTATGGCTTCTCTACTATTCAACACACATATACGTAATTGAGGAAGATTTTGATAGCATGTTCTTTCAATTAGTCAAATCTCATAACCCATTACCCTAATTACAGCCAGTATACTGTTTGAATGCTGTGCCTGGCAAAGATGTTTTTGATGGTGTTTTTTTTTCTTTTAACCTTTGCAATGTCGCACGCACCATTAAAACTGCACACGCAAATCAAAACAAAGATTTTCATATTTATTTGGACAAGGGCCTTTGTGCAATTCTCCACCACGCAATTTACCCTTGGCTGCCGATGTTTAGGAAACCCATATGTTCATAATCCCCATCGCAAATAATTTAATTGGGGTAAAAATCGCTATTATCCAGCAATGTTCCCTTTGGTGTCAACTAAAAAGGGAAGGACTGTGAACCTGAAAACCTTTTAACATACCACAAAGACACAAAGGAATGACTAATTTTGAAATGACATCATTTCATTTTAAAGATTACATTTTTTACCTTAACACATATTAACTTGATGACACTTGGCATTGTTCGCAGTAAGCAGTGGAAAGTCATCTTGGGAAGAGAGCAGGATATGTTATTGTCATACATGTAGTTGTTTTGCCTACAAATATACAGGTATTATGTAATAGAATTTCAACATTAAGTCGACTGTACACTAGAGATATACTTAGCACTGCGTACTTATACATGTAATTATTTTTGCTAACACACGTCTAAGCTTCAGCAGTTAATATACGGTTTGTCAAGCCACAAAAACGGTGAGGGTGACTTGTACACTATTGTTGAGGGAGTGCGCGTCATGTACACTTTATCATATGGATAGAACTCTTACATGTGTGTGGAACACGTGTATGTGGATCACAACATGTAGCACCTTAGTATCATGTACAATACGTACCACCATAATTACAAACGTGTCGTGTTTTTGTTGCTGGTACATGTAGTACTGACAAGAATTTGGTTCCCGCATATGCTGCATGTACATGTACCTCGATCTGATCGTCAGTAATGTTGTAGAGGGTTATAATGCTCCAAAGAATTTTACTGTCTAACGTACCAGATAACATCTACAAGGATGAAAAACAACTGTACATTTTCAGTTGCTTGTCCAGTTCGGAAAGTTTATTCCATGCCAACATTTAAATAAAACACTTAAAGAATAGAGAGAAAGCAACAGCGCATGCCAACTTGTCTCCCAGGCCAAAGTGTCTCGCTGTATTAGCAAAATGTCAGGTCACTAATTGCCAGTGGTTTTTACCCACAGTAGCACACAGTGTTACCGCATTGACTTGTATTTGCGCAGTGACTGATTGTGTATGCTCGGACCCAGTGTGATGTAAACATCCAGGCTTCGTGTGCAGAACAGCATAGACCTAAAATTATGTTAGATGCTATAATGTATCCACTGCATAATGTAGCTGGCTACAAATTGCGTTGCTGTCTTTTGTAACCAGTGCAGTCAGCATCTTGGTCATGCCGGTGCGAATGATGACCGTCTCACGACCATCCACCCGAGACAAAGACAATTGAGATTCTTCAGAGTGTTCACAATTTACACTGGTTAAATTGTTTGCATATGGTTAGAGTATGCATTAACGCATGATGTAACCTGTTACATTATATGTTGGTTACATCGTAGGGTCCGACGCGTCTGCTGTTCTGAAGAACTAAAATTTTCACCAGGCCTGGTACTAGCCGGTAAATGGGTACACGTTTTTCGGGATGCACTTTGAACACCAACCTCATGTCCACCCAGGAAATGTGGATCCTGCAGTTGTATGTATGGACGAGCTGACAGAATTGCATGTTGTTCCAGATGAGTGTGACGTCAGTGACGGCGGTGGCGGCGCTGGTGGCGGCGATATGCGTGTGTCTGAGCGGCCTGGCCGGTGCGCAGAATAGTAAGTACAAGCCACATATACAGTAGAAGCTCTAATTAAGACCACCTCTGTATTGGGACCATCTGTATCATAAGACCACTTTTCACAGCCCCAAACCTTCATAAAGCTACCAAAATGGACCTCTGTAATGAGACCACCACTCTACTGAGATCACCTATAGCACTGGTCTCAAAGGTGGTCCTAATAGAGACCTGTGATGTGTTAAAGCTTATGTTTTCTCCAGCCATGACATATGCGTTTAATAACGCTATGTAACGCTGCATCGTGAAGCTCAAAGTTTGTCTGAATGAATGTGAAGCTGAATACACTAATTTCTCATTGTTCTTAAATATTCAGAAATACTCATGTGCGCAAAAATGGCGGAACTTTAATGGTGTTATTCCATAAATAAAAAAAGTAGAGTTATATTATATCTTATTCTTCAACGCTGAGCTTAATTTTACAATCAAATCTGACTTGAACATTTTCAAAATCCAACTGCCAAAACATTATAACCATAACAGATAAACTCACCATGGCCCCTACTCTCTGTGTCTGCTTCAGCTCCTGACGTAGATATTTTCGGGGCTCAGGTGGCCAGCTGGCAGGACTACAAGACACTCAACCAGGGCGCCAAGAAGGTGAGGTCACCGGCCTTGTACTATCCTGTATACATTCTGTCCACTCTCTGCCTTATTAACTGTAGGGTAAAGTTCATGTTACATGTAATTGATATGTGTACATAGCATGAATTATATATTTACACGAGGATGAACAAGACACGCCTGCCAAATACTATGATCTTACACTATCAAATATTTTGATCTACTGTTTTTTGTCATTTCCAGCCACTTAGTAAGGTAGGAGATACACACAAACAAATATGGTGATATTAGATATTTTGTGTATTCACAAATGTATGTTAAATAGGTGTATATGATGGGACGTTTCAGTTTAATTTAGACACCCAAGATACATGTGCACATTTTCTTGTTTGGTAGTCGTTATAGTTTTTATGAATATGACTGGTGAATGACATATTTTTGGTGAAAACCGGGGGTGAAAAGAACAAAGTATTGTGGGAACGCCCAAAGGATTTATCCTCATAATCCCAATGTTTGATTAATATTAATCTTACTAGAACTAGATGATCCCGTGCTGTGTGAATGTGTAATCATTCTTCAGTAGGTTTGCATTCTTTGAGTCTAGGAAATATTGGCTATCCAGCAAATAACTTGTATTGTTCTTACATTATTTGGTGCACGTCTGGTGAAAGAAGCTTTTAAATTTTACAGGGGATTGAAATGTCTGTCACATACCAATGGTCATTAACACTGGGGCTTTGGTGAAAAAAGTGTGCCTTTGCGTGTGATTTATGTGCCACTTTAGCGTTGGGTCGTAGCCAGACCACATGATATGTCAAGAGGTCTAGCTGTCACAGTAACTTCTCTTTTTGGTGCCTCTCCCGAGCATACTTTTGTAGATTAATCAATTGAGATTTGCCAATAATGATGTTCAACATATAAACGTAAACAACGTATGTTATTAGACTTACAGGATGTGCTTAGCAAACGCTCCACTCCGTGCAATTTCATCTCCAGAGGGACTGAATAATACAAACCATGTGTATATGCATTTACCATAGCTACTCATTGCCTGATGGTGTCTATTTAACTAAACCAATTAAAGTTCCACCCCCTCTCCTCAGGTGTTCCTCGTGGGCCAACCACTGGTGGACAGTGTGATCTTCGGCTTCATCGCCTACTTCGTGACTGCCGATGTGCCCGTCGAGTTCCAGATCTGGCGCCTGGTGGACGCTAACCTTCGGCAGTATGAGCTCGTGTACAAGTACGAGTACACGCCTAAAGACAGCGACCTGAACACGCGCACTGTGGTAAGGACAGGTTTATCATTGACTTGTGTTTTCTTTCTAGTCACCAGTTCAATGTATCACGAATGAATTTCATGTTCAATGGCTTTTATCATAATAATTGTATAAAGATTTTAAAAATCACATCCAATGAATGATGGTGCATTGGATTCTGTTAGGACACTTTTACTTAATAGCGGAGACAACGATCAAATGCTTGACAAGTTTTACTACCGTTTTAAGCAATATCTGTGATATTTTCTTTACTTTTTAACTCTCTTTTAATTCTATGTTCTGTCTTCCAATGCAAGGTTAAATGAATGAATAAATAAAATGAAATATTTTTAATGTTTTCATCTCAATAAACACATTATAATACGTTAATACTCTGCTTCTACTCCCCCACGCAGATCCTCTGGGAGGCGGCGCCTGTGTCAAAGTTAAGGACGGCGACCGTTTCGGCTTCCTCAGCACGGCCACGGCCTCGCCCGTGGGCCACACGTTCCTCACCACGGGCATGGACATAGTCTTTTACTCCATCAACGGCACCGCCTATCCCAAGGAGAAAGACACGCTCGTCTTCGATACGCTTCAGTGGCCGTACGAGTTTGCCACGGCCGTTGTTGTGGACAAAGGTAAGTGTTTGGCGTTTCACGGAAATCGGTATCTTCAAAACGTTCTTTAAACATGTTTCATACAGTAATAATGGCATGAGCAGTGAAAAGCTGTGTCTGTAGACAAAATTTTACTTTGTGTTTCAAAACCACAATGAGGAGTGATGCACAGTTATCATATTCTTACACATATGTGTGTTTCCGTTGAACCTACTTTGCTGTAGAATTGCTGTTGGTGTGTGTTGTTTTCTCTCCAAGGATGCAATAATAATTTCTTTATATTTCAGATATAGGCTACTACCCTCAGCCACAGACTGTGCAGTATGTGACTTGTCGACCAGGGCTTGCTGTACCCCCAGAGCCCACCACAACCACTGTAACTCCACCTTCTACAACAACCAAGGACTGGACTGGTCCACCAGGGCCTCAGGGGCCACCCGTATGTATTACCTAAAGTGGTTGTGGTCTGTTGTACATTGCCTAAAATGATATCTTTTAACACATGTGTCAATAGTGACAATAATATGCACCTGAAGACTGATAGAGTATATAATATCTTTATGTAGACTTTTATTAGTAGTATGAATATCCATTCAGATTTATATTTTTTTTTCAACATTACTACTCACATTTCAACAAAACTTGACATTGCGGCTCCCTTCACGGGGCAATCTATTTTGTCACTTTGGTCAAAGGCCCGTGAAGGGAGCTGCAACATCATTTTTTTGTTGAAATGTGAGTAGTAGTATTGCAAAAATATAAATCTGAAAAGAGTATATAATCAGATAAGAGTATATAGACCACTGGAACTCACCCATAACAAAGCATGAAAACATTAGCAATTGGAAAGATTATGAAACCATTGGTAAATCAATGAATGTATGTTTGTATTGGGTTTCATTATTCAAAATCATAATCGATTAAGTAGACACCTTTTGGGGTCCCAGGATATATATATATATTTATCTTTTTGATTGATTATCATTGTTAAACCATTGTTAGATAGATTTTACAAAATTAGTGGGAATGAAATGCATTGTTATTTATACATGTATATGCAACCAAGTATTTGTGATAATCTAAGAATAATTGCTGATTGATTTCGAATAATTGAATATAGATTTTGTGATCAATCATTTTAAAGAGTATTTATTTGATCGAATGTAGGTTGTGACAGTAGGTATAGATTCATAATAATAGTAATAGTTTACCATTCTCTACTGTTTATATATGTGAAACTTATGACGTTGCGCCATGGTGTACTACATGGCTTCTTCAGACGTTGTTGATACATCATTACTGATATCGCTGACTACTATTCTTCAATTGGTTATTTGTTTATACTGATACTTGTTTATACTTAATCCTGTGAATGATCTAGCCTAGCGTGCATGTGGTTGCAGGGTCCTGCGGGTCCGGCCGGTCCTAGAGGTCCCAAAGGAGACCAGGGTCTTGCCGGTATCAATGGCATTAATGGCCAGGATGGACCACAGGTGAGTGACTTGTGGTCATTCAGACATGAGGGATGACCAATTGCTCAGTCAGACGTTTTGACAACACATGTAAAGGCATGGTGCATTTGGATGTTCAATAGAATTAATCAATAAAACATTGGTTGAACCTAGTAGATGTTCAATTCAGTTTTGATCACATGTAAAGTACATTAGGAGTTCAACCTTACTAATGGGTAAAGATATTTGGACAATAACAAAACAGCTACATGTACACTGCAGTGCCAAAGTAGACTTCTTTGACCAAAAACACACACACCATGTTCCAGGGCTTGCCAGGGGCTAAAGGAGAACCAGGCCCACAAGGACCCAAGGGTGATATGGGCCTTAAGGGTGACCCTGGGGCAGCTGGAGCCCAAGGACCTAAAGGAGACAAGGGCGAGAGAGGTCAGACGGGACCCCAAGGACCCCCAGGGCCTCCAGGCGGTGGTGACGGTAAGGCAATGATTCTTTAACATTTGAGTAGAGGTCATATACTAGCATGTCAAACGTTCTGGAAGTCGTAATTATTAATTTACAAATAGTGAATATTATCATCATAGGTCAAGTAGTGCACATACAAACTGGTAAATAAGATACATTCAGCAGTTTAACATCATTGTGAATACTCTTTGTGTAAATAACAGCACATCTCATGCCATCTATCATGAAGGTGATTTTGTAGGCAGTCTGAGCGGGGAATATTTTATATTTATCCCTCAAATTATCATGATCATCTCCAGAGCCAAAGACTGGTGCTGTGGGGAGCGGTGATCCGGACTGCGCGTGCGGCCAAGGTCTTCTGCACCCCTACCTCATCCTGGGTCTCATCATCTGGCTGCTGGTGCTCACCCTCATCATCATCATGCTGCTCGTTATCCTCACGTGGCGCCGGAACCGGGGTGGTGCAACGCGAGAGTCTCTGCAAACGTTGCCGGGGCGCACCGCGGGGGAGCCACACTCACCGTGGATGGACACGCTGAGGGATGACCAATGGAAGGAGTACTCAGTGGAGACGATCTCTAATAGATAGGGGTCAGCTGAGATATACAACACTTTTGATAGGTAGTCGTAGGCATGGTGCTGAATTTGGATGGTTACATAGAATATAAGGATCAATAAAACATTGGTTGAGCCTAGATGTTCGTGGTACTACAATGGACTTGGTGACATTACATACAATAGATGGTGTCCAGTTGTGGTGCTGGGTTAATATATGACAAGATACTATGCAATACAAAATATTAAGACATTGTATTTGTGGACTTGAGAAGAGTTCTAGATTGTCACGATTTCTGACAGATAGGCACATCTATCTGATATCTTGGCACACAATCAATGAATATGCTCTAAAATTTCAAATATGTGACTTGCCATTTACATGACAGATACGATTGGGTGTTTGAATGGTTCAGATGATGAGCGAAATTTGTAGAAAAATCCCTTTGTACAGTCAAGTAAAGATTAAAGATGGAATCCATCTGGAGAAAGTCAAGGAATGTGATACTTACTCTATATAAAAGACTACAATATATACCAATAAAAGGTAAAGGTGAGCAGATTTACTAACTCTTGAAACAAGTTGTAGACTTTTTCTGTTTACAGTACATTACCAATATTGTATTGTTATAAAAGTTATCAACAGTGTAATTGTGGGTGACAAACAACAAAAACAATGTTTGCTTCTAAAGCTAGCTACATGTACTGTGAAGGCTTGTAAAACAGGATAATCAAAGTTCTGTGTACATATTAAAATGTACATGGTTGCTAGGTTGGTTCTATTCTTTTGATAGGCACTTTCAGACGCTCAGTAGAGTCATGATTTTATTTGCGATGAATATTTTTTGCACTGTCTGACTAATATGTCATACACAAAAAAATTGGGAAGATCTGAAATGACTTGGTTATTGGTATTTTATGGGGATGCTGTTTTGCATATAGTAGATTATTACCGCGCCAAATATGAAATATTGAAACGAACTATTTTTGTAACGTAATCATTATTTTGTATAGGCATAGTTTCTACAGTTTAAACCGTTACGTTTGGAGTACATATATGTAAGCTTTACATGTTCTAGAGGACTTTAACAGCGTTAGTAATGAAATAATAGTTCGACAGTTATCTTTATATAGGTATGCCATCGCTAATGTATGGTAAAGCTTTGTAACATATATACTGAAGGATAAAATCATTTGAAAATATATTATGCATGTCTTTTTCATGCTAATGCAATTTTACAAATATAGTTCTTCAAATCTCTGTAAGAAATTTTTATGTTCATTAGTCAAGTATTATTTGTTCTCAATAACTTTTTGTTCTAGCAGAAAACTATTTTAGTTGTGTTAGTGAATGTATTTTAAGCATGGAAAAGGAACATATAGTATGTGATGCTTGAATTGCTTTACAGCCATCTATCAAAATTATAGATTCAAATTTGACTCTGTGCATTCGAGTGCACATTTAGAGAATAAAATTACAATTAATAATAAATATTATTAAATAACTCTGCTAGGCAGTAATATATCTGCAATGTTTAGGAAGTGGCAACTTCCCTGTGTTTTGTGATGTCTGAAACATATTGTGAGTTACATTTGAGATTATAGATTTGTAGTCATGAGTGTTGATGTGTGCAAGTCTAGTACCAATATACTATAAACATAAAACTACTCCTTTCATTTTACAGGATATTGACACTACATAGCGTCACAATAGGCTGGTGAATAACATAATTTTATAAAATCTAGTTCTGGTCTAATTTTATAAAATTTTGAATACAAATATTATTGCAGCTTCTATAGATCAATTCAGCACATAGTTCGTACTCTCAATGTAAACGTTTGCCAAGATGTTTTCAGTATAACTTGTCAATTCTGTGAAAATTTTACATATTATAACATTTACAATAAAAAGCATGCATTTTGTAAGCTCTATGCAATCATTGCAACCAACCCAACCATAATATAGTATGTTGTGTGCAAATTTGAAGTAGGAAAGGTGTATCTTTCATGTGAATTATGTGTAAAAGGAGCTAATGTGTATATAGTATTATTGTTAGTAATAAACATGTGTGTAATATACTCTTCAAAGGCAATATTATGTATTTTAATTGCTCATGTATACTTTCCATCAACATATCAATTTACCCACTAATGTGTATTGGAACATATGATATATATTTGTCATAATTATCTGAAATAAAATAATCAACCTTCAAATCTATGTCAACACATATTTGGAAAAAAATATATTTATATTGAAAACATATACTTAAATATGTATACATGCTATTTTGTATTTTAAGTTGCATAATACTATACTCCATGTTATACTATTTTGTAAATAAATACTCAGTTTTGAGAGTATGCATACATGTATATATATATATATTTGGAATCATAGTCGCATCAACTTTACAAAGTTTACAATATTACATTATTTACTAGAAGTAATAGATTAATTGGTTGCGCAATGTTGACTGGCACCATTACTTCATTTTGTTTATGAACATTGCAAACTATATTTGATCAAAAACAATTATAGACATCAATACTATACTATATCTACAATCATGTGTTGTGTAAAACAATTTGTTTCTATGGCCGGTGCCAAAGTTGTTTTTAGAATAATTATCACCATACAACTATAATTTTCTTTCTTATGGAATCAAATATACTATAAGATATATCTGTTATGATATTTGCTAAGTTGAAATATAATCTATGTTACAATGTATGGCATGTTCTTTATATAAGAAGTATATTCAACCACAGTTACTGGGAAACCCATTGAAAATTACACATAATATCATAGATTTATACGAATAGGTGCAAGTCTTTTCTAAGGATACTAGTATGAAATTGTGATGTGACTAAAAACCAGCAAGGAGCAATAATACAAAGCTAGTAAAAGATTAATAAATACAATATTTAATATTCACATAACATGGTACATGATGACTTCAGTAACAAAATGTTATTTATTTTTTATATTCTTATTGCACTCTCTTTCAATTTTGTGCTGATTATTTCCAAAATGTAATATTAGTGTATATCGGAGAGTTACAATGTATATCTAATATAGCTTCTGCTATTCTAATGTTATAGTTCTCCAATTTCAGGAAAATACTTTTATATGGATGAAATAAATAATTTTGATTTATTTATCTCGTGTTGTTTTGTATAGTGATACTTTAACTATAAAGCAATCTAACAGACCAGAAAGTAGTCTTGGTTTGCACATGAAAATATATTCATATAAACATACTCTGATAATTTTATAATATTATCAGAAGCTACCTGATAGAATGGTTGACAAGGAGTACAGTTTGTACAGTATCTTATTCTTTCAATATTCTTCTCTTACTTGGTGTCACTTTAACTTATTCTTCTCTTACTTGGTGTCACTTTAACTTTACATGATAGCTACTACAAGAATGCATGGCACTGTCTCGGCACATTATTGTGCATTGTTACATCATCTCTATCTGAGCTGTTGGTGGTGCAGGAGGTGGCCCATAATTACTGGCCCCTACCGTGAAACCGAGCATTTTCTTGAACTCCTGCCTCACGTCCTTGTGCGTGAAGAAGTAGATGAGTGGATTAAGGCCGGAGGAGCCCATTACCAGAAAGAAGTTGTTGAAGCGCATAGCGATGGACATGGCGACGTAACGACGGGTGTTCAGGTCGGTCCAAGTGTAGCCTGAAAATATAATATATGCTTGAACGTGTTCATTGTGTTGGTAATGTACATATACAGTCATTTCTTAATATTCACAACACATTTAACTTACAAAAACACATTGACAGTTTCGTCAACTGCTGTTAACATCTTTAAAATGATCGACTGAACATGACAGGCAGTTAATCATCTCAGCCGCCGCCGGCGCGGATAAGTGGGTCATAGACTCGCCAGAGCTGGTGGACCCCCTCGTCCCGGTTCATGACCTGCTTGTTGGTGCGGATGTGTATCGCCTCCTTAATCGAACGATTCGGTTACACTACAGTAATTCACACTAAATACAGAACACTGCCTCTACTTTGATCTCACCTGCCCCAAACACCAGCATCCTCATGATCCAGCCTGGCATGTAGGTTCCCCAGAAGGCACCAGCCACCAGCAAGATCATCCTCATGGCTGCTTTTGGACTCATTGTATTTGCAGAAGGAGGCGGGATTGCACCCTGTAAAATGAATTGCTGTCCTTATACGCATGAAATACATGGTTGTGATAATGTTACCATCACGCCCATTAAAAACACTGTACATGTACACCTATCCTGTATATCTGTACGTTTAAATAATCGTAGCTAAGCCACTAATGAACCAACAATACTGTTTGAGGTGTCAAAAAGCTACGTTTTCATATATTACATAAGATAAACACACTTATTACATCTATTTGATCAATATGACTTTTATTGCTGGATTTAGATTCTATGACACCAAAAACATATAGTTAGTCACCAAAATCAAATGTGTATCATTAATAATCAAAATGTTACTAGCGAGAATGTATTTTTGCGTAATGGCGATATGAATATTGACAAAATGTTAAAAAAGTGAAATTCAATATAGCTAGAATAGCTTGACAGATTTTAGCCACTAAAACAAGCTCATAGATCCAAAATCACTTTCTTAGTAACAATATTGAAGTAGATGTGGCCATTTTAAGGTTTTGGTGGCCATTTTGGACATTATTGTGAATTAAAAAGAATTCTCAAGGGTGAGAACTTCACACCCACCTGGAACTTATTATATAGACCCTCTTTGTGAATAATCAAAAGAAAAAAACTTTAACAACAAAATGGGTTTGACCCATGACTGCAGGACTATCATGATTCATTAAAATTACATGATCTATGGTGGATTTCGATATGGCATAACTTAAGCACACACATCTCGTATGTGGTGATAATATGCGATTCGAACATTCGTTATTTACATTAGATTTTACTAGAAATTTTCTTTTTACACAATTGTTTTAATGTACGGTATAGCTGTGACCTACCGGAACTGTGCAGCTCTACGTTTTGTGCAATGTGAATTCAGTCTGTTTTGATATGAAAATGTTGACCAAAACAATAGCTATAAGCCTATAAAATCATAACTGTATGTGTGTAACTGTATGCCTTATGCTGCAATGAAAAGCTTATGCTTAAAAGCTTATGTTTAAACAGATTACTTCAACACTAAAAACAACAATATTCAAGTGCAACCCACTGGCACTTAGGTTTGCATGTTTTTTCTTCTTTACTTGAAAGATCTGAATGTACATAGATGATTACTTATTCCATACTAACAGGCGCTGGAGCTGGGGCAACACTCAGTCCATTCATCAGTTGGTAGATCTTACTGGTGGCAAAGATTGTCATCACAAGGGAAGGTACCAAGCAGGCTATAAAGATGAAAATGTTTACTCTCAGTATTTCAGTTACGTCGCTATATTCATTGGTCTGCGATGTCACGTGTTTAGGTCCTCCGTCATAGTTTTTTTACAAAAATAATAGTGATATCATTTAAGCTTATTGCCTTGTTTACCCAATAATTAATCGTACCTCCAAATTGTATAGCTGAGTTGATGATTGGGTAACCAAGCTGACAAGAGAGGATCGAAGGATGCGGAATCCTGAAAGAAAACCTTGAAAGCTTTGCGACATTCTCAAAAAAGGCTGTGCAATTGTAACAAAATCTAGAAAACAAAAAGATTATGTTACCTGCCCATAGTGACCTGAGTGATAATAACATAGAGGAAGGACAGTCCCCAGACGATGCCACCCAGGACGGCAGTGATGGTGTACTTGTTCACAAAGCGGTGATAGTACATCGGGCGGCAGAAAAACATGTATCTACAGCAAGTTTTGATTAACAGGAACCCAGGTTTCTTAACATATTGTGAGACTTACCCCCTCTTTCACATGGCCAATGCTAGCTCCAGATGCTTAAGAAGACGCTAGAAGCTTGGTGTCATCTCTAGGCGAAGGGGGTCTTCTGTGCTCAAATTTGGAGTGATCTGGCTGGTTCGGTGGAAATGGTGTACTTATGTCTGGTTATGGGTCTTTTCTGCTGCTTTGGGAGGATGTATGGTCGACGGTAAGCGCCGCCACTGCCATTAAAATGTGACACAATAGAAGCATGTAACAAAAGCATCTGTTCCAACAGTTGGGTTGATCACTATGCTCCATGATAAATGCAGTCTTCCTAGTGTAAATGATACTCTTCTCCCTGGATCTGCCCTAAAAGTAGTTATCCCTTCTTGTTTTTTTCGGTTGTGGGCTCCCTATATGGATTATTGAGTACCGGTAGTTGATTTGGATCATCTGTTTGCTTTTCTGAGTCGTCTGGAGGACTAGCTTGATCATCGTGAGGTTTTTTCTGCTTAAATGTGGCATTGCTGATGATGTTCATAGAGATGTTCACGTATTATGGTGTGCTATTTCCGAATGAGACCATGAGCCTGCATTTTCAACCAATCTTTTAAAAAGGTCACAGACCGCTATTCAAGACGATCCTATACGTTTAGGCCACAAAATATGCACACGAGGCACCACATGAAGTTTTCTCTTTTCTGGCGTGGTTTGGAGCGTCTGGAGCGAGGGTCGGCTATGTGAAATTGGGGATTAGCATCATTTGATAAAAGTCAAACTTCTTGAGTGGATCAACATTCACGAAAGTAGCCTGACCAATGTTATACATTTCGATAAATTACACTGTAACCTATATATACTATACCTTATTGACACATTGTCACTGGGTTCCGTAAAAATCTTGTATTGTATCTCTATGAAATATTTTTGAAGCTAATATCGTACCTTTCCCAAGCTACAACACCAATTTGGTAGGCACCGCCAAAGAAGGACCCAATCGCGATCGTTGAAAGCCACTCACAGACTGGGATAGGTGTGTTGTCTTTCATTATAGCCATGGTGACACTTATAACCACCGTGAAGACATTCAAAACAGTGTCGTGAGAGGCAAAAGAGACCAGAATCATATACTGGGGTGTATGAAACTTAACAGTCCTGCAGTAAACATAGACAAACAATGTGATAATCAAGAGCAATCTTAAATGTAAATTCCTTATATTTCGGAATGAGCAAGATAAGGTGAACGCTTCAACATGATTAATCATGATAATCAAGAGCAATAGTAAATGCATTCCTTATATATCAAAATGAGCAAGATAAGGTGAATGCTTCAACATGATTGACGTTAGTTCAACAACTGCGACTTTAAGTTAAACCTTATCTGATTGATTATTTATGTATTTTATAGATCAAGGAAAATGTCTTCCACCATTATATATGAAGTAGTAGAATGACAAAAGTTGTCTATCCAGCAAACATAATTAAACGTTGATTTTCAACTCATGAGCAACAGGGGTGTTCACCTGATCTCGACCATACATATTCATATTTCATTTAATCTATTATCAATATTCTATATCATAAGGAGAGTTACCAAAGCATAACAGCAAAGAAGCTGTTCAGGTGATGTATTTACAATTGACTTTGTCTTAGGTGTCTACAAATATATACGCAATTAATGCTAACAATCATCTTTTATCTGAGGGATGTGATTACAATGCGGTACAAGGTGTCTGTCTATGTAAGAGTTCAAATCTCACCTGACTATTGTGGTAATAAAGGCAATATTTTCTACTATCACAAAGAGGAAGGTGAATAAAATGAAGACATAAGTGCACACCTCCTCCTGCAGTGACGAGAAGTACTTGTTTTGCAGTGATTTGGATACCTACATGATCATGCTGTGTCATTAGATATAACAATTGCGTAGCTCACATACAAAGCACCAATCAGGGAGATTAATCTACAACTGAGTAGATTTAATGAGAACCCATATAATACCTATTGGGCATAATCATTTTCTCATGTTAAGCTTTACATGCAGCATTGCGTTTATTTGACACACATCGATAACAGATGCGTCAAGTAATTGTGGTCTGTTGAGATTAGTATGAACGAAGTTTGTAATGAAGTTTAGGAAAGTATGTAGTAGTGAAATTATATTTTAAGATGTAACTTAAAACAATCCATTTCTGATCCCTAAAGCTCATATAGTTAATCCGACTACATTCCCCTATAACATTCTTCAATCTAAACCCTTAATTTCTGTGGTTAAAAATAAAATTGGCACGTTGACATGATAACACAATAGCCCATAATGTGATTTATTTGTTGATAAAACGTAAATATCATTGTTTTGGTGAATACGGACAGTACGTTAAAAATGTAGTACCATATGTCTATGTGTACATTACCTGTACGTGTACAGGCATCATTACTAACTCTTAGCAATTAGTTCAAGGTTCAATTAGGATATAATAGTTTTTTTAGTCGCACTGCCTGTAAACCTGAAACAAAGTTATGAATACTGCTATTTAGCCAAGAAAACTAATTACTGAACAGACTATAGTATTTCGACTGCAAACATATATTTATCAATGGTAAATATTTTTTTATTACAGCCTATCCAGAATGCAACACAGTTTGGTAAATCATAGTTTAACCAGAAGTGTACTCATTGGAACGCAAACAGTCCCAGCACCATTGAGCATACAATATCAGTAGTTTAAAATGCCTTTTTATGATTCTTATTGGATTGCCTGCATGCATAAATAATAATGTACATGCCACACAATGACAGTTTTTGAACAAGATAAAGCAATAACTCATCTATAATCCCTCATGTTAAAATTCAAGGAAAAAATTATTTTCGCTACAATGGAATTAGTCTCTGGAACCAGCTCCCCCAGGAATTCAAATAAAGACTTGTGAGAATAAAATGTCTTTTAAAAATTAAATGTA
>CM032661.1:35820896-35833972 GCA_019095985.1 Streblospio benedicti
TATTACTAAAGAATATAATAAAAATGGTGTACATACAAATGTCTACTGGTGTGAACAGGCTGAGCTTGTTTTTGAAAAAAAAAAAGGGGGACGAAACAGAGAAGTAGTGTGTAATTGTCAACTCCCTAAGCCCAGATAAGACTGGGTGGAGTTGACGTATTTATTTTTCAAAACAGGTGGGGTAACCCAACACGACCCCTAGTACAATACATGATACATACAGACTTACTACAATACACATTGCTAGAAGACAAACATAGAAATTACAATAAAAAAATAACTAAAAAAAAAAACAGTACCCTTGAAAATCTACAAGATTAAAAAAACCACCAAAAAACAGGGTGGTGGCTGGGGTAGAGGTGGTTACTAAATTAGAGAGCAAATCTCAACACGTCTTCACTGTTGAAACTTTAGGCAGAAAATGGACGGTGTGTTACTTCCGGATATCCGGGTTAAGAAATTAGGTCTCTTACTACCAACAAAATCTTGGTCACTGACTGAACAGAAAAATTTAAGGTCACTAACCAGAAACACAAACCAGGTGATACGCTAATTTTGCAAAAACTAAAAATCAATTTTTAAGACGAGTTAAAAATTGTTATTTTTAGTTTGTTACTCAATTAAGAATACAGTTATATGTGAGGTATTACTAAAGAATATAATAAAAATGGTGTACATACAAATGTCTACTGGTGTGAACAGGCTGAGCTTGTTTTTTGAAAAAGGGGGACGAAACAGAGAAGTAGTGTGTAATTGTCAACTCCCTAAGCCCAGATAAGACTGGGTGGAGTTGACGTATTTATTTTTCAAAACAGGTGGGGTAACCCAACACGACCAACAAAACCCCACCCAAGGACTGTTCACACCAGAGAAGACTTACAAGCATTATTACAGAGCTAGTGACAAACATGTATATACCTTATGAACCTAAGATTATACAAACAATTTGCAGCCTGGTCTAGCTGACACTACTAACGATAACGATACGTTTATTTCAGATATGTAAAATTTTTCAATTTTACAATCCATATAAATAAAATTATGTATACAGTATATACATAATAGCTAACATTATTCAAAATTCTAAAAATACACATATTACAGTTAATAATTTTTAGGTATTAAAATTATACAGTGTTCTGTTCCACCTGTTTGATTGACTAGAGTCAATATAAAATACAGAATTAACAATGGTTCTAATTAAAATAATATTACTCTTTTGGATAAGTTTTCTAAAACCATATATCAACTGTCGCTCGATTTCATTAAAAGATTTGACATTATACTGTGCCATTAAAAGCCTCACTTCATTCCTATCTATATTGAGAAAGTTAAACTCTATCATATGCACTCTTTATCTTTCTAAATACCGAAGAAGTAAAATTCCTCCATTGACTTATACAGTAAAAACTTGCACAATACGCTTTAAAAAGTTTACATTTGATTTCATTACTGCTAAATTTGAATCTTTTAATAAGAACATTGCTTCTTGCATAAATACTCCTTATTTGTCTCTTTATATCACAGTCATCTTTCATTGTATCAGTAAGAAACACACCAAGATATTTTTGCTCATGTACAATCTTAAGTTGTTTACCATCTAAATACATTGCAGGTATGCTCAGATTTTTAACCATCTTGGTTTAACGCACATTAAAACACACATTATATACTAATTCATGTTCACTGGCAAACTTATCACATATAGCGAGTAATTTCTGCATAGTTACACAATTTTATTGGTAACTTCCTATCAAAAGCTTTTTAAATAGGGCCCAGTGATTAACCTTATCAAAGTCTTTTCTTCCATCAAGAAAACATATATACATCGGACTACCAGCATGAGTGTAATACTCTGTTATTTGCTTAAGGGCATAAATGCACATTTCAGTTGACAACTTTGTTTTAAAACCAAATTGATTGTCTGTGGTTGTAAACAGTAATTTATAACGATTGAGTATGAGTATTTCTAACATTTTAGATAAAACACAAGTTATAGCTAATGGACGATAGTTGTCCTTTGCACTTAAATTTCCTTTTTTGTCTTTAACTAGTGGTACAATAAAAGTGTCCATCATTTGCCGTGGAACATGACCATGGATAATCGTGGCATTAACAACAAGTGCCAATAGTACATGTAGCTTACCACTAGCATATTTTAAATGTTCCCCAGTAATACCATCTAGTCCACATGCTTTACCATACTACTGATACTGCGATAAGAGTTACAGCGTGAGCTGACTCACGCGAATGTATTGTTCGAAACCAATGGTCCCCGACCCTGCAGACAATCCATCAGGACTGAGGTAGAAATTTGGAGCCAGGGGAGTGCTTTAGTGACTGCTTTTGCTTTAAGCTTCCTGAAAAGTGTCATCATAGCGCAAATACACCCCATCCTGGTACTGCCTAGACAGCTCCAGCACCCTTATCATGTAGGTCGTGACACCTGGGCCCTCTGAAGGATGTGCTGCTAAGTAAACGGCAGCGTACGTCCCAAACAACTTTTGTCATTCAGTAACACTGACAAACTTCTTTCCTGACTTCTTGGCCATGGTGAGCACTTTTGTGATCGGGTCAAAATCTAGCTGCTGAGCCGAATCTCCTTCAGAATACAGTAAAGTTAGATCAACATATTCGCCCACATGTATTTTAGAAACAACTCTGATATCCATGCTAGCACCCAGTGTGAGGAAATTGTCCATAGGATCCTCACCAAAAAGCTGGTCGATCGCCCCAGCTACTGAAGGTGATGGCTCTAGAGGTGCAGAGGTCGAGGCCTGCGACTGAGTGAAGAAAACTGGTGTGGGTTGCGTAGGGGCCGACAGCGGTGACGCTGTAGCAACTGATGTATTCTGCTGTGCCAGTGACTGGGCGAGCAGAGCCATTTGCTGCTGGGTCGCGACCAACTCTCTTTGAAACTGGGCCAAAGAAGAGTGGGAACATTCCCTTGGACTGGTGTCTCCTCTACTGGTGGACTGGTGATGGCCGACTTAGCATAGCGTTTGACTGTAGCTTTACCCAGACGCTTGACTGGCTTAGTGCTGGCTCTCTTCTTAGGAGGCATGCTGAAAAAAGACTAACTAACAACAGGAGATGTGTAAATGAGGCACTTCATGTGAAGTGTTTAAATAAACATTCAAATACATGTACCACACACATGGAAAACATTAACCGTATGATAAGCCACAGTATGACCCACGAGGGTTGTAAATAGTAAATAGACGTGAGGTAACCTAAAAAGTACCTCACACGTGTCTAGTAAGAATACCCATGTGATAACCAGAGTATCACACACGAGGGTTGTAAATATAGTAACATAGACGTGAGGCAACCTAAAGTACCTCACACGTGTTAGTAAGAATAACCATGTGATAACCAGAGTATCACACACGAGGGTTGTAAATCTAGTATAGAATAGACATGAGGTAACCTAAAGTACCTCACACGTGTTAGTAAGAATACCCATGTGATAACCACCAGAGTATCACACACGAGGGTTGTAAATATAGTAACATAGACGTGAGGCAACCTAAAGTACCTCACACGTGTTAGTAAGAATAACCATGTGATAACCAGAGTATCACACACGAGGGTTGTAAATCTAGTATAGAATAGACATGAGGTAACCTAAAGTACCTCACACATGTTAGTAAGAATACCCATGTGATAACCAGAGTATCAAAGACGAGGGTTGTAAATATAGTAAAAAAGACGTGAGGCAACCTAAAGTACCTCACACATGTTAGTAAGAATAACCATGTGATAACCAAAGTATCACACACGACGGTTGAAAATATAGTAAAGTAGACCATGAGGCAACCTAAGTACCTCACACGTGTCTAGTAAGAATAACCATGTGATAACCAAAGTATCACACACGACGGTTGAAAATTATAGTAAAATAGACGTGAGGCAACCTAAAGTACCTCACACGTGTTAGTAAGAATAACCATGTGATAACCAAAGTATCACACACGACGGTTGAAAATATAGTAAAATAGACGTGAGGCAACCTAAAGTACCTCACACGTGTTAGTAAGAATAACCATGTGATAACCAAAGTATCACACACGACGGTTGAAAATATAGTAAAGTAGACCATGAGGCAACCTAAGTACCTCACACGTGTCTAGTAAGAATAACCATGTGATAACCAAAGTATCACACACGACGGTTGAAAATATAGTAAAATAGACCATGAGGCAACCTAAGTACCTCACACGTGTCTAGTAAGAATAACCATGTGATAACCAAAGTATCACACACGACGGTTGAAAATTATAGTAAAAATAGACGTGAGGCAACCTAAAGTACCTCACACGTGTTAGTAAGAATAACCATGTGATAACCAAAGTATCACACACGACGGTTGAAAATATAGTAAAATAGACGTGAGGCAACCTAAAGTACCTCACACGTGTTAGTAAGAATAACCATGTGATAACCAGAGTATCACACACGAGGGTTGTAAATATAGTATAGAATAGACATGAGGTAACCTAAAGTACCTCACAGGGGTCTAATAAGAATAGCCATGTGATAACCAGAGTATCACACACGAGGGTTGTAAATATAGTGAAATAGACGTGAGGCAACCTAAAGTACCTCACACATGTTAGTAAGAAAAACCATGTGATAACCAGAGTATCACACACGAGGGTTGTAAACCTAGTAATAGACGTGTGGTAACCCAAAGTAACACCCACGAAAGGAAAGTTGTATATGTAAAAAAAAGGAAAATAAACATATAACCCATATTGTATATGTAAAATTAAAAAAAAAAAACAGCAAACAATTAAATAACATATATACGGGACTAATAAACATATAACCCATAAAATATATAAAACGCCTATCACATGAATTAAAAAGTTAATTTAACTCACAACTGTGTACAAAAGAATATATTGGAAAAAATAATAAAAACATCAAATTAAACTAAAACAAATAAACATAAAAGGGTGGCGGTGGAAGATATAAAATCACGTGTTTCGAGCAGTTCACAAAAAGATTTAAGCTAACTGGTTATGGGGAAAAAATGACCACTGGCTGAAGCACGTGGTTACGGTTAAGCCGTTAACCACCTGAACAAAGACCAAATTAATATCACACGTACATAGTGAATACCACCGATAAAGTACTTATATAAAGGGACTAATGAACATATAACCCATATACGTCTATAATAGAATAATTGAAATACCTTAACTCTACAGAGTATTCAAATTAATCACGTGCCAACGGTTAAGCAATTAACCTAACAAATAAATCATAGTGTCCCAATTACATAAAGAAAACCGCAGATAAACGTACTCACGTAAATGATAAACTAAATAGAAGTGATCCAGGCGAAACACGCAACAAACTGTGAAAAATATCCAAACACAGATGGATTACTAAATTTGAGAGCAAATCTCAACACGTCTTCACTGTTGAAACTTTAGGCAGAAATGGACGGTGTGTTACTTTCCGGATATCCGGGTTAAGAAATTAGGTCTCTTACTACCAACAAAATCTTGGTCACTGACTGAACAGAAAAATTTAAGGTCACTAACCACAAACACAAACCAGGTGATACGCTAATTTTGCAAAAACTAATATATCTTAATGGCACTGTCCTGAAGTTTTAATATTTGTTGAATTCATAGTCATATTTCGACGATCTTGAGCTACAAAAACACACCCAAATACAGTAGATGTTCTACAATCAGTGCCAAACTAATTTTACACTTTAATCATCACAATACTAAAGAGTCAGTGGTTCTGTCACTTGAATGAAGTTAAATCCATTTTATATAAAATGAATGCATGACACAAATCGATTTCAAGAATTTAAACACTCTAGCCCATGGTAAAATGCTTGAATATCCTTGACATTGAACACTTGTATGTTACCTCATTGGGCCAATTGTTCTACCAGGGCACAAAACAATTACAAATGGGAGCATTTGTTTTTGAACTCTAGATTATTAATATTGTTGATACAGATTTCAACTAAAAATGGGCACATACATATTCCTTCTCGTATCAATAACCAGCTGTACGATCTACTTGCAGGCTACACATGGACCGACTTTAACACCGGCGTTACGCGTGATACAACCATATCCAATTCTGAGGAAGTTCTCCTCAAAAAGCGACCAATCACAAGGCCCCTTGGTGAAGTGTACAGCGGGAAATTCAAACATCAAACCTACGATCTCACTATATATAATAGATAAGTAAAAAAATAGTATTGATTTTGTTTTTGGCGTATGCCTAACCCAAAATTAATTTTCCACATAGGGTAAAAAAAGCTATAACTTGGCCCACAGGTTGGTATGAACAATGGCTTTTAAAGATAGCGTGAATGATCAAGTCGTGAAAACCGACGATACAATGTGGAATGAACAATGGTTGCCATTGTCATCTGTATTAGCAGAAGCCAGTCAACTACAGATAATCCGCCCATGTAATGAGTGTGTCCTTTTCTACAGGTACATGTTTTTCTGTCGCCCGATGTACTACCACCGCTTTGTGAACAAGTACACTGTGACTGCTATCCTGGGTGGCATCGTCTGGGGACTATCCTATCTCTATGCAATTGTCACAACGATCACCATGGGAAGGTAGAGAGTTTTAGCTTCCTTTGTACTACTTACTTACTTACTTACGTACGTACGTACGTACGTACGTAATTTTACATTTAAGTTTGAAAACGCAGCACAAATTTTAGTGTACTGTTTGATAGAGCCTGTTTGAGCCTGTAGAGCCTACAGAAAAGCGTACGTACAAAGTGTATGTGCGAAATTTGGTCTACCATCAGGTGGCCACATACAAATAGCATGACTTTTTCTAAATGTAGATCCATGCAATAATACTCAGAGCCTAATTAGAACATATACAATATGCTATTCAATCCACTTTAAACTCGAAACCAGATTCTTTTGTGACACACTACACATCATTAATCTTATGATTTAGGTACCACTAATTTTATAGAATTATTAAAAGGTTTTATTAATGTAAGTTTAACAAGCATAACAGGCTAGTTCAATGTATTTCTAAGATAGTTAGTTTGAGATTCCACGAACGTTTCTTGCAGGAGTCCCTTGCCTTCTATCCTGTCCTGTCAGCTTGGCAACCAAGTGATCAACTCGCCGATCCAATTTGGCGGTAAGCATCTACAGTCATGGTATTAAAAATATTTCCAAATGGTTGTCTCGAATGATTTTTAAGCAAGTGCTTAAACCTTTGAATCTAATCATTGTGTTTGACCATGACTGTTACAGTGTGGCTGCTACCTTCACTCGTGATGACAATCTTTGCTACCTCTAAGATCTACCGATTGATGACTGGACTAAGAGTTGCACCAGCACCAGCACCTGTGAGTATAGAATTTCATTCATCTGATGCGATGCAGCATATCTAATATAGACCATTCCTATTCCTATATATTCAGACCAGAGTAATACTGCACAATTTATAAAATGGGCTCAATGTGAAAATACTCTTTACAATAATCTGTATACTTGCTTCTGATTCTACTGCTTATAAAATCCAAAACAACTGTAGATCTATACACTTGTATTTAATATGTACACCAGATTTCTACGAAGGTAATTCCATAAGTATCCACGCATAACATGGCGGAAATAAAACTCTGTAACAGGGTGCGATCCAGCCGCCACCTGCCAACACAATGACCCCAAAAGCAGCCATCAAGATGATCTTGCTGGTGGCTGGAGCCTTTTGGGGAACATATATTCCAAGCTACATTCTGAGGATTCTGGTGTTCAGTTCAGGTGGGATATAAGTAACCCACTTATGGGCATCAATGAAAATATGCATAAATGGACAACGTGAGGCAAATTGCATAGGCAACGCTCATAATGCAATTGAGATGATATATTTTAATGGCACTGTCCTGAAGTTTTAATATTTGTTGAATTCATAGTCATATTTCGACGATCTTTAGCTACAAACACACCCAAATACAGTAGATGTTCTACAATCAATGCCAAACCAATTTTACTTAATCATCACAATACTAAAAGAGTCAGTGGTTCTGTCACTTGAATGAAGTTAAATCCATTTTATATAAAATGAATGCATGACACAAATCGATTTCAAGAATTTAAACACTCTAGCCCATGGTAAAATGCTTGAATATCCTAGACATTGAACACTTGTATGTTACTCATTGGGCCAATTGTTCTACCAGGGCACAAAACAATTACAAATGGGAGCATTTATGTTTTGAACTCTAGATTATTAATATTGTTGATACAGATTTCAACTAAAATGGGCACATACATATTCCTTCTCGTATCAATAACCAGCTGTACGATCTACTTGCAGGCTACACATGGACCGACTTTAACACCCGGCGTTACGTTGTGTTGTCTATCGTTATGCGCTTCAACAACTTTTTCTTGGTCACGGGCTCCGCCAGTCTTAACCCGTTCATTTACTTCTTCACCCACAAGGAGGTGAGGCAGGAGTTCAAGAAGATGCTCGGTTTCAACGTGGGGCCAATTGATAGTGGACCACCGCCTCCACCTCCAGCCGCAGTTGATATAGAGATATAGCTGAAGCCACCATTGAGTGGCTGCATCCAATGACAGATCCAGGTTTTTGGAAAAGGGGGGAGCACATAAGGGATTTCAAGGGTTTCGTACGGGCGATCGATGGCGGACGTGTAAAAAACCTTATGAAAACGAAGTATTTTGGTGGAAAAGGGGGGAGGGGCGCCACCTGCGCCCCCTGGATCTGCCTATGTGCATCTATCTTTAACTTTGAATGAATTTAAATTTTCAAACTAGATGTAGATAATACATTAATGCAGTTTTATTATTGATATTGTAAATAGTAGTCAAACGCAAGCGTAGGCGGCCACACTTTGAGAGTAGCACGTGTGTGTTTTGACAGAGCTTCTGTTCACGAACAACTATTCTGTGTATATATATGTAAAGGGCTCTTTGTAATGCAGCAGTCACATGGCATGATACAGACCTGCGGATGTTTGCAACATGAAAATACGTAAATATTATGCAAATACGCAGCAGAGAGACCCAACGTCCCAATTCTGAACATGAACTCACATCAGGAGATGGGTGATCTTAATACTGCGGATTCTGCAGTTTATGTTACGGATAAATACATATGCTTACATATATGTATGATGCGGATCATCGCAGATAAGCATACATATAACAGATGACTTTACGTATACTTAGGGACGGTGCAATAGGCGGGGGGACCGGTGAATATCGAAAAACTTGCCTGAAAAAACGTCTTGTCCCCTGCTGATATGATGAAAAAAAACTGATGTCCCATGACCTCTATTCATAAAAAAAAGTCCGCGTCCCCTCCCATGAATATTCGCGTGATTAATTTGTACCGATTCGCTCACGTCGAGGTGGGATTTCAGCAGCTGAAAAAAAGTACATGTCCCATGCCCAACGAGAATGAAAAATCATCCGGTCCCCCTACTTTGCACCTTGAAAAAAGTACCTGTCCCCCTACCAAATGCACCGGTCCCCCTTCCTGGTAAATATTGCACCGTCCCTTATGTTACTTACATTTTCCTTTTGCTTGGTCCAGAGAAAAGTTTTGAAATTTTCTAAATTTTCCCGGGGTATATGCGCATATCTGTCTATAATGCGTATTGAGTATGCTTATGGAAGATATGTACATGTATTCCTCCCGATGCTTCTGCAGCATCCTCATAGATCTACCTTAATTAAATAGCCGTGTGACTGTAGCATAAGAACTGTTCAAAGTTCTGTTAATTAGGTATGAAGCACAAACTGAGGCCGTAAGAACTGTGTTATTGATATCATTTAAAATAATTTTATCTGTTTTATTCGTGTTTTAATTGTTATTGAGATGCTTTGTGAAGACCGCCTGTCATAAATTGAGGGCACCTAGGTCTTAGGATGAGTACTTTATGAATAGGGGCCGCATTGTGACTAGCTATGTGCAGTAGTAAATAATATGTCCATATTGTATACTTAGACAGCATATATAAATGCGATTATGACTTTTGTAAAATCCTCAATATTCTAAGTTTGAATGTGAATGATGTCCCAGATGATTGACCGTCTTGATTTACATCTTGACCAAAAATTGCATAACTATTTAATCGTTTTTGTAATCGATGTTTATATATATTTGCAAAGTTAGTTTACTAATATAAATGTATTTATTACTAATGTATACATGTATAAAGCTACGTTGTACTTATCTATAAATTTCCGTGCATAGTTTATGATAAGTCTGTTGTGTATCTGTGTTGTGTTATGATGAATCAGAAATCCTCAATTATATATTATATGGGTGTTAATAGCTGCTTGTGCTTTTGATATAAGCATGTACCAGTATATATTAAGATTCAAAACAATTGTATTGTGGCATTTCTCCTCGTCAAATATACACTGGTAATTGTTTGAAATTAGTCTAAATATTGTTATGTGTTTACAAAATAAATGTCAAATATTGTCCAAAGTAAATGCAAATGTATCAACTGAGAGACATCTGAGTTGTGGTAAATCACGGAGTCCGATTTAGGTCGTAGCACGATATCCTTATAAATGATTTGAGGTTTTTACTAACCATAATGCTCAATCATACTAATAATACCCGGTATGAAGTTCACGTGACACATTATGGTAACATACAAAGGTTTTCTTCAATATTTAAGACTTCCCCTAAATTGACAAGCTATATATTGGCTATAACACAGAAGCCCTGCATATGAATACACTAAGTTTGTCACATAATGTGACATGTCACGTACTTGTGGTCTGGGGCACACTACCATATATAAGGGCCGTGGCGGGGCATCAGGCAGCACATACGGGTGAAGCATGGGTTGAGAGGAATGGCAATGAGTGGCGTAAATGACACAGACGAGAATAGCACAAGATGGAACATCACAATGAACAACACAAATACCCCAGACGTAGGTAATGCGACCAATGGCAGTGAACTGGTTAGTATTCGGTTATTTGTTGAATGACTAGTAGGCCAGTACCATCTGTAAACTGGTACAGGGACAACTTTTTTCGGATTGCATGTTACCTATGTCCGACGTTTTGAAGAAAACTACTGAGTGTCATGATACCAAACGTTCTGATCCCTGCAAGAATGAGCCTTAGATATGACCAGACAGTTTTGCTGGTTCTACAATTTATAGTTGATATAATATTTGCTTTGTAATTTCTCTGTTTATATTTTTATCTCGGGAGTTACTCAGCAAAGATGGAGGCATAGCTGCCGATTCAAATATTTTTCTGCTCATTATGGTTTGATAGGTAAATGGCAACATTAGGCATGTACAATTAGATAGATTGAATTGAAAATATTTTATTTATCACAGATACATTACAATTAAAAGACAAACACATTATACATTGCAATAAATAAGGAACACTAAAATTTTTATGCATATGTGTATATTCTTATTTCCATAGTGGACCTTAAATTATAGCGACAAGAAACATTGGCCACAAACATAAATAATAAATACATAAATATAACATATTATAATGTTATCACAGATATGGAAAAGAGACTGTACTATAAGGTAAACTATCAGTTTCATCGAGAACAATTTTATTTAACAAATATTGCTTACATTTAATTTTAAAAGACATTTTATTCTCACAAGTCTTTATTTGAATTCCTGGGGGAGCTGGTTCCAGAGACTAATTCCATTGTAGCGAAAATAATTTTTTCCTTGAATTTTAACATGAGGGATTATAGATGAGTTATTGCTTTATCTTGTTCAATGTACATTATTATTTATATTTAACACATGCATGAGTTATAAGCAGTTTTTGTGAGGAAATCAAGAGTTTTGGTGAGGAAAATGTTTACTTTTGAAATCGGCGGTTTGGATTTTCCACTGTAAACGGGCTAAAAATCATTTCTGAGCACAATTTTGTCGTCCATGCACTATAAGAATACTTCTGGCACATACTGATGCGATTTATTTCCACTCACATGGGCTGGTTTCTGCTGCTAAGTCTGCAATAGTTGAAGACCCTCGTTCTACATGGCTGTCCACTATTCGAAAATGAGTGATATTTTTGCCTTATATTGCTTTGTTAAGCCCTAAGTTGGGTCAGGCATGTAGCTTATACTTGACTGAAAACTACCTTATGCATTGCATCTATATTATTAACTTCTATATTGTGTAAAGTCTCCAAATCTACAGAAATGTACAATCAACAGTTTTCGTGAGGAGTTGAAAATCATTTTGTAATTTTGGCCAGTTATGTGGTTTTAAAAAAGCATGGGATTAGTGTAATCTGTTTTGTATCAAGTTTGAGATACATTCTCATTCATATTTTGCCTGAATTACGTCTTTACAGCCACTATATTCGTCGTTTTCTATCAGATGACCTCAATTTTGAAGGTGGGTGGTCATGTATTGCAGACTTAGCAGCAGAAACCAGCCCATGTGAGTTGAAATAAATCGCATCAGTATGTGCCAGAAGTATTCTTATAGTGCATGGACGGCAAAAAATTGTGCTCAGAAATGTTTTTAGACCGTTTACAGTGGAAAATCCAAACCGCCGATTTCAAAAGTAAACATTTTTCCTCACAAAACTGCTTATAACTCACGCATTTAATGTATTATAATAAAAAGCCATAATTGCATGCAGGCAATCCAATAAGAATCATAAAAATGCAGTTTAAACTACTGGTATTATATGCTCAATGGTGTTGGGACTGTTAACGTTCCAATGAGTACACTTCTAGTTAAACTATGATTTACCAAACTGTGTTGCATTCTGGATAGGCTGTAATAAAAATATTTACCATTGATAAATAGACAAAACCGGGTGAGTTTGTAATATAAATTATGTTGTCAGGTGAGTTCTTGGGGCGTATCACGGCGAGCCCCGAAGGGCGAGCCTGATGTGCCACAAGAACAATCCCTGATAACATAATTCATGTTACACAACGGACCAGGTTTTGTATTTATCATATTTATCATTATTTTCTAAACAATTACAACACTGTTTTAAAAATGTGAAAAAGTAGTCCGGCTGAGTACAAGAATGATAACCATAGTATCACCCCTC
>CM032661.1:35834072-35924324 GCA_019095985.1 Streblospio benedicti
TTTGCTCAATTCATAACGTTCACTCAGATAACTCACAAGATAATCGTCCCACAATACGGAAATTAGATTTTTAGGGCATTTGGTTGTAATTAGCGGGACTCAACCCACGGCCACATGCATCATAGAGAGTAGAATTACTAGAAACCAACTGAGACTAATGAGTGGCCATGCTTTCTTTTCCCCTTCATTGTTTACCAACTAGTTTGCTTCTATTTGTTTACGAACTCTTAGTAAATGTGTATCTTCAATTCTGTTAACTTACCTTTCCCAGGAGATAACTCCAATCTGATAGATGCCCCCAAAGAATGCACCTATGGCAATGGTTGTCATCCATTCACAAAATGGCGCGGACATGTCATCCTTCATTATCCCCATAGTAATAATGACGACCATAGCTGCGGTGAATGCTAGGAAGTCGATAGCTGAGAAGGAGCAGAGGATGGCATATTGGGGAGTGTGGAACTTGACGTTCCTGCAAAATATGTATTTGTCATACTGCGTGGCAATGATTAAGGTAAACAGACAAGCAAGTGATTCCGACAACATGGCATGAATACTATCTGATACATATCGCGAACAGCATGCAATGAATGTTCAATTAAACATTACATGCAAATTAAAAAATATGTAAACACAATTAGATATTGTGGATCTAGCAACATTTGTATCTCCCGTATAAGGTATGCTTCCAATAATATGCTATTAACATACAATTCAGATTTATTTCTAATACTCTATAGATATTGTTTTTTTTATACAGTTGGATAAGTAATTAGCAACGAATTTCGAACAATAGTATCTGCACATTTGAAGGGACATGCACAGCAATTGTTTCCTAAGTTAGATTGAATAAATGATACTGTTTTCTATATACTTTACACGTTGCGCCTAATAACTCATGACTTTACAAGTATTAGTATCCATTTTGATTAAATATCAATACCCGTAAAATGTGGGCTGCCATATTGATTGTCACTTCCATATCTCCCCTGGAAAAAAGACCCTGAGTAAAATTGCAGCCACTATCATCCATAGTCGTACAATTCGTCCCTCACCTGACGATGGTGGTGACGAAAGCGCTGTTGCCGCCGGTGATTATAAGGAAGGTGACCACCATGTAAGCATGCGTGAGGCTCTCCTCCAGCGCAGATGAGAAGTACCGGTTCACCAGTGGCGCCTCCAATGTCTATAAGATGGATTGGAACAAAAGTGGGGGAATGCCTTCTATAATTTCTTTTAATGCCTTCTTTAATTTTCAGACTAAACGAGAGAGAGGAACACAGAAAATGAGTGTTTAGCAGAATGCACTGTATGAACGATATCTTAAAACGACTATAAAATGCAGAATGCACTGAGGCAATTGTCATATCAAATATATATTAATTGATATAAAAAGAGTGCAATGCGCTTCATTGTGTAACCGACGCATTATGTAACCATATTCAATAAACACGTCTGAGAAATGGTTATCGGATAATGAAACAAGCGTTTTCAACACCAAGGTGGCCTCCCTAGCACGATTCTGTTAATACATATTTTCTGTTTCACTGATAAAAAATTATGTTGTGGCTGAAAGGTGACTGGCTGTATGATCAGCTAGAGTGTGAAAGCTGACTCTGATGGTGTCAGTGGTAATTCAGTTGCATGTGCGGATTTATAAAAGTCTCCTTGTTTTTGTTGTCTGTTATTTTAAGACCGCGCTAATTTTGTTTCTAAGATGTGTCTGAAATACGTTTTTGACGGTCAGTCCCACTTTGTACAAACATAAAATGAAGTAAAAAATTACATACAAATTATTATCTTGTATTTTGCATTTTAATACTAACAATTTTGTCATCTTGGGAGAAGCATACCTTTCATTTTTTGACCGTTGTAAACATAAGCATTGATGAATATTGTATATAAAAATATAATATATATTGTCCTAACCCTCACGTATAAGCTACTGTTAAATATTGTCAAAACGAATCTAAATACGTTAAAAAAATATGAAGTTAGAATAGTTTTAATTTTAATAAACGTTTTCCAGTTACACTCCTTTTCAAATCAAGTCATGGTACGTTTTGATTTAAAGCGAAATTGGTCTGAACAAATGAGATAGTTTTGAGTCGTCAGAAATGTCTCACATTTTTAAAGGAAGGAAGCCTCATGACTTAATATTGTGTCCTGAAAAACTTAATGACATATTTGAAGATATAAAAAGATTGTACAAAACGTGTAAAAACCAAGAGACCTAAACTTCGTAAGTTCGCACTTTTTAAAAGGGTTTGTAAAACAAGTAATTACCCCAAAGGTTGCATGAAGTTTATCTGGAAATATCATTTTCTCTTTTGAATATTGAGTCACTATGCGCTCACCATGTCAGTTTTTTTTAAGTTTATATATTTTTTACACTGTTGGCCTTCAGAGTATATAACTATGTAGAGGTCTATGCATACGACTTATCTATTATTATGTGAGTTCTCATACAAATATCTCTCATTATCATTTATCTATAACTTTATAACTTATAACTATATGTAAGCTTTCAAATGTGCACTGTTTGAAAAACTAATAAACTACAATATTTAAAATATATTTATTCTGTAAAAATGCACCTATTTTACAAGGTCCAAACGTGGTTCCATCACATATACATATTAGTATTTTCCAAACCTCTTTGGCGTAGCTTCAAGCATCTATTCAAGGGGGAAATATATACTTGTTCACGGTAATTTACCAGAGTGCACTGTTTATAGCCCCCCCCCACACAAAAAAAAATAACCCCGCTGCCTCAAAACCCCGTTAGATTGACTTCGCGGCTGAGCCACATAATCGGCCCTACAACGTTTTGGTTGGGCGTACAACGTTTTAGACCAGCAGGCCCAATGGACCCGCAACTAATTTTGCTAAGGCGTGAACACTGCATTGGTCTAGAGGAATCTCTTTTGCACTGTACATTCAGTAATACAATATCTATATACTGTGTATATAGCGGTGAAATATCACGATGCTAAATGTTTACAACAAGGATTTGTGAGATTTTTAGCCCATCCTTATTCAGTGGAGATGGGTGAAATGATTCACATCTCAAACACTGGAACGAGAGAAGTAATTTGTTACGCTCAACAAGCTGCTGGCCCGTGCTATAACATGTAATTCTTAAATTTTTCATATAGCGTCTGTCCATGACATTTGGCAAATTTTTCAGAGACAGTTAAACTTTACATGGACATACATACGTGAACATTGCGTGCAAATGAAATCAAATGCAATCAGATGGAGCTTCTCTGTAGTTCGTTTGTAATCTATAGCCCGGTGATCTTTGCACTTTTGTTTCACCTCGCATGTCAACAGGATACGGATATTAGACTCGGAAGCCTCGTTAACAGGTGTATCCCGTGTAAAAGACAGTTACCCCTCTGCACGCAAAAGAGCTCACTTAGCTTGAGAATAAAAGCTAGTGTGATCCCTCCACCTAGCCTGCCTATGGAGGTCCATATGCCAACACCACGTAGCCTCCCTCTGCTATAATCATCAGCTCGTTGATGGCTGCAGAGTATGCATATAAACAAACAAACATAAAAACAAACAAACAAATTATAAACACATTATTCAGGGGTAACTAAGAAAAAAATTCCTGTGAATCTCACAATGCTTTATATAGATTATGCCACCATTAGACAGGTTCATATGTAGCCTGAACCCGCCTTTCAACACTAGGCATATGGTAAAGTGTGCGTCCAATGGATAAAGTTTAATAACAATCATGGATATACGATATCTCCAACATGCAACAAACTGTTGGGAACTGTTGGTATATTCTCTGGTCCTTCAACGTGTGTCAATATCAGCACGCTTGACCAGTTTGCCACACAGTATCGTTACGTCACTTGTATTTGGTTCAGTCATTTTGCCCCCGACTGCAGGTGAGCACCTGTACTTATTTAATCAGATGGTTTGTGTGTAATGTCAATACGCAGCATGTCTTTGTTGTGACCATCAACGGTGCAGGTATAAACAGCGTATAGTGCCCTCTGCCACCACTTCAACCTCGTAAAGCTCCGGCCCGTCTTCAGGCTCTCATGACGCAAGCGCCACCCCATGCGCAGCCCCTCCCACCAGCCTCCTGGCCCTCCTGCACTGAGCAGATTAGTGTAAAATAATAATGATAATACAGTTGGTATGGGACAAAAACGGCTCTCAGAAATGGGGAATGACAATTTTTCAACACCTCCGGCTAGCCCCTGTAACTCCGCCGTACCCTATCGCAGTTCACGCAGGCCCAATGTCGACCGATCATGTTACATGTTCATGTTCACGTACCTCAACATATTACGCCTGTGGATGCTGTCTTCTACCTGTGTGTAAGTTTGATGGGGATGTTACAATAAAACTAAGCACGCACTGTCTTAATTTACACATTCAGTGCACAAGCAATCTATATATAACAAAAACAATAAATGTAGTTTGTAGTGTGCAAACTAGGCAGCTGGAAGTGCACCATTGTAATAACATTTTAAAGTAATATTGCCGTATATTCATTTGAATAGATTCATTTAATGTCTGTCTTTATACAAAACTAGTGTTTATTTGTAGTTAAATCCTACTACTGAGTAGTACTGACCCACTTCCTGTCATGTGATGTCTGATTATGTTTTCCTTGAAGGAGAAACACCTGATACAAATAGACAATTGTGGGCCCGATTCCACTGAACTTGGTTTGTCAAGCCTGGTTAGTGTGATAAGCACATAATTCAAGGAAATATGGGCATAGGCTTTCGTACTGTGTTAATACAGAAGCGTGCAAATGACAGCCAGTATTATATGTGTCTAAGAAAGAATACAGTCGACACTATTCAAGTATTGACAATGTGGGAAGGTTCTAATTTTACCTAGCGCTGTTCCCAACCTGCAGTACAACCTACTCTTGCAGACATTTAAGAGTTCTGTTATTCAGTGACTTAACTAAGACGGGAGTACTTGACCGTTAAGCCATTCACATTGACTTGTTGTTGCCTAAAATAACGACACCACGTTAAAAGTTTGTAATCGTGAACATTTCAACAACACGCATGTACACTCTATCTTCTACAGATTAACCCTTTATTTAAACACAAAGCCAGCACACATTATGGTTGCAATTGAGAGATCAACTAGAGATCCAAATACACCAAACCTAGACATAGAAGAAATTTGGTTTGGTTAAGAAAAATGTCAACGATCCTTAGATCCTGTAATTGTTCAAGTTTGCTTGTTGGGCTGCAGTTAAGTAAACTATAATTTACATTAAAAATCACACAACCATGGAATTCTGCTAAGCAGTTGCTCATACAGTAAAACAAATAAAAAGTACATGTACATAAATCACTTAACTGCATACTAACCGGTGCGCTGTCATTGGTGGTGTTGGTGACTGCTATGTCTGTGGTGTTCATTGTGCCTCAGCGCACCTCTCTTCCCTCAAAGTGATATTGAAGTTACTGGGGCATTTAGCTTATATAAGCTTGTGACATGAGCCATCGCGACATCAGAAGGCGATTCATTTCACACTATGAGCAACAAACCGCTGCAACAGCTCTCACATTTCTCATATGTCTAATCTGCACGCACTTAAAACAGCAGCACGCTATTGCCAGTTTTTTACATAGTAAATGTATGTAGCATCCTTCACCACAAGGCTACTAAACTGAGCGGACCATGCTCAAGAACGTGCTATGAAACATCCATTCCCGATGGCAAATGCAAACGTAGAGTACAACACTACCGGATGACGTGCAATGCAATGGATGTGTGGCTCAGCCAAGTGAAACTTTTCAGCTTTTAGAAAGACCAGGTAGATGCAGGACCTGACCTGATCTTAAATGTTACCATCCAGCTGATAGACGTAGACTCTTTCTGACACAGTACTGCAGTTTTCCAGAAGATTTCCAGAAGTTAGCCAAAGAATGACAATATGACATGCATTACATATTCATATTATATATCAAATTACATATATTATTAGTCACAGGAACTCATTTTCATTCACCCCAGTAGCATATAACGCATCAGTAACGAGTAATTCAAGATGGCCGCCAAGATGGCTGACTATTTTAAGAAGTCTCATAATGTCGTTCATTGTTTACATAGAAATACACACACAAATACATAGAATAATATGTTTTGAAGGTCACGGAACTTATTTCTTCAAATGCCAAAACTGGATAATGCATCAGTCATGATTAATTCAAGATGGCCCCCAAGATGGTGACAACATTGAGAATTCCCATATCTTTATATACAATTTACATAGAAAGCCATGTAATACACCAAATCCTATAACTCCTTTTTGCAATCGGCAATAGCATGCAAAACATCTATAACGTATAAAACAAGAAGGCCGCCAGCATGGTGGCCATCTTGAATTGAACATGGCAACCAGAAACATGAGAACCCATAATTTTAAGAGTTAAGTTAACCATTGCATTAAAAGAATTTTAATGGTTGAAAATCTCTGATTTTATATATAACTTCTCTTTCTCCTTTCTATGGCAAGGTACTGATTTTCGTACTCTGATTCAAATGCTATAAATTGGCTTTGATGGCAGTCCGCGACAACAAAATAATGAAGATGGTATCGAAGATGACTGACAACATGAATGAATATTATTTGTTTGTCCACACAAACATTGTGCATTACACATCTCAATAAATGTATTAGGTGATTGACTCCTTACATTAAACTCAACGCATGATGAGAATGTATTAAATAAATTTACTTTGCTTCTTACCATGCATTATTCAATATATCGTCCTAAAAATTGTATTCTATCATTCCGTGCAAAAATCACCGCCAATAACCCACGCTGATTGGTCAATCAGCGTGCTCAATTTTGCGATGGAAAACACGCTCCAAAAAAACCCACGGCGCTAGTCTAAACTCCTCACAATATCAATACAGCCGCTGACGTAGCAAGGCGTGTTCCGTGTAGTGGAGAGCAATAGTTTAGACTAACGCCGTAGTAGTGGTCTCCGCGCGCTCAAAACAAACGAAATTGACTGGCAATGAGAATGTTATAATATGATTTATTTTGAAATAAAATGTATTTTAGTCATGATAGAATGGTGATTGACAACTCGATTGTCGTGTCAATCGCAAAATTGAGCATGCTCAGCATGCTCAATTTTGCGATTGACACTCCAATCTCGTGGTCAATTCCTACATTTTTTTTTATTCTTGCTGAAACTACTTTCAAGTAAATAGGCTCCTTTTCAATTACTGTTTTATAACGGGCTGTTACTTTGGCAACGTATCTCTTTCACTCTTTGACACTATAACTTATCAAATAGAGAGAGAATACACCTGGTCCACAAGAAAACCCATGTATCACTGTCTATATAGAAATAACAACTTAAAATGAATCTAATTTTGAAGAATGCTGTTAGAACACTGTTCCTATGAATTATCATTCTAAGTAACATGGTGGTCTCCAATGCATGTCTAGACCCTACTGTGTGTAATCGTTTACCAGTAGGCCTACCGGTAGAAGCTTACACACCCTAAACTTAACACCAATGTTTACATATCAAAATATTGATTCAACTTTACAACATGGAAGCTGGTACAGTTTTAGGAGGTTACAGTGTTAGTACACACTTTGTTAGTATATTAGTATTTGTTTTGATGAATTGTATACATGATTGTGATGACTAAAACGCAATACATTAGAGTTTTGAAATTCCTCCGTATTCCTGGGAAATTGACGTTTTCTCATTTGTTGCTATGGCAACACATTTTAATGAACATCTTTGCTGTTTATTTTATTTGTTTTATATCTATACCGATGTATGACTGACTATGTGAGACAAATAATTGTGTTAATGTGACCACACCTGTGTAAAAAATTGAGAAATTTGAAATAGAAATTTACAAAATCTCATGTTTTATGTTAATTTATGCTAATTAGCTTTATGGTAATGAGGTTATTTTGCATATTGGTATGCTTTTCTGATATTACATGCCATACCGTACAAAATCATGTATCATATGCTATTGTAAGTTGAAAATTGAGCGACCTATGCAAAAATATGATTTATCCATATTTCTTATGAATTTACAAATGTTGCCATAGACACGGGCTTATATCTCTGGTCCCCATGGAATGCCCCAAGAGCACCATTGGTGTTCATAAAGTAGAGTGTATGCCGGTCATTTTGATATATGTTGCAAAATGTGGTACCGCCGAGAGGGTCTTTCAGATTTTTCCTCTCTGATCTGCAGCAGTATAGATCTATATCGAGCTTCGTGATATATCACAACTCAGATGTCTCTCAGTTGATACAATTGCATTTACTTCAGACAATATTTGACATTTATTTTGTGTACACATAAAATATTTAGACTAACTTCAAACAATTACTAGTGTATAGTTGATGAGGAGAAATGCTGCAATTATCATTATTAATTTTGATATATACTGGTACGTGCACAAGTAGCTATCAACTCCTACCTAATATATAATTGTAGATTTCTGATTCATCAAATCACACCACAGATACACAACAGACTTCTTATCATTAACTGTGCACAGACATTCATAAATAAGTACAAGGTAGCGTTATACATGTATACATTAGTAATAAATACACATATATTAGTAAACTAACTTTACAAGTATATATACCTACCAATAACAAAAACGATTTAATAGTTATGCTATTTTTGGTCATGATGTAAATCAAGATAGTCAATAATTCAGCGACATCATTCACATTTATTCTAAGAATCTTTAGGATTTTACAAAAATCTAATTTATTGTCTAAGTATACAACTTATTTGCTGCTGTACATACATGTAGCTATTCACAATGCAACCACCATTCATAAAGTAGTCGTGCGAAGACGTAGGTCCCCTCAACTTATGACAGGCGATCTACACAAAGCATTCCATTATTAAACAACGAAAAGTAAAACAAAAATAAAACAGACTAATTTATTTTTAAATGACATCAATAACACAGATCTTATGGTCTCAGTATATGCTTCATACCTAATTAACCAAACTTTGAACAATTCTTATGCTACAGTCACACTGTACGGTAAATCTATAGGGATGATCGCAAACATCCTCAAGAATACATACTACTAATATTCCCAAAGCATACGCAACTCAATATGCAGTGTATGCAGATATGTGCATATCCTCCGGGAAAGTTTAGAAAATTACAAAACTTTACTATGAACCAAGCACAAGGAAAATGTCCGTAACACAAGTAATTCTCACATACATGTAATACATGTATACGTAAAATCATCCGTAATATATGAATTCTGATCTGCGATGATCTGTATCATAGGTTAGCTTATGTATCTATCCGTAACATAGACTGTAGACAAACATCCGCAGGTCTGTATCATGCCATGTGACTGTAGCATGACAGAGAGCTTCGTACATTGTACATACACAGAATAGTTGTTCATGAACAGAAACTCTTCCAAGACACACGTGCTGCTCTCAAAGTGTGGCCGCCTACTCTTGGCTTTTATAACTATTTACAATATCAATAATAAAACTACATTAATATATTATCTACATCTAGTTTTAAAATGTAAATTCAATCAAAGTTAACGATAGATGCAGCCACTCAAGGTTGGCTTCAGCTATATCTCTATATCGACGGCGGCTGGAGGTGGAGGCGGTGGTCCACTATCAATTGGCCCCACGTTGAAACCGAGCATCTTCTTGAACTCCTGCCTCACCTCCTTGTGGGTGAAGAAGTAAATGAAGGGGTTAAGACTGGCGGAGCCCGTGACCAAGACAAAGTTGTTGAAGCGCACAACGAGGGACAACACAACGTAACGCCGGGTGTTAAAGTCGGTCCATGTGTAGCCTGCAAGTAGATCGTAGAGCTAGCTGTTGATGTGAGAAGGAATACATATGTGCCTACTATAGTTGAAACCTGTATTGACATTATCTAGAGTGCAGAACAAAATTGCTCCCATTTGCAATTTTTTGGTGCCCGGGTAGAACAATTGACCTAATGAGTAACATACCAGTGTTCAATTCTAAGATATTCAACTATTTTACCATGGGCTAGAGTGTTTAAATTCTTAAAATCCATTTGTGTTGCGCATTCATTTTATATAAAATGGATTTAACTTCATTCAAGTGATAGAACCACTGACTCTTTTAGTATTGTGATGATTAAGTAAAATTAGTTTGGCATTAATTGTAGAACATCTACTGTATTTGGGTGTGTTTGTAGCTCAAGATCGTCGAAATATGACTATGAATTCAACAAATATTAAAACTGTGCCATTAAAATATATCATCTCAATTGCATTTTGAGCTTTGCCTCTGCAATTTGCCTCACGTTGTCTATTTATGCATATTTTTATTGGTGCCCATAAGTGGGTTACTTATATCCCACCTGAACTGAACACCAGAATCCTCAGAATGTAGCTTGGAATATATGTTCCCCAAAAGGCTCCAGCCACCAGCAGGATCATCTTGATGGCTGCTTTTGGGGTCATTGTGTTGGCAGGTGGCGGCTGGATGGCACCCTGTTAAAGAGATTTATTTCGACGATGCTATGGATACTTATGGAACTAAGTAGAAGTCTGGTGTACATATTCACTGCAATTGTATAGATCTACCGTTGGGTATGGATTTATAAGCAATAGAATAAGAAGCAAGCATACAGATTATTATAAAGAGTATTTTCACATAGATTCCATTTTGTAATTTGTCCAGCATTACTCTGGTCTGAATATATAGGAATAGGAATGGTCTATAGTAGAAATGCTGCATCGCATCAGATGAATGAAATTCTATACTAACAGGTGCTGGTGCTGGTGCAACTCTTAGTCCAGTCATCAATCGGTAGATCTTAGAGGTAGCAAAGATTGTCATCAAGAGTGAAGGTAGCAGCCACACTGTAAGTCACGGTCATGGTCAAACACAATGATAGTCATTCAAGGGTTTAAACACTTGCTTAAACATCATTCGAGACAACCATTTGCAAATATTTCTAATGTCATGACATGAAACGGTTATTACTGGGCAGATGGATGCTTACCTCCAAATTGTATGGGTGAGTTGATCACTTGGTAGCCAAGCTGACAGGACAGTATGGAAGGCAAGGGATTCCTACAAGAAACGTTTGTGGAATCGCAAACTAACCATTTTTAAAAATGCATTGAACTAGCCTGTTATGCCTTTTAAGCTTACAGGAATAAAACCTTTTCATAATTCTATAAAATGAGTGGTCCCTTAATCGTAAATTTAATGTGCCGTGTGTTACAAAATATCCTGGTTTCGAGTTTCAAGTAGAAGGAACAGGAAATTGTACATGTTCTCATTAGGCTCTGAGTAAAATGATTTCATGGATCTGCCTTTAGAAAAAGTCATGCTATGTGTATGTTATGGAAGATAGGATAGGCATTAATGGTTAGACGCATGTGCCAATGGCAGAACACATTGCATACATGTACATACACATTGTACGTACACATTTCTGTATAGGCTCTTTCAAACAAGCTGTTTCAAACAGCACACTTAAATTTGTGCTGCGTTTTCATTCTTAAATATACAATTTATTAAGTAAGTAAGTAAGTAAGTAAGTAAGTAAGTAAGTAAGTAAGTAAGTACGTAAGTACAATGTAAGTAAGTAAGTAAGCAGTACACAGTAAGCTAAAACTCCCTACCTTCCCAAGGTGATCGTTGTGACAATCGCATAGAGATAGGACAGTCCCCAGACGATGCCACCCAGGATGGCAGTCACAGTGTACTTGTTCACAAAGCGGTGATAGTACATCGGGCGGCAGAAGAACATGTACCTATAGAAAAGGTTATACTCATTACATGGGTGGATTATCCGTAGTTGACCGACTTCTGCTGATCAAGATAACAATGGCAACCATCATTCATTCTACATTGCATCGTCGGTTTTCACGGCTTGATCACTCATGCTGCCTGTAAAAGTCATTGTTCATATCAACCCGTGGGCCAAGTTATAGCTTTTATGTGGAAAAATAATTTTGGGTTAGACGTACATCAAAAACAAAATCAATGCTCAGTTTTTCTTAGTTATCTATAGTGAGATTGTACGTTTGAAGTTTTAATTTCCTGCTGAACAATTCACCAAGGGGCCTTGAGATTGGTCGTTTTTTAAGGACAACTTCCACAGAATTGAATATGGTTGTATCATGTATATAGCCGTGAGATATGTCCACATTGATAATAAACTGCAACTACAAGTATGAATGTAGAATAAACATTTGCACCAAAAAGGGCTGCTCGGCGTACTAGGACTTCTGATTCAGAAGAACAATGGTTGCTATTGCCATCTATTATACCCGCAACTACATCAAGCCAATTACAACACGCATACACTGAAAACATTGTGAATGGAATGGGCATGACACTGCACTTTGGCATCACAAAGTGTCCTAATATGTGGGAAATAGCCATCTACAGATTATTGTTTCCACAAAATGCATTATTGTTCACACAAAATGGCCTAATAAAAAACAAATTGATTTTAAAATTAAGATTTGAAAGCATTACAAGAGGACGCTCCTGCGTTTTATGTATGCATGTAACCAATAACCTGCACAAAATGTAGTATAAGATGAGATGCCAACTATATGTAGTAGCCAGTGGGTTAGAGCAATTATGTTCTTTGCTTAAGCTAGATTGATAATATTCGTCTTTCATTATTATAACTCTAAAGGATCTGTTTTTTTTTTCGTTGATCACATGCACAGGTACACACATGCCACACAAAATACCACAATAATAAGAGCAATGATGCATTTTAAAGTTTGAAAACATTGTATTGATCTATGACGACCCTAGAGTGACATAGGTACAGTTATTTCATAAGATCATGTCTAGTAATTAGTGAGTTGCAGCGATTGTGGGTTTGTATGTTTGAACTATATAATCAATTATACTTTTTCTTCAGGCCAATGGATTTTTATGGGATTACTTGTTTCTGACAGTTTAGACAAACATCGAACGCGCATGATGGCGAAACATACACACTGTCACGTCATGTTATCAGATTCCTGTCACTCGGGGGCCATAAAACATGGAATAGGGCGTGATAGAAAGTTTACAGGTGTGTGTGGTTTCTAACGTAGAAATACATACATGTAGTATAAAAAGTTCTTGGAGTAGAAAAACATGTAGATTTATTTTTCCATTGGTGCCATTGAATGCAATAGAGCCCCATATTTGAGGGCATTTATCTGTCTGGGAGACAATATATCAATATATTATAATGATGATGAAGAGCAAACGGGTAAAGTATATCGTTAATATCATGCCGCACCATATGCAGATTCCACGCCGATGAAGAAAGATCAAATCCCCACAATGTCCGCCCCCAATAAGCACCTGCCGTTAAAATGCCCACTTTAAAAAGCTTTCATGTCTATATCAATGGGCATCGTCACCAGAACTAAATATGTCATTCAATCATTCAGTGCAAAAATCACCGCCAATAACCCACGCTGATTGGTCAATCAGCGTGCTCAATTTTGCGATGGAAAACACGTCCAAAAAAACCACGGCGCTAGTCTAAACTCCTCACAATATCAATACAGCCGCTGACGACGCAAGGCCTGTTCCGTGTAGCGGAGAGCAACAGTTTAGACTAACGCCTCCCGCACGCTCAAAACAAACGAAAATTGACGTCTCCGCACGCTCAAAACAAACGAACTGGCAATGAGAATGTTATAATATGATTTATTTTAAAATAAAATGGATTTTAGTCATGATAGAATGGTGATTGACCACGAGATCGTGAGGGTAAATCAGACGTCAGCATGCTCAATTTTGCGATTGACACTCAATCTCGTGGTCAATTCCTACAATATGCTATGTGGAAGTTATCAAATAGGCCACTAGAAAAGTGAAGATACACAACTTTTGAGGCACCACAGCCTACAGAAATTAGGCTTTTAGGGCAAGTTGTTGTTGTTGATGTTGTTGTCGATGTTGCTGTTGTTGTTGCTGCTGCTGTTGTTGTTGTTGTTGTTGTTGTATTTGTTGTCGTTGTATTTGTTGTTGTTGTATTTGTTGTTGTTGTATTTGTTGTTGTTGTTGTTGTTGTTGTTGTTGTTGTTGTTGTTTTTGTTGTTGTTGTTGTTGTTGTTGTTGTTGTTTTAACGGGACTTAACGTATCTCTTAGCAAGATAGGCTAATCTCAAAGGTAAACACATAATGATACCACACCAATTATTGAAGAGAAAGTTGATTATCATGATTGAGCAGTTCACAACCTACCGGATCGCCGGTAAACCATACACATGTAGATTATTACACTTGGTGTACGATGAGCACATATAAAAAATACAGTATATGTTTACGAGCTCTCAGTAAATGTTTACCTCAATTCTGTTAACTTACCTTTCCCAAGAGATAACTCCAATCTGGTAGATGCCCCCAAAGAAAGCGCCTATAGATATGGTTGACAACCATTCACAAAATGGCGCGGAAGTGTCATCCTTCATAATCCCCATAGTAATAATGACGATCATGGCTGGGGTGAATGCTAGGAAGTCAATGGCCGAGAAAGAACAGAGGATGGCGTATTGGGGAGTGTGGAACTTCACGTTCCTGCAAAATATGTATTTGTCAATCATTAAGGAAAACAGACAATCAACTGGTTTCGACAACATGGCTTAAATATTATCTGATACATATCATGAACAGCATGCAGTGTATGTTCAATTAAACATTACATGATAATTACATTGTATGTAAATACAATCAGATAGATCTAATGTGGTTCTAGCAACATTTGCGTCTCTCGTAAGGTATGTTTCCAGATGAAATTAATATAGAATTTAGATTTATTTAATTATTCTATAACAAAAATCCAGTTTGCATATTGTGCTCAATTCTCACTGAATGAATGCTATTTGGATGAGTGAGTACCAACAAATTTCGAACAGCATCTGAGCATCTGCACATTTAAAGGGACATGCACAGCAAATGCTTCCTAAGATAGATTGAATTAATAATTTTCTT
This sequence comes from Streblospio benedicti, assembly GCA_019095985.1. NCBI lineage: Eukaryota > Metazoa > Annelida > Polychaeta > Spionida > Spionidae > Streblospio > Streblospio benedicti. The sequence goes on from CM032661.1 coordinate 35,849,074, forward strand.
TTTTATTTATTTTGATACACTTGACACGTTGCTCACTCCTAATAACTTATGATTTTACAAGTATTAGTATCAATTTTGATAAAATATCAGTACCCGTAAAAAATGGACTGCCACATCAATGTCACTTACATATCTCCCCTGGAAAAATGACCCAACATTAAATTGCAGCCTCTATCATTCGTGGGCTTAATTCAAATTTAGCTGGTCAGAAATATTTATCAAGTCTGATAAGAAGCCAATGGTTACAAACATGATTTTAGTTGGCATGCCTTTGCATAATTATGAAGCAAAAACTATCAAAATATTTTCTATTAATTTTCAACTAAACTTTCAGATTTTAGATGGCTACTATGCATACAGAATGTAACCCCCCTATATATCTCTCTCTCCATCTCTCTCTCTCTCTCTCTCTCTCTCTCTCTCTCCATCTCTGTGTGTGTCTATGTTCTCATTTGCACGTCCTTCACCTGGCGATGGTGGTGACGAAAGCGCTGTTGCCGCCAGCGATAATCAGGAAGGTGACCACCATGTAAGCATGCGTGAGGCTCTCCTCCAGCGCAGAAGAGAAGTACCGGTTCAGGAACAAAAGTGGCAGAATGCTGTCTTTAATTTCCAGACTAAACAAAAGAGAGGACAACAGAAAACGAGTATTTAGCAGAATGCACTGTATCAACGATATCTTAAAACGACTATAAATTAAATTAAAATGACTATAAAATGCAAAATGCACTCGGATAATTGTCATATCATATGTTAATTTAAATCAAAAATAAAGAGTGCAATGCGCTGTATTGTGTAACCGATGCAGGATGCAATCATATTTCCTAAACACATCTGAGAAATGGTTATTGGATAACGAAACAAGCATTTTCAACACCAAGACGGCCTCTTTCGCACGATTCTGGTAATACTCATATTTTCTGTTTCTCTGTTAAACATAATGATGGGGGGGGGGGAAGGTGAAGGGCTGTATGATCAGCTAGTGTGAAAGCTGACTCTGTGATGGTGTCAGTGGTAATCCAGTTGCATGGGCGGATTTATAAAAGTCTCCTTGTTTTGTTTTCTGTTATTTTGAGACTGCGCTAATTTTATTTTTAAGATGTGTCTAAAGTACGTTTTCTGACTGTCAGTCCTACTTTGTACGAACTTAAAATGAAGTAAAAAATTACGTATCAAATTTGTATCCATTTATTTTGCTATTGTTAACTATTGTCAACAAGGATCTAAATAAATTTAAATAGTATTAGGATAGTTTTAATTTCAAATGTTTTCAAGTTACACTCATTTTCAAATCCAGCCATGTTACGTTTTGCCTGAAAGCGAGATTGGACAGAACAAATGAAATATGCATTATTGCATTGAGTTGTTTGAAATGTCTCTTATTTTTAAGGAAAGGAAACACCATGACTTGATATTATATCCAGAGAAATTTAATTAAAATGATTGTAAAACGAGTGATTACATCAAATGTTGTTTAGGTAATTGCCAACGGCCATCATTAGCAAAATTTAGATGTAACATTTTACAGATAAAAATTGACACAGGTTTCGAAAATATTGAATTACAACATCATTTTTGCGTGTTTTGTGAAAGAAAAGGAACTGAAAATAAGTTTCATATCCTAACCAAATGTGCCCTGTACAAGGAACTGTGATATTACTTTTTTTCGAAAGAAATATGTGAATATGAAAATACTTGTGGTATGAATGATCTAGAAAAGGTTATCAATCTTATGAAAAATGCTAAGATTATGAAGCTAAATACAGAGAAAAATGTTTGGAATTAAGAAAAAAATGACGTCAGACTCGATATAGGGTACACATGTTATTCTTCTTCTTTTCTATTTATGTGATATTTGCACATTTCTCACATACAGTGTACATGGGTACATCATTACATGTATAGATGCACATTGCGTGCAAATGAAATCAGACGTTATTAGATGGAGCTTCCCGATAGTTTGTTTGTGACCTTTAGTCCAGTGCTCTTTACGCTTTTGTTTCACCTCGCATGGCAGCAGGATACGGATGTTAGAGACACGGACGCCTCGTTAAAATGCACATTCCGCGTAGATGACAGCCAACCCTCTGACGCAAACGCCAACCCACCCACCCCAAGTGCAGGCCCTCTCACCAGCCTCCTAGGGCTCCTTCACTGAGCTGATCAATGCAAAAAATAACACCCATGCGATTAGCACCGGACAAAAAACGCCTCTCAGGAATGGTGAATGTCAATTAATATATACTTTTAATCAAGATGTCCATAACATGTTATTCAACTTTTAACAGTTGAACTTGAATAAGTCAACGTTGTTTTAGTGACGCCGTGTTCTTTGAACACTTCTGATCTAGTTATATTATAGACAGAAAATATGATCATGTTACTATCCACTACTTCAGGCTTATATTCTTGGCAGCCAAATCCCAAAGACCCCCTATTTTCTCTAAATCTCAAAGCAAAGACCCACACGTTTGCTAAAAAGTAAACAGACATGACGATATTATGCTGTTGCGTTCAAGTTTCATATAGATTCAACGAATTGTTTTAAACACCAATATTTAAGACCCCCTATTCTGACATAAACCATATTTAAGAACCCCATTTTACAAAGAATAAAGACCCCTCATTTTAAACTCACCGTAAAGTATCCCTACCCAAAACAAATGCTAGTGCCCCCTCCCCCGGGACATCCAAACATGTAGCTTTAAAAACCCGGTGTGAGAATGTTTTAGCCTTCAATGGCAGATCCAATGTTTTTTGGAAAACGGGGGGGCACTTTTAAGGAAAGAGGGGAGGGGTCGCACTTAAGGGATTTCTAGACTGGACCAGCCAGCCTCACTTTGACGGGGCCACGTAGTGGCTCGCAAAGTGAGCCCAACGTACAGCTCGCGGAGCTCGCTGTACGTTGGTCTGAGTTGCGCGACACTAAGGGATTTCATGAAAAACCCTATGAAAATGTGAAGTATTTTGGTAGGAAAAGTGGGGCGCGCACCCCCTGCGCCCCCTGGATCTGCCTACGGCACTGGCAGATCTATGATACGTTGGATTTGCTTAGTGAAACCTGATAATGATAACTCTTCCGCTACGCTCCACAAAATGTTAGGAATTGTGAAGGTGTCCTTTGAACCATCCTCTCGACGTCTAAGATGGTATGGACATGAAAAACGATCCTCCTATTGCATCGATTCTGTCATGGACGTGGGCATCCCTGTCACACTTCTTCCTGCGGATGGCAAGCACGTGCCACACGGTTCTCAGCTTGGATCATAAGAAAGAGGATGTTGGTCAATGTACAGAGCACTTTAGCGCCTCACCTGGAGAATCGACGGCGACTATGATTGACCCATTCGTCTTGGTGTCCTGGCTCCAAAGGAGAAGCACCTGTTACAGATAGAAAGATATGGGTCCAATTCGACTGGACATGGGTTGTCTGGCCTGCAGTCGAATAAGCACATAATTCAAGCTAAGATGGACACAGGTTTTCGTACAATGCTTATATATAAGCATGCCCGGGACAGTCAGTAGTATATGATTCTAAGAAACAATACAGTCATTGAACGAGTTCATCGTGTTGGAATACATATATATACATTATTCAGTTCATCTTTGCACAAGACAAACACAATTTACCGTTGACAGTTGCGGCAACTACTGTTGCCATTTTCAAAACATCTCTGCGCATGTCAAGGTCACTCACCACGACTTCCGATGCCGAATGATATGTTAAGTGACGCTAGGACATATGAAAAATTAAAAAAAGACCCCACCCAATCGATTTAACACGATTCAAAGAAGAAGACAAAATTACAGAAACTCAATACAGACATTTATACCCTACATCAGAGACCGTCCCCAGAAGGTATTGTACTCCCAAGATCCACAAAGAAGGAAACCCACTACGTCCTATAGTTGATTATACTGGTTCGATAGGATACAACAGCTCAAGAGCCTTAGCGGATCTTCTAGGCCCAATGGTAGGACACAACACCATGTGAAGAACTCTAAAGACTTGGCCAAAACGATGAGTACCATAATGATTCAGGATGATGAAGTGTTTGCTTCCCACGATGTAGTGTCGCTATATACAAACACGCCCATAGACCGAGTATTAGACATCATCCGCGACAGACTCTGTAAGGATACAACATTGAAAAAAAAGAACACGTTTGACACCAAATAATGTTATGGAACTATGCAAGTTCATTTTCACCACCACATACTTTCAGTTCAGGGGCAACATCTACCAACAAAAGTTTGGCACAGCTATGGGAAGACCCGTGTCACCCATTGTCGCGAACCTGTTTATGGAGTGGCTGGAACAAGAAGCTATTGCCACTTCACCAATTACATGCAGACCGCAGTTGTGGAAAAGATACGTAGATGATATATTGGAAAAGATCAAAGAAGGGGAAACACAGAACTTGACTGACCATCTCAATACAGTAGATACCACCGGAAGCATCAAGTTCACCCATGAAGTGGAGAACGATGGCACCATTCCGTTCCTAGACATTTTAATAGTTAGAAAAGCAGATAATACTGTGAAGCTACTTGTATATAGGAAAAAGACCCACACAGACCAGTATCTACATTTCTCATCTCACCACCCATTGCAACACAAGCTAGGTGTGATCAGGACCCTACTCGACAGGTGCAATGACATAGTGACAGAAACAGGAGATAGACAGAAAGAAGAACACATAGTAGGGGCTCTAACTAAATGTGGTTACCCAAGATGGTCTTTTGAAAAAGTGAAAGCACAGATAGAAAAGAAGAAGGAAGGAGGAACGGACAAGAGAAAGAAAAAGAATAAGGACTCAGCAGGCTCCAAAGGATTAGTCATTTTACATTACGTGAAAGGGGTAACAGAGGGTATTTCACGTTCTTCAAAATCAGACACAACCAAGTTAATATACCATTCCCACCAACAGTACAGATTTCCACCAGATATCCACATAGCTATATCAGCATCCAGTCGCTCCATTCAGAAGCATACAAGTACAGTTTTTTTGCAAGAACATCAGACTCTGGAACCAACTACCCACCGGGATCCAACAGAGCACCTCCCTACATTGTTTCAAAGATGCCACCTCCACCTGGATCACACCTCTCCAGTGGGTAAAAAGAAACAATACCTGGGCATTAATGTAAATCAAGATTAAGATTGTTTTTAACCCACTGCGCAAAAGTTTTATCTAATGTAAATACGTTCAACGCACACTTTATGACGTCACCCACACCCACGTCCAGTACGGCCATAGGTCCATTTTTGATGCAAGATTGAAGATTGAAGATTGAAGATCCTCAATAAGCACCAAGTGTCTACAGCGGTGAAGCCCCTACAGACCATCAGGAACATTCTCGTTCACCCTAATGACAAACAGGATAAGCTAGAGAACTGTGAAGTGGTGTACAAAATTCCCTGTAAGTCTTGCAAGAGTGTGTATGTTGGGGAAACTGGCAGAAAACTGGGCACCCGTGTAAAAGAACACATATAGGATATGGAGCAGAACACTGGGGGATCTTTCACTAGAGCAGCGAGGAAAGAATCCCTAACCCAAATCAACAAGAGTGCGATCACAGACCATGCGAAACAGAACAATCATGAGATAGACTGGGAGGAAGTGAGTGTACTGGATAGGGAGGGGAATTGGAGAACAAGAACCATCAGATAAAGATACGAGGACAGAAGCATGTCATGAACCGAGACGATGGGGCCTTTCATCTCTCTCACGTGTACGACCCGATTTTCGGCATCGGAAGTCGTGCTGAGTGACCTTGACATGCGCAGAGATGTTTTGAAAATGACAACAGTAGTTGCCGAAACTGTCGACTGTAAATTGTGTTTGTGTTGTGCAAAAATGAACTAAATAATGTATATAAACAATACAGTCGACACTATTCAAGTGTGACAATGTGGGAGGGTTCTAATTTTACCTAGCGCTGTTCCCAGCCGGCGGTGCAACCCTCTCTTGCAGACATTTAATTAAGAGTTCTATTATTCTGGGAAGGGAGTACCTGACAGTCAAGACCTTCATAATGACTTGTTGTGGCCTACCAAATAGTGATACTATGTAAAAAGTTTGTAAACGTGAACATTACAACAACACACGTGTGCTCTACCTCCTACAGATGAATCCTTTATTTAAAGACAATGCCACCACACATTAAGGTTGTAATTGGGAGATAAGCTAGAGATCTAAACACACCAAACCTTGACATGGAAAAAATTTGGTTGGGTTCAGAAAAATGTTAACAATCCTTAGATCCTGTAATTGTACATTTGGGTCTTGAATATGCGTTAAAGTCAGTACAATGCGATTATAAAAGTGTTAACAATTTGTTGAAAATATAAATACATTGATGTAGAGCAGCTTGCTTGTAGAATCGTGTAGAATTGGTAGAATTTTTGTAGGTCTCTATGGACGTAACTGTGAAAACTAGACTGGTGAAGATCAATGATCAAGTGAACACGATGCAGGAAAGCCCAAATTCAAAATGTAATGCAAATGTAATCAAAACGAAATGGGATGCATTGAAATAGAATATGTGTATTTCAAAGATTCCTATGTACTCTGCAATATGATATATTACATATCGTATTCTAGTGTGAACGGAGTGTGAAAGGAGTATTGGCTTGACCGACCTTTTTTTTATCGTAATGGAACAATGCAAAATGAAATACAATGTATTGAAATTGAATATATGTGTATGATTATATAGATTGAAGTTGAAATATTCTTTGCTATTTTTGTGTAAAGCTGGAAATTCTCATTCAAATATTAGTATTAAAGTTAATCCAGACTAAAATAAATATGATTAAATAAAACCCATTTAGAAGTTGTCTGTTAAAAGTCGGCCATCTGGGAAGACATCTTGAATTACAGACATTTCTCAAGGGTGCCAGCCCGCCACCCGGCAGATTCTTAATCTGCTTACTCGCAGCTTTAAAATCATACCAAAAAACTAAACTGTATGTTTCATGATCATTGCAAGGGTCACCCCAAAATCCTAAGATATCTGCCAGAATATTACTTTACGTTCATGCTAACAATAGGCTATTATTTTATTTTTGAAAATCTTAACAACAAATGTACTCAAATATGGCCATTGCAATTATGCCACCTGCGCTACCTGCATGAGATGCTAAAAACAATAGGAGGAATTGGTACTGCATGTCCCATAAAAAGTATCTCATACGTGTGGTAAATGCAATTATTTTCACGATTGCGTGTTTTTTCTTGATACTATAATACGCTATTTTTCTAAAACAAAAAAGTCCAAAGAGATAAAATATTTTCTTGTTACGTTTTACGGAGGAACGTGTCAATAGCATCACAGATTAGTTAACTAATCTGTGTTAACATGGTGAGATGCCACTGCAAACCTTGGCCAGACATAGCTGGTACTATATATAATGTTTATCATATTCAGAGTTTGCTAGCTGGAAGAAGAGTAATTATTATTGTTCAAGTTTGCTTGTTGAGCTGCAGTTAGGTAAACTATAATTTACATTAAAAATCACACAACCATGGAATTCTGCTAGGCAGTGGCTCATACAGAGAAACAAATATAATCACATGAACATAAATCACTTAAACTGCATACTAACCGGTGCGCTGTCATTGGTGGTGTTGGTGACTGCTATGTCTGTGGTGTTCATTGTGTCTCAGCGCACCTCTCTTCCCTCAAAGTGATCTCGAAGTGACTGGGGCATTCAGCTTATATAAGCTTGTGACATGAGCCATTGCAACATCAGAAGGGGATTCAGATCACACTCTGAGCAACAAACAGCGGCAACAGGTCTCACATTTCTCACATGTCTAGTCTGCACGCACTTAAAACAAAACACTAGGGCAAGTTTTTTGACATCGTATGTAGCATCCTTCAACACAAGGCTACTATACTAGCAAGAACATGTTCAAGGACGTACTATGAAACATCCATTCCCGATGGCAAATGCAAACACAGACTACAACTCTACCGGATGACATGCAATGCAATGGATGTGTGGATCAGCTAAGTGAACCTTTTCAGTTTTTAGAACGCCCAGGTAGATGCAGGACCTGACGTGATCTGAGATGTAACCATCCATTCGGTAGAATTTTTTGAGACGTGGACTCTTTCTGTCACAATATTGCCGATTTTAGCATAACAGTGCACGCGCACAACGCAGACCACTGTTTCAGTCCATCTAAATTCCTTTAGAGTTTGAGCGTCATTTCACTTTGATACTGGTCCTCTTGACACGGATCAATCTATGTATGATATTACTCATCTGGAAACAGGAAACATTTAGTTGTTGGGTGGAGTATTGTTGAGAGATCGATAATGACTAGTAGATTTAAGAGGAGTGCAAGTACTGCTCCTTGTGGGACGCCTGATGTTATGGGCCGGTATGGGGGGGGGGGGTGTCCTGCAATAATTTACTATTCACTATGGAAGCGATTTGATAGAAATACAGCAATTCAATATAGTGGCTGGGCCCTTCGATGCCATAAAGAAGAAGCTTATCTAGTAGGCACTCACGGGGCCCTATCTCTACGCCTTGCTTAAGTCGAGAATAGCCCGTCAATGCTCATGTTCCACAGTTTTAAGCCCTTTCTTTATTGTTTCCTCCCAAGTTTTAACTGGTTGGTCATACTCTCTCGTTCCTGGCACAGCAGGTGTCTGCACACAATCAAATGCTATATAGTGAACCTAATGAACATGTGACCTGAGGATCACTAGTTATGAAAAAGTGAAATAACCTTGATGCCCTGACATCCAATAGCGAACGTGTACCTATATTTTGCGTGTGGAAATGAAAATGCATACATGTACGAGGCCATTGCAAGGGTGTAACATCATCGTGTTACGTTCATAGGGTCTTCAGGAAGCATCTTGTGTCCTTGCTGTTATCATCGGAACCTTGCATCAAAAAGTACACTCAAGGTGAACTCGGATGTCATGCAAACTTGGGTTCTGCAAACATGATGGCCTCATGATAGTCATGATGGTCACGCAATGTCGACACAATGTCATCACGATTGTTATTCTATATATAGTGAATGTTATATCGGCGTGTGTGACTCTGTGTGTGTGACTGTGTGTGTGTGTGTGTGTGTGTGTGTGTGTGTGTGTGTGTGTGTGTGTGTGTGTGTGTGTGTGTGTGTGTGTGTGTGTGTGTGTGCGTGCGTGCCGTGCCTGCCTGCGTGCCTGCGTGCGTGCCTGTGTGCCTGTGTGCCTGCGTGCCTGCGTGCGTGCATGGGTGCGCGCGCAAAAGATCGTTGTTTCACTCCCAATGGCGATGCAAAGGATTGGTGAAAACGGTTAATGGATTGACGATGGCTCGTATGAGACGCACAATCCCGGGGGGTGGGGGTACACTTCCATATATCGGTCGACGGGTATGCTCTCCCCGAATGACCCACCTTTTTCAACCTCCCAGCAGCTATGAATGTCCCTACTTTTCACTGTCCAGCCGCTATGAAATGGCATTTTGTGATGTCCAGCAGCTATGAAAACTCTACTAGCATGTTAGGACAAGTAGCTATAAAGTACCTCTCTTCCCATCACAGGCTTCTCATTTGTCATTTTCATTTCAGCTTTGAATGCGCCTGCTTTTCACTGTCCAGCAGCCATGAAATGTCTATTTTTTTTCATATCCAGCTATGAAATAGTTTTTTTGTGAAAGTTAGCTATGAAATTGCACATCGAAAATTTTCGGAGGGAGCATCCCCGTCTGATATCAAGGGAAATTCCCCCTCCCTGCCCAGGGCTCCCGATTGGCGTAATTTTGTCCAGGACACACCTGCTGGAGCAAAACGCCATCTTGTGTTACCTCTCAACAGTGTGAAGCGGGCATGCGCGAGTACAGTAATGTTTCCATGTGGCTGAAGTAATCCTCAGAAAAATCAACTTTTTTATTTGCATTGGTTTGTAATTGTTTTGGGTATATTTTGTAGAAATAAATATATTTGAAGATAGATAGTGTTGACGACAGTCAGTAAAGGGAAATAAACTGCTTATGTTGTTTATGTTAATTGAAATTTCTATATTGAGATCTTCGAGATTTGATGAATTTAGTTTTCAACGGGATTCTAAAACATACATCGTCATATCTCACGACTATATATACGCAGTATATAGTTGCAGTATATAGTTGGTATGAACAAGGACTTTAAGGCAGTGTGAGTGATCAAGCCGTGAAAACCGACGATGTAAAACATATTGAAGTCTGAATTTCAACAAATCAGTAAATCTTGACACTTTTGGTCTAGTTTTATGCTGCGACTTGTAAAATCAAAATTGCATTTCCTTGTTATGAGTGGTAGGAAATGTGAAACGATTTTGTATACTTGTTGAATTTTACACTGTTAAATTGCTGTCAATAGTTCTTTCGCAGGTGGATATCAAATAATATCAAATAATGTAGAACTGATTGTGATGTGTTCCCTGTATATAAGGTTTATAGGAACATGGCGATATTGTGACAAAAAGATGCATGAAATGCTATCTGCTGCTGATCGCATTACCACTAACAGGGCTAATGGCGTAATAAATATCTCTAATGCATTTAATGTTATATAACAAGCTGTTACCTCCACTGAAATAGAATGTGTATAATGGTGTAATCATAGACCTACCGCCTATATGGCACAGAAAGACATAAAAATTTAATTAAAATAAAATATTTCATCTCGTTCCTACAGACCTTTAAATGCTACTAAATTATATAACTTAGATGTGTTCAGTGTTAATATCATGTGCTCCCAGCATCACGCGGGCGCGTTTGTGTGTTCGTGGGGGTGTTATAATGCACATTTTTGCCCACAATGTATTGCACAAACAATTTAAATCTGTTTTGGGCGTGAATGGGCAACAGCATATGTGTTGCATATGTGTTGCACAACGTGTATATATGTTTACGTGCTAACCACTATATGGATAAAGGTAAAGATTATCTTACAATATACTATATGTCAAGTGGCAATGACGAGACTCGAATTCAAACTCACAACTCCATCCTTGTGAGAAATGAATACACGAACACTCTTGGGAAAACATTCATTAGTAAATATCGAGAAAGCATTTGTGAAAGAACTACACCACGACAATTACTGACCGCACGAATTAAAAAAAATATGTGTAAGACATCAAAGAAAAGAGTTCTTAAAAGCTAAAAGGTTTTGCATCAAGGCGGAGATATTAATGATATTTTACTGGATATTTTCATGTAGCATTCATGTAATGGTAAACACATTAAAACGTAAGTGCCACAAATATGTTTATTTAAGGAAAACAATATTTCATATACAATGACAACCTAATTTGGCATTTATTTTTATTCCATTGTGTAGTTCATGAATGCCGAACTTCTGGGCCCCAGTATCCTGAGAGGGGTATGGGGTATGCATATTACTATGATGTATGAAAACTATACGATATACATTAGCATATATAATCGAAGTGAGAAACTAACAGCACAAAGACGACGGGGCCAGGACACCCATTTAGGCAGATGGTATGCTCCGGTGCATACTTTATCACTTCACATTATTGAAATAGGATGACACAGTCCAATGCAATCAAAATTTGAATATTTCACCAAATTTCCAGAGCTTCATCTGCCATGAATATAACCAGGAGGTTCTTTTTATTAATTGAATTTAGTTAAGTCTCCATTAACTTATAACTATGATAGACTTTATTTGATATTTGTAAAGGTGACTGATAAGGGAGCGACCATCATTAATTGTACCAGAGGCCGGTCATTTGGTGGTGGTTGGGGGGAGTGCGCTCAATTTTCTTTGGTCATAGAAGGGAGGGCGCTCAATTTCAATTCAAAGTGAGAGGGAGGGCACTCAATTCTCAAACTGAAAAGGTAATATTATCCGCACCTCTGTCGCGAATTGATGCATTCCTGAAATGTGCATGCTTTTGGATTTAACTGTATTGTAATGTCAACAAGTCAAATAGATTCCAAAATATGCATTCATTGACCATTGACAGTGAATGATTCAATGCAATACACTTTAAACAGTTTTCAGTGAATCTATCCACTGCGAAACTTTATAATACGAAAATATGTCATTGTTCATATTTATCCGGGTGTGTGTGTGGGGGGGCGCTCATTTTCTGAAAGTTCATACGGGAAGGGCATTCAATTTTAAAGTAGAAAGTTAGGGAGGGCGTTCACTTTTTCATCTCATCCATACCAAATGGCCGCCCCCACCCCCCGTACATTTAATTATGGTCGCTCCCTAAGGCCTGTGTATCGTCTGTTAATACACTAGTCATATTGTGTATTATGCCATGTCACAATTGAACATATCAAATTTACTTTAAAAAAATCACAATGCAAACTAGAAAAGTACTCATTGGAGCACAAAATCCACGCACCCTTTAAGCATTTGATAGTTAATGATTTCCCCTTCAATTACAGACAATCATAGTTCTTATAAGCATAATGGAAGGGTACAGTATATAAGTGTTATATGGTATAAACACAGATAATGTTTCAAGTAAAACGCAGCCCTAACATAAATAATCCACACCCGTAGGTGATATAGAATGGGCCATGGCTGGAGGTCCTATAGAAAACATGCAGTAAACATGCATGTGTTGGCCCAGTACTGGTAACATACTGCACAATAACGGCAGTACCGTACAGTATTTATGTACTGGGCCTATAGTGGACCAATAGCTATATGCCTTTATAGAACTTTGAAATGGTGCTGGTATATATGAAGTATGCTAGTACCGGCCCGGTATTGGCATACATATGCGCTACCCCTGCGCTATATTACAATCGACGTAAAACAATTCGACGTCGATATTCTCGTGCGAATGAGCAGTGTGCAACCTGTAGGATTAATTATTGGTTACATTTTCATCGTAAAGGTATTGTAAACTATGATACAATGTGCCCAATAGAATCTTACAGTTCTTCCTTCTCATCTAAATCCTCTACTGCTTGGCGCCCCATGTAATGATCATAATGCAACCGACACGCTCAACCCCTCTTGTTGTCAATGAGACGTATCATATAATCACAGGTTTTTGGGAAAGCTCTATATAGGTAAACCTCTTATATCAATACCTCCACGTAAGACTACCTCATTATTGAGACCATCTCTACACAGATACAATGAACCTTCACGAAAAGAACACCTCTCTATTGGAGACAGTGCACAATTCATTCTATATTGTGTGCCTACACTGCACTCAAATCGACATCAACACCATTATTTATCCAACATTTTTATATATTAAGATTCAACAGATTTAGACCCTTAGTGTGTGACAGAGTCACTGAGTTATATATACTAAGCAGACAGACGTATATTTGTCTATTTCTCTATATCCACTGCTGGTGGTGGCGGCGGTTGAGTAGGATATTCACCATCGCTGGCGGCCTCCACCTTGAACCCGAGCATCTTCTTGAACTCCTGCCTCACGTCCTTGTGGGTGAAGAAGTAGATCATTGGATTGAGGCTGGATGAGCACGTGACTAGAAAGAAGTTGTTGAAACGCAGGGCGATGGACATGGCGACGTAACGACGGGTGTTCAGGTCGGTCCACGTGTAGCCTGCAAATTACGTAGTGCAAATCAACTAACAAATACAGAAGAGCAAATATCTTTACCATATGAATACAAGCACGTTATAGCTCACCAAATAGTATAAATTAGGTCTATACGACTTTAGTAAAGTGTTGTTGAATTTTACCACCTACCAGTGTACGTGTCCGTCTTTTGGTTAATTCTCCATTAACTGTACATTTATATGGCATTTACTATCTACGCTGACTTTTGTATCATGGATTTCACTTCTGGTCGAAGTGAACTGTATACAAGGATAAAAGCAGTCATCTTTGTGCATTTCAATTAAGATTAACATTATAACGACTTACTAAAGCAGTCCCCGAAGCTGTTCCTATATGCAATATACAAACATCACCGTTTCAAAGTTTTCAATTTGGCCATCTGATCTCACCTGCCCCTAACACATGAATACCTGCATTGTAGCCCAGGATAGACTCGGGATGCGGATGCCTCAGAGGGCTCCAGCCACCAGCAAGATCATCCTCATGGCTGCGTTTGGACTCATTGTATTGACAGAAAGCGGTGGGAATTTACACAGAACACTTTGTCTATTCCAATCTCACCTGCCCCAAATACCAGGATCCTCATGATGTAGCCCGGGATGTAGGTTCCCCAGAAGGCTCCAGCCACCAGCAAGATCATCCTCATGGCTGCTTTTGGGGTCATTGTGTTCGACGGAGGTGGCTGAACGGCACCCTGTGATGAAGATCATAATGCAAACATATAGAGAGCGTTGGAACGTTGCCTATTGTGAATAGATGACTTTTGTAGTTCATATTTACGTAATTAATCAAGTTTCCAGTAGAAGAGAAAACGTGACACTCAGGGACAATCTATGTAGTTTGTCTCGGTAGCCTACCTTTGTTACCGTGTATGTTAAGAATTGAAGTAAATGACGTGTGTTGGATATGCTATACATAGAATTGCAACGTTTTTTCATATTTAAAAATTTGTGGGAAAAATACTCTAAACTTATACACACCCTGCAGTTAAAATGCATACTAAAAGGAGATAGATTTTGGTACTACGAACGGGTCCAAACGGATCATGTTTATTTTAGATGAACGGCGGTATTTAATATGCCGTAATGATAATTTCAACTTGCCCTATATTTTTTTCAGAATTCATGGTATGAGTACTCTAAAATATGCCCACCCTGAATGGAAATGCTTGTTACAATGATCTAGTATTTGGTACTGACAGGTGCGGGGGCGGGGGCGACTCTCAATCCAGTCATCAGCTGGTAGATCTTGATAGCGGCAAACACCGTCATCACCAGTGAAGGCACGAGGCAAGCTGTAAGGAGTGGAGTGATCATATACAATTATTATGCAGGCGTGCAATACTGATTATAGTTAGAAATCAAGATTATCAGGATTCAAATATGCTTTCATTTATGGCAAAATATCTTCCAAATTATACAAACTTTTCTTGTGCATGAGTGTACATGTACATGTACCATGACATTTTACCCACAGTCAATTATTCATACCTCCAAACTGTATTGGTGAGTTTATCAGCGGGTAGCCGAGCTGGCAGGAGAGGATGACGGGGTTCGGAATCCTGGAAGGAAACATACCCCACGTAAAGCTATACTGAAACATGTTTGCAATTCTACAATACTTAGTATTTTACGGATAAAACCTCTATTTTAATGTTTCTGACAATAAAGTCACTTAATTGTTGGTCAACACTGGTCAAGTCAGCAATGCGCCCCCCGTGGATCTGCCTATGAAGTGTGACCTTCTAGACTATAAAACATTCAACCCACAATTGAATGGTTCAATGAAGGATGGGTGATAAATGATAACGTCTAATGAGTTTTCTTTGTCCTGACTAATACCAATGCAATGTATTATACATTGTAATTCTATAGCTTAGGTCAGGATTACAATTGCGAACATAATTCAAATGTAACTCAATAAGTAATCGTTTGGTAGGGGTGTGGGTTTTCGAGTCTTTTGTCTGGAACTCTTTACCTGCCCATAGTGACCTGTGTGATAATCACATAAAGGAAGGACAGTCCCCAGACGATGCCACCCAGGATAGCAGTCACAGTGTACTTGTTCACAAAGCGGTGGTAGTACATCGGGCGACAGAAGAACATGTACCTGGTGATGAGAAAAAGAGCATACGACTTGTAAAAGGGGATGATAGTTAGAAGGCATTTATTGAAAAAGCTTGTACTTTCATTATTTTTTTTTATTTTAGTTGTGTTAATTATTGGGGGAGCCATGTACATTGTATGAGGAGACATAATATTGAAAACGTCCCTGTGATACAAAATTCGAACGCATAAAATCTTTTGGATTTTGAACTATCTTATCAGACTATAGGGCAAAAGTATGTCTAAACTACTTGATGTAGTGTAACCTGCTTAAATGAACTCAAATGACTACTAATGTCTGTGCGTCAGCTGAAGCCTGGAGTAACACTAGTTAGAAACAATATCACAATAATGGCTTGATAATTAAAAGACAGCTTGATTTCGCACACTGATTCATGTGCGGTGTTGATGTATATGCACGTAATATGATTTAAAATAGCAAAGATTTACCTGGCCAAATGCTAAGTACAATACTAGTCACGTCACTTTGTTAGCGCAGTACGCCAGGGTGAGCAACAATTAAACTGTATTAAACCATAACTAATATCAGCCATGCAAAGGCACTGATAATTACGCCTATTACTGATATAATAATACATAATGGTATGCATGTAAAGTGGGAGCAAGTTGGGTGGGGTCAGCGTTTACTGACAGAATAACATGATTATGAAGACAATATTCTTACAATGGCACATCACAGTCTCAGTTCTCACCAAGTAGTTAGCAGCAAAGCTACGTAACTGGACTACAGAAGTTTGCCTTCATAACTTCAAACCTTCAACCTGGTAGAGAATCTGAATTGGAGACGCTCGATGGATAAGATCATTTGTATTAATTACATGTTGATTATGATTTTGCTCTAAAACCTTGATCAACTTGTGCCACATGTATTGTTCTGACCATGGGCCTAGCATCATACGAGGGGGAATGTATACTACTATGATTTACATACGATACAGAGTACTACTGTTATATAGAAGAAGTAATGTGTATGGTATAGTGTTTGTAGATCATAGTAATACACATGATCTCCCCCCACCCCCCTTACCGTCGCTCTCCCTATGACGCTGGAACCGATGCTTCTGACACCGAGCAATAAAAATACCTTTCCCAAGCCACAGCGCCGATTTGGTAGGCACCCCCAAAGAAGGAGCCAATGGCGATGGTTGACATCCATTCACAGACTGGGGTGGGTGTGTCGTCCTTCATGATCGCCATGGTGATGAAGATGATGGCGCTGGCGGTGATCATGAGCATGTCGAGAGCCGAGAACGAGACGAGGATGGCGTACTGGGCAGTGTGGAACTTGACGGTCCTGCATAAAATAGATGAATATCTTACATGTTATATGTTTCCACTCAGGGAATCTAGAAAGCGATATTAAGAGACAACTGTGGCACTGTCCTGGTGTAAAAGGAAAGCTGCTGTGTATGTGATTGTAGTGAATTGGTGGAAGAAATAAACTAATGGCATTATGTACCATCGTGTACATAAAATGTGCTTAATATGAAAATGGTGCATTAATGGAGCTTTCCAGGTGGTTTGAATGATAAAATTTGCTACGTTCACACAGAATAGCTTTTTAAATCCTAATCACATGTCAAATTTATAAACGTTCACAGAATACAACCATATATGAATAGGCCTAAGTATTTATCTCGGCGTTAGACGAAAATTTCAACAGGTAGAAATATGATGCCATGTTATTGATATAAAAAAGCTACCGTAATCTAATATATCACCTTCCAGGTGTGCGTAAACGTAACGTGAGTATTCTATGTTAATGTGTATGTTATAACATAATAATTTTATTGCATTTGGTCTGCATAGTGATTAATTGAAGGACATTAAATTTGATACCTCTGAATATGGCAAAATGTTGCCAAGGTTATAAACAGTTGATGCCACTCCAATAACACCCGACACGATACTTTATATATGCACTATGTTAACTCAATGCAATTGGAATGAAACCCACCTACACAGACGTTTCAAATGGCATCCGCCATGGTTCTTAATTGTGTGTCATGATGACACAAACCGACGTAACGGCATCACATCATACACAGAAGAAACATAGCGGATGCCGTGTGAAACATCCGTGCAAGTGCGTTTAATCCAGTTGGATTGAGTTGACTTGCTTCACATATCATTAAACCTGGGTGTCTAATATAATCTGCAAAAAATTACACGGCATTTTGCTTGAAATGTATATCACTTTGCAATATTCGTGTAAAAAATAGTATAGCTGTTAGTCCATATAATTGGCCTAAATCTCTATCTATCTACAGCAGTGAACCAGTCCGTCAGGCTGCCATGTATTTGCACGCCCCTCACCTGGCGATGGTGGTGACGAAAGCGCTGTTGCCGCCTGCGACCAGCAGGAAGGCCACCACGATGTAGACGTACGTGAGGCTCTCCTCCAGCGGGGACGAGAAGTACCGGTTCACCAGCGGCGCCTCCGAGGTCTACACAAAGAGTGCCATGGTCTATGTCAGTTTCACTCTTAATTAGGACATTACGCACACATATAGAACACATAAGGCTTGCAGTAGCAAGACAATGGCAGATCTAGATTTTTTGGGGGAAGGGGGCGGTGTTCATGGGTTACGTAGGTGCGATCGATGGCGGACGTGTAGAAAAACCTATCAAAATGAAGTATTTTGGTGGGCAAAGGGGGAGGGGCGCAGTGGGCGGCCCCTCTGGATCTGCCTATGGCAAGAAAACATCGACGGGGTCATGCCAGACGGCCTCTATACACAACTTGTTCATTTTGTGATTGTGAAGCACGCTCCCTCGTCTTAATAGCACTCGCAGCGTCTTGAGAGCACCGCCAGTCCGCCACCCGTCCCGAAAGCACGCCACATATCCACAACATGCAAACCACGCCAAGGTGTCATTCCTTGAAGGACAGAGCTGTTGGAATAAATGTAACCATGGCGCCAAATTGTTTATGCTGTGAGCTGCATATGGTTGAACGTAAACCATATATTTCCTAGTAACTTCCTTGCATTTCACTATATCAGCAATAAAAAATTCGTTTTACAGCAACGATATTTAATATATAGGTCAAATATGTTGACAACTATCTACGGTCTTCTAAGATGAATTCCGAATGAATTCCTTGAAAAAGACAAGAGAACTTGTTGCACTAAGGCAGCGAAGTGATGTCCCACTGCTCCGTTCCCTGAACGACCAATAAAATTTTATCAACCTGATAATTTATCGTCTTGTGCGCGTTGATGAATTCCACATATGTGATCGCTGTGCTGAATAATAACTAACACATGACGTAAATGCGCTTACTAGCCGCGCAACGGCAGTTCATTATGCGTTGATTGTTCTTTAAATGAGCGTCGGGTAGTTGCTGAGTTTATTGTTTAGCAGTTCTGATGTCTCTACATCAACGCCATCTTCAAGATGCTGACTATGTACGTGTAATTGAACCCTAGCCCTGTCCCCTGGTGTTGATAGGTATGTTGGTAAATTTAGAGACGAATAATCACTTGTATTTAATATTAAGTGAAATAGGCCCCCTGTTCGAGCGACGAATAATCACTTGTCCAGGGTCTCCGCTGTTGGAGTCTCTACTTCAGAGTTTGACTTGTCTCTCCACAATACGTGTCTTAACTTAGGGTTCTCTCAAGTAAATTTGAAGACTGAATTTGTTCTTGACCTGTATCTTTCAAACAATAAAACAATTTGCAAATGATACGCATGCAAGTGGAATACTTGCTATTATTTTATATGAAAGCGTCACCACAACATTTTGTAAATAAGTATGCTCTTCGGTTGCACATTTAAAATGTAATATGTTATCATGTAATGTGTAAATTCCGTCACTGCTGTTGTCCATGTAAATATAATATAGGGCTAGGTCGAATAGAAAAAACAAATGGCATTATATTTTAATTAAAATTTCCCTGACTGCTCATATATGAAACCTCTGGCCTTTCTTGTATACACCTGACGTACAGTACACTGTTGAGCGATACATAGCTGCAGAAGGAGGATGATAAAGATGCTTCTTTCACCCGCGTTCCTAATGACTATAACACAGCCAGATATGGAACATTTTGTCCATTTATAATAGGCACTGGGATGTCCATTTACGGACCAAATGTGTTCACTCTAGCTCAATACGTGTTTGATTTCTCAAATTGCTGAACGTCACGCCATTGGTACCCGCCAAATACGCAATTTACATAGAGGTCCCAAAAAATATAAAACCAACAATACAAAACGTAATATGGTATAAATATGAAATATAAACTTTCAAGTCAAAACCAAGCTACGTGGCATGCTGTCTGTGACCTCACCTTTTGAGTTGCACCACGCGGTTATGGGTACATGTACGGTGTGTGCCAAATGCAACTGCATCTATGGACTTTGAGAAAATTAATTATAAAAGCCATTCACATAATTATAAACCTTTTAAAGTAAAATCCATTGATTCAGTTGCCTTTGGAACAGAGGAGTGTCGTATAAAACGCCCTCTGAAATCTTTTGCAGTCTCAAACCTTTTTCCGTTTTCAGAGACATGAAGTGTAGAAGTTTAATTAAAGCTGTGTTGAGAGTGTAGACATTCGTGATTTCAGTCATCAGTTTTATCAAAGCTGATTGTAAAACAGTCCTAGTTATATGAGTCTGCAATTAATTCTTGCATTATATCTTTGCAATCTACTGATAAAAATATTTCAGCTCCAATATTAATTTGGGTTGTATTTTATTTTAATTGTATTCTCAACACATGAGCAGCAATATAGTGACCGTCTATATATATATGGAACGAAAAGTTGAATTTTAATATCATTTGGTAACAGCTTTCAATAGACATACTACTTTTACCCATAAAGGGAGTGGGTTTGACACTTCACATAGAAAACGTGTATGAAACAAAACGCTACAATTTAACACCAAAACAAATTAAGTAATGATACCATTACTTACTTTGTTTTAGTGTTAAATTGTATTGAAATGGTATTTAATTAAACTTAATTAATTGTAATTAAGTGGTACCATTACTTACTTGTTTTGGTGTTAAATGGTAGTGTTTTGTAAAATGTAACTTCTTGATAATGTAACATGATATTGTGGATTGCGAAGTACTTTGGACGTCGGACATATATTTTGTAAAGGGGTTTGGGCATCAGAGAAAAACAACTTATGAAAGGCACATAACCCTTCGAATTATTGTGCAGCTCAAAATCTTTTGTTCTCTGTGAGGTTTAGATCTCATTAGCTCTTCCAGCGTTGGGATGTAGGTGTATTGCGAAGGAAAACGTTATTGAAAACAGTGGTCCCACTCGAATGCGTCTTAGAAACGTACTTAATATCATAAAGAAAGTATGAGGTTCAAACTCGAACAATCCATTTAAAGATCAAAAAGCTAACACACGTTTGCTATGTACTCACCAATCGAATAAAACGAAATCGGTTACATTTGGTGGGGTTAAAACCAGGGTAATTGCCGAAGTAGTGGATAAAATTCATCTGCGTTCCAAACCGATTTGAGTAAAAGGTCTAGTGGCAGACCATTCTCAAAGTTAATGTTTAAATAAATACACAATATGAATGTTCACATAAGTGATAATCCTTTTTGTGAACCAAATAGGGCGGCACACGAACATAAATGAGGATAATCCCTCCATATTATTGAGCAACACAGAATGCTGACCTGTCTGGCAGTTTGTAAAAAGAAGTATTACGTGGCATTGTATCATTTAGTTCTATGAACAGTATTTAAGAACGCCATAGGGTGCTCTGCAAGCTATGTTCTCCACCTTTGTGGGACAAACATGCATTGATATTTAATTGTTATTAACTAGCTATCATGGTATTCATCATAAATTTTAATTTACAGATGCATTGCGACAAACAATAATCCATAAGGTTCAAGTACTGTCTCATTTAGTGTGATACTTAAGTGTGTACATTATGATATACATTCGCATAAACACGCACATTTTCGGCCAATGGTATTGGATGGGTATATATACAACTTGAAAAGTGGCATATATTGTAAGTCACTGCTTACATGTCTGTGAGTGGTTTGTACGTAATGTCATAGATTACAGCCTTGTAGTTCTGAATGCTAAATATAGGCCAAAATACTGTTCCTCTCACACCCAGTCTGGGCGGCTAGTCTGACTACGATCAGGCTTATTGCATAGGAATTTTTTCCAGCCTAGGGGATCGGCTACTTGAAAAAGATTCTGGTCCCTCTTGATAGTTGCCGGCCGCGGGACCGGCGCTAATTCCGACCACTGGCAGAGGATATTGTTACATGTAAGGCAGAATAATTAACACCCTCAGTTGGCAAATCTTTTAAGTCTGTCAGGATGGCGGAGTGGTCGATTACTATGTGCAACAGTAATAGTGGTCCCGCGTTCGAGTCCTTGCAGTGGCAATGTGCTATAGCCCGATCAGGCTATCCCGTGCAGGCTATATACATTGTAGACTTATGAACTAAGAATTCAACAATTCACAAAACAGCTGAATGCAGTTTACATATGATTTACTTACAACAACTATTTTTTTTTCAAATCCATTCAACAAGTGCATACTTACCGGTGCGCTGCCATTAGTGGAGTTAACGACGTCTGCGTCTGTCGTGTTCATGGTGCCTCGTGAACAGCTCGCTCCTCGCTGTCTGAGGCGGCGGCCATGGTCCTTATATACGCACGTGACACTAGTCATTAGTCATGGTGACGGCAACCAATGGCACTTCGTTGACACCTTTGTCCTAACTACTCATATTCCTTCAGTCAGTTTTTAAATTCAATGAAGTAGATTAATAAGGTGGTGGTGTTTTTTTCACGAGCAGAATGTATGCTTTAGCCCAATTAGAATGTTAGGGATCTGTTCAGACCACAAGGGTGTGCTTTCGGGGATTTATTATAAGGTGGCCATTTTCATATTTTCCTTTTAGGAAGTTGTCACCTCTTTTCAGTACGAGGACTGAATATTATTGGGGCGGGTTTAAAAGGACAAATAATTAGGAATGTGGGAAAAAAGGTCAAAAAGAGGAATATGAGATTTCATGGAAGTGGGATGTGGGGAAAACGCCAAGAAATTTGTGGGGTATGGGGAAAAGGCAAAAATAATTATGGACGTGGTAAATAATTCCCCACAAGAATATGGATGTGGGGTTTCTAGACCACTTATACCCCCACCCCCACAGTCGAACACGCAAGAGTCTAGGATCATATGAAATTGTTCTAATTTTATGGTGCTATTCAATTAGATATTTTATAAGAGGATATCGTTACATGATACATGCCTTTAAGCCATAATCCATTATATTATATAGGCAATAGTTTTACCTAAGCGTGTTTTTACTTGCACGACATTACCTAAATTGATGAGTGTTTATCAATATGTATAGAAATTAATGAGGATCATTCTGTAGTTACTGGGTAAAAATAGAGTGAACACTACCCAACGACTTTCAATGGTATCTGTAGGGTCTCTGTATGGAAGTTTGCGACGGTCTCTTTACAAGGACTTGAGACTAGAATAAATGGCCTTATTTTAGAAACTGTCTCTTCATAACGGTGGTCTTATCAAGAGGTTTTACTGTAAGCAGCATTCCATCAGTTATGTAGCTTGAGCAGTGCAGCCTTTCCAGATTGACTCAGGAGCATGTCATGAAAACAACACTGAATATTTGATGAGCCAAAATGTAGTTTGCGTAAACTCAGGGGCAAGGGGTAAAGTGACAGGACAAACTGGTGTGCTTGTCAGCTGGGATTGGTGGGCTTTATTCTTCTCAGTCACATTCAGTGTGTTCTACAGTTATTACTAGACATTACACATCGCCCAAATGGTGTGGTTTATCGCATGGGTTGCCACATTTTTATACTAATTTAGGGTACTTTCAGAATGACAAAAGCTAAATGAACTGGGTATGTTTAAAGGTTAAGCATATTACAAGCTCTGGTCATCTTATTTAAGATATAAATATTACCAATACGATAAAAAAAGATCCACGGTCTATAGTGCGAAAAAAAATGAAACAACTCTGTTTTAATCTTAAATAGCAAAAAAGTGGCATGTGGTAGAATCCAATAATTTCACGTTTGAGAATCACATTGCAGTGGGATATTTTTTCTTCATGCAACAAATAGGAATGTACATGTATGTTGATTTTGACAGTTAATCCAGTCACAAATATGCGTTTGATTGTCGCAGAAGATGTCACACAATGGCAGATCCAGGATTTTTGGAAAAGGGGAGGGGGCGCACTTATGGGATTTCATGAAGTGTTTTGGTGGGGAAAGAGGGGGGTGCGCCCCCTGCGCCCCCCTCCCCCAGGATCTGCCTATGTCACAGTGGCTTCTGTGTCACGGCGTGCTATATAGTTTCATGGTTTCATGGTATGTGCAGATATTCACCTTACTCACTTACATGAAATAACATGCTTAGAAATAACAATATTTTTTTCATTCCAGAATTACCATGTGGAGAAGTTGACTGATGAACAAATTGCTGGTATGTATTTTTAATTATTTTTAATTTAAATCCAAATACAACTAGATTCAAAGACACAAAATTGGCAACCGTTGATGCAAGTAAGACGATTTAATTTAGTCAGCTTAACTTTCATGAATGTCAAAAGATGACATCTTATAATAAACATTTACAGTACATAAAATGATCATGTTATTCTTTTTTAAAATCCAAATTAAAATGGTAGATAAAAAAAAATGGTAGATATCTAAAAAAAATCTTATAATAAACATTTACAGTACATAAAATGATCATGTTATTCTTTTTAAAAAATCCAAATAAAAAATGGTAGATAAAAAATGGTAGATATCTAAAAACGCGTCCCACTGGGGCCGGCACTGGGAATTTACGCTCAGCTGATAAAAATCGGTGTGAAATCCAGATTTTGCCATGTACGCCAACTGTCTGATGGCCCCGTTCCTCGGCCGTTTTACATGAGCCAAACGATCACTGATAGTCCCCCCCTCAAAATAATATTTCTAAGAACATTATCGATCGGTCAGCTCTTTTACGCTCCTGAGGTGCTGCCGAGGTGCTGCTCAAAACCTCCTCAGCGTATGCGGCATGCAAAAATCGATGATCTCTTGGTTTTCGTAGGTCAACCATGCATACACCAAACATACGCCAAACAAACGCCAAACATGCGTCGAATATGATCCGCGTATTGGGAGCAGATGGGGGTAGATGAAACGTTGGAGTAAGCTTGATGCACCTTTAGCGTATGATGGCAGATTGTCAACGTATTTTCGACGTATGTTCAGCTGGTAGTGTTGCTGACGCCTTCAGCCGCAGGGCGAACGCCCCGCAGGCGCCTGAATGCCGTTCGCTTTGCGCCGAGACTGAGACTGTCTGCTGACTGTCTGCTAATCGTCCGCTGGTTTTAAACTGACTGTGCATCGATTATGCGCTGGGGACAAAATCAACTAATCCCAAAACGGCTTATCTCTCAGCAGATGGTCGACGCACAACTCGATCTGCCTAGAAATGCCTAGGATGTCTGCGTCGAGCACACGCCAAGGCTAATGGGACACGGCCTTTATGATGGCCTACGGTACAACGTCACAGATATTGATTGAATCTTGGTTTTGTAGGAACGTCCGCATCACCACACCTTTTCACAGCAAGTTATCACAGTCGACGTCGCATGTAGCTGTGTGTAGCGGTGTGGACTAGAAATGTCAATTTTCACTAATTATGATATTCGAAGCTTCGGGTATAAAGGGGCGGGGCATAATGTTAAACTTCATTAACACGAGTCACCATTTTACAGAGTGCGATATCATGAGAACAGCGATTTAAACAGTACTAGAGATCATACCATTCACATTCACAAGTTTATCACAGTAGACAAACTACAAATATTTATATCAATAAACAACTACCCGGTATTATTACTTGAATGGTTAGGTCGGCATGAGTTTACAGATAAAGACGCGGTTCTTAGAACATAGTCGCCAGAATTCCACGGGCTCTGAAGTCGCGCCACATCCACATTGACCAACAAGGATGGTATTAAGATTCTGTGTGTTGAACCCAAGTATTTTGAAAGAGGAGTCAAGGAAGCCATTCAGATCAGAAAACTGAAGCCATCCCTGAACAAGGATGGGGGAGACATAGACTACCGGACATATGGACCAACCTGCTGACCCATGAGGGTGGGAAGGGGGGGGGGGGCACACAGCTGGCGACTCCCCGCGCGTACAGTTACGACTCGTGACGTAATTGTGAACAAGACAGGAGTACCTGTTGAAAGCTCAATGTAGTTAATTGGACTATTACCTGTTTAAAAAAATAAATATGTATGTATGTCTATTAAATCCGGTAAAAATGAACTCCATCAAACTGGTATTCTGGGTAGGCCTACTTGTTGCTGAATTTCGTATTTATTTTTGAATACAAGAAATTTTGTGTTTTGTGAGAATAGACACGTATACAATTGTAATCTAACCAGCATATGGTAAGAACATGCTTCATTGAGACTTGCAAACATAACTAAGAGTGGTATCAACAGCAGATATACAATCCATCTCACAGTTTACGTGGCTTAGGACTACGTATACAACTTCTATAAAAATGCTCACAACATGGTGATATATGTTCCCAACAACGTTGTACAATACAAAACATGATAAAATTTGTCCAACCCTGAAAGACAGTGTTCCTTATATGTAACACTGTGCATATTTAATTCAACATATAGAGAGTCACGTATCGTGGCATGTCAAATACAGCCTCAACAACTAATTAGTGTTAGTTAATTGGGGTCATTTTACGGTCTAACAGTGGTAACTATATAGTGCCAGTCCCAAAATTCGAATAAATAACTTTGATTATTGAATTTATTTTCATCATTTTGACTGAAACAAACATCATTAGTAGCAAAGTGAAATCAAGCCAAATATGGCACCTTGTGGTGAAATAGCCCGTATAGTACGTGGCTTCCTTGAGGCTCTAGGCGACCTTCCGCCGCGGTGTCCACTCTCAGCACGCTGGTTCCACACGGCACGTGGCGTGCTCGGCCGCGAGGCTCGGGTGACGTGACAACCCGGCTGCATACGGCATCTCCCAGCAAGGTCACGTGGCTACGCCCTAATACCACGAATATGGCCGTGTAATAGCAGTGTGAATGATATAGCCATGAAACCGACGATGTGGTTCGTGTTGACAATGACGATTTCTATTATTCATCGTGGATTCGGTTGGGGTGTTTGAGAAATGTGTATGTACATAGCAAGATGTATCTACAATGTATGACTACGTAATTTAGTGTAACTGCACAATCCAATGTTTTACTCAGAGTCAAAATACGCTTTAAACATCAATTAGTCATTCTATGTATCCTTGGTAATGCAAATATTCTAGCATTTTCCCAAGCAATTGCACTTAAAGTGGAAGGAAATGTGGAAAGTATAATACAGATGTCAATTCTAGCATACATACGCTAGCTAAGCAGATAGTAAATGCGTGCAAACAAAAAAATCATAGAAAACGCTATAACCGACAAATTGTCCTGATGTCACCAGCTATTACGGTTTCAAATCACTCTTTCAAAATTGTGTGATATGGGAATAGTCAAAAAGAGGTAAGCCTACCCGATAAAGAGGAAAAAGAGGGGCGTGGCATTTATTGTCCTAGGCGGGTATCAACACCAGTTATTTATATTACCCATAAACATGTGTAGTTGGATCCGAAGGTAATAAATACTTCATAAAGCTTACGTTGTATTAATGTTAGCCCCGCCGAACAATTTCTACTAAACATATTACAGAGAATATCAAGTACATTTGTATGATGCTCATGTTATTATGTATCTATCTTCTGAAATTGGTTACCAATAACGAATAAAGATGAAAATACGTCAACACTATGAATGTGCGCAAACAACGAAAGCACGCATACTTACCATATTTCAGTAAAAAAGAATCATCACTTGTAAATGTTTTGTACTAATGTAGATATATATTGAGTAAATTCTACAAATGATTTATTCCCGGCACGTGCGCATGGTACATGTAACAAAATTAATCGAAACGGTTACCATGTACGTGCGTCCAGCTAAATGATGGATCACAATGAACAAAATGTTGCAGTAAAAACAAAACAAAATAAAAAATACCTTTTAAATAATGAGGAATAAAAATTGTACCTGGTTTATCTTAAAAAAATGCAAATATTCTCACTTCTAGTAGGAAAAGTATTGGAGTAACGTGTTCAAGAATTATGAATTGTTCACAGATATTTTTTTAACAAAAGACCCCACAACATGCACATGTATATTCGCATGAATAATCTATTTTTTTCAAAAAGGCCACCATTTTAATCATATAACGAAGCACATTTTTGCACAGTTATTGAACCCATTGACATATGTGGATGATATTAGCGTTGGTTGATATATGTCTTGTTATGGAGATTTGAAAATACGTGTATTATGGGTTCAAGATGGTCACTAGTTTTCACTTTGGTCTATTTGTGTTTACATCTTGATCAGAAACTAATAATTACATGTTTATTGGATAAATGTGCATAATATATGCGTTGACAAGAGGTACGCCATTTGTGGCCTCCCTCCTTCTTGTTTCATGACTGCATGGTAAATTATGGGAACTCTTAAAAATTGTTTTATTACAATTACAATGATAAACAAGTAAAACAAGCCATGCACTTTTACACTCATCCATACGTGCATCCATTGAAAGACCGTGGGGTATCTATTCAATATATTAAATTAGACTTTCTTCTACATGTACATGGAAGTCAAACTACTTTCACACTGCAAGGATAACATGATTATTTTAATGTGTCACTTTTAAGTTCGTGTATCTGCATACACCGTACACTACAACACAGCATAGAAATTAAGGTGGTCACATTTTGAATGTTTCATTCACATTTAAAGACAATAGCTGATGCATAATGTCCTAACTACATCTTAGCGAACAACATTACATAGCTACAACAAATTCTATGGCTTCTCAAAAGTTAATAAGGCTACTAATGAAGCGCTGAATAAGTATTTAATGAAGATTGAAATAATGCAATAATCAAGTTACTTTAGCAATTAGAGCTGTAGGCGCATGCTTAAGCTAGAGCAGAAATATTGAAAGTGCTAAAGAACAATACTAGTAGCCATTTTATATTCACACTTATACATTATACAGAAGACATATCCAAACATATATACTAGAGTATATTTCACAGTCATAAAATAATTTAGCTGCATTCATAATTGATATACAGTTTCTATGCAGAGGACTTATGTAACAAACATCCACAACTTCTTAATTCATAGTTTCACTGTCATACACTGTGTTTGTTGACAGACAATATGTATTCTACACATATTTCTCATACAACATACCCATTATAAAATATTAAGTCAGAGATAACCAATCCATAAATAACAATTAAAGTTGTATTCTTTGCTACAAATCATCTACAGTTCAATCAAATTGTAAACGCATTCACAAACACACACATGTAGTTTGTTAATTTAAAAAGAAAACACCACACAGCTGAAACAATTAACTTATTACATCACATGTGCAAAACCATACTTTCATTGACATTACTGCAAAATGCCTGATATATTCCCCGTATGATAGCATCTTTTTTATTTAACCACCTAACATACTTTTCACTGCATATTTAGCTTCCATTTTCACAACATCAATATGCAAAGTATCACTGCTAAGTCTTATAACCCATTTGTATTATATCCTGTTTTAGGTCTATATTCCCCTGGGTCTTCTTAGTTAAGAAGTCTTTTTTATCAAGTTTGTCAGCCAATCATGTTTTCAGTGAAATAATTCACCTGTATAATACTCTAGAAGCACTAATTAATGAAGTCAAGTGTTCAATTCAATGAAGTAGTCTGTTTTCTACACACTTATATGACATTGGTGCTTTGTTCAGGTGGTCAAACATTAATGTCCAGTTTTTGTGTTTATCTGGACAAAATTGCAGTTATCAGACAGTTCACTCAATCAGTTCGGTCTGTCAGTTCAGTCGGCAAATTCAGTTAGCCAGTTCCGTTTGTCAGGTCAAGGTGTCAGTTCAAGAGAGTTACATAGCAGATTCTGTGTTAACGACTACCACACTGGTTTTGCTGGTCTTGCTGCCCATTCTGCTGGCTTTGCTCTCCCCTGGGTTTGAGATGTAGTCATCAGGTCCAATGTTTTGGGAAGTGACCACATGATAATCCGGCGCTGTGTCTTTTCGTAACTCCCACCTAATGCAAATATATCATCGATATATAATATTAAATTATTACAAACTTTAAAGATAAGCACAATTTGTGTTGCATGATGTTGAAATTGAAATGAAGGATTGTATGAAACTTGTTATCTTTGAATCAGTGAATGTGATGAAATGCCAAATCACATGGGTGATGTCAGTGATTAGGCGATAGAATAACAAATATAAAAATATATAATAGATCATAGTCTAGACTTTAGTACAAATAGAATAACCCACCGTGTACATAATAAACTAGTTAAGAAAATAGTCCTAAATGTCTTGTAGTTTTTGTTTTTGTTTTTCTGGTTTACCTGTTGATGCAGCGTATGGGGAGGCAGATGACTCCTGCCAGAGCAATGAGACCACCAGACACCATGAAGGACGCGGTGTAGCTGCCAGTAGAGTCATAGATGGCGCCTAGAAAAGAGGACAGTTTCATGCTAAAATAAAAGGATCTATACATGTATGTATGATATTTATAAGACCAAAACACAATATCTATATATTTTTCTTTTTCGTAAATTGCACAAATGTATCTTCAAAATATTTGGGATACTCATTTGTTGGCTTATATTATGTTGTATTGAATCCTGTTATATCCACGATTCCTTCATATCCAATTTTAGATAAAAACAGAACCATTCAAGTTAAAAGAAAACAAATTAAATACAAACATTTAAATTGTGTCTGTTAATATTTGCAGATCATGTTATACAAAAACTGCTTTGAAAACATACAAAACTTGTCACGATTCTTTCATCATTATCTTGCTTTCATAAAAATGCTAAATACCAGTATTTAAAATCATCAAATAAGGTACATTTTTCGTGATTGGACAACTACAGATTATTCCTTGTGCTAAATTGGAATTTTTGTCACATAAATGATAATCCAGTCGATTTATTTGTGTGTCACACACAGTGCTGTTAATACGTCCCGTAATACACTTTGGCAGACACTTGCAATAAATTTAAAGCATTTCATATATGCTTTTCAATCAGATTTTCCCATTTTTCTGTTGGCCATATTCAATGTTGAAAATCCTAAATGTGTACTTTATGTGTATATGTAAATGTTGAGACCCTGGTTTCTCATCCCACATTCAAAAGGTAAATATGCAAATAAAATGTACATTTTGGATTTTTTATTGAAATAATATGGCTCAGAGAATAAGATACAAGTTTAAATACATGAACCCATTAATATATATTTGAATTCTTAATATGTACTTAACATCCTTAACATCTTTGTTTTTGACGAGACGGTCACAATATTTTTTTCTGAATGCTTTGAATGACTGAAATTGATATTCGCAATGAATATCTATCAATAAGATGAATTGACTGTGATTACAAGTCATGGAAAAGGTTATACTCTATGCCTTATCAGGAAGGTAAAAATCATCATTATAATGTAATACATAAGATTTGATTGTAAGGGTCGTGAAAGGAATGAAGAGGAAAACTGGCTACCAAACATGCAATGAAGCTATAAAAACAGGTATACGAAAAAATCAACATACATTCCCAAAAGCGGAGTACAAGTATTCAAACAAGAAAGATTTTTATCATACAAAGAATTCCTATTATATGATACATACTAATTATAAGGATATATTTAAAATATAAGTTTTTGAATTA
This sequence comes from Streblospio benedicti, assembly GCA_019095985.1. Lineage (NCBI taxonomy): Eukaryota > Metazoa > Annelida > Polychaeta > Spionida > Spionidae > Streblospio > Streblospio benedicti. The sequence goes on from CM032661.1 coordinate 35,880,659, forward strand.
ATGATTTCAATTGACCACGAAAGGTATGGATTGTCAATATAAATATAGCAAATAAAATGTCGTGGTTTTTGAATTTTGAAAAGGATTTAACAATACAAAGTTAATGAATAAAAACAGGTATACGAAAAAATCAACATACCATTTCACAAATTTTAAAATAAATCATATTATAGTACATTCAAGTATTCAAACAATTTTCAGCGGAGATTTTTATGCATACAAAGAATGGCCTTACTACGTCAGCGGCTGTATTGATATTGATTACTAGCTAATTTTTTTTGGGGATATGTTTAAAATTGAGCACGGAGAACCAATCAGCGTTTTTGATTTTTGCATAGAATAATGATTTTATCCCTGTTATTTTCATTTTCATGAGTATATATGTGAAACAAAATAGAGCAAATCGATCTAAGAGTGCGTGTGGTCTTTGGTTTTTGCCAAAAAGTATTTACACAATACAACGCAGCTTAAACACCAATGACCAACCCAAAACCATGTACATGATCTGGGATGTAATGGGGAATACGATTATATGGGTGATAGTGTGATATGATATCTGAAATAGAACGGCTATTGGGGGCTTTATGGCATGGTGAAAAGTGTGATAAATCAGCTAAAGCAAGGAGGCAAGATAAAGATACCAGCAAGAGGTGAGCCAATGACACAGGACAGGCCCTGGAAGAGGAGAATAATGCCCAGGGAGTTGGTGAGCTTTTCTATCCCCAGCAAGTCGACCAGGACTATGGAACGTAGGGCAATGTAAGCCGCTGAAATGTCAGAATGTCAAGGTGTAGGAATGAGTATCAATATGGTAAGTCCCATTGTAGTACTCTGGTGTGATGTTGGGCTGTGCCAAGATTTTGTGGTGGGAATATCTTTGTGCCTTATGTCGAATGCTTTTGGATGCGGTGCCATGTCCCTTAACCAATTAAATAAAATTTACAATACTGAAAAGCATAGCTTGGGTGATTATGACAGTACCTTAATTAAGTGACATTAAAAAGAATATAGTATTATAATTTTGTTAATGATATACCGAATGTTAAAAACTATGTTTTGTTTCAATATATTTCTAGTATAATTAAGATTTGTCATTCATCAACCCAAGTTTATCTACAAAGGAAAACTCAATTAGAATCCTGAAAGAATTCTGAGAGTAAAGAATACATGCACAAGAAAAAAGACCAGTATCATACATGTCTGGAAATGATATCATGCAAGGTGAGCTTATACATAAAACAAAGACACCAGAGATTTTGAATATTCAACTCCACCAATTTGATAGAAGAAATGTATAGTAAAGAGTTGGAAGTTAAGCACCTGAAGTAGATATCAATCAAATATCTTCCCTTAAGAGAATAACCTCGATAGAAGAATTGAAGACAGTTTAGCTACATGATACTGACTTTCGACATCCAAATTGCTACAAAGCAAGTTGACTGATCGAAGAAGTCAATAAGCAAATTTGATATGCATGCCTCATCCGTAACTCATATGATATCTCTTACCACTCATTGGAGTGCCAAGCACAGACACAAACCCTTGGAAGAGGAAGAGGAGGCCCAGAGAGTTCATAAGCTTCCTAACACCAATAAGATCAGCTAGCACTATTGAGCGCATAACCACAAATCCAGCTAAAATATGACTGAATATGTATGGCCTATTTAGAATGCTAATGATGCGAGTAACATATACACAACCAAACCTTCCAACGGGTAGATTATTGTTTGGCTAAGGATCCTTTAAGTCACAATAATAATGCAACTTGTCAAAGCTCTGAGAGGACATGGGTAATACTGAGCCGGACACCGAAAACAGAAAACACGAGTGGAATTGCCATGTAAGGTCTGGTCTGTATGTAAGAGCCTTACAAGGCATCTTAGAACAGAACCACAATCCTATGCAAAAAGTGTGTTTTATGCAAACCTTTCTTGATATAGTCGCTATGGTGTTATTGAAAGACTGTCTGATAAATTCCTCATGCTACATTTAAATCCTAACTAATCTGGAAAATACTTTTGATTAAATACATGAAAGAAGCTCTGAAACAGGAAATACCTGGAAGGAACATGAAACAGTAGTAGATTCATGAAAGTAGCCCCAAACCACTGATAAAAGCCCTTAAACGTGAAATACATGTACCTGAAAGAAGCCCTAAAAGATAAAATACCTGAAAGAAGCCCTGAAACAGTTTAAGAACCTGGAAACATGAAAACAAATGCTGGAAAAATCAATGAACAATATATCACCTGAAAGCATAAACGTTATGTCAAATCTGAAACATACGTCTTGTTAATACTCTGGGAGAAAAGTATATGTTTGAGTAATAAGATTGTGCTGGAACATATACAAAAAGGGGTTGTGCAATCTATATTGTCTCATTTGATGCAACAATGGACAATATAGTACAAGCAATAGGAGGCTTGTTCTAACCAAGGTGGATATGAATGGTTAAATAAAGCAGATAAAATGATTAGTAACAGCTTATAATCACCATCATATCCTCCTAGATATGATGACAAATAATTTTAAATCTCTGGTTTCTGAAATCAATGATTCGTATATCAGTTGACAGAACCACACTGTTCTCGAGTTTGCACTTGCATTCAGTCATATAAATACTGCAATATGCTGCCCCACTGGACATCAACTTCTTGATGCCATGTTTGAGGATATAATGTTGCTTTCTGGAATCAGCATGCTGATATTGGTAAGAAGACTTTTACCAGTGATATGTCAATGGTAAAGCATTTATCAGCATGCCCGAGTCCAGCCAGCCAACAACATTCTCTCTAAACCTCCTCAAAGGAACTTGCCCTAAGATACTGCCAATCAAATATGAAAGGACCTCTAGAAGGAACTAATAGAGGACATCCATCCCTATGATGAATACTGGATTCAACTGGTTGAATAGAGCTCATAAAATGCTGCACATTATGTCTCATCCCGATGAATACTGGAATCAACTGGTTGACTATAGGTTCAACCTGCTGATTCTGCCTGTCTCCTTTCTCAGTTGTGAAGCAGCTGTGGTTGCCGGAGTCTCTTACCACACATAGGCGAGCCAACTACAGAGGCCAGGCCTTGGAAGAGGAAGAGGAGGCCCAGCGAGTTCATGAGCTTGCGCACGCCGATCAGATCAGTGAGTACGATGGAACGTAGCGCAATGTAGGCAGCTAGAGAGATGGGGAGGAAAGAACAACAAATACGGTGAGTATCATTTTTCATGCTGATAACATCGTAGTCATATTAAACTATTTGTTCACGTGGACCACATACCTTTGCAATTATATGCTACATATAATATTTGACCTCTTGGACAACACTGCACTTGGCACATATGTAGTTCACATTAGATGCATTGTGGGTTGTTATTGTATAGCAATATAGTAAGCAACATTGTTATGTTGCAGGTATTTACGTCAAAGAACCCTAGATGAATGCATCATTGCTCAGTGTAGAATAGTTTTATGCTAATTAGTTTCTTACATCATCTGTCACAAAAAAAAAAAAAAGTAAAGGCAAAATGCAACATGCTGAATGAAAGATAAGCTGTTGTCTGACAAGTAGTTCTCTTACCAGTAAATTAGTGTTGATTGTTATTTCCTTTTTATGAAATACCTGGAAATAATGATTATTAGCTTTCTCGCGTATGGTAAGCGATCGGTCACAAATGACGTCATCGTGGAGGGGGAGAGGGTCGGAGAACGATGATGGGGGGCGAGGGGTGGGGGGGTGTTGCTCAAAGGAAAAAAACATAATTGTGGGCTGAAGGGGGAGTGATGGGAGTTGAGATTGCAAAATTGATCTTTTTAACAATATTCCAATAGTATTGTATTGAATGCAAAAGATCAATACAGTCACAAAAAATCTGAAACATGATGTATTATAATGAGTGGTGGAAGAAATACCTGGAAAAGAACACACAGAGTTATTAGAGTTCTTCCTTCACCATTCTTATGGGTATTAGTAAGTACCGGGGGTGCATGAGTAAGTAAAAAATATAGTCGGTGGGGGGGGGGCAAAGAATAATAACGCACGATGACAAGGAGGGTTGGTGGTGGGGGGAGAAATGTCCAAATATTTGATGACGTCTTTTGCGACCGATCCCTAAATGATCGTTTTTTTTGAAAATAAATATATGTATCAACTGGAATATTCATATTCCTACCACTAGCACATACATTTGTATATTGTGTGTGTGAAACAGACACAAAAAGAACAAACCAGATGTACTTACAAGTCAAACTATACATATAATACTGAACACAAAAACACAATCTTTTATATTTATCAAATACTTACACTTAACGTGCATGTTCACAATCACATGGGCATACAGTCATAAAATCACATAAACACGCAATTTTATGAACGCAACTATGAACAATAACCTTGACATAGTCACCAATGAAAGCAAACACAAAAACACAATATTGTATTTATCAAACATTTATATCATGCAGGTTCTCAATTAAGTGTGCTTACATAAACATTACACGGAATTGTGATGAACCCAAATATCTTAATGTGTACTAATAACCTTTACATGGTCATCAATGAAACCCACACTCACCTATGCAGAGCCCGAACACGGCGCAGTAGGCGGCGAGCAGCGGGAAGCTGGGGATGAAGGGCACAAGGCAGGTGGCGAGGCCGGCGATGATGAGCGCCAGGTTGTGGATGAGCAGGCAGTCCGCCCACGGCCGGTCAGACAGCCAGCCCGAGATCACACGGCCTGCGCGGGCAGATTGAGAGTGTTAGGTAATGGTTGTATATTGAAATAGGGAGGCTAACAAGCAGTGGTTATGTGGTCTTTGGAGGAGAATAGTAAGGAAGTTAGAGACACTGGTAGAGAGACAGTGATGGAGAACACGTGGATTAATTATGGGATTATGGAGGCATAACATGCGATAGTCGGATACATGAATAGACAAAGTAGGGTTAGATGCTGGGATACAAAGTTTGAGACAGAGATGGAAAGAGGTCCTTCAGACAGAGGTTGTCTAAGATACTAGCTTAGAGACGGTCAAACTGACAGTCTAAGTTCACCGGAGCTCAGGAGAGCCATAGATAGTCACAGATGAACATGTCTGCACTGTTAAACATATGGATCTGTAAAGCAGATACGCCATATAATTTTGCATATTTTAATGCCTTCTTTGGTTAAATTGGTACAAATATCATGACGTTAGCAAGAAATCCTCAAGAGCATGGTGGTTTTGAAAAGAAGATTTCCGTCTCGAAAACAGTGAAAAAGTAAAAGGATTACTCATTATCAAAATTAAAAGCATTTGGCATGAAACGTAGCAAAAAAGATAAACAAAGTGAAAATGAATCCATATTTTACACGCCAAATCCACAGTATTATCTGAACATGTTTATTTTACAGTGCCCCCACCTATGGTGTTGAAGATGCCGAGCACGGACAGCAGCAGCGTGGCTTTCTGCAGCGAGTCCGTCAACCCGTTCTTCAGCGCTAGGTCCGTCACGTACACAAACGGCGTGAAGAAGCCTGCAACGTGGGTTTATTGTCTTCATATTCAAAGCTTGTAACGGTGTTGAATGTTTACATTTTAAGCGGGAGTTTTATTTGTGGTTTAAAAGGACAAACTACTACAAAATGCTCTATATTTGGAAAGCAAAATTATTTCTCAAAATTATGACATATGACTTATAAAATGATTTATACAGCATCATCATGGCCGATTTCCACAGATATGAAACGCAATTTCAACAAGTTCAATTACATTATAGAAATGTTACCCCAGCCTCTAACTTACCTATCCTGGAGACTTTTTCACAAAGCAATAGCCTCATTCTCATCTAAAAAGTCCACCTTTCTAATAAACCACATAACTTCCTTCAACCCCTCCACCCCCGCCCTCATGAACACGTGACACCAACCCACAGCCTCCTCGTTCTCACCTGTCATGGCGAGCACGCTGGCCGTGCACAGGATCACAAAGGTCATACTGCGCATGAGCGAGAAGTCGAGCATCTCCTTGAGCACGTGCACGAGCGGCAAGCAGCGCGCCTCGCACGAGTCGGGGTCTTCCGGCTCCGCTACAAGGACATGGCCGAGGTTAGGGTGCATGTGGTGCAAACAGTTTCCGGATCACAGGGGATGTATAGTCATGACCGCATTTTTGACCATGGGGTATGGTTTTAAAGAACAAGTTAACAACTATTTTCTCTGTGTGTAGTTTATTGAAAACCAATATTAAGCTTTCACCCATACTATGAGCTTCTTCAGGATGTTATGTCATACCAACATCACAAGGAATATCCTGTAAGTCTTTCAGCTGGTGTCTTTCCTTCTTAGGGTTCAGCACATTGTCCCACACTCGCAGTAGGCTGAAACGCCCTCCGTCTCTGTTCAGGGAGGGCTGGTGAATGCGTAGGTAGTATGGGTGAAAGCTTGATATTTATTTTTAATAAATTATATTTATTTTCAATAAATTATCCAAATAAAATATCAGTTAACTTGTTCTTTAGTATTTCAAACCTGGATAGATGAATTTACATTGTGACGTGGTATGTTATGACTAATGAGAGATGTAGTATTTCACAATTGTTTGTTAATAATAGTGTTTCTGCATATTGTTTAGAAACTCCAAGGTTATAATCCAATGCAACTAAATCATGTGCATCTCACATTGCATAGACTATAGATTTGTCTACATTAGAAAACGAGGACACGAACTCTCTTTACAGACACCCATTCAAAAGACAAATTTAGAAGATTACATTCACGTTAGTTTTTATAATGGGTCACACCTTTGTTGTAACATAGAGCTTGCATTTAGGATGGTGGGTGTATAATCATGACTGCCGTTTCAATAATGTGATACAACATAACTAATATATTGATTGCGTTATCCTACACGATAAACCTCTAACTTCTTGTTGTTTTCTAAGACAAAGAGTAGACAATCCATTTTATACCAATTTGGAGACGTATCTTTAATAATCACGACTCTATCAAAAACAAATTACGTCTCATACCATACATGCAAAAACACATAAACAAAGGTGAAGTGAATTCTATATAGACACCTGGTATGCTGGTGTAGGACTGGACGTAGGTGTTCATGTCGGGCGTAGACTTGTATTCAGCCAGGCTGGTCACGCTGCCCGAGTAGAAGATGTCCTGGCGGTACAGTGGCTTGGCGGCGGCTCGCGCCCGCAGGGACGCCGTGGAGTGGTGCAGGTCCCCTCCGCCCATGGAACCTGCAACAGGCGGGACGGGACACGTGAGCGGAAGGACAGAATGATGTTAACAGCGAAGTGTTGACACCCAATAGCATTTCCCTTGTATAGCGTCAGCGAATTCTTTTGTATGGTATCAGCAATGTCCAAACAGTTACACGTTGCGATGATTGCAAGATTCAGACACTATAGCTTAAGATGCAAAAATGCAAATTATATAGAACTGTTTATGGTATGGAACATCACCAAGCATCAGGTGTGAATTCACTCATCATTCTCAATTGAACAACACTTACAGTATACTCGTCTTACTATTTTATTATGTGTGTGCAATTTGTTTAATTTTAGACACCACAGATGGTCTCATTGTTGGTTTTTATGTCTTCTCCTCTGGTCGGAGACTTAATTAGGAAATTAGAATATTTAAAATAGATTTATACCAATAATTTCAATTTCTTTTAATTGAAAGTTTTTTCCAAAGTTTTGACACAGTTGTCTTCTTCAAGGAAATGCGATCTTTGCAAAAATCTAGAAAAAGAAAATTTGCATTTCCCTGAAGAGGACACTCACGTTGGAAAACACTTTTAATGAATCAAATGAAATAATTCTCATAAATCTATTTTAATTTCTCTAATTTCCAAATTAAGTCTCCTACCACAAAAAACGTAATACCCAACAATATTATACTATGCAACAAATATAAATTTGCTTAAATATGTAAAAATGTACCTGACACAACCACCAGCCCCGCCACCTGCCAACGCACCTGTTGAGATCTTGCGGCTGCGCAGTGAAGATCCGCTGATCTTGCGCACCTGCGGGTGTTGGAGCACCGCGTCCTCCGCCTCTGCCGGCCGCCCCCGCCTCGCCGCCGCCACCAGCGCCTGGTCGCTGCTCTGCAGCCCGCCGTTGGTGGCGAGGGGGTCGGTGTCGGCGGCGGCCGGGGGCTGGGCGCTCGCTGTGCTCGGGCTCCGGGCCACGCCACTCGTGGAGTCGGTGACGCTCGGACGGTTGGGGACGCCTGCGGTCAGTGTGTTATGATGTGGGTTTTGCAACGTAGCTGCTACACTTACATGTAGGGGCTTGGTTAATGTAGCATTACCGCTGTAGTTGTATTGGATAATTTGGATCTACATTTTGATTATTATTACATTAAGATTTCTATGCTTTCTGCAACATGCCAGTACAATACATAACATGCAAATAAATTATCATTGATTGTGTATTGGCGGGTCAATTGATATTTTCAGAACTCCTATTTACACACTAGCAGCACTTACTATGTGCATTGTTTGGGTATTTCAAATGTCACAGTAGGTCTATTCAAACCCTACCTATGGACTCGGAGCCGCTGGGGACCTTTTTCATTGTCTTCTCCTGCCACTGGGTATTGTACTTCTCTAGGATTTTCTTCACCTCCTCCGGATCCTTGATGAACTTGTTGTCCTTTGTAATGAGGCTTCCGTCCATGGAGCCTAGAGACAGACAATAACTGGTTTGTTGCTATGAAATATTGGTAAAACAAGTCTACATTGGTGTAGTTAGGTCAGCAAACTTCTGTCAACTAAATGTACATGTATATTCAATAAAATGCATGAAAGCATCACTTGTCCTACACAATAATGTTACAAATAGTTAATATATATGGACGTTTTACCAATAACAATAAGAATAGCTGAATACAATCACTAATTCTAGACATTAGCATGGTGAAAGTTGTTGTTCTACCTGTGGATATTGTCCGCTGTCGCTTCTTCTCTGCGATGATCTTGTCTATAATGATGGCACGCTGTTCATCCTCAGGGTCCGGCTTCTTCTCGATTGGCTGGTTGTCTTCTAGCGGCCGGAAGAGGGCGCCACAGGCCACGCCATTAAGAACGATACCTAGAACAAAATGCTTGCATATGCATGCACTGATTCAGTTGCAGATACAGGATCTATCATGATTTGGGGGCAAGAAACTCCAAACCTGCATCAGCCCCGCCCAAGACCTGGTTCGGAAAATAACTTAGACACAACAAACATTGTAGGGTAATGTTGAGGGGGGCGGGGTGCTGGATATGCCACTTTTATCATAAAACGGCATTTTTCTATATTCAAGTGAAACTGCTTGGTCAAGAAAAGCTTTTCTTGACAGCTTCTGCATGAGCTATGCAGTCACATATTGCTTTGATTACTTCCCTTCGGCACAAGTGCACTTAAATTTGACACTTCCTTGAGTATGAATCTTTCTGCACTCAAATTCGGTTATCTTGAACTTCATACACATGGAGCGTGACCAGGACATAAACAAGCTCAAATTCTAATCGAACATGTCATATCAGCACGCCCAAAGATATCTCAAATAACTACCGCAGTGCTGCACGAAAAGCTGGTGTCAATTGTTACCTGCGATGATCCACTGAGTGCCCTTCCAGCCGTAGTTGTCCATCAGCATGCGCGTGAACGGACCGAAGATGAACGTGCCGATACCACTTCCGCAAACAGCCACGCCTGAAAACAGAGTGCCGTACATGACATACGTTGGTTGTAAGACGAGGTCACTTCTTGCCTGGGGGCACATTGAGGGGCGGAGGGAGATGTTGTAGCTCACGTGTTGGTGTCAGTTGCGAACACACAGGCGTGTATATAACATTTAAGTTTCCATGTATACATATGTACAGACATATGTACGACGTGCTAGGCATGTTGTAATAGATGAGGTATGATTTGATAATTTCTGGGCAATCGGGTCACCAAATAAGGTGCAGCAGAGAGACAATTGATGCCTGTGTGTCTATTGTTCTATGCCTTTGCAATGTGTGATACTTTAATTTTAAAAAAAAGACTCATCTATCATATGAAATCCCTTCTTATTAAAAAAAGTACCGTCCCCTCTACGAGTTAGGCGGGTGCTGCTGTTAATCGAACTCCACTAGACTGACGTTAAATACCACAGGTACAGATGAACCTCATAATTATATCGTATGGGCATATATTTCAGGTACTTTAACAAACAAATATATTATCAAAGATGATGTCATCCAAGCCTTGAGCACCTAGTACATACACATCGACATCTACACAAGGTTGTACCTTAATATTTATGTTAACTGATCAAGGTTTTCTCAATAAATCAAGGTTAATTTTAGACTACCCAGAAAGCGAGATAGTTATAGAAATAACAATGACATTACCTGTGGCAAGTGCTCTCTTCTTGTCAAAGTAGTATCCGACAATGACGATAGATGGCAGGTACATCAAGCCGAACCCAATACCTGGAAGCACGTGTAAGATGTAAATCAGTGATCGGTCAACTCTTTGATTATGTTACACAAGGATGGGGTTGATGTGGGAGGTGGGAAAATGCTGTAAAATGTGGGATCTGGGAGGAAAGGGGCAAAAATTTGAGGGATGTACGAAATAAGACTACAAAGAAGTGGCCGGTTCCAGTGTAACTAAATTTTTCATAAGACTGTTCTACACCACAATACATAGCAGATTAAGTAACAATTACTACACTGAACGCTTAGATATACACTCAGCTCAACACATAACTATATGCCATTTAATTTGATTTTGAATATATTTCAATAAAAATCTAAAACTAATCTATATTAGCAAAAATAAACAAAAAAGTACAGATAAGACAAGCGCAACAACAATAAACACAAAACATAAGTCCATAATCTAGATCAAGAGTGAAATGAAACATAATATTTGTCTTGTGAAGATAACACTAAATATAATTACAAATATGTCACAAAGACCACAGTACTTGTATTTGGCACATAAAACCGTCATTATAAGTGGTATGAATTGGATAGTTTATGACCAAGTGATATTGCTTTGTAGTTGTGGGTCACACCCATGATTTATTAGATCCAGGGTTTGTAAATTACATGAACGTGATAATGACAGGTTTAATGGCAAATCCAAAGAAATGAAATATTTTGGTGTGGCAGTGAAGCATACACGCCCCACCCCACCCCCCCCCCCCCACCCCACACCACCACACACACACACTTCCCGGAGGTGCCTATGGGGTTCTCTAACGACGTAGATAGTAATGAATTACTGGGTATGAGTAATTATAACTTGAAAAATAAAGCTTCAATTGTTGTGCCTTGGTGGTGTAGTATCCACGTGTGCAAAGAAGTGGCATAACCACACCATGACAGGTCCATGACAACGTGCGCATTCGTGAATAGTTAGAAATAAACACAAGCCTCGATTGAAAAAATACAGCAGCATTATAAAAGTATGTTTTCTTCTCTATTGTTGGACATGTGGTAAACACAACAGCCTATTTACCAAAACGCCTGTTGTTTATTATCTTGTCAGTATTACCATGTGGCTAATTAACATAATCTATGTGCTATCACCTGATCGAAAATATCAGCTGATTTACTGTTATATTTCTATACCTACAGCTGTCAATCGGTCAAGATGATTTAATTCAAACTGAACACAACTATCTATTTCATTTTATTGAAATGACATTCCGAGTGGTACAGAGCAGACCTGCATTGTCATCCCAAAAGAACGTGTAGCATTCAATGAATAAAGTAAAAATCTATCAATATTCATATTTAATGGCACAGTTTATAACTTATATTTTAAGGAGATTCATGGTACCTGGACTAAACCTGATCATAATAATGTTAGTGCTGATAACATATTTGATTGATTTTGATAATAAGGTCATTGTGCAAACAAGTACAAAACAGATCGGTTTCAAATGCCATGTTAATAAGATGGATGGCCTTACATATGTATAGCTCCAATGGTCCATTCAAAAATATTTTGACCAGACGCGGTCTATTCCACCCAAACCAAACACCGTAACCCACGAAGCCAGTGGAAAACTTCATGTTCTCGAATTGGGGACAGAGTGGATAGTTACACATTAAAATTCCGTCGATGAAACTATGCCTAAAACTCATATAGTACGTGAGCATTTAATTTAGATGAGAGCACCCACAAACACACATCCCATTAGCCCCATCCTTCCCCTCACGAAAAAAAAATCAACTTACCTCCCATGACGCCGTAGGTGAAGATGAGCACGCTGACGTTGGGTGAGAAGGTGCAGATGAAGAAGGAGAAGGAGGCGAGAATAGAGCCTACGATGGTGACGGCGCGGCAGCCGAAGTGGTTGGCCAGCGCGCTCACCACGGGACCTGGAAATAAACGCGGAGACGTCTGATTCACATGTTGCTTGTTCATGTCAGGGTGCGTGTGGTACAGGTTATCAGGGTATGTGCTCCAGTTCGTCTAGAGGTGCATGTAGAACAAGAGAACTGTGGTAGAGATCACATAGCATGGGCGTATACTTTTCGTTATTCACAGATGATCAAATGCTTTATCACTAGGTCTACTTGGGCCATTACTAGAGACACTCAATGTGTATTCAAAGTCACAATAAACTACCGATCTCCAACAAAAATATCATACTTTCTATGCATATGGTGTGACCAATTTCCTAGAATACTCATCAAACATGATCACTTTCATTATGAGCAAACATACAAATTCACAATCAACAATAATGCCATACAGCAGGACTAACTTCATTTGGCTTCTATAGAGATAGAGAGATTGTCTCATTATGGAGGTTTACAGTGGTGTGTCTACATAGATCCTTGGATCTGTGATAAATAGTCCTATTATATAAGGCATCTTTATAGAAGTTTTCCTAATCGGAGGTTCTACTGTACACGGACAGCACGCAGAAAGCGCCGCACTCACCCATCATGAGGTACATGCCGGGCACGAGCGAGCCCACCCACGCCGTCTTGCCCTTGCTCTCGCCGTAGTAGTCGAGCAGCTCGAGGTAGAGCACGCCGAAGCTGAAGCAGACGCCGTCCACGATGATGTTACAGAGGAGGGAGGCGGCCACCACCACCCAGCCGTAGCCGCCGTCCAGGGGCAGCGGCGGCGACACCGGCCCAAGGTCGTCGTCGTCAAAGTCATCACCTGCAAGTGACTCTGGTAATTGATGTGTTTGTTCATTTGGATCACGGTAATGGGGGTGGGGGGGGGGGGGGCTGAAGTCAATGTAAAGTCAACTGAGTGTATATATATAGTATACTATACATTAATACATTACACTACAAACATGTACATCATAAAGCAAGGCACTGACTTAAATTGAACTAGCACTATTGAAAGACTACTTGATTATGGAAACGCTGCTGTCAAATCAAGTATATTATATTTTATTTTTCAAGGACGTATGTCAGGTCCTGGTATCGAGTATGAACTAATGGTATGATCTGGCTCTATCTAGCTACCTTTTTTGTAATAAGTTTGTATTGGCAATAAAACATGTATGCAAATTTAAACAAATGTTAGGGTGCTATGTACACGTATGAATTTAAGGACGTAGCACATGATCTGTGGTTTTCTTAAATCTAATCTGGTTCTATCTAGGTACGCCATAGCTTATCACAAGATTATGGAAAGTCTACCTTTTTAAAAAATCTATCATATAAATATTTCTAACAGTACGTGGAAGACAGTCCATTAACCCCCAACCCACCTCTCTCGGCATCACGCTTATTGTCTGCTGGATTTTCACACTCGGACGCCGTCATTGTGATCTACGTTGTTTGAGGCTGCTCGTGCTATCTGGGATGCTGCTCTAGGCGCAATGGTGTCTCCTTTGCAGTCCTCCACACTTTAGGCGTCCATGCTGAGATTCTGTGGGGCAAAAACAATTGTAGATAGTGGATGAGTAATTGGTAAGCAATCTGCATTTTTGAGTAAAAGCATGAAACTTGGTGTGAGTAGGTTTTGAACCGTGGCAATTAACATCATATATGGTCCAAACTGATATCAGGTCATTTAAGATCCAAATTCTGATTCGCGCAAGAAGGAAATAATGTCAACTACAACAGATATTATATACCAGTTACTTAGATATCACGATTTATCAACTTGTTTTATCAACTATTTACCAACTATTAAAAGTGGTGATTTTTCAAGGTGCTTGTGAATGAAAAATCAAACCACAAAGAATGTTTTATTGTAATTGCTGTGTGTACTTTCAAAAGTAGGACGTTCAAAATCCCTTTGAAGCCATTTATCAAACTTGACTCAAGCATAATTAGATTTTATAACTGTAAGTGTAAAGGCGTAACTGCAATTAGAGGCTATCACCAGCTGCATAAACTGGTAAACAAAAATACTTGACTAGTCGTCACATCTAAAACATGTCACACACTTTAAGGATTACAACCAGGAATCAACATTGAATTCTATTATTATTGCTGCCACTTACTTATAATGATAGTCAAAATAAACAGATAGATATAGATAACAATACTAAATAGATGACAGTGTCATTCTAAGCATCCCTGTCAGTTCAAGTACACGATACACTTAATTATTTCTCATTCTCATAAGGCATAAAAGCAAGAATGGCTGAAATTTTTCTCAAACCTCTTGAAACACCCGTTTGCTAACAAAGCAATTACATGTAAGCGGCCCCGATATAAACGTGGTATACAAATGTATACCAGACCCGGATCTCTATTGTACTCTCAGACAATTACAAGTAAATTTTCCCAATATGAAATCGCTTATTTCAATAAACACAAAAGAGAATTGATAGATGGTTATGCCATTGTTAACCCAGATATCCACCAGATAATCCACAATCAGAGGCTGTGGCGGCAGCGTCTGTCGGTGTGCCTGCACTTTGTATCTCATGATGTGTTAAGAACAGTAACACTGGCACATTAATATATACTTTAAGATTAACCTATTATATAATTAGGCATTGTAAGACCTTCCCATTGTGTTATTAATTTCCTTGTGCCAGCAATATATTTATGAAATATGAGTTCAACAGCGAGCTATGGGAATACCCTGATTTTCCGTTGCAAATGACACTTTAGAATTAGAATTAATGATCTATAACCGCGATTGATGATGATGGTTTCAAGGATGTTGTGATCTTTGTCAAAACTCTTATTGGAAGTGTGTTTTAATCTAAAATATCATTAGCTGTATACGCTTCTACACAAGTCTGTTCCTGGGTATGTATGTATGCGGGATGTTTTAATGTTGTTGTTTTTTGTTTGTTTTTTGTTTTTTTATTATTTTTTTATCATTATTATTTTGGGGGTGGGGGAGTGTCGGGATGTCGGCCAAGGCCTCGTGATTTATACATGTTTTTGTTTTTTTCATTTTACTATTCAAGGTTCAAACCAAAGATCTCCTTTACCCTTAAAACTGTAGCTCTCGCCTTCATTGCAAAAAAGCCAGCTACAACTAAATTTGTCCTCCTGTGAATGCCTATCTTTGTAATTGTACCATATGCAGTCCCAAGTATTGCAAACCTTTTAACGTTTCTCTCATCGATACAACTGGTTACAAGCGACAAACCCTAAGACTCATGCACAACATCCTCCCAGCCACTCACGGCCCTAGTCTAACCAAGAATATTGGGGGGAAACACGAGATAAAAAAGCAGTGTTCCCCCCCAAAAAAGTCAATGTTCGACTTTATATTATCAGATTGTTATTTGAACATTTAACTGTTCAGTACACAACGGATGAATCCCCGACATGAACTAACAGACAATTGACCCAGATATGTGTGATATGGCAGTGATCTATGCATATCATATGCATATTAATTATCAGTATTTTATATGGCATTACTGCCACAAGGCCATCTGCGCATTTGCACGCCTCCATTTTGACAAGCACTTGTTGGGGCCTTCTGATTGGCCCATCTGAGAACACACCTCCTAGCACTCAATGACGTAATTGCCAAGGTTCGCGGTACTTAGATATACTAGATAAGAGTCAAGTGCTACTTACGGTTTAGCAAACGACCACAGCACGGTACTAGTCAGTTGTAGTTCATTGTTGTGGTGATAACTGGCACTTTTAGTGTGAATCCAGCACGTTTTAGGCTCTCATCATATTAAAACAAAGTGGCTTACACACAACGTCATTTTATTGCACACGTCATGTACACTGATTGGTTGACATATTGAGATGGATGTAAAAACTGTCTTCATCTATTAAGGCCAGTTGCATCAAATGGGTACTTATGTTCACAATATAGCACTCAACTTCATAGGGCATTCATATTGTTTCACGAGCCGATATTATGTAGAGTGCAAAACATAGGCCTCTCCCACAAACAGATGTTGAAATTCATAATTAGATATTTTCCCAGAACATCTACGGTCCCCAATCCACTGAGTGCATATACACCCATCCCTCATGGGTCTATGTTCGCACTTCACACACCATATGTTTGGCATTCTAAACACATTCTTGAGTTTTACATCGTATTTGATCATTCAACATTGATTTGAAACATTATCTGAAAACCATCATAAGTAATGTGACGTAGGATGTGTAATAAACATTCACGTTCGTAGATGTATGTATTGTCACCAATGTGCAGCTTTATATAATACCAAATCATCTATATCTAGCGTATGACACATTCCGACACAATCAAATATAATACATGCATTGAGATACAAAAATGATATGATTATTTCTAGATATGAACGTGGCAAAACGCTAGACTGACTTCTTGCACTTGGTCCTGGACCCTCAACAAACCACTTGGCGTGAACAAAGACAGTTTTGTCCAAACCGCAGATCACATTTTCCAGTCCTTATTGTCCTGCCATCACTTGCCCCTCTAACCATAGCAATGTGCCATCGCATTTTAAGCATTTGTTTTACTGTGGTGCAACAGACTTAATCAGACCAAGGTATAACTTGTAGATTGCACATATTGACAGCGGTCATAGAAGGACCGTTTTGTTACAAGAGTTGAAAAAAGTACGGGCCATTGAAAGTCATTTTACCTCTGTGTTCATTTAATAAGTAATACTTGTAAGAAGTCATTTTACCACCACGGAACAAGAGCAGAAACATAAAGGTTCACTGGAAACTGAATAAGGGAACTCAAATTTTCAATTGCAGCAGCACTTGAAGTGTAAACCATTACAATAGCATTTACACCTTCAAACTTTCAACAGTAGCAGCACTTGAAGTGTAAAGGATTGCAATAGAATAGCATTCACACCATCACATTTGCAGTTACGAGACTGTCCCTGGAGGATCTTACCCGGTATTAGAACCAATCTGCCTCAGTGTTGCACTGATTACAGAGGCTAAGCGTGCCGCTTTGTCACTTCAGCTTAATGACGTACACTGCAACCTACATCATTGGCTGCATTATTATATGAGCAGCATGTGCAATGTAAACAGCTCAAAATGCTGTAAAATGTGCACTAGAGAATTTGTCTAATGCACCGCAGGCAGGAACGATGATACCACTAGACGGGCGAGGGTCATGAGAGGTTGCCTTTGTCGGGTCCGTTGCTTTGTGATTTCCATTGTCCACCAGCAATATACTCTTGACCAAGTGGTGTCCATATGTTGTATGCAGATAAGACAAGTGTAACCATATGCAACTGCGTGTGTGTCAAATACCACTTGAACGCTGCTGCCGTCATTCAAATGTCATATGGATTGGAACTGTGTCCTTTCTAGTATGTAAATTGCTACGACCGTTCATTAGAACACAATGTGGATCTTATGCACTTGCCGGGAGAGGCAGACGAATTGTTCAAGGATTAGTGTTTTGGAATGTTAATCTGGTGCTATTATCAAGACAGGTGTTCCCTGATTAGTCAGTGATCTTATCACACACAAATAAGTTGAAACTATACTGATGTAGAGTTTTATTGTTAAGCCATATGTGTCTGAATCACCTTGTCACCTTCTCACTGAGAATTAGCTTACCTCATATTTGCGGAATGTCTGTTATAGAACATTCACATACAGCTGGTAATGTCGAAGAAGATATTTTAGTGCAAATAAAGATCTCCAAATATAGCGCTGTTTAGTCCGTACTTGAAATTTGGTTCAATTATTTAGAAATGAGATTTCATAACGTCCGCATTCATTGAATGATGTACCTATGTCAAGATGTTTTAGAAGAGATATGAATGTGTTATGTGCTTATCTCCATATAGATTCAAGAACACATTTTACTGGCCTACAATACGAGACGAATATAGTGTTCTGAATTCGTCAAATTATAACAATAATGTCCGTATATATACGCACAGATCAGTTTTCTAGAAAAGACGGGTGATTTTTTTTTTTAATTTGATTTGGGGGAGGGGGGCTTGAGGTGGAGAATAGCTGGGGACGTCATGAGATTTGTATAACTGAGCCCGAGAGTGGGCAACGCAGCCTCATGCCATAAAATGTATCTGCCAGTCTTAATTTTACTACATAGGGCTTACCATTTATCACGCCCATGCAGGAGGTATTAAATATGAAAGTATTATTTTGTTCGTTCATAACTGAAGTACATCAAAGTCCGTCTTAATGTACCACTGGCAGTTCCAGATTTTTAAGGGGGATGTGGGGTCACAACAAAGGGATGGCATGGGTTTCATACGCAGCATTTATTAGCGGAAACGCGGAAACACATAAAACCATAGAAATGAATTATCTTTATGGGAGCATTGAGGGCGCACGCCCCCTACCCCACCCCTGGATCTCTCTGTGATGGAGTAGAAAGTGAAGACCTAGAAAATACGAGAGTGCAGTAGACCATGGCTACCATGAATTATGTGGAAGACATACATGCCAAATACATTGTACATGTAAATCCGGAATCGCAGCAGGATTTTATGTTACGTGAGAGAAGACACGTAATCGTGCACGTACTTAGCATGTTTACATCATTGGTGAGATTGGAATGTACATGTACAAAGCACTTGATTACTGTCGATTGACTTAGATAACTTAATATCTAAGAGCTTGTGAATAATATACTGACCACCGTTTGTCAGATCTGATGAGGCACAGTCATACTGTATTTGTAGCTAACAAAATATGATTTACATGTACACGCGACTGGCTGACTTTGGTTGTAAACCATGTCAGATCCACGTGGGACCTGAGCGGAGGCAGTGAATACGTATGTGGTCCTCGGTTGTGCAGTGGTTAGAACGCCTGACTTTCATACGTGATTTGCCCGCTTTGTGAGTTCGGGGCCCGTCCACGGCAGACTTAATTTTTTGGTGTCGCCAAACACTTACGTCGAACGTCTGCCACTCCATTGCCCATTCCACGCAGTGTGTCACCACTACTAGACGCTGGCGACACCAAGCATGAGGTTCGGAAGCCTCGTTAAAAGGCTTACCCCAATGTAGAGGACTGTCCCCATCTGCACGCATAAGATCTTACCTAGCTTCAAAACAATAGCTAGTGTGATCCATCCACCCCTGAGACTCAGTTGGTTATCATTTGCCTCCTTTTGCTATAAACATCGGAAAGTAGATAGCTGCAGCTGCAGTATCTATACAAACAAAAACAAAAGAGGATGTCCTGTGTAACCACACCCAAAAAGTGGAAGACATAATGAATAGACATATAGAAGTGCATGTATAATGATACAGCAACCTACACTGGCAGGAAAGAGATGGCATAGCCTCAGAATTTCATGGGTTTCGTATGCGCGAAGGCTCACAGAGTTGGGAAAACACACACAAGAAAAGGATTTTTTTAGGGATGGGGGAGGCGGATGCAAATGGTGGATCTGCCTACGACCTATGTATCTCTTGCTCCGCTTCACATTTCCCTTCTCCCACCCCGATTAGGTGCTTTTATATGAACGTCATGCCATCAATCATGACGACTGAAATGGTGCAATTTGTTTTCACATGTATATCCAAAATCACAACGTCATTAACATAATAAATGCTAATTGTATGCTAATTGAAACATTGCTTTCTTTCACTATCAAAAAGGCAAGTTATCGGCAAAAAACGTAAAACAATGTAAATATCATATAAAAAGGTGTCTAAAATCTCAAATAATTATGTGTTATGTTGGTGGGTGTCACATAGTAAACAAAATAGAATTTGAGTTAAAATTGTCTTTCCCATTGCGGTATATATGTACTGCAACTACATAGGAGTACGAAAGTACATTAATTGCTTTCACTTCATATTTATGTAATCTATTTCCGTTCAAATTAACGATTAATACAATACGAATATTTATGGTACTGTTCAGAGTTTAGGGTCAATGGTATGTAATAATTATACGAGTGTGTGCGTGTTGCGGTATCGTTTCTCATGCTTTGATACATGTGCGCGCAGAATCACAAATGTAAAGTGATAACAATTATTATTAAAGATTCAGTATCAGACTCCAGTATGATTTACACCGTTGAGAATATAAAAGGGAAATTGACCATACCTTAATCCAGTTGTTCGGCTCAATGTGCTTTTTGGAGTAAAAGGGCCTTCCCTTGTAAATCCAGCTAGATTTATCCCCACTCAACTAAGTTGACCTTAAACTGCTCTCATACTCCCAACGAAGGGCATAAGGACTTCACGGATTTGAGTCCAAATGAAATATAGTCCGTTGTAGTCAGCGTGGTTCTGAATATGCAAATTAGACGATGATAAGCCCCGTTTTCTGATAATAGGTTCAGTATCTTGAAAATTATCAATTGGTTGCTATCAGATTTCGTCCAAAAGTCAACAATAGACCTGCGTTGACACTAATTGTCATCCGATGGGACCATACCCACTCGGTTTAAGTGTTGCAATAATGAATCACAATTGGCATTTAATTCTTGGCACACATCGCATTAGCAGCATCAATCGAATGCGCATGTGCCCTACAAAGATCGCTTTCAACTGACTGAGTGCACGGGTTTAGTGCACGCGGGGTTCTGACTAGCGTCCGTATCCACAGTGAGAGCGCAGGACGGTTTGGATGGGGCAGACCCTGGAACGGTATTTATGGGCAGAGCTCCGTGTTGAACTCTGATCCGGCTTATTGTATGCAACAGCTTATCTGCCACTCATACATCCTCGATGTTATAAAAACTGGCCAGCTGCTGATAAAGGATGATAATATGTTAATGTGCCCCAGTTTCTTTGCGATGCGTAAATGGGTAGATGTATAGATTGTTCTTTTCAAACGTATGATCTTATGCCTTTTAAAATTCCCTTCAACTGATAAGAAGAAGTAGTTGACAATCTCACAAGGTGTGTGGCAAAAACTTTAGCTGTGCAATCGTCTGCCCTATCGTGCTCGTCAAAGTACTTTTACTATTGTTATAGCATTATTTTCTTTCACCTCTTGTTTTATCTTGGAAATAAAGAAATGCACTTTAACTTGCCATGTTCCTGCACGCAATTGGACAATAAAGTGTAGGTTTTTAATACAATACATACTCTGGCAGAGCTAATCACTTATATGAACACGTATAGAGATATAGTTGCTGGGTCAGAGATATAGAGATAATGCTGCTGACCCTTGATAGGAATATACATGATACCTTAAAAACGGCTACCTCACGTGAACTAAATACATTATTATCCCCCAAGAGTAGATACGTTGTCACATAAAACATATTCGAGTACAGTAAGCCAGTTACATTGGTGATCGAATACGGGCCGACTCTTGTTACTATACAAAGTGCAATGTCGTGTAGCCTGCACTGGCCCTGTAAAAGCTGGGTGGGTAGTTTTAGTGCTGTAGGGTCAGGGTGAAGCAAACGGCAATGACTGGTACTAGCTAATTGATTTTGGACACAAAGCATTCGATAGACATCTTGCTCCCGATGGTCCTGGTCACATGACCTACATCGTTAAAGTGCAATGGATAACTATAATGCAATTACTGTGGTCATTGATTCCCGCCATTGTTATATAAGCCTGCAAAGGAAGGACCACGCATGGGTCTATTTTCCCCATTTATGATATGATTCTAGAAAACACGTTTCAATCAATGTCATTTTCAGTGACCATGTGAGTGTGTGTGTGACCACGGCTTTACGAGAACAGTGTGGTGTTTTGATTTTAGGAGTTAGAAACAAAACACCAGACTCAGACCCAACACACGTCAGATTAAAATGTCATATTGAGTGGTCGGTACGTGGGTGGGTGAAACAGCTACACAAGAACGCATTGTCATTGAGCAGAGTTTCTGTGCCCTGGTTTTGTGACGGTCTGTATGTTTAACTAAAAGAGTTTTATTGATCGGCGGAAGGGGGCAAAAAGACACATCCGTGTATCAATTGGTTAAGGTTTTCCCAAGTCTATTAGAGATGTAGATTCCATTGTCACTGATTTAATAGGGTTCGATTTCACGATTGTCGCCTAGTTTTAACTAGATCTAGCTCCATTCACTGAGCATAATACCATTCCCATTTGCGTGTTAATCATCAAAACCTTCATATGCCATGTAAAAGCTTGTGTAATTGACAAAGGATTCTCTTTTCAGTTATCCGCGTTAACGCTAAAGGACAGCAGGATAATTTTGAATTTGTTCTTTATGTTTATACGTTACTGATAGTAACCTATCTTTAATATTGTGTATCTATTAAGAAAGCTGGCGTTCTTGCACCGGTGTGGTTGGATAAGATAGTGAATCTCAATAAATACCACATTAGGAATAGAGCACATTTTTCATGTATTCAGCAGGATATCTTCAACAACTCATGTGCAGCAAACTATTGAGAAAAATGCCAAAGGAGAATGCGCACACTGAATGAGATAGCCGTAAAGCCGACTGCCCTTGTCCTTACTGTTTCTCTCAACTGGATAGGACGGGTAACTTCCACTCAATGCAACAACACCTGGCTCATTACTACTGTTATATTTGCTTCACGTTCAACAGTGTCCCTATAGTCAGATTAATTGCTTGTCGAGCTAGTTTGCACACCTACTGTGGTGAAGCTGCTGCCCATTAGAAGCACTCTACATAGACATTTGAATTAACAATAAGGATGAAGAAATCCACCTACAAATGGATGCTGACCAGACGAGAGCTGTACACGCTGCTGTACGTCACCATGGCCGTGTGCATCATGAGCGTGTACGCCCTCCTCCTGCTGCTACCCGCCGCCTACCCCGGCCCAAGCCCGTCAGAGCAGTTCCAGCTGCGGCCCCTGGACGTGGGCACGTGGCACCGGCCGGCGGACAGACGATACTGCTACCGCTTCCGTGAGAAATTTTTCTTGTATTTGATTTCAGTACTTTTGAGTACTATGAAGTGTGTCCCAGTAAACAGAATCATTGCGTGCCGTGCTGGTATATACAGTACTGTATTACCCAGCACTAGCGCTGACAAGTCCATGTTTCATAAGCGCACGATAATTTTCTTTCTACTCAAAATCATTGAGATTCACCAGAAATTCTAACATCTGTCATTTTCTATTATCTAGTTTGAAATCAAATATTTACATGGTCACTGTTCTTCATACATGTCCCTTCCAGTTTTACATTCTTCAAAACTGTGATACTGAACCTCAATACTAGTCCCTGCATAGACGATTCACCTCGTTCTTTTCACCAGGAGCATACCAGTTCTACATCTGCACGTACCCTCCCGGGGCTGACGAGGTGGTGTCGGCCACGCTTGCGGGCGGGGGACCTCTGGGAGGCCCGCGCCGTGGACGCCATGCTGGGCTGGCTGCGCCGGGACCCGACACTGGCGCTGATAGACGTGGGCGCCAACCTTGGCGTGTACAGTCTGGCTGCGGCCGCGGCGGGTGCGGACGTGCTGGCTGTGGAGCCACTACGCGGTGAGTGACGGAGCGAATGGTAGTGGTTTTGATGGGGGATATCTTTGAAATGGAGTAGTGCATAGGCAGAAGCAGTGCCCCCCCCCCCGCTTTCCCCACCACAATGCTTCATTTTCATTTTTATAGGGTATTGTACATGTCCACCGTCGACGGAGCGTAGGAAGCCCATCAAATCCCTTAAGTGTCCCCCCCCCCCACCACCACCACCCCACTTTTCCAAAAACCTGGACCTGCCATTGGTAGTGCATATTTAGAATATTGCTGTGCATGAGATTTTTTGGAAGAGTGGACCTGAGTGGTGGATTTTTGTGGGGTGTGGGGTTAGTGCGTAAAATGTGTTTGTGGGTGAATGTATATGGTGAGTATGTTTCTGCACGTTAGCATTGGTCTGGTCCGTACATGCATACATCGAATGTACAAATGAGCTTAGATAGTAAATGCGTGAATTTGTATCAACAAACAAAGACACTTCCTGATGTGTTCTTATTCATTCGAACTCACTGAAACACATCGGTGTGAACCAATGCGTGTATACTTGTAGATTTTTATCAAGTGATTTCGATTATGTTTAGTCCATAGCGATTCCTCTTGAACACAATCAGGGTGAATAATAAAGATGGTAATCACATTACATTAAGGGGCGATCAACACCGTAATGAAATTACACTAGCTGAATGTGATAATCCTGATATGTCAATTTCAATTTCCCCCTCCATCCGCAGCGCACCTGTCGCTGCTGCGCGCCTCCTTGTCGCTGTCGCACCTCGAGCCGCGCGTCACTGTGCTGCCGTACGCCGTGTCCGGGCAGCGCGCAAACGTGTGAGTACGGACGGGGCCCTGGAGGACATATCTACAGATATTCATGTACTGACAGTGTTGTGTTGTGAAAAGATGAATTAACTATGTATCGCTGTGTGTTGCAACACGATGAACACATGCAAGGAAATCCTGACACCATGGGGCTACCTGTATTGAAAGATGAAGAATATATTGGTGTGGTAGGGTGCTCTTTGTGTGGTGAACATATGCCTAGTGAACTTTTGAAACTGACAAATATTTTAGGAACATATCAAATAAATATAGCATATTTTTCTATATAGTCGTAGCATAGCAATTATATGTAATAATTCTATTTGTACACAATTTTATCATTCTGCGGCTTCTCCAACGGAGATGTAATCATGACTAGTGAGTAAACAACCTGCAAAAAGGTCAGGAGCACCAGGGATATCTACAGTTACTGCATGCTTTCCAAGTAGTCTCAAATCACCATCCACGTTTCCAGCACCCTGGCCACGGACACGGCTAACCGCGGCGCGACCCGCGTGGTGTCTGCCGGCGGGCCGGCCCGGGGGCTGTGCGTGGACTCGGCCAGCACGGCGTGCGCGGCCGCCGCCGCCGTCACGCTGGACGACCTGCTGCTGCTGCCCGGCGGCTTCTCGCGCTTCAACCACAGCGTGCTCAAGGTAGGGAGGGTGTGCATGGTGGGTGATATGCCTGTCGGCGCAGGTTTATGCGTGTAATCTAGAACATTCATGGTGATTCTATCTCGTCTTATATGTTTATTTTGTGCTTCCCTAACCGAATGGTTGGAATGGACTAAACAGTTGGACTTTGATAACCAGAATATCGTGGATTCGATTCCTCTCGGTCGGGTCTGATGATAATGTTGAGCAAACTTACAGGCGAGTACAGGTTGCACACTGCTCCGTGGTATCTACACGTATAATATGTACAGGTCAGGCGAGTGAACGCAAATGTGGGTGATAAGCGCGTGTGCACAACATCAGTGCTGTGTACAGCCAGTGCTGTATGCTCTACAGGGAGCTGAGAAAGATATAGTGTGACAAGAACGCCAATGACCTGGTGTAGATGTAAAGTCGCTTTACGAAAACGGGATTAAATTTGTTCATTGTCGAATCTGTAAATTGGGCAAGTTTAATGTGCCATTTCAGGTGGCGGGAGGGGGGGCTTGGGACCTCCCAGCAATCTAGCAATCTGTGAATATGGTATAATGCGCAGGAGGGTATCCTTGTACACGTTTCCCTCTTTCCCTCCAGGTGGACATCGAGGGTCACGAGGTGGAGACGCTGCAGGCGGGCCGCCGCTTCTGGGAGGAGGTCAGCGTGCCGGTCATCCTCATGGAGTGGGGGCTGGTGGGTAGTGCTCACGTCATCTACGCATGTTCCAGCTGTTAATAGTTTTTTGTCACGTTTTCACATGACGTTCATGCATTTAATTCACGAGTGTTTAGTGTTTAGAGGTAAGAATTCTAAACATGCGATAATTAGAAGTTGTGAATATTAACCTTTTTAACTAAAGTGTTAAAGAAAGTGCACAAGGCAACATAATTACATAATGCTCATGTATGCATGTTTACTCTATTTTACATGTACTTTACAATGTATACCTGCACCACACACTAGCACATTAACCAAACAAAACCCGTAAACCCGCCTTACACATAGACGATCATATGCGAATCTGTGCAACGCATGAATACGTTTTGGTCTGGTTGTCTACATGGGCGTATTGAGGCGACATTGAACGCCACACAGTAAAAATACTTGTTACACTGAGTTGCTGATGCAAACGTAGTGTTACTTATATGTGCGAATGATCTACGATCCCGAGACGGAGCATAACTATTTATAACGAACCTAAACTAACCAGTATATTTGTTAACAAATGTTTAATATATTCAAAATTTTTACACGAATTTGCCAATTTGTCATAGCACAGGGAGCTACGTGAACGGATTACACAGCTTAAAACCCGCTTTTACACTTGAGCGATCATGAGCGAACCCGTGCAACGCATCTGCACGTATTATGTCACGTCGTCAACTTGGGCGTATTGTGGCGGCATTGAACGTAGTAAAAATGCATGGTGCGACAAGTTGCTGAGGCAAACGAAGTGTTACTTATATGTGCGAATGTTCTGCGATCCGTAGACGCAGCATAACTATTTGAAGCAAACTTTAACCAAACTGAATGTTGGTTCAAAATTTTTGATCGTGTTCAAAATTTCCTGGCGAATATGCCAGTTCGCCAGTGCACGTAGAGCTATAGATGGAATGAGCTATAGCGTAAAGTGGGTTTAAACCAATGATATTCAACAAAATGCACTTGTAGCAGACACGTGTCGTTAAAGTGATGATCTCATTTCTTTTGTCTATTGCTTATACTTTAAATTGGAACAAACTGACAGCTATACACACCAACTCAATAACCGTTTCAAATGAACTTGCTGTTAAGAAAACAAACACGTACTATCTCTTCATTTGATCCCCGTTCGCTGCTCCAGATCCCGGATCAGGTGCGGAGCCGCCGGTTGTCCCGCCGCCAGGTGCTCGACTTCGTAGAGTTCATGGAGCGGCTGGGATACCGGGCGCGCGGCTGGGACGGCGGCGGCGGGAACAGACTCGCCACTTCCGGCTTCATGGACTGGGGCATGGACATTATATGGGCCAAGGACAGCTTCAGTCTCGGTCTGGATCAGCCAGAGTCTAACACCGCTAGCTAAATAGCTTGCTAGCGGTCTGTACACTGAGATCCACCAACGGGATGGAGACTACTTCAGTCTGGACGTCGGACGTGTGCAAGAATGCAAATTGCGGTGTGTGTGTGTGTGTGTGTGTGTGTGTGTGTGTGTGTGTGTGTGTGTGTGTGTGTGTGTGTGTGTGTGTGTGTGTGTGTGTGTGTGTGTGTGTGTGTGTGTGTCTTGTGTGTTATGTGGTAAACCTCTCGTCTAGAATAACTGCATATACTGCACATAAGAACAACTGCTTATGTAGCATAAATGGCATAATTACATTGTATTTGTGTATAACTACAAACAATGTGAAGAAACTAGTTCATGAATATATGTCTGTCATGGATTATGGGAAATGGAGTCTGAAAACAGTGGCGTGTGTTTCATTGTATAACCATTTGGTGATCCATATTCATTGAGCGCTGCCGGATAAAACCGGTTACCGGTCTGTGCGTTGATAGCGCCGACACCGGAACAGGACGGAGTTTGCTAAAACGTAATGTGACCTTTGTATAGTAGTTACAAGTCTAAGGAAAGATATTACATGTTATCAATCTTACACTCCTTGGTGTAAGTTACAATTGCCTGCTGTTATAAGTTAAAGCCCAGTCTAGTAGTCATGTTTGCAAAGAGCATTAAACAATCTCCGATAATTCTTAGTGTGCCGTAAGATATGCTGTGTGTATGTGTGTGTGTGGGGGGGGGTATACTTTTAAAAACCTGTCTGTACTAAACGTGTACAATTAACGTTCATTTTACTGATTGTAAGTAAATTGAATACTCAATATATTGTAGTAGATGTCTATATTTACAAAATATGTATTTCATTTTCTGGAAATATGCATATCCATTTTATTCAATACATAATGAACCCAAACGTAAATATATGAACACCGTTTTACGATTCGCTGCCTTTATTGAAGTGATTAATTGATTGTCCACATACGTACGACAATCTTACATGATCCAATACACAACCATTTTGTCGCACACACCAAGCATTACACAGTGAACTCAGTCTGTAACACTGTTTGCAAACAGCTTCATAATTTATATCAAATCATCACATAGATTTCTCCACGGTGCCAACCACGCGCAACGCTGTACTTCAACTCATCGATTGCATTTATGATTGAATGGGTTTCGAATGTTCACAGACAATTATGACAAAAAAAACTCAGAGTGTTTTAAGACCCGGTTAGGGTGTGGTAGTGTCCACGTGCGCCAAACCCGAAACCCACCTCCTTGAACTACTTCTGATGCGGATGGTAATACATGCACGCCAATATCTAGTTTGGAGCACATAATGGAACAGACAACATCAACGTAGAATTCATGAGAGTTTAACCACTAGTTGCATCCACATATTTCGCTTCTTTAAGATTCTAACAAAAATGCAGGTGTGCTAAATTTATCAATCGCCCATCCCTATCCATTCTGTGAGGAAATAGTCCTCACTTGTGAAGGCCTGACTCAGAATGGAGTTCTTTCTGTAGGGCTCGTCATAATATACAACGTCTCCGCCTGCAAGCCACCCGGCCCACCAACTGAACGTCCCGACCGTTATCACAGTATGATTGCATTGTGACAGCAATGCCAAGTCGAACCCTTCAGAGTAACCCCTTGAAAAGACTACATTGTCCTGCTTAAATACGGTTTGAGACTCACACCATGCAATGTCATCACTGCACACTATGAACAGTACATTTGGGTACTTGTCTCTATAGTATTGCAGTGCTTTCTCAAGGAAAGAGATAGGCGCGGCTTTGAATCCGTTGGTGTGCAACGCACTATCCTCCGCAATATCGCCTCTTCTTACGTGAACACCGATAAAAGTAGGCGTACCAACTACACTGACTACTTTTCTAGAAGCTTCTAGTAAGAATTTAGAAGAAGCTCTCAAAAATACGTCATGAAATTTCAATATCCGCCGAATATCAATCTCATACTTTTGAAAGTACTTCCAACTTTGGGTGTAGGATGTTATTACAGTATCTGCAAAAGGCAAGTCTTCAGTTTTGGAATCATATGATGCAAATGGCACATGGTAGTTGTATATCACTTTAGGAATTTCACACACGCCAAAAGATGTAGAAGATGTATCGAACACTTCCCAGATTAGATATGCCAGTTTTGGTGTTACATAAAACTCCCTTTCATTGGTTCGTGCAATACCAAGAGCACCAATGAAATTGAAGATGCCATTTCCAAGTCGGCCCCTTCCATCGATCCAGAGTCTACGAGGGCTCCTGAAATTATGCCACAAAATAAATATAAAAGTAAAGTATATATTGTATTTGTACAAAGAAAACATAGCGTGAAAGTGAATACCGTACTTTTAAAATTTTAATGGAATATCTTCATTTAAAATATAGTATGGAATTTCGTACAGCGAATATCATTTAGATTGAGAAGGTGTAAACATGAGTTTTATGATATTTTTCTAAAACTCCATATGAAAGCATCCCTTCCTTCATAGATGATGCATTATCTGACTCGAAGGTATTGCGCCACGAAACAAAAGTGTTAACACCATTCCAGTGCCTCGGGATAGAGGGTTGTTGTTCAACTGTTCACTAACAGACAATCACTTTCAGCTCACTAGTTTACTACATGATCGGTTTTTACCACTTTGAGCGCTCCTGTGCCGGATCGATGGAGTGTCCATCCGGATCAAGACAGCGGCGTCCGTGGACCAACTTGGCCAGGTTATAGTGGAGGCGGGACGGGTACAGGGGCGCCACCACTAGCAGGGATCTACAACACAGAAAGAGGTATACCAGGAGCAAATCTAAAGGCTTGCTTATAGAATGGGAATCTGCAATCTTCTACTAATGAATTCTGGATGTTCAAATGAATCTGTTATAAAGTTTGTTAAGTATAGCAGCTGAAGTATAGTGTAGGGAGCGGATTGCAAGCGCAGGTTTCCCTTGGTGTGTTCTCTTTAGTACACGATACCGCACAAAAAATTATAGTAAACTTCAGTTTAAACATGTCTGTAAGAGAGAATACTATGTACATGGAGAAGCACATTTGAACATATGGTTTCGCCTGGGGTAGATCTATTACTTTTGCAACAGGAGGTCTATGGTTTGTAGTGTTCCACGTTGTTCTTGTAACCGTTTGTATTGAGAGTAAACATATCTAATGCAGATAGCTTTTAGTTGGGCAGCACACATTGTCCTAATGACACTTACCGGAAACCAATTAACAACAATACAGTTAAGGTAAGAGTTGTCTGCCATCGTATCCGCTTGGTTTTCATTTCTTATTCCTATTATACATTATTACGTTATACTACATGCAAGTGTTGTAAAACTAAAAACTAAAACCAAAAATATCTTCTTTTTCATTGTTTTACTTGTTTGTGTTAAAAAGGCGCTTTATGTTTTACATGGCAATACTCAAGTCAAACCATGCATGTTTGAATGAAAATCCATTCGATCCTTGGCAACACTGAAAATCATTACGGCCGAGCGGAACAAATCACATATGCATGAAACTGACGGAAAGAGTACAATAATACCTGTTTATGAATAAAGGGGGCGTGTGCTCATGTAGGCAGATCCAGGAAAGGGGGGGGCTTTCCCACCAAAATACTTCATTTTCGTAGGGTTTTCCGGATGTCCCCCATCAATCGTGCGTACGAAACCTATGAAATCCCTTAAGTGCACCTCCGCCCACCCACCCACCCAACTTTAAAAATAATCAGGGTCTGCTTAATAAATGTGCATAGTAATGAAATAAACAAATATAGTACTACCTTCCTTAAAATCATTGGCACTTATATATATAGTTAATTGTAAGATTAAGATATGGGGCTTCAACCATGAATGTTTGCTCAATGTCGCATACTGAGGTCGCATATTATTTACATTGCCCATGCTTAGATATATCACAACTTTCTAAAAATACGTGCCAGAAATTAAGTTCAAATAGTGTTAAATAACTACATTTTTTTCAAAGGGTGACGTCACGCAAGTGGTAGACCCCCACCCCAACCCCTTATCAACTTTCGTCATCTTTCGCTTTCGCTACACCCCCACCCCCACCCCCCTTTGGTGGGTGACGTGACGTCATTTGTGAACGATCCCTAACGGTGCCAGATCCATAATTAAATACAATAAGCCACTGATGGTTGAAATTGAATGAGTCAAATGACCGCGGTACATATTTATACCAGTTTAACATCTAAATTTAGAAAATGTTACATACCCAAAGAGGAATGGAAAGCATGGTTCTGCCACTGTGAGCTACTGGGTCTAATCGCACTTACCTGAGACAAATCAACAATACAGTTAAGGCCAGAATCGTTTGCCATCTTAGCCGTGGCGTATGCATTTCATATCCACTTTGTGATATTTCAACTAATTATCTTTTTGATGGCTTAAACTCGAGGTACTGGATGTTTGTGATACTCTATGTACACCCTGTAATTAATGATAGTGGAAATCCACCACGCTTGGATCAGTATTAAAGTTTCTGTTGTAGATATCCTAGGCCATGCAAATATTGCAATATTAATGACCGTTGACACAGTTACCCAAAACCAACAATATAGCCGTGATAAGAGGTGTCAGTCAGTAGGCAGTACTCTCAGTGAAGAGAAAGCTGATAATCACTATTCACCGGCAACGAAAGCTATTCATCTTAGTGTCATTTGCTTAATTGTTTCTTGATAAAAATACATTTTGTTTTAGACATATTTAATTTATACCAGGCCTTATAAAATTTTACATATTCTTCATTCAAACTTAAACTACTAGTAAATCATGTTAATTGGTGAAAATGATGCTTGCCTGCTTGATTAAAAAGTGATGTGGGTGGTACCTTCTTTGGATTTGTGGTAAAATGACTTTTTATAATATGAAATTTATTTATTTTTTGCCTTAGCGTTACTTTGTCATTTTTAGTTGGCTGTCATGCTAACTGCCTCAGTATATAAGCAAAAATGTTAATTTTTGTGCCGGTAGATAAGGATGTTTGACTGTGTCATCCACAATTATTTAAACAACAGTAGTGTCGGCCGCCACATGCTAAAATAACCGGTTGTGTCACCGTGTCGTTTTTGGCCCATGCGGGACCCTAATTGTGTATCCATCACTAAAAAAACAAATATTTGTGCATAAGTCAATTAATTGATTTATGTTAATGTACACAAAAATATGTAGAACAACTGTTTTTAAAACTATGCGTGATGTGGATTGAAAGAGACAAATTACTCATATAAAGTAATTTTAATGTCACAAAAATTTTCGATAATTCAAACCTGTAAGCCATAAAATCTATTTGATACACAGCATAAATATGAGACAATTCACACATATGATAACACATTGTAATCTATATAAAAAACAATGCACAAAAAAGGTAAATTAAAACAGTGTTATTTAGATTTACATTTGTCATCATTGTCATGAAATTGCAATATATCACCAGTAATATACAGTTACTAGCTGTCCACCCGGCGCTGCTCGGGTTGAAACGTATACGATCCGGAACACACTAAATGATCCACCCTGCCCGTCCTTCATCCCTCCCACCAGCTGGTCCACAACATATTAAAGACACCTCCACCACCTCCCTTCCATCGTCATATTTCATAGCTATATATACCGGTACACAGAATATGCCAATGATTTAATCCTCCTAATATCCGTCAGCTACCCCAGGAATGCAGGTTTGGACCAAATTAAATGCTCCATCCCCTTTCTCCATCATTGCTTCCGCGTTTGCCCCCCTCTTCACTCCCCACCTCTCTCTCCCCCATCTCCATACAAACAGGTCCAGAACATAGACAGACTAAATGAAAGGTCAAACTGATGATCAGCCAATCAACGCTCCATACTTGTACCAAAGTAACAAACTACTGAATAATGTTGGTTTGTCACATTTGGTTTTGACCATTCAAAGAACATGAAATGTGACAATCATGAATTATTAATAAGTAGTAGTTTCTCACTCATTACTATGTATGATTAGCACTTTTTGCCCCTAACCAATCACACAGCATCAAATGTCCTAATCATAAATATTAATTAGTAGACTTTTCTAATCCTTTTTGCACTTTTTCTCAAGTGGTTTCAGATACAGTGCGACATAAGTAATGAACCTGTTATTAAAGTGGATAATTACCTATTAGATTATCATGTAAGTAAAAGAGGAGCACAATAAAAAAATTGTCTAATACCATTTTTATTCCTCCAAGACAGTGGTTATCAGTCAAAGAGATTAATTGCTTAGCTTGTACAAAACTGTAGGTTTTCTGTAATAGCTACTCCATATTTGCCTGAGACATTAAAAGACTTGTTGGTCAAAGTACAGTTCACCTCCTTATTAAAAAACCATCTTGCACACTTAAAAAAGTTGTACTTTTTGGCACTTTTGGTGTTCAACCAATCAGTGGCCAGGAAAAGTACCAGCATATTCATGAAGTGTGTTAATTGAGTTATAATAAGGGTCAACATTAAAATGAAGCTCCTCCAACTCCTTATTAGGCATGTTGTTAAAGCATGTTGTTAAACAGTGAAAAAAAAGAAAACGTGAGACTGAGTGTACAGTGCTGCAAACGTATAAACATATGATATTCATGTTATGAGGCAGTTGACATTCAATACAGAGGATTTACCCGCACGTTGGTCGGCACATTACAGTAACCATGAACGGCATCCCGTTTAAATAGGACGTAGTATGTGCACGTTCTATGAAGTTGAGGGCTCAATAAAAAAACACTCACTGTGCCGATGATTGAGCCCGTGCGTATGTGCCCAATAACTGTACTTTTGTCAATGCTTGCGGTTAGACGCCGCAGAATTGACCACCGCCTGAGATCATGTGTAAAAATTGGCACGTGATACAGTAAACATATGATATGCGGTATATGAAAAATTGACATTCATGGTAAGGAAAATATCTTTAAATGATAGTATGATAATATTACATAAAGTAAAACATATAAATAGTAAAATTGAAGCATGGGCATGTATACCTAGATACCCAAGACAATATGAAAAATCATAATCTCACTGTAAGATTAAGGTGACAGATAACAGAGCTAAATGGGCAAGGGATTTTGATGGCATATGTTTTTTGTCAAAGAAAGATGAGAGTATGGCTGTTTAAAGAAGACTCAAGTTTCATGTTCCATAAAATCGTTCCAATCGTACAGATTATAGTATGTGTTGTAAGGAAATTATTATATAATATTTTAAAAGATCACAATTCAAGTTTATTATAACATGCTCTTTAATTTCATTCACTAGGTTATTTCTTTGGTTGCACTGTAAATATTGAATTCTAAAACACTTGAGAAAAGAGATTATAATAGGATTACAGCCAGAAGAGACTATCTACCATTGGCTTAGTAATTTCAGTTACATCCTTCTGGTTGCAACAGCTCTGAAAATCCTAGTTTAGCAAAATTGTGGATGTAAAGCCAAAAGGGCTTAACTATTTGATAGTTTAAACTGATGTATCTCCCCTTTTTCCTTTAACATGATACGGAAAATGCTACTTATTACTTATTCATGATTAGGACATTTCATGTTTGTTGATTGGTCAGAGCCCCAAAAGTGCTAATCATGCATAGTAATGAGTGAGAAACTACTACTTATTAATAATTCATGATTGTCACATTTCATGTTCTTTGAATGGTCAAAACCAAAAGTGACAAACCAACATTATTCAGTAGTTTGTTACTTTGGTACACGTATGGAGCGTTGATTGGCTGAACAGGAGTTTGACCTTTCCTATCTATTGATATGCAAGAAAAAGTGTACAACTTTGTCATTATGACTTGTGCAAGATGTCTATTGGTATAATAACCATGGGAATATCAATGACTACATTATTTAATGCATAAAATGTTGTTTGGTATATTTTATAATTAGCTTTTTTTGTTTGTTATAGTAAAGCAGGTTGTCAGTGTATATTAAAATGCAGCCCTTCTCCTAACAGCCATTAAATACTGACCTAAGTAAATACCAACTCTAATTGTGTATCAAACTTTTAAGGATTACCCAAGATACTTCATTAGCAAGGTTCCTAAATCCATATCCCATGGCATCCAACAGGACTTGAACTCATGATATTGCGTCACCAAAAGCCGTCAAAATCCATTATATTAATGAAGGATTATTTGGGACCTCATAAATTACAGTGTGTACTACACGCATCTTGGGAGTTGAATCATTCATTACGAAATGTAATATGAAAGATGGCTGTCATTTTAATACAATTTGAAATAATGAAATATGCTATTTATATGTTTTACTTTATGTAAAATTATCATACTATCATTTTTAAAGATATTTTACTGTATCAGACTACCATGAATGTCAATTCATAACTCATGAATATCGCATATCATATGTTTACAGCCATACTCTGAAAAACACATGCCACTGTTTAACAACATGCTTAATAAGGAATGGGAGGAACCTCATTTTAATGTTGACCCTTATTATAACTCAATTAGACACACTTCATGAATATGCTGGTACTTTTCCTGGCCACTGATTGGTTGAACACCAAAAGTGCTAAAGTGTACAACTTTTTTAATCCCTTATGCAAGATGTCTAATAGACATCTTGCACAAGTCATAATGACAAAGTTGTACACTTTTTCTTGCATATCAATAGATAGGAAAGGTCAAACTCCTGTTCAGCCAATCAACGCTCCATACGTGTACCAAAGTAACAAACTACTGAATAATGTTGGTTTGTCACTTTTGGTTTTGACCATTCAAAGAACATGAAATGTGACAATCATGAATTATTAATAAGTAGTAGTTTCTCACTCATTACTATGCATGATTAGCACTTTTGGGGCTCTGACCAATCAACAAACATGAAATGTCCTAATCATGAATAAGTAATAAGTAGCATTTTCCGTATCATGTTAAAGGAAAAAGGGGAGATACATCAGTTTAAACTATGAAATAGTTAAGCCCTTTTGGCTTTACATCCACAATTTTGCTAAACTAGGATTTTCAGAGCTGTTGCAACCAGAAGGATGTAACTGGAATTACTAAGCCAATGGTAGATAGTCTCTTCTGGCTGTAATCCTATTATAATCTCTTTTTTCAAGTGTTTCAGAATTCAATATTTACAGTGCAACCAAAGAAATAACCTAGTGAATGAAATTAAAGAGCATGTTATAATAAACTTGAATTGTGATCTTTTAAAATATTATATAATAATTTCCTTACAACACATACTATAATCTGTACGATTGGAACGATTTTATGGAACATGAAACTTGAGTCTTCTTTAAACAGCCATACTCTCATCTTTCTTTGACAAAAACATATGCCATCAAAAATCCCTTGCCCATTTAGCTCTGTTATCTGTCACCTTAATCTTACAGTGAGATTATGATTTTTCATATTGTCTTGGGTATCTAGGTATACATGCCCATGCTTCAATTTTACTATTTATATGTTTTACTTTATGTAATATTATCATACTATCATTTAAAGATATTTTACTGTATCAGACTACTCAATTCATAACTCATGAATACCGCATATCATATGTTTACAGCCAGTCTGAACACCACGTGCCACTGTTTAACAACATGCCTAATAAGGAGTTGGAGGAGCTTTTTTGGTTTGATTTAAGCTCTAGTATATACTTTATCACTTCACATTATCGAAATAAGCTGACAGATTCCTATGTGATTAGAAATTATGAATTTTCACCAATATTCCATAGCTTCATTTTCCAGTAAATCAATCAGAGAATTGGTTTTGATTGGCTGGATTAAGATTGTTTTGATTGGCGAGTTAGGTTTGCACAACCATAAAGACTGCCAGACTTGGTTTATAAATTGCTAAGGTGACTAAGGTTTTATATCATCTACTCATATGATACTTGTATTATTTGTTATACCATATCACACTAATGAAATAAATCAAATAAAAAATAATCCCCACATTGCAAAACAATCTTAATCCAGCCAATCAAAAATGACTTCCCTGATTGATTTACTGCAAAATGAAGCTATGGAATATTGGTGAAACTATCTAGATTGTAATTGTATAGGACTATGTCAACTTGTATCAACAATGTGAAGTGATTATAGCAGACTAACAATTAATGTAAAATGTCCTGAACCCGGACATATTACCAAACAAACAAATTTTGCACAGAAACCTTCTATATGGTCTCCTGAAGCTCCAGAAAAAATTCAACCAAATTCAGCCTTGGGGAACTCCCTCCACGTACGAAAATTCAAAATGGCCACCAACGCTATTATGAAAATCTAACTTTTTGTGTATTTGACTTACAAGCATCTATAAATACATCAATTGTAAGGTTTCCAGATACAAGGATTTCTTTTTTTTTTTTTGGGGGGGCGGGGGGGGCTTTCATAATGATTTGACCTCATTTTGACCTTCAAATCAACATATTCCTAAAGTGCATCACCTTTAATGGGAGGATTTTTTATATGAGCATTACAAAGAAAGCATTGGTTTTTATACAAAACACATTTTGTTATGATTTTGACCTTATTGTGACTTTCCAATATGGCCGTTATTACAATACTGTAAGTGATAATGTAACAATTCTGATATTAAATTTACAATTATGATTTTTTACCAAAGTGATTTTGGTAACTGACTTTAAGTGTTGTTGTTTTTTTAAACATGCACTTGTGATGTTTTTTTCAAATAAAAATGTTTTTAAAGCAGTAGACTTAGCCATTAATTCCTAATTAATATATGGGTCAG
Source organism: Streblospio benedicti (assembly GCA_019095985.1). Classification (NCBI taxonomy): domain Eukaryota; kingdom Metazoa; phylum Annelida; class Polychaeta; order Spionida; family Spionidae; genus Streblospio; species Streblospio benedicti. Next base: position 35,918,727 of record CM032661.1, read on the forward strand.
GATTCACCGTAACCAGCTGGTGATGTCACAACGTACATGTATAGTAGCAACGTACATGTGTATAGTAGAACATAATATATCAAGCCCAAAACCGAAGCCTAGCTCCCATGGCCTATCTGCCTGTTTGTTACCCTTCTACATTATAGTATTCATGCATATAATATAGTATTTGTAAACCATAGCAGTATATATATCACCCTCCCATGATGCTAGGTCCCATGATATCATTTATGCACGCCCCACAGGCAATTTATAGACTAAAATATAAGCTAAACGCATCCCCGTATATGAAATCCTCGTATTTTCATACTCGGGTGGTGAGTTCTTATATATTTTAGTCTATAAATTGCCCCTGTGGTACGCCCTGTAAGCCTACGTTTCCTGAAGACGCGACAAGCGTTGGCGATTGCCGCTAGGTGCTGTCGGGGTTTATGTGGACACGGTGGGGGTGTGGAGTGTGCACGCGGTGGGGTGGCTCGCGTTTTGTCTGTTTCCTCAAGGCGCGTTTGTCGCTCAGCTTGAATTAAATGATTCGTGTGCTTTAGTAGAACTGTGCACTTCAATAGCCGCATGCAACGTTTATCGTAGTGACGCCATGTTTGGTCGATTGGCTTGGGCGAGTTCCATCAATAAATGTAGTATCAGACAAGTATCGATTATTTGAACTGACGACAGAACACGTGGTCAGGAAACACTTAATGATTTTTCAATGCGGAAGTGTATTTCAAGGAAATACCTGACGCTAAGATTTCGAAAATGTAAGTACAAATCTGCTAATATCTCCCCAATCACTGTCGCATTTGGTTAATTAATGTATACGCTGGATATCTATATGGATTTCGTACACGGTGAACTTTAAATCGTATATCAAACCCATTTACTAACAAATATCTTGCCGGTACCTTGTAAGGAGGTTCGGAAGCCTCGTTAAAAGGCGTGTCCCGTGTAGAGAAGAGCCACACCTCTGCACGTAAAAGAACTCACCTAGTTTGAAAACTATATAACATAACTAGTGTGATCCCCCACCCCTGAGGCTCAGTTGACTACCTAGCCTAGCCTGCCTCTGGAGAGGTACGTGTACAAACACCACGTGGCCTCCCATTCACGCGTTGCTTCATAAGAGGAGGCCAGTCTCTCATCTGACTCTGAGACTGGCTTACTTGTGAATTACATATCCAGATCCAGACAGTAGAGAGTAGCAGATCCCCTAATGTTGATGAGCTTAATTTTTTGCAAAATATATCATAGAATGCTTTGCATTTAATATTCCATTTATATGATTTACAATCTAGAGTATATATACAAACGGATGTCGTTTAATGCATAGGACTATCACAGAGTCTATGGTAGGTACCATGGTAACCCCCCAAAACCCCCAAAATTTTGAATTTGGCACCATGATTTTTACATGAATTTCCTGAAGAAAATGGCCAAAAATCCTTAATTTAAAAGCCAATTTAGAAAAACCTCATATTTTTACAATGGTAATGTCCCTAGCCAGTTAAACTAACATTATGCATGGTTGTGGCGAAGTAGTTATAGATCTAATGTTAACACCAATCACAAATATGCACTTTTGGCTTTATTTAGACTTTCCTCACTTTGACTACACCAAAAAAGTGCCTATCCTAACAATCGTCTCAAATTGTGTTGTAAAACTACCAGTGGTAACACCCCAATTCGGTTTGCATATGCATGGTAGATCTATTACCTAAACTTCATAGACTTGTTGCTCAGTCAGTCTCCCAGTTAAGGCGTCAATAGTTAGGAACGATCATAAATGTGATACTCTTGGGGGTCCAACTTTTCTGATTCCTATCATGACTATCCTCGTCGCTGAACGTTTTTATCATGACAGTATATGTTTTCAGATATCATTTCTATTATTTAATAAACCACGGACGAATCTGCGGGCGTATCAGACGAGCCTTTAGGCGAGTCTGATGCGCCCGCAGATGAGTCCGGATACACAACAGTCATATGGGGAGGGGAACTGCGTTCTTTATTTATCAACCAATGTCACAAATACGCAATGTTTCTAATATATAATGCAGTTGATGAACAGATAATCATAAATAAGCCAAGTTTCAAAACGCACATGAATACACTAATAGTCTACAGGCAGACTGCCGATTCGAATCTTCTCGTCCTGATAACGTCAATTGGGTTGCATATCCAGGTGATTTGAATGATCCCATGGCATTTTTATAACCATCTATTTTGTTAGACGTATTATAAACATACTAACAGTACATGTATATACTAAAATGACCAGAATATTCAGACCGTCAATGAAATATTTGGCTTGTTCTGGCTTGTGTTTACAATAAGTTTCCTAGAATACAGAGCGACCAGCGTAAACCACAATGCCCTTGACGTGTTCTTTTTCAAACGTCAACCGTTCAAACAATAACGCACACCGCATTTCTCTGAACGCCCTTGCACGCATTACGTGATCCTTTGTAGTTCGTGGTTTATTGTGTTAGTACATTGTATACTTTCACATAGAAGTGTCATTGACGTAGTGTTTGTAATAAAAGCATAGATTCTTTTTTAACATTTGTATTCTTATATTTATTATTGCTGTTATTATTTTTTTTTGTATTGTGTTGGGGAATACATAACAATGAACAGTGACCAATTGGCCAATTCCAGCCCCCTCCCAGAAGAAATGAATGTCTGTGAAATAGGACAAAAGTAGTCCGGTCAAAAAGCTGTATCGGGTCTAGACCCGATACAGCTTTTCCATATCGGGTCCCTGTATCGGGTTCCTAGCCAATCCGATAACCCAATGAATATATAGTCATTGGTTGATAAAGATCATTATACAAACTTTTGTCTTATACTATTGTTGTTTTTTTTAAATATTTTGATCAAAATAATTATTTCTAATTCTAAACTTGAACTATTCAGGGTTTATAACCCAAAGCTTAATTTCTGCATGGCTTATGAGGCCCATGAGGTCTCTGAGAAATGGTTGTTTGGAGGTAAGAGGAGACGTAGGTTCATGGGTCGATGCATGTAATATTTGTTCAAGATGCTGATTCTGTGCTCTGATTTTGGTAAAAAAAAAGAGAATTCAAGAGCCTGTTGGTCTAAAATGGTTTGGCCATATTGCTTATTGCATAATGCACATGTGCGTAGCCTATCTTTTAGAGAATGTACATAAGCATTCAAATATTCACTACAGTGAATATCCTCAACAAAGGAAGATTAAACAAAGGAAACTCTGAATAAATGAAACTTTTCTCGTGCATTAGCTTATAATAATGAGTAAATGATGTAGTAATCAAAGGAAACCCTCTACAAAGGAAGGATTTGTGAATGCAAATAGGGTTCCATTGGTTGAGGATTTTCACTATACTCTGAGGCATCATCAAACAGTTCCAAATTTAGATCTATGCATTTTGTTTTCACGTTAAAATAAAAACATCAAATATAGTTTATTGAACAGATTCATCGGATTTCGTATTGTACAATACTGTATATTCATTTTTGCATTCATTTTCTCAAAATGAATATATAGTATTTATAAAATATAGTTATTATTTCCTAATTCAATTTTTTTCATTCACAAATGGAAAGGTACTATTCCTCAAAAAACGGTATCATTTTTTTATCGCTCCCTTTAAATACACCAACGTCAAAAGGCGAAAATGTGGCAATTTGGATATCACAAAAACAATTTTGAGTTCAAGACTTCCTTTGTCAAAATATAGTGTTGTGCACGTATTACAGTCGCACTTCATAAGTTTTCCATAAAAATGAGCTAAATTTCAGACTTGTTTTTAAAAGACAGAAGATAATAAACTGCTACCTGTTTTTGATTGTATAATGGTTCATCCGTACCATTAAGGATCGATAGTTATGGAGAATGGTCCACATTGCGTATCAACACTATATGTAATTTTGATTCCAATCTTTTAGGGTGACTGAAAAAGAGCGAGGTCGAAGTCGTGACAAGAAAAAGAAGAAAGCTGAAACGAAAAATGGGATTAGTAGTGAAAGTGATTCAGATTCTTCCAAAAGTAGATCAAGGTCAGGATCTGCAAGTTCTAGCAGTTCCAGCAGTTCTGGGTCAAGTAGTCGAAGCTCTAGTAGCTCAAGTTCATGGAGTAAAAGTCGCAGAGGAGATCGGCCACAAAGGATAGTCAGGTAATCCCCGTTTTACCACCATCTATATTACATCATTGACATGTACATCATTGAGCTCAGCTGCTGAAGCTTGTGTTCGCTCGCTTGTAACTAACTAACTGACTATGTTTGTATGTATGTATGTATGTATGTATGTATCGCCGTTGTCGTCGGGTGTTTTGATTAACGTTGCTGGGGTAACGCCCACTTCAGTGGACCCCCTTCCAGGTAGCTGGCTAGCTGCACGCATGGTTGTTCGTATGGATCTCCATGTGTTTTTCTCATGAGGATGGGTTTAGAGAGTCCCCAGTCCCTCATATCCCTCATATGTATGTATGTATGTATGTATGTCTCGGACAAGCTAGCGAAATGAAGCGATGAACAGATTCGTTCAAACTTTACACAACTATGAGGTATGAGGCGACACACACCAAGTGATTTGATTTTGGGCAATCTGCCAATTAAACTGAGCTTTCTTAGAAGCTCATTCATGACATTCTTACTGATATTCAATGCAATTAAGCTAAGAAAAAATCAATATATTCCAACCAAGCAGCAAAATTGATTATTGGGTTTTAAAACGGATATTGATTAGTATCTGTTATTTAAATAGTACTATTGTATGGCAACACAAAATATCATTTCCCTGAGATATTGATATTGATTCATTCATTCTGATGTTTTCTTCCTCAAATTCATTTCTTGATTGTAATTTCAGTATATATCTTAATGGCCCATCAGTCAACGTTGTTCTAGCGACGCAGTGTTCTTTGAACACCTTTTGATCCAGTTAGACCTGTGACTGAAAGTCACTTGAAGATTATATCACAAGGCTAGACTACAAACCATACTTATACTACCTTAATCATATCATATTCTCAAGAGCTAATATGTAAATTACCGTCTGTGACCACATATAGGTCGAACCCTCATATAAGTCGAATCACTTGTTTTAGCCTCAAAATGGGGAATTTCGCGAAAAATTGAAGAAAATGTAAACATATTTTTGTCACCTCGTTCATGAATATCTAACAAAAGCTGACGGGGGTGATATTCGGCACTGGCTGACTTCAGCTTTCATCCCAGTTTTAAAGACGATTGATATATTTTACCAGTCAGAGATATTCCAGATCATGTTTAACTATGATTTAACAAGTATAATAATTATCTCTAAAACAGATTTATTATAAATACCATTGGATATTAGTTACAAAGTACCATTCCAAAGAAAGAATATAAAGAATATATTTCATGTTTATAAAACACATCCTCAGCTAAATTATGTCAAATGTTAAAAGTGTGATAACCAGCAGCTAGCTAAAGTATTTGTGTTATGGAAACCCAATTTTCCAGTATATGATTAATGATAAATGAACACTTATTTTTTCTATAATTCTGTGGTCTGTTGCTAGCTGTGACTGATGTTAGGGATTTTCTATTTATAAAAAGAGGGCATTAGTCAGG
>CM032661.1:35924424-35935622 GCA_019095985.1 Streblospio benedicti
TTCAGATCCTGACCTTGATCTGATTTGGAAGAATCTGAATCACTTTCACTACTAATCCCATTTTCAGTTTCAGCTTTTTCTTCTTTTCTTGTCGACTTCGACCTCCTTTCTTTTTTCAGTCACCTAAAAAGATTGGAATCAAAAAATTATAATGGTAATACGCAATGTGGACCATTCCACACGACTCGATCCTCAACGGTACGGATGAACCAATAAAATAAAATAATACAATAAAAATAGGTAACAGTTTGTTATCCTCTATCTTTTAAAAACAAGTCTGATATTTAGCTCATTAGTACGGAAAACTTTAAGTTTTGAATATGAAGTGCGACTGTAAAACGTGCACAACACTATATTTCGACAAAGGAAGTCTGAACTCAAAATTAAATTGTCATCTGACGTAGGTGTATTTCATGATGTTTGTTGTGTTTTTTTTTCTTCAAAATTGTTTTTGTGATATCCAAATACCACAGCTCCACCACATTTTAACCACAACTAACTTTTAGGGAGAACTAATAACTTTAGTCACTCGTCCTGTAGAAGAGTAAGGGAATGATAAAAAATAACGATACCGTGGGGGTCGTCTATTTTTGGGGGGGTCGAAGAAAAACTTAACCGACCCCCCACACCCGGGAAAGAAAAAGTCCTCTATATAGTCATTGCATTGCAAAAAGATATCTGAAAGCATATACTGTCATGATAAAAAAGTTCAGCGACCCCCCCACCCAAGAAGAATCAGAAAAGTTGGACGCCCCCCACCCCCATGGTATCATTATTTATGATCGTTCCCTAACTATTGACGCCTTAACTGGGAGACTGACTGAACAACAAGTCTACGAAGTTTAGGTAATAGATCTACCATGCATATGCAAACCGACATTTGGGTGTTACCACTGGTTCACTATACACACATAATTTGAGACGATTGTTAGGATAGGCACTTTTGGTAGTAGTCTAAGTAGAGTCTATATATATAGCCACAAGTGCATATTTGTGATTGGTGTTAACAGGGTGAATTAGACACTAGCCACTGACCATGGCTAATGTAAATTTCTACTGGCTAGTGTAAATTTAAAGTCACTCGCCACAGTTGGCGAATATGATTACTTGATTCCAACACTTTAATAATTAATGATGGCCAGTTTCTATTGAACATGGCGAGTGTAAATTAAAAGTAGCTCGCCACACATGTCGTGTGTTCTACTGAACGAGTGATATTCCCTGTGTTAACATGGTACCTACTTCGTAGACTATGATGCATGGCATTAGTTTAAACAGGGACATTACGTTTGTTATATACTCTAGATTGTAGATACACGGAAGCTTAAATGCCGAGCATTCTATGATATATTTTGCAACTTATTAAGCTTAGCAACATTAGGGGATCTGCTACTCTCTACTGTCTGGATCTGGATATGTAATTCACAAGTAAGCCAGTCTCAGAGTCAGATGAGAGACTGGCCTCCTCTTATGAAGCAACGCGTGAATGGGAGGCCACGTGGTGTTTGTACATGTACCTCCAGAGGCAGGCTAGCTAGGTAGTCCATTGAGCCTCAGGGGTGGGGGATCACACTAGCTATGTTATATAGTTTTCAAACTAGGTGAGTTCTTTTACGTGCAGAGGTGTGGCTCTTCTCTACACGGGACACGCCTTTTAACGAGGCTTCCGAACCTCCTTACAAGGTACCGGCAAGATATTTGTTAGTAAATGGGTTTGATATACGATTTAAAGTTCACCGTGTACGAAATCCATATAGATATCCAGCGTATACATTAATTAACCAAATGCGACAGTGATTGGGGAGATATTAGCAGATTTGTACTTACATTTTCGAAATCTTAGCGTCAGGTATTTCCTTGAAATACACTTCCGCATTGAAAAATCATTAAGTGTTTCCTGACCACGTGTTCTGTCGTCAGTTCAAATAATCGATACTTGTCTGATACTACATTTATTGATGGAACTCGCCCAAGCCAATCGACCAAACATGGCGTCACTACGATAAACGTTGCATGCGGCTATTGAAGTGCACAGTTCTACTAAAGCACACGAATCATTTAATTCAAGCTGAGCGACAAACGCGCCTTGAGGAAACAGACAAAACGTGAGCCACTCCCACCCCGACAGCACCTAGCGGCAATCGCCAACGCTTGTCACGTCTTCAGGCTTACAGGGCGTACCGCAGCGGCAATTTATAGACTAACATATAGGGAACTCACCCCCGAGTATGAAATACGAGGTTTTCATACTGGGGGGGGGGGGGAGTTCCCTAGTGTTTAGCTTTTATTTTAGTCTATAAATTGCCCCTGTGGGGCGTACGAATGATATCATGGGACCTAGCATCATGGGAGGGTGTGCTATATACTGCTATGGTTTACAAATACTATATTATATGCATGAATACTATAATGTAGAAGGGTAACAAACAGGCAGATAGGTGCTTTAAAAACATTTTTATTTGAAAAAAACATCACAAGTGCATGTTTAAAAAAACAACAACACTTAAAGTCAGTTACCAAAATCACTTTGGTAAAAAATCACAATTGTATATTTAATATCAGAAACAACTAATGTAATTATCACTTACAGTATTGTAATAACGACCATATTGGAAAGTCACAATAAGGTCAAATCATAACATTTGTGCCAACAATGCTTTCTTTGTAAAAAAAATCACCCCAATAAAGTTGATGCACTTTAGGAATATGTGGATTTGAAGGTCAAAATGAGGTCAAATCATTATGAAAGCCCCCCCCCCGCCCCCCCAAAAAAAAGAAAAGAAATCCTTGTATCTGGAAACCTTACAATTGATGTATTTATAGATGCTTGTAAGTCAAATACACAAAAAGTTAGATTTTCACAATAGCGTTGGTGGCCATTTTGAATTTTCGTACGTGGAGGGAGTTCCCCAAGGCTGAATTTGGTTGATTTTTTTCTGGAGCTTCAGGGAACCATATAGAAGGTTTCTGTGCAAAAATTTGTTTGTTTGGTGAAATGTCCGGGTTCAGGAAATTTTATATTAATTGTTAGTCTGCTATAAGGCATCGACCATTTGATCTCATTGGCAGCTATTTTCACCATAGCTTCAATTATTTTTTTTCATGAAATTTGACATCTAATTCTTTTTTTCTTAGATTACTGAACCTTAATTATTTTTTTTTATTTTTATATGAAGTGGATGCTACACAACATTTGACAATTATTTATTTTTTTCTAGCCAAACGAAACCTTATTATTTTTTTCACCAATTTTCAGCCTTGCGTTATTTTTTTTCAATATTTTTGCTGCCCCCCCCCCTGAGATCAATTGGTCGATGCCTAATCACTTCACATTGTTGATACAAGTTGACATAGTCCTATGCAATTACAATCTCGATAGTTTCACCAATATTCCATAGCTTCATTTTGCAGTAAATCAATCAGGAAGTCATTTTTTGATTGGCTGGATTAAGATTGTTTTGCAATGTGGATTATTTTTTATTTGATTTATTTCATTAATGTGATATGGTATAACAAATAATACAAGTATCATATGAGTAGATGATATAAAAACCCTATCAGTCACCTTAGCAATTTATAAACCAAGTCTGGCAGTCTTTATGGTTGTGCAAACCTAACTCGCCAATCAAAACAATCTTAATCTAGCCAATCAAAATAAACTCTCTGATTGATTTACTGCAAAATGAAGCTATGGAATATTGGTGAAAATTCATAATTTCTAATCACATAGGAATCTGTCAGCTTGTTTTGATAATGTGAAGTGATAAAGTATATACTAGAGCTTAAATCTAACCAAACACGTATACCCTGGCTCCAATGGTCTCCGTGCCTGTTTGTTACCTTTATAATAGTAGTGTGCATGGTATAGTGTTTGTAAATCATAGTAGTATACCATACCACAGCCACCCTCCCATGGTGCTAAGAGCCATGAAATAGATCATAGCAATATATTATGCTAGCTTTTTATTTCCACGCACACATACACACGCACGCACGCACGCACGCACGCACGCACGCACACACACATCAGGCACTATTTTAAAGATGGGTGAATATTGGTAATATTATTGCCTACCACAGTACTGAATGGTCACCCAGTAAAAACTAGTGGCACATCACTTAGTTCTTTAGCCCCAGTCTCATAACCCTAACAGCCGTCATTAACATAATATATGTAATGATGATCCCAGATGACATGGGGAAAACCTGATGATGTCATACAATCTGTGGCTAGTTTTGTGTGACCTACTTTCATTTTCAAAAAGTAAATAATGTGTGCATCTAGAAATATTTAAGATTATTTTGATCTATGGATACCTCAGTATCATACATAGTTTAATAACTGTAGTATTACTACAAGACTTTATTGTTTAAGGATATGAAAACAACACCTTAGTTCTATTTATAAATGGAAAAACAGTTGATCTACTTAGTTTCATATCCTGGCACATAATTATTCAAAAGCAAACTGACCTAGTAATTAGTACTACTATTATTATGGTCATGGATAGATCACATTAATATTAACACCCATGAAGTGTCTTTGATTGATGAAAATACAAACAACTAGCTGCTATTTGCAATCTGCCATCTTTGAACAATGTGCTACTTGTAAACAAAGGAATCCCAGAGGCCTGATTGGTCGAAATGGTGGCAAAAGCCACACCAGCTAGTGGTGCCCCTTTTGTCATGAATGTGTGCAATGATTTTTCAAGGCATGTATGCAAATGAGCTTTTGCCTGATTGGCTGCAGACAATCACCGGTTTTTATGTATTTTTGTTGTGGTATTGATAAATCAATGTCACAGTGCTGGGGTGTGAATGGCATATCACAATGCAATACGGTCAAACCTGTTATGGGTCGTTTATACCATGTATTATAAGCCATATCACCACTATAAGAAATGGGCAACGGCGACAAAAGTGAGAGCAATCTGCATGAGGTACTGTTCATTAAAAAGGCTTACACTTCCATACATACATATGGCTGGTTGCTGAAAAGCAACCGTTCGCTGGCAGTTGGCATTGGCATTGGTTAGCTGCGTTTTGGAGAGCATCCTTTTTATGGATTGTTTATTTTTCAAATGAATTTTCAATCAATTTCGCAGGTTACTCCAGTGTGTTGGATAAAAGTGGTGGTGGTGGTGGTGGTGGTGGTGGTGGTGGTGGTGGTGGTGGTGGTGTATGTGGGGGGTGGGGGGGGATTTGGGGGGCGGAGGGAAGCAATTAATCTGTTCCAGGTCTCATCCATTTCAACACAAGCAGTAGGATGGATGTGATGGAAATAAATACATTTAGTCTGTTTATGTTCTGGACCTGTTTGTATGGAGATGGGGGAGAGAGAGGTGGGGAGTGAAGAGGGGGGCAACGCGAAGCAATGATGGAGAAAAGGGATGGGGCATTTAATTTGGTCCAAACCTGCATTCCTGGGGGTAGCTGACGGATGATTAAATCATTGGCATATGCTGTGTACCGGTATATATAGCTATGAAATATGACGATGGAAGGGAAGTGGTGGAGGTGTATTTGATATGTTGTTTCAGTTGGTGGGAGGGATAAAGGACGGGAGGGTGGATCACGTAGTTTGTTCCGGATCGTATATCGCTTTTCAACCTGAGTAGCGCCCGGGTGGACAGCTAGTAACTGTATATTACTGGCAGATATATTGTAAATTTTATTACAAGGATGACAAATGTAAATCTAAATAACACTGTTTTAATTTACCTTTTTGTGCACTGTTTTATATATATATATATATATATATATATATATATATATATATATATATATATATATATATACTCATATCTACAGACAGTACTGTTTCGTCCTATTGGGACTCATGGAGTGCAGAGCAGAGTAATGAGGTTGGGACTTGGTAGCAACAAAGAGTGTAAGCTCGAAGCATATTTAAGCCAGACCCCTGCATACTTGCCAGAGTGCTCAAACTGACGAGCAGTGAGCGTAGCACAAGGCATTGGCAAAGTAGCACCTCAATAGAGTGCAGCACCGAACACAAAGTAGGGGAGCCGTAATACCATATCTACAGACAGTACTGTTTCGTCCTATTGGGACTCATCAGTGCAGAGCAGAGTAATGAGGTTGGGACTGCAACAAATATTATATATATATATATATATAAGCCAGATATAATTGTAAAGTGCTCAAAATGACGAGCAGTGAGCATATCTAGTTTAGTTTGGCATTCATCAGAGCCATGAAGGTAGTAACTAGAGGCATGAAACAAATTTGTAAACCAATAAAACAACCTATGAAGCTATGATTGTTGTGATCAATTTATAATTATAACAAGCTCTCAATTTTGATCGAGCACTCTAAAGTGTAAGGATTCATCCATAGTATATATATATATATATATATATATATACCATATATATATATATATATATATATATATATATTTTAGTTGCCAGTATTTATATATATATATATATATATATATATATATATATATATATATATATATATATATATATATAGCAACATATATATATATATATATATATATATATATATATATAGCAGCATATATATATATATATATATATATATATATATATATATATATATATATATATATATGTATATATATATATATATATATATATATATTACAATGTTATCATATGTGTGAATTTGTCTCATATTTATGCTGTGTATCAACTAGATTTTTATGGCTTATTAACAGGTTTGATACACAAATTATCGATAATTTTTGTTACATTAAAATTACCTTTATATGAGTAATTTGTCTCTTTCAATCCACATCACGCATAGTTTTAAAAACAGTTGTTCTACATATTTTTGTGTACATTAACATAAATCAATAATTGACTTATTCACAAATATTTGGTTTTTAGGTGATGGATACACAAGGGTCCCACATGGCTAAAAAAAATTGCGGTGACACAACCGGTTATTTTTTAGCATGTGGCGGCCGACACTACTGTTGTTTAAATAATTGTGGATGACACAGTCAAACATCCTTATCTACTGGCACAAAAATTAAAATTTTGCTTATATACTGAGAGAGAGAAGCATGACAGCCAACTAAAAATGACAAAGTGACCTTAAGGCAAAAATAAATAAATTTCATATTATAAAAAGTCATTTTACCACAAATCCAAAAAAGGTATCACCCACATCACTTTTAATCAAGCAGTCAAGCATCATTTTCACCAATTAACATGATTTTACTAGTAGTTTAAGTTTGAATGAAGAATATGTAAAATTTTAAAGGCCTGGTATAAATTAAATATGTCTAAAACTAAATGTATTTCTATCAAGAAACAATTAAGCAAATGTCACTAAGATGAATATATAGCTTTCGTTGCCGGTGAATAGTGATTATCAGCTTTCTCTTCACTGAGAGTACTGCCTACTGACTGACACCTCTTATCACGGCTATATTGTTGGTTTTGGGTAACTGTGTCAACGGTCATTAATATTGCAATATTTGCATGGCCTAGGATATCTACAACAGAAACTTAATACTGATCAGCATTAATTTGGTGGATCTATCATTAATTACAGGGTGTACATAGAGTATCACAAACATCCACTACCTCGAGTTTAAGCCATCAAAAGCAACTAGTTGAAATCTCACAAAGTGGATATGAATGCATACAATGGCTAAGATGGCAGACGACTTGGCCTTAACTGTATTGTTGTTGATTTGTCTCAGGTGCCATTATACCCAGTAGCTCACAGTGGCAGAACCATGCTTTCCATTCCTCTTGGGTATAACATTTTCTAAATTTAGATGTTAAACTGGTATAAATATGTACCGCGGTCATTTTGACCTATCTAATTTCAACCATCAGTAGCTTATTGTAATTAATTATGGATCTGGCACCGTTAGGGATCGTTCACAAATGACGTCACGTCACCCACCAAAGGGGGGGGTAGGGGGGGTAGCAAAGCGAAAGAAGAAAGTTGACAGGGGTTAGCTCCAGCACTTGGGTGACGTCACCCTTGAAAAAAAATGTGAAGTATTTAACACTATTTGAACTTAATTTCTGGCATGTTTTTTTTAGTAAGTTGTGATATATCTAAGCATGACAATGTAAATAATATGCGACCTCAGTATGCGACATTGAGCAAACATTCATGGTTGAAGCCCTATATATTAATCTTACAATTAACTGTATATATAAGTGCCAATGATTCTAAGGAAGTAGTACTATATTTGTTTATTTCATTATGCACCAAGCAGCATCCTTTTTAAAAGTTGGGTGGGTGGGCGGGGGGTGTAAAAAAATTTAAAGGGATTATAGGTTTCGTACGCACGATTTATATATGACATCCGAAACCCTACGAAATGAAGTATTTTGGTGCGAAAAGCCTCCTTTCCTGGATTCGCCTACATGAGCACACGCCCCCTTTATTCATAAATGGTATTATTGTACTCTTCCGTCAGTTTCATGCATATGTTATTTGGTTCCGCTCGGCCATAATGATTTTCAGTGTTGCCAAGGATCGAATGGATTTTCATTTAAACATGCATGGTTTGACTTGAATATTGCCATGTAAAACATAAAGCGCCTTTTTAACACAAGCACGTAAACAATGAAAGAGAAGATATTTTTGGCATTTAGTTTTACAACACTTACATGTAGTATAACGCAATAATGTATAATAGGAATAAGAAATGAAACCAAACGGATGCGATGGCAGACAACTCTACCTGGTTGTTAATTGGTTTCCGGTAAGTGTCATTAGAACAATGTGTGCTGCCCAACTAAAAACCTATCTGCATTAATATGTTTACTGTCAATACAAATGGTTACAAGAACAGCGGAACACTACAAACTATAGACCTCCTGTTGCAAAAGTAATAAATCTACCCCATACGAAACTGCATGGTTCAAAATGCTTCATGTATTATGTATTCTCTTACAGACATGTTTAAACTCGAAGTTTAGTCTAATTTATTTTGTGCGGTATCGTACTAAAGAGAACTCCTGCACAGGAAACCTGCGCTTGCAATCCGCTCCCTAAGCACCATACTTCAGCTGCTATACTAACAAACTTTGTAACAGATTCATTTGAACTTCCAGAATTCATATTAGTAGAAGATGGCAGTTTCCCCATTCTATAAGCAAGCCTTTAGATTTGCTCCCTGGTATGCCTCTTCTGTGTTGTAGATCCTTGCTGGTGGTGGTGCCCTGCAAATTCGTCCTGCCTTACCAGGACCTTGGCCATCCATGGATGCTGCTGTCTTGGATCCAGATGGACAGTCCATGGATCCGGGCACAGGAGCGCTCAAAGTGGTAAAGACCGATCCTGTAAACCAGTTAGCTGAAAGTGATTCTGTTTGGTTCACTCACGCTACTCAACCGTTGGACACATCCGGGGGTGATGGCGCATGTAGTGACCCCTGTCCACCACTATGTGATGACCATAACTCGAGCATACTCACTGTTCTTGATCCCCTTTATCACACGCATGCTGGGTCGTAATGAGGGATTAGAACCTGGAACCGTGTGTTGAAATCTACCTTAGACATATCAAAACAGTATAGAGGCCACAGTAGTAATGAAATGCTCATATTTACAGTTGAAAAGGCATTCACGATCAGCAAAGTACTCATCCACGGTGGAAAACTTTGCAGTTAAGGCTGAGTTAACATTCTGATTTGTCTTTTCACATTACTATGGCCTCTATGGTGTTTTGATATATTTTGACAAGGCAAGGTTCAAGGTTCTAATCCCTCATTACGACCCAACACTGTGTCTAGAGGTAAAAGGGGCACGTGTGGTTACCAATGTCCACCCTCTTGTGGTGACCATCACTCAAACGGTCCATTTATACATAATGGAAGTGGCCATGCACAGTCCCTGGATAGATTCCCAAACTCCCCTACCGGGTGATCTGACTGCTTAAATACAAAATACTTCAAAATAATTCACATTTCATAATATCTTGTGGCAAATAAAGAGGCTGTACAGCATTGTGTTTTTTCTTATCTTTTGTCAATTACAGAATGCAAATAGCCTTACTTTCAATTAATTTTACATGTTGAAAAGATGGCATAATAATATAACTGATACCAATTCATCTAATGTGATTGTTACACTAAATAAGAAAACCGTCCACCTCCCACTCGTATGTTCCACATAAAATATACATGCCACCATGCAAAACTCAAATCTTGAATACTATAGTCCCTTTGGGAAAAGCGACCACTCCGTACTACAATTTGATTTTAACTGTTATACTGAAATAAATAGCTATAAGAAAACCAAATATTATTATGATAAGGCAGACTATAAATCATTGGAAAAAGATATGAAAAATATAGATTGGGAAACTAAATTCCGAAATTGTAAGGTGGATGTAAATACACAATGGGAATTTTTTTTAAATATAAGAAAATATCTTGAAAATAAATATGTACCCCACAAAGTGATAAATAGTAAAAACAGAAGGAGAGGTGACATCCCACTGGAACCGAACATAATTGGACAAATTAAGAGAAAACATACCGTGTGGAAACGATATATGGAAACAAGAGACGGAAAAATATACCATGACTACTGTAGAATCCGAAACCAAGTAAAAGCGCTAACCTGACATATGAGGAAGATTTTCGAGAAAAACCTAGCTAAAGAAGCAAAGAAAAACCCAAAGGCAGTGTGGAAATATATCAAAACTAAAAGTAAAACCAAAGAAGCTATTTCAGAGCCTAACACTAACCCAGATGATACAAACTCACCTGTAACCAAGACAGACCAAGAAAAGCCCAGGTACTGGGGAACTTCTTCACCAGTGTATTTACACAAGAACCTCCAGGAGACATACCAACCCTTCAAACAAAATTATTGCAGTCCCCATTAGAAAAGCTAAGCATAACGGATGAAATGGTAAAAAAAAATACTACAAAAACTACAACCAGGAAATCTCCGGGGACCTGATTGCATGCATCCGATGTTCTTGAGAGAATTAGCAACAGTTCTATGTGTACCAATAGCAATAATATACCGAACATCATTATGTACGAAGGAGTTGCCATGTGAATGGAAACAAGCCAAGATATCAGCTATTTACAAAAAAGGTAATAAAACGTTGGCTAGCAACTACAGACCAGTAAGTCTGACAAGTATAATCTGTAAATGCATGGAACAAATCATAAGGTATCACATAGTAAAACACGTGGTAAAGAACAATTATTTCAG
>CM032661.1:35935722-35946312 GCA_019095985.1 Streblospio benedicti
GGCCCAAGGCCCCCCCTAAAAGGGGTTTTTGGGGGCCTTCCAGGATTTGGGGAAAAATGCAAAAATAATGTTGTTGAGTCACCTGAGGTAAATATTCCCAGTCACATGTATATAAGTGTTGTCAGAACTAGTTTCAGATTCCCAGCAAGCGATGAGAATTATTGGTCCTGAAGAAATTGCAGCCGGAAGAGAAAACTCTTGAAGCCCTGAAGATCGTCACACACACAGATCTGCCCTCAATCTTGAACCATGGCAAGGCTGTCCCACCATTTCTGACAAAACTTCCAGACGTGACTGGGAATTCCACCTAGAGTCGTGAGAAAGCAGAGTGCCTAACATGTCTTCGTCACACTTTTCCCCTCAGAGCCTGAAGTAGAAGGTCCACGAGACCGTCGCTTGTTATGAGATGGATGAGAAAAGCATCTGAGTAGGTTTGTCTTTTCTTCATATGATGAATCTAAATGCTAAGAAACATAGATTCAATCAAGTTTGGATTTTACAAGGATGATGAGGGTATGATAAAGCAAGAAACAGCCAATTTAATTTTCAGATGACTAATCTTTATTCTGTACTTGTGGCAAATGTGCCACCATGAAGTGTCCATGTCGTAATGCCAGTCAACCATGTTGTGTATACTGTAGGTGCACTCTCTTGAATGATTGCAAAAACCCACATCTGTCTTAAAACTTGCAGTTACACTATAAAAGTGGTCTTTAAATGCGGATGACTGGATAAGTAGGAATGTTTCGAGTATACCAATGTACTTAGTAAGAAGGTGGAATATCTTTACGGTAACTTTGAGGACTACGAGGTTTATTGTCACCAGCACCATTGCGAAGTCCTCAACACGGGACGCCGTCAATCTGACCTGGTGGTGTCCTGGTATGACATATCAGTCTATCCGAATACGAGTTTATGTGATTACAACGTTATAGAGACCCGTGTTTCTTGATGCTAAAGGGAACGATCATAGATAACGATACCGGGGGGGTCGTCCATTTTTCGGGACGCGAAAAAAGTTAACCGCCCCCCCGCCCCCCATCAACATTTTTAAAAGTTGAGTAACTCCCCCACCTCCACCTTCCGCTAAAGAAAAAAGTCCTCTTATAAAAGTTGGACGCCACCCCCACTATGCACCGGAATCATTATTTATGATCGTTCCCTAATGTATTTTGCTTGCAGGGAATCGCAGCCGTGACAAGCAAATAGTTTACATGTGTTTTTGATCAACCTCTATAAGCAAGGTTTGTAATATCAAATAAAAAAGTCTGACTTCTTCATGGAGTGTCAGGCTAGTTTTACAGATTTACTAGGTTGGATACCCCCATTTCACCGGCTCAAGTAACATAGTGCTGATTGTCCAGGCTGGCCACCATCTGCTTGAAAATGTAAAATGGAAGATGTCACTTCAGCTATGTCAATACTTGGCAGAACAGTGAGAGTAGAATGAATGCAAGCAAACTTGGGAAATATATATATGCAGTTATTCATAAAATCACATGGAAGATATCTCTTCAGCTATGTCAATACAGTGGTAGGAGCTTTCTTGGCAGAACAGTGAGTAGAATTGAACATTTATTTTGAAATATGTATATTTCAGAAAAGCCAATTTAATGGGATAACTGCACCATGCAAATCTTCGCCATGTAAAAATGGAGCAACATGTGGACTTACGGTGGCAGGAGACTATACTTGCACATGTAAAACTGGATTCACGGGGAGAACTGTCAATTCAATAGTAGGTCATTGATATACTAATTAGCATTTAGTAAAATACTATATGTTTTAGATACCTACAGCCTATGGGAGTTGTTTGGTTATAATAGCATAGACAGAACAACATAAAATACAAAATGTTTGGTTATTATTTATAATCAATAAATATATTATAGATTCATGGCCAATATGGAGTCCTAACAGCATAATTGCCACAGACCGCGGAACCACTGTTAAATTAGAATGTCAGTACAACTGGGTCAATGACTTATCAGTGATGCAATTTAAGTGGAAGATTAGAATCGGGCCACTGACTAACCATTTATTATGAAGACATGTGGAGTTATTCAAAAAGACAAGGCAATCCTTCACCACAATACATAGGAAAATCTTTGTAAATGATACTTCTTCATTGAATTCAAGACATAGTTTATATATGAAAAACGTTACAGAAGAACTTCATCTTCAATGTGAGATAAAAATATGGGACTCACACCTTTCAAGTTCCAATGTTGTTGTTAATATACGGAGAGGTCAGTAATCTTATCTTTTAATTAAACATTGATATAGAATTAGTATCAGGTGTTTGCAAATAAATCGAGTTACTTATATTCGGTAATTAATAATGGCCATTTTAGGATCTATGGGTGGAGCGGAGGAGTGGCCAGTAATATCTGCTACACCTTCTATAGAAGCAGAAAAAGGGTCAGCAGTGGACCTAAGATGTGATTATGAAGAGGTGAAGAATCCAAAAAACGTTATCTGTAGAATGGTGGTACTTCCCACCAGGATCAATATCAAATGGGACTTTCAAGTTTGAACTTTCAACCAAGATTTGGACAGGAGTTTATGGCAAACCCGGAGTTCAAAACAAATGTGATCAGTGTGAGTTTGTCACCACAGGAATCCCACTAGTGATCAGTCACAGCATCAGAGTCAACAATATCATGCTGAATCAAGCAGGAACTTTTTGTGTGTATCGTTCAAGTAGAATTGGGAACTAAACAGGGCCAGGCTATGATCGACATAGGAATATTGGGTTTGTTACATAATTTTACATTCAACATTGTATATATTAATAGATACGCATATCTTGAAATAGATTGTAGTATTCTCTGCAAAAATTATGGTTCATGAGAAATTTTATGAAGTGCTCTTCTAACATACATGTGTGTGTATTATGGTGATCGTTTGTGATTTGAAGCAACCTAAAAGAAATTGCCTATTATACTTCAAATTTTTTTAAAGCCTAACTGGTATATACGAAAACTGATTTTATTCATTTGACAAATCAGACTTGTTCAAATATACTTGCCTTATTTATGTTTATGCTGAGTTCTGCCTATGTCATTTTTATACTACTCTTCAGTATCATTAAGTAATACTTTATTACCTCCTTCCCCAGAACTGACCATCATGTCACCTCCATCTGGATTGTACAGTGGAGACACAGTGTCCATATGTCTGTGAAACCCCCCGGCAACATCACTGACATGTGGGTAGATGTGGCCGGAGTCAAGCATGATGGACAGTGTCAATCCAATGGGGATGACACACAGGATGTCCATTACAATACAAGTGATGGTCACCAAAGAACATGAAAAGCCATGTGTATTGTTGGCTGGAGGAGTATGGTTTACAGGTCGGATGAGACTTGATGTGAGGGTAAGTTACCTCATAGTTTGGTTTGTTTTTTGAAAATGTCTTCAAATTAATTTGATGGATGTTGTCAATCACAGACAATGGGGATGACACATTCAGGGTGTCCTTTTACAATAGAAGTGATGGTCACTTAAAGAACATGACGGTTTACAAGCCATGTGTATTGTTGGCTGGAGGAATATGGTTTATAGGTCGATGAGATGTTGCATAAAAACTTACTTTTGAGTTTATGAATATTTTTGGATTTGTTTTATGAAAAGGGTGAATTTTAACATCCTTCACATTAATTTGCTTATTGAATTGTTATAATTGTAACAATGTTAAAGGCAACTTACTAGAAAAACATAGCTCAAAATAAATATAAACCAGTATCAAAAATATCTTTTAAGAGAACGTTCCCTAATCTTCCTTAAAACACTCTGACTATCAGATGTCAAACAAATTGATCTTTGAAATGTTAACGCCTGACAAGTGGATTAATATAATTTATCACTTTATGTGACCTGGTTCAATACTGCAACCTGATTGGTTGAGTTCCTCGCATTGATCATTTGACCTCATTTCAATTCTGGGAACAAGCGTGTGCTTGGTCACATTTTTGATGAGCAATAGCTATGTTTCAGAGGTCCGTACCATTGATACTCAGAGTGCTTTAGAAGTGCATGCAGTTTAGTTTTACATGATTGTGATGCATTTAGATCCTCAGACAATATTACCATTTCCTCAAACCCTGCTTTCCCCATCAAAGAAAACAGCATAGTTGTTATGAGTTGTGCAGCTGAAGGTGGGAACCCTCAGCCTAACATGACAATAGTGAGGATGATAATGGCCTCCTATGATGCTATTGGTACCAGTCCCCATTCTATGAACATCAGCAAGGAACATGATGGCAGCCAGTTCCACTGCAATGCAACAGGTGGTGGGATTAAGACAGGTCATATGGTGTCAAGCTCCTTAATTGCCAGTGTCTACTGTGAGTAAAAGTTTCTAAAATGTGTATGTATATATTATATGCTGTTAACTGTTGATTATCCTTTTTACCATATGATAGAGTGTACACAAACATTTGCATCAATTTGCAATTACCAATGTTCTTATTTACAGATCCGGCTACAAGTGTTCAAATTCAAGGTGATATGAAAAGCCTGAATGAGTTAGACACCTTGAATATGACTTGCTATGCTGGTGGTGGTAATCCAGATAAGTACACATACAGCTGGCGATTTATCCCTAGGCATGGGGAGGAGACAAATGTTGGAGAGCAAACATCCGTGCTGCTTTTACCCAAGATTACTTATATGCATACTGGCAAATATGTATGTCAGGCTGACAATGATGGGGGCATGGCTCTGACAAGTCAGGTTGTTAACATCAGTTGTAAGTAGTATCCTACTTTAATGTGTAACAAAATTATCAAGTATGTAAGAATAATTATAAATTCATAAATTCACAACAGAAATGATACAAATATTAAAATACAATTGGCACATTCAATATGGTGGAAGTGCTGAATTCAAATGTTAGGTCTGCTATTATTCTATATTTAGTTTATAGTTGATACCCTACCATATATATTATATACTAGTATCTGGTCAGCGAATGCTGATGTGAGCACTGAGCAACAGTTGCAATGTGCATTATGTTCCTCATGTATAGTGTACAGCAATGCATTAGGTCTAAAAAGCAAGCTGATAATGTAGAGTTAACATTGATGGAGGATAAGGAAAAAGGTTAACACCACTCATACACCCTCATGTGTAAAACATTATGCAATGCAGATAATATAAAAAATTGTTTTAATAATAAATTGTTTATCTTGTAGACTCTCCTCAGATAATTGAAGCAGAATTCCAGCAGGTAGTACATGCAGACACAGACCAAACGGTGAAGATCAACATCTCATTTTGGGCCTATCCAGCACCCACCTCAGTCACGTGGGTCACCCCTGCATTAGGCAATGTCACCAGCACCTCACTTGATCAAGGGCAAGACAGGCACCTTGCTGTACTGATTGTGACTAAAGTGAATGCGTCCAGTTTTTGGCACATACAAGTGTGTTCTGGACAATGGTGTTGGAAGTCTAGTGGTTGACGTTCAACTCAAACAACTAAGTCAGTAGTTCTACAATGATTTAGCGTAACAAATG
Organism: Streblospio benedicti; assembly: GCA_019095985.1. Lineage (NCBI taxonomy): Eukaryota > Metazoa > Annelida > Polychaeta > Spionida > Spionidae > Streblospio > Streblospio benedicti. The sequence continues at coordinate 35,941,247 of CM032661.1, forward strand.
ACCGTATTCAACATAATAATTTTTTATGGTTGGTTCATTGTACAATGACCGTTTCAAAATATACAATATAAAAATCCACATAATTCAACTGTTATTAGGTAAACCAAACAAACCCTCTGGAGCTTCAGCAGATAAGGGAGACAGCCTACAGCCTTTTGTTACTATGGACTGCTGGGTCAGATGGGGGCAGTTCCCAGACATTTAAAGTCTCCTTCAAAGAGAATGGAGAGATAAGACCATATAAGAACAACATCCCAGATCCTGGAGAGGGCAACCAAGTTTCTATTCTTGTTGATAAACTGACACCAGACACAACCTACTCACTCCAGGTCGTGGGTGTGAATGAGAGAGGAGAATCAGAACCATTGCTCTACTCTATGAAAACCAGAGGTGAAAACAATGCAATGTTTTAAGTCTTTACCTCAACCATTCAGCTACGCAATTGATTAAAATTAACTTCATTTGAATGACAAGGCCTGATGAGTTTTATAGCAGGCAATGTCAGTGTTCATCAGTATTGAGCATGTTATTCAACTCCCGGGATTTAATTAATCACACTGACATTGATTGCAGTATTGCCACCCACACCTACCAACATCCACATTGTTCAAACTGGTGATGAAGTGGAAGTATCATGGGATTTACCATCTGGTGACTATGATACTGTGGTGTTGGTGCAGTGCCAGACAGACACAGGAACCTGCATCAACCACACTGTGATGGATGACAAGACCCGTCTGCTGGTACCAACCGACCCAGGGGCCAACTACACGTACAGGCTGGAGCTGTATCAGCATGATGTCAGGGTGGCCATGTCAGAGGATGTTAGGCAGGATTTGTTTGGATCAAATGGTAAGATATTACCTAGAAAATTTGCTATGGTGGCCTATGGAAATTGGTCAGTTTTTAATTTCGACCCTGATAGTGGTTTATTGTGAATACTATGTTTAAATGGCATTCAAGCAAGCACATGACATTATTTGCTTACTTTTTGTCACATGATGTCCTTTTCGTGGCTGAATGGACAGACAGTTGGACCCAGGCCGTGGGTTCAATTCCGAGTTGGGTCTGGGGGTTGGGGTTGAGCACACCTTTCACAATTGATCGCAACAACTTGCGACTAAAAAGTCGCACGACTATGCGTGTTCAAGAGGTGGTCGCCAAAATAATCGCTATAAAAGCCAGGGGACGCGGCAACGGACACAACACAGTTTTAGTGGTGTGCGCCTATATGCCTGGTGCACGATACAATCGCCAGTGTTTTATAAAAAGTCGCAATGCGGCTACATTGTTGTGCAACGTTCTGCAACGTATGGCGACATGCAGGTTAGCAGATTTTTCATCAAATCCAGTACTCAGATGGCAAAATGCTTGGTCGTGCAACATTACAAGTGGCTGTGCAACGGTGTAAGTCCAATCGCTAGGTCGTACGACCTGTGTTATCATCGACAATACCTAGATAAAAAGTGACTTCATGTCTTCACAACACTTTTTTGTTCATGAGGCTCAAGATGCCAGCGAAAAGAAAAAAAGAATATGAAGAAGAAGGCCAAATGTGGAAAGAAAGCAGCAAGACAGCCAATGTGAAAGTAGATAATGAAAATATTCCATCAGTGCAGGAAGATGATGATCTTCAAACTCAACATGCTGAGCAAGAAGATTTGAATTCGCAGCATGCCGTGCTTCAAGACCCTGTTGGTGACAATGAAGATGACGACTATACAGGTATACATGTATATACATGTTGGACCATGTCATGCGAATGGATAAAACGGTCGTGCAACACAGGCCCAAGGACGTACGTTGAGAAATAGACTCATGGTCGCACGAGCTTTACAACATGCAACGCACGTACCAACGGTAGTGCGAAGAAGCATAAAAGAATCATTCTATCATTCCGTGCAAAAATCACCGCCAATAACCCACGATTGATTGGTCTCGGCTCAATTTTGCCAAGGGAAACATATTCCCTTAAAAAAAACACGGCGTTAGTCTAAACTCCTCACAATATCAATACAACCGCTGATAGTAATGTTTTGTTGTTGCGGAGCAACAGTTTAGACTAACGCCTCCCCGCACGCCAAAACTGTAGGAATTGACGTCTCCGTGCGCTCAAAACAAACGAAATTGACTTGAATGTTGAATGTTATAATATGATTTATTTTAAAAATAAAATGGATTTTTAGTCATGATAGATTGACAGGCCGACCACTGATTGTGTAAATCACGGTGGGCCAACACCTTTTCAACCCCTACATATGCTCACGGTAAATCAGACGCCAGCATGCTCAATTTTGTCAATCGCAAAATTGACACATGCCAAGCGTGGTCAATTGAATAGATGCGCCACTCTACGACCCAAACTGAATTTTGTGCATGTTGGGAAATTCACTTGCGATCCTAATCGCCTGCAACGGAAGCGACCTCCCACTTGGCAATTTGGTCGCACAACGTATGCGAACGTGATCACCTAGTGGTCGCTGACTGCTCACCAACCCAATTGTGAAAGGGGCAGGTTGCACACTGCTCCATGGTACCTACCCAATAAAAATAGCTACAGGTCAGGCAAAAATATAGTGTGACACAGATGCCAATTACCTGGTATATATATAAAGTCGCTAACATGACAAACTGTGTATTGCAACTGTAAATAACCACATTTACATTCACATGATTGTGCTCAAAATCCCCAAGACCAACACAGATTTGCTACGAAACATACCGCATGGAATAAAAGATATACAATGTATGATGTACCTGGGAAATTGATGCCATCTATGGCTTACTTAAATGGCATCCAATGCTATCTTCCCATCCACATTCATGACAATCTGTATATCCAATTGCCATCAATTAATGGGCTTGACAATATACAATGCTACAATTACATTACAGCAATGGGCGAACAAGGTCCGGCATACGCAACAGCGGCCGGTGCTGGTGGTGGTTGTTGCATCATTATCATCGTTGTTGTGGTTGTGGTGGTGGTCATGATGAAGAGGAGGAAGAGTAAGCCTGAGCTGGAGTACCAGAACAATGATGCGGCTGCCACCGTGGTATGAGAGCAACATCAGCGTAGAGATGAGCCGGGCGGTATCTCCATATACCACATTCACCGGACTGGAGACATGGCGCCTGATGTGTGCTCTGATGTACGTTAAAGGCAGTTTGTTTGTCAACGAATAGTTTGTATTTGTTTCTTATAAGTTGAAGTCTATTATCACTTCCGAATCAGCAATTTGATATAGCTGAGGGTACCTTTTACATTGTATAATCAAAGTGCCTCTACACCACCACAATCACCACCGTCACCGGCGCCAGCCACGTCACCGACGGCAGCCAGGTCGTCGCCAAGGTCGTCAACAGTGAGCTTTATGTGGTTTTGTTAGCAATGAAAACATTTTATGACATGTAATTTTAGGAAATCTTGACAATGTTGTCTATCATTTGCATTATTTATATTTAAATGTGTATTTTGATTATTAGAAGTATGTTTTTTTTAGAGAAGTGTGTTCCTGGGAAAATGGCATTGACACAGGAGGTTGAAGCATTGCGGAAAGTGAAATTTCACAAGAACCTGGCTGTTTATATAGGATATAACATTACTTCACAAGGCATGTAATATATAAAATACACGTCTCTAACATAAAATAACTACATAAATAAATTTCTTCTAGATGGGGAACGGCTTTGCAGATGTTGATATTTGGTATATTTAACACAGAAAAGCTTTTGTTCCAAACTAGTGTTTTACTCGTAAACAAAAAGATTTTAGTAACATGATAATTATAACATGTGTTCTTTCTTCATTAAAGTGCTTGTGAATCTGTGCTTCATATTTGGTGGATAGTGGGTCTGATATAAGGAGTCCAATGGACTTAGTAGGTGCCAGCTCATGCTAATGAACATGTCGTGTTGTGGCTCATTGGCATGACGATTCAATATGTGCCAGGCAAATGCCTCAAATTACAGTAAACCGGGTGTCCTGTGGTGTGTGCCAAATACTACCTGGTTTGCTCCAAAATGTTGTGAGTTGTATAGACGTCAATTCATCTGCGCAAGTTAGCACATGTGTTGGGTTGATAGTTCTACTGCTAATGCAAAATATGTTAACATTGCAAATTTACATTACAGGTAAATGGGCTCAAGCCAACATTTGAAATAACTACACTGCTTTCCAGAACCGGCCTTTCTGCTGTCTGAGCGTGCCTCCCAAGGAGACCTGCTGTCCTACCTGCTGACGGCCCAGCGAGCAGGACTGAACCTGCCCCAGGCGGACCTCATGCACTTCGTAGGCGGCATCGTCAGTGGACTCAGGCACTTGCATGGACAGAATGTAAGAGGGTGCTCTTGTGAGATAGCATGTGCCTTCTATATGCACCAATCTCAAAGCAAGGCGTTTTATCAGACAATGGTTTGAATGTGTGAATTATTTCTTTCTTAACATTTCATATGCAATGTAGTAACTCACCCATCTTACTAAGGAAGATAAAACTATGAGGATGTCTCACAAACTACGGACATACTTTGTTATATATCACACAATTGCATATCATGTAGTCACCATCGTGTATCTCCCAGCCTCCTCTGGTGATGCACTGCCTGAACTGCTCCCACGTGCTGTTGGCTGACAACCTCACCTGCCAGCTCACAGGCTTCGGCTACAGTAGGGACGTTAGTTTGAGGCACCAGTATGCAGACAGTGTCAAGGTGGGTAGAACAATCTGATGCAAATCCTCCTTGCATATTGGTCTATACTTTGGACAATGCAAACTATAGTGCAAAATACATGTAGTAACTGACAGCGCTGGGGATGGCTATATCTTTAATTCAATAAGACAGTTGACTGAAGTATTATAATAATGTGCAAATACTTTACATAAGCTCAACATACACATAGCTCTTGTCTCTAAATGCACTTACATCTGCCATTCTCCATGTACACAGTACACCAAGTGTGACCGGTGGCTGGGAATCTTCACTAGGTACCCGAAAGGGCATTTCTGTTTATAATTCAACCAAAAAAACTCATAGAACCCCCCAAAATTGATTTAAATTTTTGTAAA
>CM032661.1:35951312-35969559 GCA_019095985.1 Streblospio benedicti
TCTTTATAAGCGGTATTCGGGCTAAACTTAGAAATCTCGGTAGCGATATTTTTTTTACTAGGCTTCTGGCGTTTCATGCGAAATAAACTGGTAAAGAATACAATAAAAAATAAACAAAGTATGCAAGATTGGTTGGCTAAGCAGCTTCGTAACATTGGTAAAAATAAGGTCGTATTTGGATGAAAAAATCCACTAAGTCTCTAATCCATGCATTTATTACATCACGCATTGATATTTATAACAGCCTGTATCTTGGTTTTTTGCCAGATGTTCAAACACAGAGACTTCAGATTTTACAGAATGCTGCCGCCAGAATGGTACTCCGTCTCCCAAAATATAGCCATATCACAGAAATTCTGTATGGACTACACTGGCTGCCAGTCAAAGCCAGAATTAAATTCAAAACATTACTATTTGTTTTTAAATGTTTGCACGATGAAGCCCCCCTTATATATTAAGGAACTCTTAAAACTCAAACCAAATTCTGTTAGATCTGCATGATCGAATGACAAAAATCTTTTAGTGGTACCTCGCTTTTCGGACAAAAACCTATGGAGAAAGGAATTTTTAAAAACATTGCTCCAATCATGAGGGAACTCTCTACCCACTGCTCTTAGACTATGCACTAATATCAATACTTTTAAAAAAGAACTTAAGACATTTGTTTTACTTTTTAAAGAATCATTGTTATCAATTTATTTTTTTTCAGTTAACTTTTATATATAACTTGTGTTTTTTTTGTTTTTCCCGTAAAGGGTCTGGTGGCGGCTTGGGAGTCCCCCCAGCGTCAGGGAGCCTCGAGTTCGCCACGAGGGTCTGGCGGAGGGTGCGGATACTCGGTGAGTGCCCGTCTTCTCTCATTTACGACGCATCGGCGCTGCCGTAACACAATAATTTTTTTCCAGCTTTTTTTCCAGGCCCACCATCTCTTAAGAAGGTCTGCCCCGTCGGCGGGGAGCGGAGGCCCCCAGCGACACTCACCCGATCTTTACCCGGGGCGCCCTCCACATCCCGACTTTTACGCACCCGTTACAATACCTGGCTTTTTTAACACCCGCTTTAACCCGATCTTTACCCCTTTTTTTCTATCTTCAGAGCGCCGGGGACCCCTTGCCGTGTGCGGGGGACCACGGCCGATCACGGGATCTTTTGTCCCCCCACATGATCACGGGATCTTCCGGTCCAGCGACCCGTAGAGAGCCGGACCCCCCGGGGTCCCCCAGCGATGGGACGGGCGTCCCCGGGCCAACGATCTTCTGGAGAGGGTCTGCCGTCGGACGGTTATAATTTTCAAAAGGCGGCGTCATCGTTAGTGTCTGGTGAGGCGTTGGCGCGAACCCTCGCGGGATGTCACCCTCGATATCCGATTTGGACCCTCGTGGAGGGGGGCGTCTACTGGAGGCGTTAGACAGGCTGCGCAAGCTGTTTAACGACCTCATCCGGGTTATAGGCGCCATGATCGGCGAAGGCGACGAACTACAGTTCACCGTCATGTCCCCCGCTCTAGGCGTGCCGATCTTTGTCCCTTCGCCCGCTGGAAAAAGCTCACCGGGGCTTACATTCTGGACCAAATCGAGCGAACCCTCCAAAGCAAAGCGGAATTCCTCTCGGCACGGCGCTTTCACGTCGGCGTCTTCAGGCGGTTCACGGTATCGGCGGAAAAAAACGCGATTTCCTTCAGGCGCATAGGCATGGGACACGGGCGTAAAAAGCGTCGTGGCCATTTCGCCGATAACGCCTGGAGAGCCATAGCCGTCAGCTTCTTTCACAAGGCGAAGGTTGACGGGAACCCCTACCCGGCAGACCCAAAGTAAAAAGGAAGCCCGTCGTTATATAGCGGCCAGGCAACAACGTTGATCCAAAAGGCCTGACACGACCTCGTGAGGCGGGGGAGCCATAGCCGTGAGCCCGACTATTTCACAAGGCGGGTATCCCCGCGATACGTTGGGGGAACCCCTACCCTATGCAGACGGTACTCGGGGTTGAAGATCCATATTCTGGGAGCTGTCGGGGGTCCCATGGCTTTCCTTACCAGTAAGGACAAGCTGTCCGAGGAACCGAACACCTCTACCTCCTTTTTTAACTGGAGGGAAGGCGGCGGTCCGGAAGACGGGCACGTCCATAGCCTCATTTGGATACGCGACGTGTTCCAGAGCGCTGGTCTCTGCCCCCGTTGCCACCAAGACGTGCTCCCTAGCGTCCCCCACAAGTGTCCGGCCAAGTGTTCGAAATGCGGCGCGTGCGCCCAGCCCAACTCGGCCCTCCCGAGTCGCGACGACGGGGCGGCACTCTGCGACGGAGCGCTACCCCCTGGCGAATCTCTCGTCACCTGCGCCGACTGTAACGGCGTCTATTACGGTCAGGCGTGCTTCAGCAATCATAAGCGACCCGCCAAGAGGGGCGGCGGCGGCGGCGGCGGCGGCGGCGACGACGGATCCGCTTGCCAGCGCTACTGGATTTGTCCTGGCGCGTGCCGTAAGGCGTATCGTCGGTCGTATATCGATCCGGAGCGTCACGTGTGCTACGAGTACTGGTGCTCCAAGTGCTACGTACTCGAGCGGAACCCCGGCGAGCACGAGTGCTACGTCAGAGCCATCGGTCCCGACGTTCCCAGCAAAAGACCCACCAGGTTCGGAGTCTACGACTTCGAATCGACGGTGTCGAACGCGGACACGTGCGGCGACTACGTCCCGAGCGACGACCCCGACTGCCAAAACTGTCGGCCGGCGGCCACTCCGTAAACTGCGCCTGTTTCATGACCTTTTGCGACCAGTGCTACGACCCCAACGACCTGAAAAAGACGCTCGAGCTGGAACACTGCGAGTACTGCGGCTCGCGGTGCCTCGGGTGCGTGGGATCCAAGAAGAAGGTCGCCTGCAGGGGTAGCCGGACGTGCGGTCTGAAGCGCCACAACCGTGGGTCCGGACGCCTTGGCCCGTTCGCCCGACCACGTCGTGTCCGTGCGACACGAGGGAATGCGTCTGTACGCCCACAGCGGTTCCCTTCGACAGCTACCTCCTGCTGGACTTTCTCAGACGCGCAGGGGAGTGACGCCGAGCATCGTCTACAATAACGGGAAGCTGATGCAATTCCGGGTGACCGAGTACCGCATGACAGTCAGCGACTCGATGCTTTTCATCCCAATAGCCCTCTCCAAGTTCGACGCCACTTTCGGTCTCGGGGGGTCGAGCCCTGAAGGGGTTCTTTCCGCATCTCTTCAACCGCAGCGACAAGTTCGGGTACCGTGGGCGGTACCCGGCGCCCGGTTCTTCTCCCCCGACACCATGACCGCCGCCACCAGAAAGTTTTTTTTTTTTTAGCCTGGCACGCCGAGAGGTCCGCGGCCGGGGTGTGCGACTTTGGCGGCGAGATCCTGCGGTACTGCGAGAACGGCGTCACGATATTGGCTCTCGGCGTCATGGCCTTCAGGCATATGGTGAGAGAGGTTGCGGGTTTCTGCCCCTTCACCAAATGCATGACCCTGTCGTCGGCGGCCATGCGGATTTACAAGCGCTTTCTCACCGAGTATTACGAGGCGGAGGGGCGGCGACGGTAACCGCGTGGCGTTGATCATGCGCAGCGGCTCGTTCTTCACCCCGACGGGGGAGGATGTGGGTGCAGGGGGCAAGCAAGCGCCCCAGGTTCCTGTCGTCAGACCTCGCCTACAAGCCGAAGACGTCCATGGGAGGGCCTAACCACTCGAAGGTCTCGCTCCAGTGGCTGGCGTACCAGGCGTCTCTACATCCCGACTCGGACATCAGAACGGCGGCCTCGGCCCAGGGGGAGTATCGCGCCGGACCCTACTACTTCGACGGCGTGGATCACGGACGCAAAGTCGTCTACGAGTTTCACGTGAGCGTCTCTTTTTTTTTTTTTTCTCGATTCATTTTCAACCTTTAATAACGCGTTTCACCGTCTAAAATAACCCTCTCTCTCTCCAGGGCTGCCTCTTCCACGCCTGCGCGACGTGCTACGCGGGTCTCGACGAACAAAAACATCCTCTGACCGAGCTCACGATGGCCGAGACGCGAGCTCGTACGTTACTCAAGGAGCGGTGGATCCGCGATAACTACGTGAGGGAGCGCGGCTACGATTACGTCTCCGTGAGAGAGTGCGACTGGAATAGGTGCGTAGCTCTCTTCCGATGTAAAAACAACGGCGGTTAAAAGAATTCTCTCTCTCATTAAGACGTAAAAAGAGTCTGGATTATTATATTTAAAAAAAAAAAGGTTGAAATACCTCATCTCTCTCTACGGTTTAAAAATAAAATATAAACCCTCTTTTTTTTTTTCCCTCTGCAGACGCGTGACGTCCGAGCCCGCGGTCAAGGCCTTCGTCGAGTCCATGGACCCGGAGGCGTACGTCTCGCGGCTCGATTTGAGGGACGCGTTTTACGGCGGGCGCGTTGAGACGTTCTCCCTCTATCAGGAGGCCGCCGAGGACGAGGCTATACGGTAAGCGTTTTTTCGTAACTCTAGAAACGCGAGCTCCGTCAATTGACCGTATACCCGACGCTTTACGGGCTCCCCTCTTTTTTTTCTACTTCTCCCCCGTAAAAAATTGACTCGACTTTATAAGTTAACGCGAAAACATTTTTCTATCGACGCTCCCTTTTTTTTTTTTCTGCAGCTACTACGACTTCACCAGCCTCTACCCTCACGTCCAGAAGTCAGGCGTGTACGGGCGCGGGCATCCCGACATTCTGGTGGGGGACCAGATACGTCTGGACAGTCTCGACGACTACGAGGGCGTCATGAAGGCGAAGATCCTGCCTCCGAAACGTCTCGACGTCCCCGTGCTTCCTCTACGCATGAGCTCTGGTAAACTCATGTTCCCGCTATGCCGCTCCTGCTGCGAGAGGATGTCGGAGGAGCCGTGCGACTGTACCCCCGGAGAGCGCTCGTGGATCGGCACGTATCACACCGGCGAGTTGAAACTCGCCGTATCCAAGGGGTACGTCATACAGAGGGCTTACGAGCTGCACAATTTTCCTCCGGAGAGGCGATGCGTATACGACCCCGCCAACCCGGGCGCTGGTCTCTTCGCCCCCTACGTGAACGCCTTCCTCAAAATCAAGCAGGAGAGTAGCGGGTACCCCAGAGAGGCCGTCACCCCCGCTCAGAAGCGAGCGTACATCGACGACTACTATCGGCGCGAGGGCGTCAAGCTAGACCCTAAGCGGATCGTCAGCAACCCCGGACGGCGCTTCCTGGCCAAGCTTTTCTTAAACTCCCTATGGGGGTTTATGGGGATCTTGCGGTCACAAGGACCCAATACGAGCTGTTGGGACGGGGCTCCTTCGGCCGCTTCTGTCAGCGCGTGTCGGATCCGTCCGTGGACCTGAAGTTCTTCACCATCCTCTCGGGGGACGCCGTGATGGTGGAGTACGCCAAGAAGAAACCTCTCCAGGAAGACCCTCCCAATAACAATCTTTATGTGGCGGTCTCGACCACTTCAATGGGAAGGCAGAAGCTGTACCGCGCCCTCGACGCCGTCGGCCGAGGACTGATCTACTGCGACACCGACTCCGTCGTGTTCAAGGAGCGTCGGGGTCACCCCGTCCTGCAGCTGGGCAACTACCTCGGCGATCTGACGTCGGAGGTCGCCGGCGATCAGGACACGAACTACATCTCCAGCTTCGTATCGGCCGGGGCGAAGAACTACGCTTACGTCACCACCGGCGGCGACGAGGTGGTGAAGGTGAAGGGGTTCACCCTACACCACGCCAACGCTCAGAGGGTGAACTACGGGTCCATCCGGTCTCTCGTTACCGAGAACCTGCGAGACGGGTGTATAGAGACCGTCCACCCCCACTCCATACGCCGCGATCTACGCACTCTGAAAGTGTACTCCAGGGACGAGGTCAAGAGGTACTCCGCGTGTATCACGAAGAGAGTTTTTGACGTCGCGTCGTACGGCTCCAAACCGTACGGGTGGTGACGGATTTTTTTTGTAAACTAGTGACTGTATATATTTTTAGAAAAAATAATGTCTCTTTTTAAAGAAGGTTTGCGGCGTGTAAAGATGTGAGACGGTGTTCCGTATGTATTACCGCGAATTCTTAAAGATTGTACGTATTACTGGGAAATAAAAAAAGTGAGAAGTTTTTTAAAAGATTGTATATATTACTAGGAATAAAATGAGAGATGTGTTTTAAAAGTTTTTTAAAGATGTTCTGTATATATATTACTCTGAATAAAATATATATATATTGCTCTGTATGCTGTGAAGTTTTTTTAAAAAGGTTCTGTATATATTACTCTGAATAAAAAGTGTGTTTGAAAAGATGTTGTGTATATATTACTGTGAGAAGTTTTTTAAAAATGTTCTGTATTTTCTGAATAAAAATGTTTGTTGTATATATTACTCTAAAAACAGTGGGTGAGTTTTTTAAAGATGTTCTGTATATATATTACTGGAATGCGTAAAAAGTGTTTTTTAAAGATGTTCTGTATATATTACTGTGAGAAGTCTTTAAAATGTTCTGTATTTATAAAACCGTGGTGTGTTTTTTAAAAGATGTCTTCTATATATATATTAATGAAAATGTGTGAAGTTTTTTTAAAGATGTTCTGTATATATATTACTCTGAATAAAAAGTGTGAAAGATGTTCTGTATATATTACTCTGAATAAAAAGTGTGAGTTTTTAAAGATGTTCTGTATATATTACTCTGAATAAAAAGTGTGTTTTTAAAAGATGTTCTGTATATATATATTTTTAAAGATGTTTTAAAATGTTATATTATTACTCTGAATAAAAGTGTGAAGTTTTTAAAGATGTTCTGTATTTACGGGAATAAATGTGTGTTTTTTAAAGATGTTCTGTATATATATTACTCTGAATAAAAAGTGTGAGTTTTTAAAAGATGTTCTGTATATATATTACTCTGAATAAAAAGTGTGAGTTTTTAAAGATGTTCTGTATATATTACTCTGAATAAAAAGTGTGTGTTTTTAAAGATGTTCTGTATATATATTACTCTGAATAAAAAAGGGCCAATGATGTTCTTAAAAATTGTCTCTGTATTACTGAGAATAAAAAGTGAGAAGTTTTTAAAAAAATGTTTGTTTTTTTCTCTAATCATTAAAAGGGGGGTCTTGCGGGATACGTTATATATATATATAGAGAGAGACCCGGTGATTACTATAAAATATTAACCCAAAAAGACCGTTAGATAGGGGCCAATGTTTTTTTAAATCTGTATGTATGTATTTGAAACAAAAATGATATCTTTTCATCAATTGTATTCAACTATATTGTCCACTATCCGCTACTTAAAGGTATAAATCTATGCTTTTAACCGTTTGACATGCTCTCACACTCAGGTAATAAGACATGCTCTTCGTTATAGTCACTTTCGTGACAAGCTGGAAAATGACAATGAAGGTGTGTTTGTTGCAAGCCATACTCAGTATGGTATGCTCAAGCTTAAAAGCTATCTGCAAGTTTCTATCCTCGTCAAAGAACGAGTGCACCACGTGATGTTATAAAGACATTCCAACTGTGAAGTGTGTAAAATAAATGCAGAGGAAACACTCTTTAAATATTTGAAAGTATTTTGCTGTCTTGATCTACATCCGGGGACAATTCGTCCTTGTGCCAATACAGGGTATATTTCTTAATCAATTACATCAATGTATATGAGTGCCGTAATGGACCCTGCTGCAGTTGTTCCGTTCTTACCACTTTGACAGATGTGGTGTGATACTATGATAATCAGCCGGTCAGATAGACTGTAAGCGAATTGTATGCCATCTTTCATTATGTCCGCATACTGTTTCCTATCAGATGTCGTATGTAATGAGAATGAGCTGTATAACGCAAGTAAATGACATGCGTGCGGTCAATGCCTATGGAAAGCAGCCACCGGATTCAAGTACGGACTGAAAACATACAGACCACCTCGCATTGCACAACAGATATTAAAGATGTGCTGAACTCTTTCTTTGCAAAATATAGTTCACTGCATGAGTATAATCTATTCTTTATCAACCATACACTTTGTATTAGTTATACACCCGTGTTATGTCAACCATATATATCATAACAGCATATCTTTATCTATAGTTAATTAACAGCACACTTTGGCGGTTAATTAATTACTGTGACCAGCTCCTGGGGGGGTCAGACGACGGTTCAATTAAGTTTACAATGGGAATAATGGTAGTGTGTGTGTGTGTGTGTGTGTGTGTGTGTGTGTGTGTGTGTGTGTGTGCAGCAGAAATGGTATGAGAGAAATTATTGTAGCTTGTGAAAGCATTCCGTGGCGAGTGGATAGGGACTTGGGCCCGTAACCAGAACGTCGTGGGTTCGATTCCGGTCGGGTCTGGTGGTAAGTGTTGAGCAAACTTACCTCTAACAGGTTGCACACTGCTCCGTGGAACCTACACGTTAAATAGGTACAGGTCAGGGAAAGTGTCCAAATGTGAATAGCCCGTCTCCGCTACGGTCTATGTTATTATGCTCAGAGAGAACAATGGGTTTCATTTTTAAATCAGTGAATTTAAAAACAAATATCATGGAAATTAAACATAATGTACACAATGAAAAAAGTTCTTTGTGTGTGTGTGTGTTTTTCTGTCACAAGGCAAGGCTCTATCTTATTTTTCATTTTATTTTTCTTAACTATAGCCCCCCACACACATACACACACACACCCATACACCCCCTTTTTTCCTTCTTCTTTAAGCATGCAACACTCTCACCATAAAGAATCCAAGGCAAAATGGCGAGGTGGCAAGGCGTCCCGTTCGACCAGCATACTCTTGGAAGGAAAAATAAAAAAATAATAAAAATAAATAAAAGATAAATATAAATGCTACAAAACTGGCCATCTCTTGGTGGAACTCTCGCTCTCTCGCTGTCTCTAGGCGAAACAGAGAGCTGGTGTGACCGTCGGTTCGGCCACCATACAGTAGGGCCGTGACAAATTATTCAGTGTGCGATATCGCAATTAGCAATTGTCACATATGATGACTTTTGGTACTAAATTACAAAAACATGTGCTTCAAACAGTGTTGGTGCTCCTCCAGAAACTATTGTGACCCCCATTTTCTGCATTTGATGCAAAAAACGATTTGCTCTGTCGGTCTGTCAAATACACTTCAGAATATCAAGAAATGAGAATGGTGGTTATGGATATATGAATGTGGTGAGTCTACTATACTGTTTTCAGGGGCCAGGACACGTGCAACCCACCCCCTTTTTATATTTTCCGCATGAGGCTATTATTATCAGTGTTTAGATATACTTTGTTACTTCCTATTCGTCTTTTATGTAGTGGTACTTTAAATGAGTGTAGCATAACAAAATAGATTTTAAGCATTGAATTAATGCTACTGATAGACCTCGTATTTTACCGCTGGTATCGACTCTAAAATGGTTCAAATAACTAATAGTGTAATAATTGTTTGGTTGCTTCACGGATATTTGATCACACACTGTCAGGTATGTTATGAAACGGCTTATTAGCGACACTTCATAGTCTATTTAATGTATAGAACAATAATTTCTGTGCTCCCATGCAACAAAAGATATTGGAATCACTATACAAGTAGTCCCTATACCCTGGTGCGTTTTGTTGTTTCGTTGGTGTGTGTGTGTGTGTTTGTGTGCAGCAGAAATGGGATAAGAGAAATTATTGTAGCTTGTGAGAGCATTCAGTGGCAGTGGATAGGGACTTGGGCTCGTAACCAAAAGGTCGTGGGTTCGATTCCGGGTCGGGCCTGGTGGTAAGTGTTGAGCAAACTTACCTCTAACAGGTTGCACACTGTTCCGTGGAACCTACACGTTAAATAGGTACAGGTCAGGAAAAGTGAACACAAATGTGAATGATTAACGCGTCTGCGCTACGGTCTGTGTTGTATGCTCAGAGAACAATGGGTTTCATTTTAAATCAGTGAATTTAAAAACAAATATCATGGAAATTAAACATAATGTCACAATGAAAAAAGTTCTTTGTGTGTTTTTTTTTCTGTCACAAGACAAGGCTCTATCTTATTTTTCATTTTATTTTTCTTATGGTAGCCCCCCCCCCACCCCCTTCTTTTTTAAGCATGCAACACTCTCGCCATAAAGAATCCAAGGCAAAATGGTGAGGTGGCAAGAGGCTCTGCCACCATACTCTTGGAAGGGAAAAAATAAAAATAATAAAAAATAAATAAAAAATAGTATAAATGCTACAAAAACTGGCCATCTCTTGGTGGAACTCTCGCTCTCTCGCTGTCTCTACGCGAAACAGAGAGCTGGGTGTGACCGTCGGCTCGGCCACCATACAGTAGGGCCGTGACAAATTATTCCAGTGTGCGATATCGCAATTAGCAATAGTCACATATGATGACTTTTGGTACTAAAATACAAATGCATGTGCTTCAAACAGTGTTGGTGCTCCTCCAGAAACTATTGTGACCCCCATTTTCTGCATTTGATGCAAAAAACGATTTGCTCTGTCGGTCTGTCAAATACACTTCAGAATATCAAAAATGAGAATGGTGGTTATGGATAGATGAATATGGTGGAGAGTCTGCTATACTGTTTTCAGAGGGGCCAGGACGCGTGCAACCCATCCCCTTGTCGCAATGGAGGGGAGTTGTTATTTCATTGGGGATGTCAATACCAAGTATTTCTGCTTGTGTGCTGAAGGCTACACAGGAGAGCTTTGCGAGTATGGTATGTTAATATTCACTTATTTGTAGAGGTGTTATGTATTACTGTCATTGTGTATGAAGAGGCATACTTAAAAGAGTGAAGTATAATTTTTGTGCTTATAATGACATACCCCCGCATATAGACAATGGTGATTCTAGGCTCTATGTATAAAAAGTTAAAATAAATTATATGTTAACACACTAGGCCGCTATATAATCGATGAAGTTATACTGTATATCTTGCACCTCATAGGGACCCATGACCTAACCTCACTGATAAGGAAATGCCCCATTTTGGAGCCACCATTTCCCTTCTCCGTTTTGCTTTATGTTGTGACTAAATATGGTTCAACAATATGGTCACCTCACAAGTGGAAATACCCTGTTGTCCCTAATTGCGAGCTTTTCCTATTTTATTAATAGATTTACTTCTCATATTTTGGATATTATATATATATCTACACCGTGTTTATTTTATTCTTTTGAAGGAAATGGGCTCCCAGTTTGGAGTCCAATTCCTCGGGTGATGAGGTGATTGATGGAACAGGACCAACAGCTACCGTTAGTCTGTCAGTACAAGGAGATTAGCAATGTGGATGAATTGGAGCTCACTTGGCTTGTCAGATAAATTTGAGGATATCAATGAAAAAAACTTCTAGAGCCAGTGTGGTCATCCATGAACTCTGAAAAAAGCAGTGGTGTTTCCAAATTATGAGAATGAAATTATTTCTAACGACACTTCTAGTTTGAAATCAAGTCATACCTTGTACTATTTGAATACAACAGAAGATATCATTTTCCAATGTCATGTGAAATATAAAAGATACGTATAGGAAATAAATATAGGGTCAACAGAAATTTCCATTGCACTGACTGCAGGTAAGGGATTTGGCAATGTATTGAGTAGCATTGACTATTGAGTAATGTTTTTGAAACAGTTCGGCAATAAATAAAGGGCAAATTACCATGCATTTAGATGGTTTCACAAAATGAAATATATGTTTATTAAAAGCATGTAAACAATTTTCTGCTCCAGAAGTAACAGGATGATGATCCTTTCTGACATCCATATCACCCAGCATTTTTTAAACCTAGAGTATGGTGGTTATGGATATAGATTAAGGTCTGGCATACTGAAGTGGCCATTATGTTACATGGGTGTCGAACAATTTTCTTCCATCAGATATTCAGAAAATATGGAGTATTTTTATTCACGTTGTAATACACATGTGAATTTTATATGGTATTGTCCACTTAGTATTTGTAGACTGGTTTGTATAAAGACACTGGTGCTAGGGGGCTATTCAAAGTTTAATTTTGAATGCAATAGTTGGAATATAGACAATTTTTTTTCTAGGCTCTATGTATAAATGTTAAAATAAATTATATTAACATGTAGGCTGTTTATAACACGGTGAAGTTATACTGTATATCCAAGTATAGGGACCAATAACCTACTGGGTCTGGGCCAAATTCCATTTGGAGCCACCATTTCCTTCTCCCTTCTGCTTTTATGTTGTGACTAAATATGGAAAATCGATATGGTCACCATGAATGGAAATACCCAGTATTGTCCTTGATTGAGCTTTCCTATTTTATTAATAGATTTAGTTCTTATACTTTGATATTGTACAATACAACCGTGTTTGCTTTATTCTTTTGAAGAAATCTGGTAAACACAGTTTGCTTTCAAATCCCTGTTGTGATTGATGGAACAGGACCAACAGTACCGTTAGTCTGTCAGTACAATGAGATTACCAATGGATGAATTGGAGCTCACTTGGCTTTGCAGACAAAGATGAGGATGTCAATGAAAAAACTTCAATTCCAGTGGTCATATGTGAACTCTAAAGCAGTGGTGACTCCAAATTATCGAATGAAATTATTTTTAATGACACTTCTAGTTTGAAATCAAGTCATACCTTGTACTATTTGAATACAACAGAAGATATCACTTTCAATGTCATGTGAAATATAAAGATACGTATAGGACGTATATAGGGTCAACAGAATTTCCATTGACTGACTGCAGGTAAGGGATTTGGCAATGTATAATCCCCTAATGTTATTGAGTAATGTTTTTGAAAACAGTTTAACAATAAAATCTTCCAAATGGGATGCATTTAGATGGTTTCTAAAATAAAATATATGTTTATTAAATTAGTATATTATACATTTTTCTGATGTGAAGTATCAGGATGTGTGAAATCATATTTCACTGAGCTTGTGCATAGTATTTTGAAAGACCTAGTTTCTATTGATATTGTGAACAAAGTGGTAAAGCCTGCCTTACACATAGGCTAAATTCCACCTATGTAAACTGGTGAATGAATTTTGGTTAAACTTTGTTAGAAATAGTTATGTTGCAACTATTTTGTTTCAGACCATTTGCGTATTCCAGTAACAGTTCATTTGGCTAGCAACTTCATTTAGCATACATTTTTTCTGCGTTAACTGTCTTTCCAATACGCCCAAAGACCCAATCGTGGGATAAATGCGTTCTGGTAAATGTGTAAAGCGGGTGTTGTGTATGCTGCTGCCCGATTCCCTACAATCATTGCCCTCACAAATGGTCAGTAATGCCTTTGTGATAATACAATGTGCCAAAGCACGATGATAGCCACAGTTTGCCATCCTGTGGTTCTCAACCGACCACTCCCCATTGTGTTCTCTTGCTACCACACATACTCCTTGAGTCTAGGTTCATTACTCACTGGTTAGACAGTTTCTACCCCTGGTTTTCATAAGGGCATGGAGAGGGAGACCAGCCTTAGGACTGAGCCTCGGAAAGGCAGAAACCTACATGCTGCTCCTGCTTCAACTTACGGAGAACAGTTACTAAGCCCTGGTGGCTATTTCCCATTACTATTCAGGTGTGCTGCAGGAGAGAAAAGCTTCAACTATCCAGTGCAAATTCTATATCCTGCTTAATACGGTCATGTTACAATAAACTCATGCACTGGAGCCCTAGCAGATGTTACCATTTTCCACAATATGTAGACACAGTTTCAATTAATTTTTCATATGCATAGATATTTACCGTTGTTCATTTGAATATTCATGATTTTTTCTGTTTGTCTGCTTACTTGAGTTTGAAGTTGAATACACTTCTACCAAAAATAGATATTTTGGTCAAAAATATTATCAACAAAAGTTTATGTGTCAATTTACATTTACATTTAAGCTGCTTTAAACCCCCATTCTTTGTGCTGAAATCATTTTGCAAATGTTACACTAATTACAATATGACAACAATATGAAAATAATGTGATGATAACAACAATAACAAAACCAAATAAGTTCATTTTACAATAATGTCCACCACTATGTCATTACTTTGATTAACCATACACTATCATATCAGATCCCCAAAGTTTTGACCTTTCCAGGTGAAGGGCAAATAGTAGATCCTGTGTAATTTTCTCTACTTCATCTTCTTTGTTGGAACTATTGAGTTACGACTGGACTAAAAAGTACTAATATTATGAGTACTGCAATCAAACATAGTTCAGTAAAATTATTAAGTTATACAACATCATTATATTGTAGCCCCACCAAGCCTAGAGTACTGGCCAGTATCATCTTCACCAAATACAGAGGCAGAACTTGGTTCATTCGTCCAGCTCAGATGTGACTATCAAACAGTGGAGTCAATAAGCAGCTTAACAGTGGAATGGTATTACATAACAAAGTTATCGGACAATGGACAGCCAGACTATACTCAACCTCAGCAAAAAAATATGGACTGCTCTCCGTGGCCAGATAGGTAGTGGTCCCTGTAGTCAATGTCAATATGTTGACACTGGGACACCCATAGCTAATAGCCACACTATCCGCATTAACAATTTGGATTTGACAAGAGAAGGTTTTTATGCATGTTTTTTACTGCTGGTAAATAATTCAACAGAGAAGCTAGGACAAGCTGAAATAAACGTATCTATTTTGGGTAGGTTTTTGTTGTCTTTGGTTATCAAATCACTTCCATTTATCATAATTCTATTAAAGATAAAGAGTAAAATATATATTTACACTTTCAGTTCCACCTTCACCCATCATGAATATTACTATTCCTTCATCGGGCCTTCATGCCAATGACACTATCACCATCAACTGCAGTGCTCCCTCAGTGAAACCCTCAGTCGATGTCAGCATGTGGGTAGAGGTAGGAGGAACCAAACATTATAGAGAACTATCAATCAAAGACAATGGTGACAAAACATCCAAGATAAGCATGACAACAAATATTATGGTTAAGAAAGAAGACGATGGTCATTCTGTGATATGCATGGCTGGTTGGAGGAAAAGGGCTATAATTCGACTACTGCCATGCTAAATATCAATGTAAGTGAGTCTACATACAATTCTGACAACAATTATTTCCATATGATAACCAAAGAAAGCTATTCTGCATTAAACATAAAGGTCATGATCATCTTTGTACAGATGGCTTTTAACTTCAATGATTATGATTAATTACAAAACAAAATGGTGTGCTTGTTTATAATGTCATAATCAGTTTCTGTTGAAAACAAGATATAATTAGATAATAATAGATGTTGCTCACCCAGTACAATGTCTGTGTCTTAGTGTGTTTTACATAGTTCATGTACAACATGTATTAATTATTAGAATTGTATTTTAGATCCTCCAACCAGCATTGCCATTTATGCAAATCCAAGCTTACCCATCAAGGAAAACAGCACAGTGGTTGTCAGTTGTGAGGCTGTAGGAGGTAAACCTCATCCCAATGTGGAAATAGTGAGGAGGACAGGGAACTCAAATCACATGCTTGGCAGCAGCCCACTGTCCATCGTGATGAACCGAGAACATGACGGCAGCCAGCTCTACTGTAATGCAACAGGGGGCGGGATCAAGACTGGACATATGATGTCAAATTTACTCGATATCCATGTGTATTGTGAGTACAAGTTTATGTAATTGCTATAAGAATTATATAATTTATAAGTCATGATATTCCCTCATACATACATGATATACCATCTTATAGTTACTTTGAATTACTTATTTACAGATCCTGCTACATCTATTAATATTCAAGGTGATTTAGAAAACCTGCATGAGTCCAATACTTTGCGTATGACTTGTTCTGCTGATGGCGGCAATCCTGCTATTCATATATATAGTTGGAGATTTGTTCCCAGACATGGAGGGGAGGAGCGAGACATTGGGGAGGAAGACCATATGCTGATTATACCAAATATTACTTATACACACGCTGGGAACTACATCTGCCGTGCTAGTAATGATGGAGGCATTGCTAGTGCAACGCAAATTGTTAATATAAACTGTAAGTGTCATCCGTCTTACTAAATGTATATAAAATGTTATGTACAAATAATAATGCATCTGTTCTGACACTAATACTTGGAATACAGTAATGCAGTAATTTATAATCTTTTCATATGTTCTATAAACCTTTTACATTAAGGATGAGTTAACGATTTTCTTCTGCAGACTCACCTCACATAATAGAAGCTGATTTCCAGCAATCAGTTTATGCCGACATAGACCAGAAAGTCCAACTAAATGTGTCCTTTTGGGCACATCCCGGCCTCGCCTCAGTCACGTGGCTCACCCCGGCATCAGGCAATGTGACCAGCACCTCACAGGATCTAGGAGATGACAGACAGCTTGCTGTGCTGAAACTGGCCAAAGTGAATGCGTCCAGCTTTGGCATGTACAAGTGTGTTCTGAACAATGGTGTTGGAAACCTGACTGTTGAGATCGAGCTCAAACAACTCAGTGAGTTGATATTATAATAATGATATATTGTAATAGTATTATAATGATTTAATTAAAACAACAAAGTATGGTAGCATTCGTGAACAGTAGCAGCTTTCCACTTTAACTATGCTGTACGGTATATATCAGTCACAATATTACAAAACATTCTTATTTCATATATTGGCACATGGCAGACGTGTTTTAAAAGAAATGATCAACTATATTACCTGTGTATTGCATGCTACGAATTCGGGAATAAACATTTTTTGCATGTCAAACTAGAGTTGAACACACTTGTTATAATATTCAACATAATATCTATATTTGTGATATTACCATTGGTTCCAAATGTAGAATTTTTGAAATACCACATGTAAATAATGAAGGTTATTTAAACATAACTATTGAATATAAAATTCTAGATTATTTTTTGTTGCTTAGGTAAACCAGACAAACCCTCCAGCGCTTCAACCGAAAAGGAGACCGCCTACAGCTCTTGGTTCCTGTGGAAGGCCGGATCAAATGGTGGAAGTCCCCAGACATTTACAGTCTCAGTCATTCAGGATGGAGAGATAATGCCATATGAGGAGAATATCCCAGATCCTGGACAGGACAACCAAGTTTCTATACTTATTGAGGGACTGACACCAGACACAACATACTCACTGCAGGTAGTGAGTGTAAATAAGATAGGACAATCTGAATCATTGCTCCACCCTTTGAGAACCAGGGGTGAGTAAGCCATAACACTTGTCTGTATATTGCGTAGCATTTGCATTAATTGAAAGTAATGTCAATTGAATGATGAGTTATAGTTTGTATACATCATTATAACAACAACTTGTTCTGCAATCCCGGCAATTAACCACACTCTTATATTGATTTCAGCATTGCCACCCCCTCCTACCAAGATAAGGGTCATTCAAACACCTGATGGTGCGAATCATGACATATCGTGGGATTCCTTGTCTGGTGACTTTGACAGTGTCATGTTGGTGCAGTGTCATATGGACATTGGTGTGTGCACCAACCACACTGTGGTCAGAGATAAGACCCATTTAGTGGTGGCTGCTGACCTGACAGTCACCTACACGTACAGGCTGGAGCTGTATCAGCATGATGTCAAGGTGGCTGAGTCCGAGGAAATGAAACAGCTTCCTGATAAGTCAAGTAGTAAGATAATACCTTATGGAATAGGTGTTAGAGCAACTTAAAGAGATGTTCGAGTATCAATGATTCACAATCCAACTTATCAAACTAGCCATATTTAGCCACTGTTGCAACGGATCTTCTTTTGGAATATCCACTTGTCAATCTGCATATCTGTATATCTATATATTTATAGCCAACGCGTAAACTGATATTTTACATTATCACTACAGCAGGCCCCAACATAGCCACAATAGCGGGCGGTTCCGGAGGTGGGGCTGCTCTCATCATTATCATCATAGTGGTGGTGGTGGTCGTGGTTGTGATGATGATGAAGCGGAAGAAGAGTAAGCCTGAGCCGGAGTATCAGAACAATGATGCGGCTGCCACCGTGTATGAGAGCAACATCAGCGTAGAGATGAGCCGGGCGGTATCTCCATATACCACATTCACCTTGAGTGTAGACATGGCGCCTGATGTGTGCTCTGATGTATGTTTAAAGGAAGTCTTTTGTCAATGAATAGTTTGTACTTCATACTTATAAGTTTAAGTCAGCAGAGTAGTCACAAACTATTATCATCCATGACAAAAATAATATAATATTTTATTGATGCTCTCAGTTAATGTTATTACCATATGAAAATATTTTATATTACATTTATTCCAATGTTTGTGTAAATTATACATTTATAAGTTAGAAAACA
>CM032661.1:35984329-35995158 GCA_019095985.1 Streblospio benedicti
AAAACCCCCAAACACAACAAAAACCCCAAAAAACAAAAAAAAAAAAAAAAAATTTTAAAAAAAAAAAAAACAAAAAAAATTTAAAATAATAAAAATTTTAAAAAAAAAATTTAACAACAAAAACAAAAAATGTAAAAAAAAACAAGGGGAAACAGAAAACACACAAAAAATTTTTAATCCAAAAGGGCAAATTTTTAAACACAACAAATTTAATAATAAATATACTTTAATCTCATAAATAAAATTTTAAATAATCAAAATCTAAAATTTTAAATGCAGTGCCAAAATTTTTCTCAACATACTAAAATACAACAACCAACCCCAACAAAAAACAAAACAAAAACCCAAAAAAAAACAAAACAACAACAAAACAAACAACAACAACATACATACATACTCATCAAATCTGATCATCATCTTTTAATGTTTTTCAAAAATACAACTACTCTCAAGAAAATGGGGCTGGCATTTAAAAAAAAAGTTTAATGTATTAGCCTGGCCAATTAAAAATTTACATTTTCTTATGTCTCTATATGAGATCTGTGGATTAGCAAATATAACTAAATGTAGATATGACGTCAATAACAAGTAGTCATCGGGAACGCCATAAATCTCCCCTTCCGAGATCAGGCCCTTTTAGGCCAATCAATTTTAAAGTCAGTAATTCAAATTCATTGTATATACATGTATAAAGAATATCGTAGGAAGGCAACACATCTATTCTGAATGAAAATAAAAACCCATCGTATTTCAACTTCATCAAAAGTGGGCTAAAGTACACCAAAATCTAAATTTGTTATAATTTGTTTTTAAAACACGTCGTACCCTCATCAAAGTAAGCCAAAGTACACCAAAATCTAATCAGAACTGGAGAGTAGTACAATGAAGCTAAATATGACGTTTGGTGACCATAGATACATTACCTCTCCCTGTAGAGTGGTAACAAGGTTTATTACATCAATTCAACTGTGGAGAATAGTATAGTGAACTTAATTGTAAAGTGTAATGACCATATGTGAAATACTTTCCCCGGTGAAGTGGTAACAATAGTGTTATTCAAATATTCCATAAATTTGTCAAAAGTAGGCCAAAGTACACAAAAATCAAATCACGTGAGGAGAGTGAGTGATATAGACATACCAAATGTCAAGTTTCGTGATGATAAGTCATAAACTGTTCCCAGGAGAGAGATAAACACAAATTCGAAATAATTTTGTTTTTAAAAACACATCATAACTTCAACAAAATATAGCCAAAGTGCACAAAAATGTAATCAGATTTGCAGAGTAGTAAAATGAAGCTAAATATGAAGTTTGGTGACTATGGATTAAATACTTCTCCCTGTAGCGTGGTAACAAACTTAATTACGGAACGCTCATAAGTTCGTCAAAAGTAGGCCAAAGTACAAACAAAATTTTTGAGACATACTTTTTCTAGAAATCTAGAAATCTAGCTAGAAATCTCCCTTCGGACTCTGTCCGGATAGATTTAATGACCACAACTCACGTTCTTATCTTATTGCCCAAATCTCTCTTTTTTCTTAACCCCACACCCCTTCTTTTTTAGACCCCCCTCCAAGATCCCGATCTTTATTTTCTCACATCCTTCCTTTTTATACTTTTCCCATAAGCACCTTATTTTCAGCAGTTTTCCCCACATCCCACTTTCTTATTACTTATCAAACTGCAACCAATAATAATAATTTGATAAATGCCTTATCATATTTCAGAACCATGGCCCATATGGAGTGACACACCGGTGGTGATCGTCAAGAGAGGAGAAGCCGCAAAACTAAGTTGTCACTATAAGCAAATTCCAACTTCGGATGAATATGTAGTTGCCTGGCAACATTATCCATCACATGATATCAACAACATACAGTGGAAGACAATGTGGACGTATTCTAATTCTGGGGAAGAAATATCATCTGATTATAATGAAAAGATTCTCTCAAACGACACAACAAACATACGTTCAATGCATACACTATACTATTTGGATGTCATCAAAGATACCAATGTGAGATGTCAAGTAACTATACCAAACAAATTCATTGCAGCATTCAATATAAGAATAGAAGTAAAAAGTAAGTGAATGGTTCTGTTGATGCAGAGACTTTATAATGCTTATGAAATTGCCTCTTGATTTTTTTTTTTATTATGATTTTCCCACACCAATCTAAGTATTTCAAATTTCATTGTCTTATTCAATCTAAATTGGTTTGTATACATTGTATATATCACACGAAACATTGCAGATGCAACAGGTGGTGCAGATATATTCCCAGTCTCCTCCACAATGCCATCCGTATTTGCTGAAGTGGGATCTTCAGTAGATTTTAGATGTGACTTCGGAAAGGTGGAAAATTTAGCAGGTCTGAGTGTTACATGGTACTATTATGGTAATGTCCAGTTTTCTACTGAGAAGATAATATGGCGTGCATTTTTTGGAAAAGAGGGAAGTGCTGATGCAACAAACTGTGGCAGTCTGTGTGAGTTTGTTGACACCGGTGCTCCATTGTCTAACAGCCACAGCATCCGGATCAAGGACATCAGTCTGCAGAGAGAAGGCTTTTACATGTGTCTAGTTAGGGCTGATAATGGGAAAAAGCAAGGCAATGATACCACACATCTCACAGTATTGGGTAAGTGATGATCTTCTATATTGTATATGTACAGTGAACATTTGTATAACAAATTAATAAGTTGAGAGTACTTGGACATGACATTTTCACCGAAGCTCAAATGTCATATTAATATGTCATCTCTGTTTTATGTTATCTCATAAGAGGATAATGGTTCTATGATTTTACTATAAACATCCTTACACACACAGAGTGACATTGAATTCGTATGTGACACCTCACATACTCCATTTCGCAGTTCCTCCCACACCTGAAGTCAGCCTAACCCCCAATGACCCGTATGCTGGTGATAAGGTCACAATCACATGTACAGCTCCAGCAGTGAAACCAGCCACCAATGTCTCCATGTGGCTGGACGTGGCTGGGGTGAAATACAATGATACTGTGAATATTGAGATTGAGGATAAGACAAGTAGAGTGACTTTGTCAACTGATGTCGTGGTCGGTGAACAACATCATGGTCAGAGCGTGATGTGCAGCGCTGTGTGGAGAAACATAATCTACGAGTCTGATATTAAGATACTCTATGTGAAGTGTAAGTCATAAACTAAATGTAACTAAAATAAGCATATATGAAAATATTGATATTGCATTTTATTTCATTGCTGTATTAAAAAACCCATTTAAGTCTACCACTATGTGTTATCATAGACTATATATTCCTACCATTTTAGTTATCATATTGATAAATCCACTCATTTGTGTTCTCTTTCTTCTAAAAGGATGACAGAAATCTTAATAAACTACAGGATTAATGTTCAAGGTATATAGTAAAATATTTTAAATTGTTTATCAAAATGAATATATAATTTCAAATTGTATTTTTCTAGATCCTCCTCAAAGTGTAACCATTTCTACAAATTCGGCATTTCCTATCAACGAATCCAGTTTAGTTACAGTGACATGTACAGCTGTTGGTGGAAACCCACAACCAAATTTGGAGATCATAAACAAGACCAACAGTGTACACCAAGTCCTCGGACATTCTCCTTTGTCTCTGACAGTCAACAGGACACATCATGGCTCAGAACTCCAGTGTAATGCGTCTGGTGGTGGGATCAAATCTGGGCTTCTTGTTATCAAATTTGATTAACATCAGTGTTTATTGTAAGTATAAACATATTCATCTAAATATATAAATTAGTTTATATACAACTTTTTCAAATTAAAAAGTTAATATTATGAGATACGTTTTATTTTCTATATGTCAACACTTTTATCATTTGATACACTTACTATGTTAACCCTTGATGACAAGCTTTAATTTATATTTTCCTAAGACCCGGCCTCAAATGTGAAAATAGATGGTGTGACAACAGATCTCCGAGAGACTGACATTCTGGACCTCTCATGTTCTGCTGAAGGTGGAAACCCAGACGACTTCACATACAGGTGGAGCTTCATACCCAGATATGATGGCGCTGACTCTGATACTTATTGGTAATACAGCTCAACTGGTAGTGCCAAATCTCAATTATACACACGTTGGGCAGTACATTTGTCAGGCCTCAAATATAGGAGGTGTCGCCTCTACAGTGAAGGTGGTCAATATTAAGTGTGGGTGTATTTACAATTCACTTGTTACTGATTGTAAATTATATATTTTCTTATGCTCATATTTTCCCATGTATTTAATTCTGCTAGATGATTCATGTTCCCATATATTTGATATTATGCAACATCAGTCTCCAAAATCCATTACAGTCTCACCTGTTGTATTAGCGGATGGTTTTAAGCGGCTGGTTCACACTGATGTAAACCAGGAAGTGGATCTTATTGTGCCATTCTTGTCTTATCCACCACCCACATCAGTCACCTGGTTGACCCCCTCTATGACTGAGATCACTCGCACATGGGAGGCTGTTGGCCAGGACAGACTCCGCACTGTACTGACGGTGAACACAGCAAATGCCACAAACTTTGGCCCCTATAACTGCACTATCAGGAATAGTGAGGGTGTGCTCCCAGCGACTATTGAATTGAGGAAAGGGAGTGAGTATTTGTCATAATAAATGGTAACATACAGTGGAAGTTTTTAAGTTGCTTTCAAATAACTGATATTTTATATTAGAAACATCTATCGAACTTTAGCTAACTCATCAAATGCTTTCTTTCGTCAAAATGAATTGAATTTGTTCTAATTTACATTTACTTCAGGAAGACCATATCCAGCGACAGATGCCAAGGTCTCCAAAATGACTGCTTACAGCATGCTTCTTGAGTGGACTGCGGGGGCGAATGGTGGATATTTACAGACGTTCAAGGTCATTTATAAGGTGAACAACATGGATAAAGTGTATAAAGAGGGGATCAGTGATCCTGGTGAGGGCAGACGTGTGACCTTACAGATCACAGGGCTGACACCTAAAACAACTTACGGACTATGGATCATTGGCGAAAATGCAATTGGTGATTCTGATCCATCGATACTCTCTGTACAAACCAGAGGTGAGTGCATGTATAGCATATTATGCAACAACCATGTCATTTTGAACTACCTATCTTCCTTATAATACGTCTGTAAATGTCCACCATTCCTTTCAATATCCTTATAAGTTACTCCATGTTAGATATATATTGAACATTATTGAAATAAAGTTAAAAAGTCGCTTGAATGCAATGCCGCATTGTGTCAGAACTATTGTGCACATTGTGTTTTAGATTACAATGGCTCAATGTTACAGCATATAAGGCTAGGATCAGTATATTGGAACCTATTACCCCTGACACACGGTTGGGTTAAACCAACAATCACATTTTATTAAGAAGATATTATATTAAGGATATTGAATTATTGCAGGACTGCCATTGACTCCTGAAATTAGAATCATGCAAACGGGCAATAAGGCAGAGATATTATGGGAAGCAGTAGGTGACTATGACACGGCAGTTTTAGTGCAGTGTCGTGTGGACACTGATGTGGTCTACAGCACGTGCACCAACCATAGCGTGGCTGGAGAAGCCTCCCGTCATGTGGTAGAGGCTGACCCGGCGGTCACTTACACATACAGGCTGGAGCTGTATCAGTATGACGTTAAGGTTGCTAGTTCGGAGAATGTGAGACAGGAACCTGTTGCGAAATCAGGTAAGTAAGATATTTCTTACAATTTAGCACCTCTTCCTAGAGAGCACAATCACTTATCCTTTTCTACAAAAATGACGCCACATTCCATTGATGCAGTCAACATGTACACGTACTTTCTTCCCTGGACACACTCATGGTTGATTTGATTATTTTACGCATTGTAACAATATCTATGGATATCAAATGATAAGTAGTTACATAATCAATTGACCAGCCGGTATGTAAAATGTTTTAACCATGAATTATATACAACGATGATGGTATCACTTTTAAATTCACTTATACGTCTGTACAATAACTTCATATATTCACTAAAACCATGTAGCAAGTACATATTTGTATTGTATATATTGCAAACATCTATCTGACAATGAAAGTTTATTATGTAGTGCTTTTCCTTATAAATCTGCAGAGAATAATGTAGCTGCGGCAGCTGGTGGGTCTGTTGGTGGGTGTGTTCTCGTCATTGTTATAATTGCTGTTGCTGGGTGTCATATGGAAACAACGTAAGCACCTTTATGTTACCGTAAAGATAATACAGATTTAGCTACAAACATCATTATGTATTAGAAGTATCAAAATATTTGAAATATAATATTTCATTTAATGTTAGACAAATTAGGTATCACTAATGAATGTATATGGATCCATATAAGCTCATTGATCGAACAATGATAACCTTATGTTAATCCTTGAAGATTAGGCTAAACATATTAGACAACATTTTCTAGTAAGTCACAGTCCATTAGAAATAAAATGTTGCAAACTCATGCTTGTCTTTTAGCACAAGAAACCAGAGACTGTGTACCAGAACAGTGATGCAGCCGCCACTGTGTATGAGAGCAACATCAGCTCAGACACGAACCAGCCAGTTTCTCCATATACCACATTCAGCGTGACTGCAACAACCGCACCTAATGTGTGTTCAGATGTATGTGCATCAAAGGCCATATTTGTGTTGCTGACCATTAAACAATTTGTAGTCATATTATATATTCATAGCTCTATATTACTCACGATATATTGTAATTTTATCACAAGGATGGCAAGTGTAAACCCAAATAAAATTGTTATAGTTAGCGGGTTAGTTAGCGTTTTGATAACAAGTGTTTCATACATGATTTTGTCAAATATATGACCATAATTGTAGGAATTGACCACAATGTATAGAATGGAGTGAGACAATGAGAAAAATTGAGCATTCGAGATTGTTTGCACATTTTGGCCATTGACATAGACCATGGTGGCAATGACTTGATAATCGAGGCTGTTGTGCTAATTTTATCATGACTAAAACAAACCATTTTATTTTAAAATAAATCATGAATTATAAATGTTGCCCTTGGCGTCAATTTCGTTTGTTTTGAAATATACTAAATAAACTGCGTTTGTTTTGCAAACTGCCGGATAGACAGAAAAGAACAAACAGGGAATACGCCTTGCGACGTCAGCAGCTGTATTGATATTGTGAGGAGTTTAGACTAGTTCCGGTTTTTTTTGATGAATACAAATTTTTCCATCGCAAAATTGAGCACGCTGATTGACCAATCAGCGTGGGTTATTGGCGGTGATTTTTGCACGGAATGATAGAATGCTCTATCAAAGCTCACAATGTATAGTAAAAATCGATTTTTGCGTCGCTTCAGTAGCTGAAGCGAAAGCCTTTTGTTTCGTTCGTTTGTAAGCATGTATGCATTTATGTTTGTCTCTGGACAAGCTAGATAGAGCGTTTACCGATGAACTGATTTCGTTCAAACTTTACACAAATATGGAATATGAGGCGACACCAAAGTGATTTAATTTTGGGCATGATTCCAATTAAAGTGTGCTTTCTACAGGGCAATTTATGATCCAAATTCAACATTCAAACTAGTTTTAAATGCATAATCATGGATCAATTTTTCATCAGCAACAAAGCCTACTTGGTGCTGTTTGCCATTTGCTGCTGGCAAATCAATATTTGGCATGACGAAGCCAATGTAATATAGACTGTAGTACGTGGGGCTGATTACATACTTTCACGTTATTGCTGTAAATTCATTCTGACTACTTTTTCTGAAATTTATCAAGTTCTTAATTGTAAAGCATGCATCGTTTCAGTTTATTTTAATTGTCCATACGTCAACGTTGTTCCTGCAACACTTTTTTTTCTTTGAACACTTTTGATCTAGTTAAATCTAGTATACAAAACACCTAAAAAGCGTACATTTAGATTTAATACAAAACTATACATCACAAATGTTTTATTTATATCGTGCCCCCCCCCTAGGGCGAGTACGAGGAGATGGTGGTGCTGTTGGCGGTGCCAGCGTCCTGCCTGCGGCTGCCGGGCACCGTGCTGCACCGCGGCCTCTACACCACCACGGTGCTCACCACCGTCACCGGCGCCAGCCACGTCACCGACGGCAGCCAGGTCGTCGCCAAGGTCGTCAACAGTGAGCGCTTTATGTGGTTTTGTTAGGAATAAAAACATTTCATGATATGTATTTTAGGAAATCTTGACACTGTTGTTTATTTTTTTTTTTTTTTTTACGTTTCATATTGCCCTAGGTGGAACAATACCATTTATTCACATATTACATATACTTGTATTGAATATATTGTGATAATCAAATTGTGGTAAGAAAACCTTACCATTATAAACTCAAAATACATTTTCATACATTTTTCTTTTTACATTATAGCTTATACATAATTACATAATTACATGTTTGGGTGATGAAATACAGTTTTTTTCTTTAAATACCAAAGATTAATTATATAAAATTATAAATTAGTTTCATATATACTTTCTTTTGGAAAATATGTTTTTGAGAAATCAAAATGGAATATGAATCATGTGTGTTTGAATTACAATATTATAACATTTATGAGAAACTTAATTTGGAACAGAGTAGAATATTACATTATATTACACGTCTAAATTACCAGTAGAAATCTCTGAAGTAGTAATGAAAATTTAGAGAATTGTTTACACTTATTGATAACCATAATATATTCATTAATTTCAGATTTTATATTAGATTGTTTATCATTTGCATCATTCATATCTAAATGTGTATTTTATTATTTGGAAGTATTAATTTTAGAGAAGTGTGTTCCTGGGAAAATGGCATTGACACTGGAGGTTGAAGCATTGCGGAAAGTGAAATTTCACAAGAACCTGGCTGTTTATATAGGATATAACATTACTCAAGGCATGTAATATGCATTATACTAAGAGAAATTTCTCTGATATAGAATTGCTAACTATTTCTACTAGAAGAGGAACTCTTTGCAGATGGTCATATCTTCTAAATTTAAACATGGAAACGCTGTTACCCAAAATGATGTGTCTTATAGAGGCGTCCATTCATCAGCACAAATAAGCAACTGCGTTGGTTGGAAGTTTAAGTGCTAATGTAAGATATGTTAAGATCGCAAATTCATATGTCAGGTGGAATACTCAGGTCAACATTTGAAATACCTACACTGCTTTCCAGACCCGGCCTTCCTGCTGTCTGAGCGAGCCTCCCAGGGAGACCTGCTGTCCTACCTGCAGACGGCACAGCGAGCCGGACTGAACCTGCCCCAGGCGGACCTCATGCACTTCGTAGGCGGCATCGTCAGTGGGCTCAGGCACTTGCATGGACAGAATGTAAGATGGCGCTCTTATAAGATAGCATGACCCTTATGCCATATGCAGCATTCTCAAAGCATGGCTTTTCATGAGACAATTGTTAAAATGTGTAGATTATTTTTCTTTAAAGTGATTACCTTTTATTCAAATGTAGAGGATATGTAAATTCATCTTTAATAACACATATATGAAGAAGGGATAGCTCTCAAAATAACAGTTACACAATATTTTCAAGTAGAAGTACTCATAAGATTGTAAGATATATTGTAGTGCAGACTACTCATCCGTCCAACTAATTGAAGATAGCACTTAAAGATGTCTCGCTAACAATTTGCAGCATATTTTGTTATATATCACACGATTGGGTAATAGTTACCTTCGTGTATCTCTCAGCCTCCTATGGTGATGCACTGCCTGAGATGCTGCCACGTGCTGTTGGCTGACAACCTCACCTGCCAGCTCACAGGCTTCGGCTATAGTAGAGACGTTAGTTTGAGGCACCAGTATGCAGGCAGTGTTAAGGTGAGTAGAACAAGCTGTCTATACTTATGACAATGCAAACTATGGTGAGAAATAGGAGCTGACAGCTAGGGATGGCTATATTTCTATTTCAACCAGCGCAAACGCTTTACATCACTTTAACATACAACTCAATGCACTTATATCTGCCATCCTCCCCGTACACAGTTCACCAAGTGTGACCGGTGGCTGGCCCCGGAGGTTCTCAGCTCCTGTGAGCACAGCAAGGCGTCCGACGTGTGGTCTCTGGGGGCCACGCTCTGGGAGATCTTCACACTAGGTAAATAGCTGAAAGGGCTATTGAACTGTTCATAACCTATTTGTAACTTCTTACTTTTGAATGTTCATATTAACTATCTGTTAACATTAATTATCTGTATTATGAATTGACAATACTGTACATTCTAAACATTTCCCTTTATATTGATTGAAGATTTCAGAAGTTGGTGGAAGCAATAAATTGAAATGAAGGACATAAATAAAATGTATTTCACCATTATGTACTCTGTTCAGGAAGGAAGCCTTACTGCAAGTATTCCGATGCTGCCGTGAAGTCTCATGTCCTGACTGGGGAAATTGTGCTAAAGACGGAGACAATACCCACTCACATGTATAAGCATTTTAGAGCTTACTTCCATTAAAGGAGATAATAATTTTATCAACAAATCAGAGATTAAGATCTCAGTACACATTATTTTTTTTGTTCCAATAAACACATTTTACGCCTAAAATAATGCTCCTCATATGTAAAATAGCAGTATAAAATGTTACCGTAATTTTTATTATTTATTCAGATTTGCTCTCATCCAGCAGTGCATGAACATAAACCCAGAGAGCCGGAAAAGCTTGGATCAGATTGAAGGCAATATCACACAGCCGAGACAGAACTAGGGTCGACAATTGAGTTTTACTCTATTTGTAATTACATTATTATTATTATTATAAAATTTTGTGTTATTCAT
>CM032661.1:35999635-36069261 GCA_019095985.1 Streblospio benedicti
AAGATAGACAATCTGAATCATTGCTCCACCCTTTCAGAACCAGGGGTGAGTAAGGCAATAAGGCTTGTCTGTATATTGTCTAGCATATGTATTAATTTAAAGTAATTTCGATTGCATAATGACTTTTAGTTTGTAAATATTAATATAACAACAGCATGCTCTGCAATCCCGGGTATTAATCACGCTCTTATACTGATTTCAGCATTGCCACCAGATCCTACCAAGATCAGGGTCATTCAAACAGCTGATAGTGCAAGTCATGATATATCATGGGATTTCCTGGCTGGCGACTTTGACAGTGTCATGTTGGTGCAGTGTCATATGGACTCGGGTGTATGCACCAACCACACTGTGGTCAGAGATAAGACTCATTTAGTGGTGGCTGCTGACCCGACAGTCACCTACACGTACAGGCTGGAGCTGTATCAGCATGATGTCAAGGTGGCCATGTCCGAGGAAGTGAAACATATTCCTGACAAGTCAAGTAGTAAGATTTTACCATCTGAAATATTTGTTAGGGTAGCTTATAGAGATATTCAATTGTCAGTGATTCACAATCCAACTTATCAAACTAGCCATGTATAGCCACTGCTGCAATAGATCTTCTTTTGGAATATCCACAATTGTCAATCTGCATATCTGTATATCCATATATTTATAGCCAACGTGCAAAATGCTATTATACATTATCACTACAGCAGGCCCCAACATAGCTGTAATAGCGGGTGGTGCCGGCGGTGGTGTTGCGGTCATCATTATTATCATAGTGGTGGTTGTCTTAGTGGTGATGATGAAGAGGAGGAAGAGTAAACCAACGGAAAAACAACCCATCAATGGTCAGTACTTGGGACCTAAAATTAAGATCGCCTGTGCAAAAGACCAATTTGAGGTCCTAAGCCTTCATGCAAACCACCAAACACCCAACATCCACCAAAAAATACCTCTTCTTTGAGAAATCTGGAATGTGGTTCCAGTGTTGGGAACTTGGAATTAATGCAGAGATTCTACTTATATTTTCAAAGTCATTTATAATTAGTTAACTTAATCAGGACATTACCAATTGAATGTAATGATGTTTTGAAATTGTCTAGTATTTTGGACATTTGGATTGTTAAAAACGATTTTTTGAAATTTAGTTGCTGATCATTGTTCTTCTTTTGTTACAGAATCTCCAAGTACCTCTGTGTAAGTTTTTTTCTACAATTTGTTATTGAATGTGATCATGACATCTGTCAATGATTTTTCAAGAATCTCGTATATCCATCACATTTATAATGATTTTACATACTAATGCTGCCATGCTACTTCGCACATTTGTACATTGTTTACTGAAGAATCATTGCCATTTCAGAAGTGGTCATGGGGCGGACTTTGCTGGTAAGCCTTTTTCACCAATTAGTGTAAAATGTATCTATTGTTGATTTGCACATCACAGTTCTACGTGTTTTGATGTGTGTGATTGTGTGTTGATGATGTATTCTTTACTCGAGTTATTTATAAATGTGTATTATTGTGGTTTCAACATATTTATACATGTATGACACGTAATGGTTTACATACTAACTCTGTTTACTTTTTTTTGCATAAAAAAATCCTCGGTTTACTAATATGCACCGGACATCCAAGGGCATTGTCTTTGTAGCACTTTAAATTAATCTGTGTAATGTTGTTATGGTTTATTAGCTTTATTGTCGTCAGTAAACACAAATGGAATATTCGGTAGTATCATAAAGCGAATATATTTCTGCAGTGTATGCGGGTGTAGACAAACCAAAAAACACCAAGCCAAAGCCGCGTGTTATCCAAGGTGAGTGAAACTGTAATAAACACTTTGATGTAGACATGTAAAAAAAACAGACCTACAAACTATGACATTGCGATTAAACATCTCAGCTTCTAAGGTTGCATGCCGATGAAAACGTTGGATATTTTAAACTATCGCATCATTAATAATGTGTTTTTATTTGCTGCTGATCTCTGTCTTTAATTTATCTGCCACCAATGTGATACAAATCTTGATGGCTTGAATGTGCAATTTTGAAGTGTCTAAACGAGCCACATGACGAGCTCCCAGAAGAAACTGGAAGCCCTTTACCAGCATTCACCAGCTAGATATAGCTGAGAACCCTGCCACCCCCACCCCCAATCTCCCCACAACACCCACCCACAGCTCCTAATCCCCTGTCCACTTCACTTCGACACACGCCTCTGGCCACTTCGCGCATATGTATATATTAGAATTCTCACTTACACTTTAGAAAAGATGGCCATTATCTTTATTGGTGGTGTCATATTACATCATATATAAAACCTCTCTCCCTCTCCATACAGAGGGTGACCCCCTGTACGACGTGGGCCCGGCCGTGCCCGCCAAGGACCCAGCTCTGCAGGCAGAGATCCAGCAGGGGGCGGCGGCCAGCAACGGGTGAGTAGGGTGAATTCGAGGGTGGTCTGCGCGTGTCGGGAACTGTTCGGTGGCAAAGGAATATATGCCCAATAAAATAGTTGATGAAAGATGGAAGGTTGGTGTTTATCCGATATTTAATTGTCTCTTAATTTGATTACTGTTTCGTGTTTAAGCTGTGTGTATAAACTTGATTTTATCACTGGCCGATCCAGGTTTTGGGGGGTGGGGGTGCACTTCAGGGATCTGATGGGTTTTGTGCGCACGATCGATGGCGGACATGCCAAAATGATGAAAATCAAGTATTTTAGTAGGAAAAGGGGTAAAGCCACTCCTGCGCCCCCCCCCCCTCTTGATCTGCCTATAGATGTATATTGTTCTAGCTCTAGATAGCGATTAGAAATTTGTTGGACATCAGCCTTTCACTGTATAAGCACTATCAAAGGAAATGGGATTGGTAATTTATAATTTTTATCCACACAACACTGATTAAAACATCAATGCATCATTCTGTGGCAATATAATGGCTTTATATTATATTTTCCCCTTTTTGTTATTCTACTTTCATATAAAATGTGCATTTAACAAGTCCATTATTATAGAATGCTATATACATGTAAGTCAGTTCATAACAACACGTAGTCAACTTCCTACTTGTTCCTCAGCCGGTTTGGCAAGCTTAATTCACTGTGTACCGTGAACCATATATTTCAATAACAATGTGATATATGCACAGTACGATCTATATTTCCTAACATCTTTTAGGGTTTTTTTTCTGAAATTAAATGTTATTGAGAAGCTTGAAGCCGCAATAATAAGTTAGTATCTGTAAACTAGCCCACATTAGTTCTGCAATCCTGTAGACAAATCATCATAATTAACAAATTAGAATACCTTGTCCGGCGAAAACTTTGCTACTAGGAACACCAGTGGAAGTAGAAAAAGTTTCCCTGTTATGGAGGCATATCCAATAGTGAATGTCCTTGGTTATATAGGGTAACATGTGACCACAAAACAGAAATATTTCACTAATTGCGAGGTGTCCATATTAGAGAGGTGTCCCCCTGACGAGGCTTTACTGTAAATGTACGTTGGATGAAATAGAAATATTTCTCTTTGTCATAGTTATTGAGAAAAAAGAAAGTAGACCAGAAAAAAATTCCTTAGTCAACATAGTAATGAGCTTCTTCTTTAAGAGCCGTATGCATTTTATAATGACCCGGTGTATTTACTTGCTTGTACAGAATGCGAGAAATGTTGTAATTGCTCGAATTTAGATTAGTTTGCTTATAATATAGGTAGATATAATTATCCTTTTATCATCATTCTTAACATTCTCCTACAAAACATTTTATACATAGAGAGAAATAAAAGCTCACAACACTAGCACAATGTAAGATACCCGGTACTCAGTTTAAAGAGTTGATCATCTAATGAGTATTTTTCTGCTCGTGTGTTTCAGTGTTAGCTCAAACGGTGTCGCTGGCGACGCCTTGAACCATGAAAACGAGACAACAGATAATGAGAAGAACAAGAAGAAAGAGAAGAAGGGCAGAAAAAGAGAAGAAAGAGAAGAAACGTATTTATTCTTTTCTATTCATAAATTATTGCTTTATGGGTGCAAAGTATTAATGTTGATATGAATTTCAGTGCCACAAAAATAAGAAAGAACATTCGAGCTACTGGTGATAGTTAGATACATGTGAACAATTTAGACAGAACCTTCCCTTTTCAAAAGGTCGTTCACGTGAAACACAATATCAAGGATATAACTATAGCATTCCTAAAGAACACAAAAACACTTCTAAATAGCTAGCTTTCTGTCCCTTATAACCTGCATCTCTACTTCCTTGTTCAACTCTCTCTATATATATACTCAACCGTTCTCTGTAAGTCTTATGTCTATAGATCATATATGATCGCACCTTAACACTCGATCTACTCTTTAGCT
Source organism: Streblospio benedicti (assembly GCA_019095985.1). Taxonomy (NCBI): domain Eukaryota; kingdom Metazoa; phylum Annelida; class Polychaeta; order Spionida; family Spionidae; genus Streblospio; species Streblospio benedicti. The sequence continues at coordinate 36,003,991 of CM032661.1, forward strand.
AACAAATATTTGTTAAGTACATAAAGCATTTTTGCCTTCTCATTTTAAGTGAACCATTAAAACCCAAATAAGTTATTTGAATATGGTGCCAGTTACTCTAGTACTCTTTATTTTCGTATGGTATTTCGTGTCTCCCAAAAACTGGTATTATATACTTGTATAGGTCACAGTGTTTGTAGAAACGTTTTGTTATAGTGTTAAGGTGTTGTGAGTGTTAATTGATATGTAATTACATATATGATAGCTTGTGAACACTAAATGCTATTAGAAATCATTGCTTTCCATTTTGTCTAAGCCTTTTGTCTAAACATCTGTAATGTACGTGTTCACTGGGGAGATATTTCAATCTACATTTGTATGTTGATTAACTCTTGAATTATACCAGGTTGATCAAATTGATCAGCATGCACCTAGCTTATGTGCATACATATCTGTCGACAGATGTATTTATCTCTATCATATTCATAATTGTATCTAAAATGTACACATAGGCTTTCGGCACAGGTATTTGGGTGTGGTTATTGTGGGCTATTCAGTTTAGATGGTGCAAATGTCTTGTACACGTATTTAGACGGAATATTAGGATATAAGTTATATCCTGAATCAAATACTTGTAAGAAAGAAAATGAACATGCCCTTGACATGTTTGCATATATTTTTGTTACAGAGAAGGAAGTGAAGGCTCCCGCCCAATACTACAACACTAAAGACCCTGCACCACACAAGCATGGTGAGTGCATCTATTTTGTAATTGGGAAAATATAACATTATCATATTTTCTTTCCATTTATTACTGTATATCAAAATAACTAGCATGTCCAGATGTGTACATTTATATTTATGCCATGGTTGGCTTTACACTTCTCAAATTATGATAGAATCTTATTACAGTAATTCTGACTGAATATATTAATGATTATTTCTATCAACTGGATTGTGAAACAATTATTGCGTATTCTTTCTAAACATTAACATGCATTCGTTACTTGTCTATTATTTTTGTTCAGTAAATGTTTGGAAAAATGTTCCTACAAACATTATGAGTCAACTTGTTTAAATACAGAGTGCATATTCCGCTATATCTGGGTCATGTTTGACTGGGGTCTACTTCCTAGTTTTATGTGGTGTTTTTGTTATTAAAAGACGTTTATGAGTCTTTATTTGCACAAACATAATTTACATACCTATTGATAATATTTATATTTTATACGAAATGTTCTTTTTCTGCAACACATTTATCTTACATTTTCCAAATTTTCCAATTTCCAAAACAATAATACATTACGAAGCTTCAAATCTAAAGAATCTGAACGATGATATCTCTACCATCGCAAACCACTATATATTGGTGGGTGTTCATAATGGAATCACAAGCCCGTAACAATCAATAGTGGAAAGAAAACATGCAACTTCAAAATGACAAAATAATTGACATGTGGACAAAGGTTCGCCTTTACACCCAACTATTGTCAATCGTTCTCTAATAATATGCACGAACTCTGCAGTCCTGTTTTATGCATCACGCATTGTTTCTTTTATAATATATCTAAAAAGTACATCATGGCAACATTCATATTGATGTTAACAGTATTGCATACTACTACAATTGCAAATTGATACCTAATTGTGCATCGTGATGACAGAATGTCCAAACCCTATTTGATATAGGAAAATATATGATGAGCTATGTTGCAAACCACAGATGCGTGAGTAACTCATCAGATTACTTGTTGAATGTGTCATATGACATCTAATTATATATGAATCAATCATTTGACTTTCTATATGACTGAAATATAATGAACAGCGCAGAATAAATGTGGTGGTGAATGTTCAGTTTACATGTCTAAAGTCCTACTTTCCAGGATATATGATTATCTTATATTATTGACAGAACCGCCATTCAGGATGTCTTTGGATAGAAGCTTTTTTTTTTCAGTGAACACAAGTGCAACCGGTCGTGGTCATACACGTGTATTCCTAGTTCTATTTGTGAATCAGCCTGGAAAGTAGGACTTTAGACATGTAAACTGAACATTCACCAGAACACTTATTCTGTGAAAATCACCACGACCATAACAAAACTCTTTGCTATTGGCACATGTATCGTACATGATCATTAAACCAATTTACTCATATAATACTTTTAAATAATATTACCTCAGACCCCCCATATAACACTAAGCATCCTATATTGATACCCTATACACGTGTTAACGTTCCCAGTTAACCCCTGTACCATTGCAGACGGCGGGTACAGCGTGGTGCCGGCGCCCTCTGGTGAGGAGAGCGCGTACGCGGTGGCGGCGTCAGGGAGCGTGTTGCCACCCAGGGCGCCCAGGCACAAGGTGAGGGAAGGAGTGGGTGCTGTCTCACTTTGCATACTGTTTGTCTTTGACAGTCTTGTTAGTCTTATTCCAACTTTCCCTATTATTACGTCTCTCCTATATATCTTGGGATATGTAATTGTGGAAGATTAAATCTTTAGGTCGGTGACAGACTCGGTAGATCTGTGAAATCTGGGTAAGACTCTGAATGCCTTTGTGAATTGTGGTAGCTTTCTATAAGTTTATGTTCTTTTTATATGTGTAGCACTCTTTTTGGGTCATCTGTGGTCGTTATAGTGCTTTTTTCTCACCACGCCTCTGAGGGTGTGCGTTCACAGGCAGTATATGGTGTACACAGTTTTGCTAATTGAAAATTTGTATACTCAAAGTTTTATTCAAAACATTGATGTTTATGTTTGAGGATTAGTTAGTACTTGACAAACATACAAACAAGCCATTCTACCCGATCATAGTATTTATCTATTCACCGTACATATTCATTCAGTCTCATTTTTGTAATGTATACCATCATTATTAGTCATCATTATTCATTGTTTGTCTATAAGTCTACATCTAATAATTGAATAGAGTAGCCGTGTAACAAAATTTGATTTAAATCAATTCAATCAACTTTGCCCAAACATAAAAAAGTGTAGTTTCACAGACGATAACCATGTGTATATAATGCCCAGGAATTCTACTAGTCTAAATTTCAAAATGGTTCAAGTCGGTAATTATTTCTCTTTGGATAACATGCCTATGGTTTAAAGTTCTCTTCAAAATCACTGGAGCTTGATATTGAATTCAAATCATTATAAAGCAGAGCTTTGCATTTCAGATTACGGTCAATAAGATAGTGGAAAATGTATGCTGTATATTATTTACATAGACGATTTCTTATTTCATTCGTCTACTTCCTGAATCTCACCCAAAAATAGCTATCTATTTTCCAAAACTCTGTCGCTCTACGCTACTTCAAACACAATCATGCCATCCGCCATGTGGTGTTTTGCTGCGCTTGTGCTACTTTTCTTTTGATGGGTCCATTGTGTTTTATATTGAACGTGAAAATTGATAGGTTAGCTGTAAACCTATTTAAACGTGAACATTTAGAAAAATTATGTTTCACTTTGCAACTAAGAATAGTAACCAACTTGTTTGTACACTTTTTATAAGTGATGAATGCAAACCGGTTCTCACTGTACTTGCTACAGCACTTTAAACCCCTATGAGTTTCATTTAAAAGATATTGTGAAAATACTGCATTACATACATGAACCCACCTGTAAAATACAACAGCCTCTATCTCTTGCAGCAGGACGGTATTTACGCGGAGGTGGCACCAAGTCGGCAGGCCGGTCGCGGCCCGCGGCCCATCATCGGAGACCCCAACAAATCAGACTACGGCATCGTGAACTTTGACCGGAAGCAGCCGATAGAGGACCCAAACGATAGTGACTAGGATACTATACGTAAAGTGAGGGAGTCAGAGGGCATAAGCAAAGGACTGACAGGCAGGGAATCTAGATGCAATAATATTGTGACATGTGTGGTCGGTATAGGTTACTGTCCGTCCGATACGACATGGTATCCAGCTGACTAAGAAGTGTATCATGGTGACTATAGTGACTTAAAAAGCAGACAATACTATATATATAACCACAGATGAGGATTCTAATGATAGATATTTTGAATACCGTCCCTTAGTGAAATGATGAAAGAAAATTCCAGGTGTGAAAGTGGAGCTTTCTAATCCACTGCATGCTAGAACAATGCACGTACTTACTGTTGTGAAGATATCACTCTTGAATCTTAATTGATACACGCATATTTTTTAGTGACTTTGGTACCCAGAACGCTTCTTTCTTAGAGATCTACACTACACGGAGTACGTGGCTCAGACCTGTCACATGATCTTAATGAGGGTGTGTTCAGTGTCTTATTAAACCCGCCCCATCCATCCCCGTGTGAACCTGAAAGCATACAAAACTTCATAACTGTTTGGGGCAAGGGGATGCACCAGGAACCTCTTAGCCCCCACCTTCTCTTGGAGCTTTTTATATTTCAGCCTTTGGCAAGTACCAGGTATATGCTACAATGGCTGCATATGATGATTTATGAAATAGATTTATGTGGTGTAGAGCATTTTTGTATTGTCATATTATGTGATAATTTCATGTGTGAAAATGTATGAATACAGCTGTGTATGAATGTATGAGAATTATTGCATTACAATCGAGTAAAAATGCAGCAACGCTTGGTTGTAGCAAGTACACTGGTGACACACTGCAGTCCAGTGTCAGCACCCTGAATATCAAGGGCTCAATATATTGCTCAAAACTTGCTTTTGAGCAATATTCCTGCCAGACCAGGAACTGATATTACATAGAGTGAGTGTCAGTTGATAGTTTCAACAGAATTTGAAAATTTTTATTCCAAAGACTTGGAAAGTCGTAGTATAGTATTTTGTGGGACTATTAACTAGTGAAATTGACATAATCAATATGCTTAATCTGTATTCAAATGGTAGGGTATGTGTCACGTTACTTGTTATGCATATAGTCATTTTATTAACATGATGCATATAATGCTTTTTGTATGATGAGTCTCATGTGCATTTATATTTAAACGAAAGCATGTAATATATGTATGTCAAAAAGTGGGTTTAAACATATTTTACTTCAAAAATGTAAAAGGCTTGGGCTTCTTACTTGAGCCATTTCCATCGAGAAGAGATTGGTGCTAGACGTTTAGCATCCAATTAATAATATGTGCTGTGATTTTTCAATTTAGATAGTATCATTCTTGGACATTTATTTTAGCAATCCTATGTATAAGGATGTATTACTTTGACCGTTGATTGCTTTGATTGTTATTTTTCTGTGATATGCACTCTATGATTAAAAAGTGATTTGAATGAACTTAACAATATGTTAGACAAGAATAAATGTAACCTCAATAGTTGACTTTTTTTACAATGAAAATAGTTTGATCCATATTGCATTCAAATTCAAATAGCCATTAACATCAGAAATTCAGAATATGAATTACAATGTTGTACAATAACAATACATGCATATCATTCATTACTAATACATACATGTATTCAAAAGCTGTCATGGTAAAAGGGAAATTCTTAGTGAAACGATTTTTTTTTTATTTTTTAAAAAATTGAAATCCAGGATATTCAGTATCTTTATTTTTTAGCAAATTTTTAAAAAAAGATATTATATATAAATATACTAAAAATAAATATCGATCTTTTATATATAATTAATTCAAATTAATATATTTTATATATATATATAGTAATCAAAAAAATATATATATATATATCCACTGTCAGATGTTGTGTGCTTGATTAAAATAAATACTTTGATACGGATAAGGAATCATTTTAGATTTTTTCCTATGCGTTTAAGATATATTGATCGAACTTTTATGATTTTTTTCCATGATTTTTAGCAGACGCACTTGAGTCCGATAACGAGAGTTGGGGTCAATTATAATTGTAATTTGTGTTATTTTAATTACACTTTTCCGCATAATTGTAATTATAATTGTCCTTTTTCAAAAAATGTATGTAATTGTAATTGAATTTTTCTATGTGTAATTGACAATTGTACATTGATCATAATTATAATTGTTTTGTAATTGAATTTTAAGTGACTCAATTATTGACACCAAATCCATGTTGATCAATCAAAATCACCAGCTTTTTCATATTATTTTTATGTAATTTAACATTTATAACAACCAGATGTGTCTATAAAAAGTTCCCAATATGACTTCAATTGCCTGTTGTTTTCCTTGTAAACACGGGTCATGTACTCATACACTTGATCCATGAGCTGTGTTGTGTGAAATACGCCATAATATTTTATCAAAACGCATAGCAAGTACTACTAATTTAATTTATTCAACGGTCGCCAGGATATGCATAATTGTTGTTGTGGCGTGGACCAGAACAAAAAATTAGATTAAATTACAAAACTGTTACATTTTTTTTGATGCACTACAACCCTTGCATTGTATATACCTATGCCCAGGGTGAGAACCAGAAAAGTTTTAACAATGCCTGGGGAGGACCAGCAAAGTTTCAACCATTAAAAAATTACCGACGCCCCTATCCTGAGGTTTCAGTGGGTAGAATTCATCGGCTGCCACTGCCCTGAGAAGTTGGTCATGTGTATATGCTTTTGCAATGAATAATTGGAAATAAAATCCTATGCTGAAGCAAAATGTGATTTTTCAATTTGTTATTGACATTGAATGTTCCTTTTGTGGTCTGAACCCTACTTTTTAGAGATTGGCTATTTATACAAGTCCGTATACTCCTCACACAGGAACCATAAATACTACCATGCATGAAAAACAGTTAGACTGTCTGGAGATTGTTTCGAACGGCGGAGAATCTTGAAAAAATAAAAAGATATTTTATATAAACGCAACTCTCAGGGTAATTTGGTATGTGATCACTTTACACGGGTCAAATGTGTTGTAATAGAAGTTTTTTGAACATTTATTTTCGATTGTAAATTGAATTACACTTCTATTTTATCATATGAACACCACATTATGGGCGATATTACAGTATAAATTGCCGGAATGGGGTGCTGTCAATGTATTGTAACATCTACTTGGTATACTTACTTGATTATCCCGCTTCGACAATAGTCATGGAACTCAATTTCTGTTTGAAACATGGTAACTTGGGGGCACAAAATGTATCTTCATCGAGTTTGTTCCAGGGAATCACAACACGGGTTCTTGTAAAAGTGTTTTGCGCCCGTGGCTTTGCGATTTCGGTCCTAACAGATTGAAGATATCAGACAGATAGACTGAGAAGATGTCGTTTAGAGCGGCGCACAATGAGCCCGTGAACACACGCATCCCATGAATCCCATTTTTTTAAACGAAAATAAACAATATCTAGTAAACAATCTCCTCTAAACGTATTTTTCAACATCCATTGTCACCATTGATAATGTTTGGTTTGAATATTTCATATTCAACTGTTTTCTTATAAATAAAATAGAATTGTATATGCCATTCATGGGCTCAGTGTGCACTAAAAAAACTCACATGATGTGTGTGCGTCGCTCTACCCTTTTTCAGTTGATGTGGGGAATTGGAATTGGTCTAGTGGATTGTTTACAAAAATATGAACTTCAGTATACTTCTGGAAATCTGTCCTTTTAATATGTGCACCTGAAAGTTCCTTTAAGATCGTACGGATAGCGCACTCTATACATATACAACGAGTTCCTGTACACAGTCATTTCGGGTGTCATCAGGGTTGGCAGTTTCTTCCGCAGCCGCGTCATTTATGTAATAATGAAACTAAATAATGTTGTGTAAACCATCTTTTGCCAAAATACATTTTTACAAACCCAGTGTCATCATTTGTAAGATCCTGGTACACAACCAGTCTGTATGTCCCACACATAATAATGAAACTTAACAATTTTTTCCCGAATCATACTTTTGAACACAATTTATCTTATTTTAGAATGTTTTATTATGACTAAAGGAGTGTGTAAGTGGGACAAATTGGCTGGCTGTGTACCAGGATCGCTGTGCATTGCTCTAAAACCGTATAGTAAATATTCTCATTTCACATATTATGGACAGTATAGTATATAATGCGCTAAAGTCTGGATTTTTTTTTTTTTTTTTTTTTTCTCTAAGGCTGTATAGGGAAACTACAAGAAATACTTGCCGTATCATAATGAAACCTTCACAAATATTAGGACAGGTGTCCAGTTGTATGCTATCAGAATTTCATTTAAGCACATACACTACTTTTGGCAACTATCCTCCATTATTTGAAAACAACAATATTGTTTGGTACCTGTCAGAGCCTTTGGGGTGATAAGATTGCACTCAAAAGCGCCCCGCACTTTTATATGTGAAACCTGGACGCACATATTTAACATAAATGTAGCCTGCACCTATAGATAATAATAGAAATCGTGCACTTAAGCTCACATAATTTTTAGATATATGCGGTTATGCTTAAACATATAGTAAATACATTTATGACACGGACATGGCGCTTCATCAAATTTCACACTGGTCCATACGGGCTAGTAGGATCTGAAGCTGACTGGTCCGTAAATATTTTCGGTGGTCAGTGATTTAATACTTAGTGCACTAACTTTAATAAATTAAAAGTGCAACGCAGTATGGCATGGTATCGACGAGAATAATAATTATTGAAGATTAAAAACCTCCCTCTACCCCTAACCTGTTCAACCCACCAAACTATTCAGAGACATTTTGTAGGACCGACATTGGTCCAACAATGGTCCCTATTTGGGTCCATCGTGGCTGTTGTCTGGTCCCCCCGTAAAACTGGTTTGTCACCTTTGGTAACACTTTTTATTGATTTAATGGGGCCTTATATTGAAGTCCAGATGCAATGCTAAAGCCCAATCAATATTGTTTGGATTCTGCCTTAAGCTCTGAATACATGTCTAGTCCATTCAACTATCCCATTCCAGGTTTTATCTCTCATCTAAAAAAAATGTAATTCGTCCATTTCTCTTCAACAGAATTAGAAGTATATCTACAATGGCTTCCGGAGATATGGGTGGTTTTGGTGACCTGGTTCAACAGGCCCAACAACTAACAGCAGAAATAGACAGTGGAGTTGAGCTGCCACGGGTTGAAAGAAACATGTTCCAGATTATGGAAGAGGCCCAACGCATGGCCAGCAGACAACCACATATTGGCCAGGAATCCAGTGATGTAAAAGCGTATGTGTTTGCTTTGGTATAGCTGTACAAGAGACTCCATGGAATAGTATTTGCTCATATTTATGAAGGCTATTATTAGTAGTTGGTATGATCCATATAAAGTACACTATTCTAACACTACAACTTACGGAAAGAATTCTTGACATTGCAATCAGCATCACAGGACCATTTAACGAAACTGACAAAATTTAGTTGGGGATGTCACATGTCCCATTGGAACACAACCTGTCTTGTGGCTAAATGCTACATCACCACCAGAGTTTGTTTGTTTTTTCACTTGGTTCATGGTGGTGACCTCAATGTCAATAAATTTTTTGAATGCAAGCAGTAGTGTAAGAAACGTCCTATATATAAAGAGGTCTTTGTTTATTTTGTCATATAATTGTCATTTCAGGTCACTTCTGTTAGGATCAAGAGGTTATGATATTCAAAAAGTATCTCAGAAATTAGAAAGCTTAAGTGCAGCAAAAACATTTGAACCACTAGAACCTGTTAGGGATACTGATATTCAAGGATTCCTGAAAAATGAAAGAGAAAATGCTCTACTTGCAGCAATAGAACAAGCAAGAAAGCATGTAAGTGAATAACAAGTTTTGTAGATTTATCCTTTTTCACAACTGTATACAATTGTTTCTATATGTTTGTATGCAATACAATGTTTATTCACAGACATTTGAAGAAACAGAGAGAAGACATTGGGATAATCTAGAAAGTGAATGGGAGCGAGAAAAACAGAAGATTTTAGGAGCACTGATTGGTTCAGCACAAGATGTTATGGATTTCTCGCAGGAATCACAAGTATGACTAATTTTCTTTATACAATATAACATTGTACTTTTAGATATATGTGGAAACTGGACAACTTTATGAACATTTTTGACTAATTATATTTTGAAATAGTGTAATCATTTTCTTGGCAGATTAGATTTATTTTATCATGGATTTTAAAAGTGCGACTACATTGGAGCATTGTACTTTAGTTTTGATGAAGCGTGAGAGTTAGGCGATATAATATCATGAAATTAAACTAATAGTCACCGGTCGTATTATTGATTAATTTCATATGGTTTCCTAGAAAATAAGTTATCTTTACATTTTAGACAGTTTTAAGTGATACAATATCGATGCCTGGTCGCAGCACTATGGATCAAATAGAAATGGCATATGCAAGACAGGCAAGTTATACTGATTATTGTAAAACATGTTCCTAGTCCTAGTATCAATTGTACCTTTATGTAACTAATCCATGATACTAATGTGTCATTTTTGTACACTTTTAAATGTTTTTTTCTATCCCATTAAATCTATAGGTTTATGTCTACAATGACCATGTTGTGCAAGGTGGAATCAAACCCAATCTTGTTGACTTATTTTCTGAAGCTGTCAGCAAATCAGATGATCAGGTGATTTTGCATAAGAATTTTTATCTTATAGTTTTCTTCTTGCGTGTGTGTATTTTGCAAACTATACATGTATGATAACTTGAGTTTTAAAAAATACTACAAATATCATGTTCAATGAATGACATTTCAATATTGATATTTAATCTGTGAAATTTATTTTGATTGTTGATTTTCTCTTCCTTTATAGAATATCATTGAACTTTGGAGCATGGTCCAACATATAACCGATGTACCAATTTCCTTGCAAGGCAGCATTATTAAGACAAGAACATCTGCAAAAATGCAAAGAGCATTTGTGCGGCAGTCACAGAAGTATTTAGAAGAGACGTAAGTAGCTTATGATTCTTTTTGAATATGCAAAGTACCAAATAATTTTTTTTATAATAATAACAAAAACTGTCTCAAGTAAGTAAATTCTATGTATTCGATTCAGTCAGAGAAGACAACTTATATTAAATCCATATTAATCGTAACTTGTCTTGCAGGTACAAAAAATACATCAATGCCACAGTGTACAGCAATCTGCAACAAGCACAGCTAGGTGGCATACCTGGCACCTATAATTTAGTTCGCAGCTTCTTAAATGTGAAAATGCCATCTATACCAACAGGAATGGAAGTTAGTATTGCGTGATTACATTCACAAGTTATGTAAAAAAAAACATGTCACTTGCCATTTCTAGCAAGTAAATACTCCTTTCGATTGTAAAAACTAATGCAAGTGGTGAAATTAATTATTTATTGGCTTAGAATGAATGAGTGAATGTGGTTTACCAGGTTTCATGACCATATTTGTTTATTGCAGGATGGCCTTGTGGAGGGCCACCCAGTGTGGGCTATGATTTACTACTGTATCCGATGTGGAGATCTCCAGGCTGCTTTACAAGTCGTTAATTCAGCACAGTAAGTTCTTGCTTTGTTCTTTTTTACTTGATTAGATGATGATTTAACCACAAAAGTATACAACCAGTGATTAATCATGTCATTCTGATTGAATTCATTCTGTTGTGTTTTTCAGAGCACATCTTGGTGATTTCACAAGATTTTTTAAGGGTTATATGAATAGTGATGAAAGAAGGTAAGACGCATTCATCTAGTTTTCTAAACAAATCAAAAAAATATTTAAACCTTTTGAATGTTAAATGGGGCTTTAGCTCATTTCTGGTAAAAATCTAATGTAGATTTGTGTTTTATTTTATAGCCCCATGATCATGGATCTTGAAACCAATGTTTCCAAGTGTAATGCACCATGCATAAAATCTAACTAATCATCTAATGTGTATATTTAATTGTGTCTAGCATAATACTTTGTATTTAACATATCAAAAATATTTTAGATTGGTTGTGAATAGTGAAAGAGAAGTGCGGTTGCAGTACAAGCGTTCCATCAGAAACAGCACAGATCCTTACAAGAAGGCTGTTTATGAAATTATTGGTTAGTAAATTTTTCATACATTCTTTTAAAAAGAATAATAATTTTCTAAACTCCTTTTTTGTGAATTCAACATTTTATTCAAAGTTGAATTTATATTTCACAAATTCAAGCTGCATTTAGATTTCATTTACTGCTGTTTAATTTATGAAAGGTAACCTGATAATTCATGATATTCAATTTGCTACCAATTATTGTCACTTTTAATCAAACTGTATGTCTATAGTCTTTAGGCAAAATTTACTCTGTTTAAAGACAAATATTCAAATGATGCAGGGCAGTGTAATTCTGAAGATGATCATAGTGATGTTGCTGAAAAGACTGATGACTGGCTTTGGATGAAACTGCATCAAGTGACTCCTGATGAAGATGCAGACTCTGATAAACTAACTCTCAGTCAGCTACAGTCAATGCTGCTTGAACAATACGGTTTGTACATAAGTCGCTCTGCTCTCTTTTGCCGTAGGGACGAGCTTGCAACCATAGTAACATTCTGATCCAATTCACAATGCTCTTTGATTGCTGAACATTTGATTCTCAATATTCAAAGTAGGAGCATTTAATTATTGTTAACGTATTGCTCTTGAATGTAACTTGCTGTTAAAAGATTTTGTCAAAAATATTTTCACTTTAATCATTTATTTGTTAAAGATTCATAAGTCATTTAATCCATCATTTAATGTTTATTCTTTCAGGTGAATCCCACTTCAATGCCTACCAGCAGCCATTGTTGTACTTCAGGGTTCTATTATTGACCGCACAGTTTGAAGCAGCCCTTGAGTTTCTGTCCAGATTTGACAAGCTCCGTTGTCATGCCGTACATGTGGCAATAGTTTTGTACGAACTAAATATGCTAATTACACCTTTCACCATCCAATCTCAAATATGTGAGTTTATTACTACAGTTATTTCCAAGAATATTGCCAGTAAACGATTACATTTAATTAATCAGAACAATTTGTGCAATTATTAGATAATAGCTAATGTCTTTGTTCAAACTGCTGTACTGTCACTAAAAAAAATTTTTTTGAATAAATTTCCAAAAGAATTTGATGCTAAAATATATATACCCGGTATTTGGATTGTGATATTTTTTCCACCAGTATCCAAGGAAAGTTCAGATCCAGATCAGTTGAGGCGTCTAAACTTTGCTCGGCTTGTGATGATGTATACAAGGAAGTTTGAAGTGACAGATCCGCGAGAGGCTTTGCAATACTTCTATTTACTTAGGTATGAATTTGGTTAATTTAATCATAACATATTGTAAGTATCAGATAGTACTTTTACTAAGTGCCATGTTGTTACAAGCCTCAACAGTACATTTAGAAGAACTGTACTTATATGAATCATTATAAATGTATGTTACAGTATTTTTTTTCTTTGTAGGAATCAAAAAACTAGCAATGGTGAAAACTTTTTCATGTCATGTGTGTGCGAGCTGGTATTGGAGACACGCGAGTTTGACATGTTACTTGGACAGTTAGGACGGGATGGAAGCCGAAAGGTAAAGTAGATTCTGGTTCAGAAATAGTGGTACAAAATATTGCAAATTCAAATATACATTGTACATGAATTAAAGTTTTGTATTTTCTATTGTATGATCTTGTTTTTATTTTAGCCTGGTGCTATAGACAAATTTCAAGATAACACACAGAAAATTATTGAGCTGGTGGCCAAAGACACTGAGAACAAAGGATTGTTTGAAGATGCCATCAAGTTGTATGATCTAGCAAAGGTTAGATTTAGAGTATTTCATGTGCATATTTTAACTTAATTTGAATACATTGATGAGCAGGTGGAATACCTAGATAAATATTGAATAATATATTCAAATTTACATCATACAATTTTTAGAACTACAACAAAGTTTTAGAACTTCTGAACAAGATGCTGACTCAAGTGCTATCTCAGCCACCAAACCCACAATCAACCAAGGACAGGCTTAAAAATCTTGCTATTGCAGTAGCAGAAAGGTAATTGAAATGAAAATGGTATTATTCTTTTAAATGTCGGTACCACCTAGGCTCATTATATATCAGCATTATTATGAGTATGTATTGACCTCAGACTACATTTTTATGCTTTGATTAAACATCTTGATTGTACGCATATTTTATGTTTGTAGATACAGAGAACAAGCCATTCAGGCAAATGCATCACATGCAAGTACATTCTACTTGTTGCTTGATTTACTCACTTTCTTTGATTACTATCACACAGGAAAATTGGAGCAAGCATATTCCGTAAGTTTTATTTCTAGTATTTACTCATACTTTTGTAAAGTTGGAATTTCTACAAGTTATTACTTGACATTCGGCATTTATGAAAAATAATTATCAAATTGCTTTATGTATGTGCACTTTTATGATATTTTATTACAGGTTGTGAAAGAATTGAAATTATTACCTTTTACTTTGGAACAAGTTGACCAGAAAGTGTCTGTATTCAAAAATTATTCTGATGAAATTAGGAGGAGTTTACCTGATATCCTACTAGCTGTTATGAATATATTACACACACAATACAAAAATGCAAAGTAAGTGCTGTACATTTTTATTACCAAGCACATCTTATGGTTCAAGAATTTAAATTAAATCGAATATGTTTTTTTGTAATGACAGCCCTAGATATGAAACTAGAAGGATGTTTCCCATCTTAATGTCCATATTTGAGAGGATTGTTCTGCATCAATATATTACATTAAAATTTGTTTTGTTTTTTCAGGCAAAGTTCTACTCAAAGTCCATTAGCTTCAAGATCACTAGGATCGAGTCAGATAGAAGATGGTGGAAAACAATCTGTAAGTTTACGAATTGTTAGACATTATGAACCCTCTTTATTTGGCATTCCTTGCTTCAATGCAACTCCCTTAGTAACTCAAGATCAACATTGAAGTAAACAACTGTATTCTTCTTTTCATTTCAGTATATTGCGTACCTAAGAACACAAGCACGTGCTCTGATTACATTCGCCGGCATGATTCCATACAGAATGCCAGGTGACACCAACGCTCGCCTTGTTCAGCTGGAAGTACTTATGAACTGAACAGAAAAGGAATCGTACATTGTAAATACTTACAAAATCAGAACAGTAGTGACAAGTGCTTAAAGCAAGGAAGAGCCATATTTTGTATGCAAGTGTTTCCATGAAATACAACGCTGATTATATTGAACAGGTATACACATGGATATGGGGCTTTGAGAATTGCTGCCATTGAAGAGATTTATCCTAAAACATTCAGTGATTGTATTTAACAAGTGACAATAATATTGGCTGGGAATGCCAAAGTGGCAGAAATAGTATAGTTTCATGCCAGTTTTTTACTGGTATGCTCTCAGACATTGAAGCAGTAATGTTATTGCATTTAATTAATATGGAACTAAATCATTGTGATTTTAAGCTGATAAACAATAAAAAGTACACGCATATCTGCAGTTATTCATGGTAGATCGATAAATAATTAAACCAGGCTCACATTCATTACATACGAGTGTATACAAATTCAAACTTGCATTAACTCTTATAATAATATCCATATAAACATGTATTTACATCACCCACCCCAAACCCTACAGCGTTTCAAGAGGATGCACATAGCACATTAGATATACACCAATGTGTATATGTCAGATCTACAACCACCTGAGAAAGTACTTGCTTTCTATGCTTGCATTGTTTTCAATAAGTTATTATGTTTTTAATATGTGTTTCCAAGTGCTTGCAGAGAGAGAAGGTTTAAAACATTGTTTTTATTTTCCAAAGAAGAGATCGGAGAGGTGATGTTTTTGCTCGAATGTTGGCACCATGCATCACTAACATTCTTGACAATTGGTCGTGTTCCACACTCGTATGGATCAGTCAGACCCTCACCCCACTGGTAGATGGTTAGCTATAGCTGTTAAGAAGCAAACACGAAACAGTGAATAGCCTGAATGATGGAGACATACTTGATTTAATTTAGTTCAAAATTGTAAATATATTAATTTATTTAATACAGCTTAATTAAGTATAAACAAATTTATATAAACATATAGTAAATTCACATTTTAATGCACCACACTAAAAGGTGATGTGCTGAACTATGTACTTAGAAGTTGGTTAGAAATAATAAGTAAGCATATGCAAAAACAGAAGTCGGTGGAAAGTTAATGTTTTAATTTAAATCATAAAATTATACAGTGGTGTGATTTGCAGGGTGAAAACTCCGATACTTAAATGGTAGAACAATGCCATCGCCATGTCATCAAAATAAATTTCTTTCTTAAAATAAAATTTAAATCCACATATAACAATCCCGAGGCCAGTGGAGTGTCCTGACCTGACCGCTAAACATACAGACAACATAACTGTGTCATGATGACGTCAGCAGACGTAGCCTCGGTACAAAATGCTCTGCTTCGGGGGCAAAGTACCAAATCCCGTTCAAGTTATATTGGTTTAGCGTGGTTTGCTTTGGTCATGCGTTGAACCAGTGCTAACTGGTCGGTAGAGGCTTGCCGTGACGCACTTCCATTCCTATAACGAAAACAGGACAAGAAAGAAGTGTGATTCACATTGGTTATTGTGAAATTCCCCATCAAGTCATTAGTCGAGAAGAATCCTGTATGCGTGTTTAAACGAAACGCGCATTTGACTACTAGATTTTAAAGAGAACGGCGAAGGAAAAGGTCCGATTGTATAACAATCTACTGTGAAAACCAATACCTGTGTTGGACTACGGAAGTACTGGGTGAAAATGGCGATGAAACGGATTAACAAAGAGTTTACGGATTTCTGCAAAGATCCTCCTGCCGGTTGCTCAGCTGGGCCAGCAAAAGATGATATGTTTCAGTGGGAAGCGACCATAATGGGACCTTCAGACTCGCCTTACAGCGGTGGCGTATTCTTTCTCAACATAACTATCCCAACTGACTACCCATTTAAACCTCCGAAGGTGTGTTTCAAGACGAAGATCTACCACCCTAATATCAACAGCAACGGCAGCATTTGCCTGGATATCCTGCGATCCCAGTGGTCTCCAGCTCTGACGATTAGCAAAGTCTTACTTTCGATTACATCTTTGTTGAATGATCCAAATCCAGACGACCCCCTTGTACCAGAAATAGCAAGGTTGTTCAAAACTGATAGAACAAAATACAGTCAAGTAGCAAAAGAATGGACCCAGAAATATGCACACCAATTGTGAAATGTGAAAGTTGAATGGACGGAAATGTATCTGCTGAGTGTCTCTATTGATTTGTGTTATGAAAAGAAAGGTGTTACTGGGTAATCAAAGTAATTGAAAGTATACCTTTGGACTGTTTTCAAAGCTATTGTTCTAGTTTCATTTTTTTACAAATAGGATAGATATAAAGAAATGAACATGGACTTGCCAAAAACTTTCCTTTGTAAAGAAAGGTTTGTGTAAATTAATTCCCAAAATGTGTGATTTATAAGGTTTTTATGCATTTGTCGGCATTGCTTATGGTGGACTATGGTGGACACCTACGTATTGTATGGCTTTCCGTATTAAAAATGAAAACTGATTCCGCTGATATGCTATCATTATGCTCAAAACATTGATAACTGTCAGTATGTATTATAAAATGAAAGTAATGTTGCAGACAAGAATTTATGAGTGTATCTGTATGAATGGCGTGTGTTTAAATTAAGCATGTTTGTGATGTACTAGTATGTTACTCTTGTTTAAAAAGTAAGAAAAATAAAGTTCCAATTATTTAGTTGTCTTCTTTTTTATTACTTTATTTGATAACCCAATTGAAATAGGTACACTCATCACTGTTTTTGATAGGAGGCTAGGTTTCTATAACCAATTTCATTACATGATTCCAATGTGACAGCAGCTTTAAAGTCTTTTAGAATAAAGGTTCTGGTTCTGGCATGCTAATACATGTCGCGTCAATGTGCCACGACCGGCAAACAACTTCCCAAGCTGCTATGATTTCATTTGGGATGAAAACGAATGCTCGTGACCTCCAGTGAACTGCTGACCACCGTTATCATCACATCAGAATACAATGCTCGTCAGCATGTTGCATTATGTTAGTTTGTGTGTCATATAGATCCAACTGTGCTAAAATAGTGTTCTTACATCAGCGTTTTAAAACAGTCTGGGGAAAAAAACTACATGTGTCGTCTACTACATGCGTCTAGTTGAGCACATCTAGAATCTAAATGAGAAGCAGGGAGCTCATATCGTGGCCGTGACTCATCGAAGTGAGGCGGCAAGAACCACAATGCAAACTGCAGCATGACTGGTTTTGATAGATAACTGTCCAGATGATTTTCCACTGTAGAGTTATGGTTTAAACATAATGCAAACTTCTTCTATAAATACAGTCTGTCAGATTTGACAATTACGACTGGCGCATGGTCTTGGTTAGATGTTAGTTGAGTAAAATGTTAGTAAAGAAATAAGGAAAAAGGCAGGAGAAATAGATAGCAGATAAAAGATAAAAGCGGGTTAAAAACAGATAGAATTTCTTCACTGCTGGTCAAGGGGTACATCGGCAAGCTTCACTTTGAAGTCTTCCAGGCTACTGGCCGATGCAACAGTTTCAGGCAAGGAGTTCCAGAGTGGTATCATGGAAGGGAAGGTGTGTTTGTAGTAGTTTGTACGGGTTGGCAGCTGCTTGTATTTCCTGCTATTACCTTTAGTACAAACTGTAGCTGGGATCAGTTGAGTGTCAGGAATCATCACTAGTCGGTGGATTATCCTGTATCCCATGATCACCCGAGCTTTGAGCCTTCTTTGCTCTGATGTCTCCCAGGATACGGAATGTAGCATGTCAGTAACGCTGTCTTTACGGTCGTATTTCCTGGTGACGTACCTCGCTCATAAATATAAATATGTTTCTAATGAATGCGTCCCCTTATCATGTTATATACACAACATACATTACAAAACAGATATGATAACCCTTTTAGAATCTCTCGATCTATTAGGATTACCTTTGGGACTAGCGTTAGGTGGTCTCTATACAGAGGTTCATTTTGGTAGCTTTACGAAGGTTTGGGACCGTGAAAGTCGTTTCAATAGATAGGTGGTCTTAATTGGCTGTTAGTGTATTTTAGTGTATTTTTATTTCTTTATTTGGCGTGATAACATTTCAAGCGCGTTTCGTGATCCTGCTACTACATCTTTTAAGAGGTGACATATTATATAGCTCGACGGTATAGTCTATGTGTGTATCTAAGTCATATGTCTGGGATATATAGAGATTTTTTCTTTCTTTTTTTGTAGCCAGGGTTTTGGGGATTGTGAAGTTTCTGTGAGTTGGTCAAAAAGTGTGTATCTCAGTTTTTTTGTTTGTTTTTTTTTGTTTTGTTTTTTTGCTGTTGTTATCTTTTTTGTAAAATCAATACGAAAAAACATATGCTTTTTATCCAAATAATATGTATTTGGCAATAGTCATGCTTTCTCTGTTCTAGTAAAAAAAACAAAGTGCATGTATTTAGCGAACATTTTTAATATAAATAGAAGAAATTATACATGGGGGGGGGGGGGTGTCTCTTCAATAGGTTGGCTCGTACCGATAGGGTTACGTGTTTGCGCTGACAATTGTACTTTCATGTCATAATTTCCGTACATAATGGTTTTGGGTCATAATTTCCCCATTCATTATATTTTGGGGTCTCAATTTTTTAAAATTCTGTATATTTTTGGGTCACACATGAGTCATTTTCATGCAAATATTGACAACTCATTATTAGGTAAAAACAAAATCCCTTTAATTCACATCATATTTTAGTAACATTATAACATGAGTATTATCAAAAGAAAATATACATGTCGCTTATGACATTTTATTTTTGGGTGCTAGTTTAGAGCTTCATTATATATTTGGGTTCATATGATAACTTCGGGGGTGACACTAAAATTTATTTCTAGGTACACGCGTACCATTTTGCGGGGGTAAGATCCCCCATCCCTCCCTCGAGTGTTGACCTGCCTTGAACTATTCATTTTTGACGGCAACCAAACGTATTCAGCAGCATAGATGCTACCTGATATTTTAATCTGATGGCACACAGTTGCGCACGCCATTGAAAATGTTTCATTTGCAATTTGTTTAATTTTAGAACTGTACAATCATATAATATATTATATTATATTATACATTACCTTTGACAAATAGATACAATGTATATATATTTATTATTAGTAACTAAATGTTATCAGACAATCCTTTTAGACATCTTAGAACCAATTAATGTGCATTTTATTCTTAATATTGTATTTTTAATGTTTAGTCATTGTTTTAGGCTTTTTCTTGATCTTTAGGTTTTTATAAATTATTAAAATATTCCCTGAAGAGGACACTTACGTGTCGAAACGTTGGAATAAACTAAATTAAACAAAAGTTTATTGTCTCCAAATACACAGAATAAGTAGTAAAAAACAACGAAAATGTTTCAGTTTCTGGGGTTTACAAATAATATTCGCGGTTTAAAAGGACTTGAGTGTTGCTAAATCTAGAGTGACGTGTATTTCGTATTTCCGGGAGTGAGCAATTTTGACGGGTTTAAATTTTCTATGTAAATTGCCTCTATGTGCATTAATGCTCGACCAAATTACTGTTGGTTAATGATACATTGAAACACATTTTTACACCAACATTTGAATATGGCACCACGACCATTACCGCGGGCAGAATCCCTCGTGGCGCCCGTAATTAACAACCCTTTTGTCCACCGACTACACCTCACTACTTTGGACAAAATCCAGGTAAGTCATTAAAGCAAAGGTTTGACAATAACGAAACAGTTTTTACATACGTACGTGGTTAAAACATCTACTCAGAGCGTGAGATAACATTAGATAAGTACTGTGCTATATTTAGAACGAATGCATAGCCGACATGACCAGTATATTATTATGAGCGTTTTAAGTGCAAGTGTACTCAATCGTGCTATTGGCATGGTCATTAGGAAGGCCATGTTACACCTATCATGAAAGTTGAAACCCAACAGCCTGTTGAAGTAACATTAATTAAATGAAAAGGGTGTAATTTTACTGTTTATGCCAAGTAATGATTCAGGAGTGCAGCCTCTATTAATTAATATATAGAGCACTGCACAATGTGTACACACCCACTTCATGTTTTATTTAATTGAAAATAGTTAGGCTTTAAACAAATACCACATAATGCTACTACCATGAAAGCGATTGTTTTCCCTGTGCCAAAGTGTAAAAAGACAATTTCTAGTAAGATCTAATGTAAATAAACATGTTCAAATCGCATATTATCGTCATCTACAAGATGGGTGTGCATATGTAATGCCATATCAAAATGCACTATAGATCATAAAAATTGTGTTTATCATACAAAAATATAAATTTGTAGCTTCATTTTGACACATCAACCACTATTGTGGGTTCATTAATCACTTTGCTACGATGGTTTAAACATTCAAATGCACAAACTGGGTGTGCAGTGCTCTAAAATAAAAATCACATGATGTACATAGTACAAAAAATACCAGTCCATACACTAAACATTAAGCAAGAATATTTTTTCTTATATTACTATAGTTTTCAAACTGTCATGATCCAAATTAGAGGATTATCTCCAATAGAATTGAGATGTAGATGCGCAACGTCAAACCGACATGTCACTAAATTATGAAGGTGTCGATTTGAAAATGCATTTTGGTTTGCATTTCCCAGCATGTGCATCTGCTAGTTGAAAATTTTGTCACTGTGCAACTTGAATCCTATGGCAGCAACTGTGAAAGACTCGGAAAGTGTCGTAACGATTAAACAAGTATTCATTGTACGTTTTCATAGAGTCCCCTTAAGAATTCTTGGCTCTAGTGTATACAATACCAGTATACATAAAAGATGTTGGCTTAGATTCATTATAAAGTCATAATGTATAGGTCTATATTAAAAGGCAGACCAGCAAAACTCAATCATGAACTTATTTACGATGATGTGCATGGTTTCAAACATTTTATTTTCAAATATTGAAGCTCGAGCATTGAACATATAATCAAAGTCTATATTGATATTTATAATAATTATGTTGTCTGTTGAAATTTCCATAGTGTTTGATAAATATTTTAAATATATTCATGAAGATTATGCTAAATCACAAATTTGGTGTTGCTAGTCTATGTTAGTACATGTAGATGCGCAAAGTAAACCAACTTATGTTTGTCACATTTAGTGATGAGTTAGTTTGCCGGTGAGCATCTAAAATCGACAGCGACAATCATGAAATTTTCATATAGTTATTGTAGAAGGATTTAAATACTACACTTATACACTTACAAAATATTGATTTTACATTGAATACACTTGGAAGTAATGCATAAATATGGATGTTATTTATAACTGGATTGTAAAATCACCAATATATGTATTTTTTCTGAAAGTCATTAACGTAATCCCAATATCGTTGATAGCAAAAATAAAAAAAAATAAAAAAATAACCACCATTTTTACAGTTTAATACATCTAGAAAAAATACAACAGATGACATTAAAATCCATCAAGATTATTTTTTCATATGTACAATTTCTACTAGAATTGCATCATTGTATTATGCAAGTTAATTTGAAGAGGTTATATCTGGTAGTGTAGGCAAAACTTTCACTTTGACGTGTTAGTTTCCTACTGTTGGCAAGACCATCCTGTAAGTGGGGCAGTCTTAAACAATATTTTATTGCCAACTAACTTGAATAAATATTTTGTATAGATATTTATATTGTATTTATTGAGGTATCATATTTTATAGATATTTCGAAGAACTACTAATAGATTGTTGTGCTTTTTCCTTCTGTAAAGAGACTAATTCTCATTATTAACACATCAATATAAAAGAGATGCATTTAGTGCCATCCACCGATTGTATACCTTGTATACCGGGTACTTGGTCTTGAAGCCATTCAGTATGACCCAAACCTTATTACATTTGTTCTCAAATCCAAGGAAGAGTTCTTTTGACTTTTTGTATTCAATCAAACAGGAGGACAATGCTATTGGCGAAATCAAGATCCAATAACATTGCTTTGGGTGCCTTCTAGATCTCAGTCTAAGTTAAGATTACGTCCTCTTTCCTATAGGCCTATTATCTTAGCAGCTAACGCCTTCTGCATGGCATAGTCTAGTACAGTAGAACCTCCAATTAAGACCACCTCTATTGAGACCACCTCTATAGTAAGATAACTTTTCACGGTCCCAAACCTTCATAAAGCAACCAAAATGATCCTGTGTATAGAGACCACCTCTCTACTGAGATCACCTAACACTGGTCCCAAAGGTGGTCCTTATAGAGGGGTTCTACTGTACTAAGATTAAGAGATAGCACTTAAGTTGATTAGCTTTCAATGATAATGATAATTGAAAATCGAATAGTTTGGCAGATGTATTTGACAGAACAATGTTGGCTATTCTGTGTTTTTGACAACTGTCCCTATTTTGACAGGTTATAGATCTTATTTAGTCCTGAACACCCATCGTTGATGCTTTTCATTGAAATAATATCGAACTAAAACTAATAATTTTTTATAACATTTTGTTTTTTGTAGATTGTGTTTATGAGTATTTTTGTGGCGCCGTTACGAATAATATTCGTGTTTCTATGGCTTGTTCTGGCTTGGGCGATGGCTGCCATAGCTTTGTATGGAAGAAGTGATGAGGAAAAGACACAACCACTTTCTGGTTGGAGAAAGTAAGTTTGACTATTTTAGGTCAGTTTTGGGGAAATATTGAAATATTAAAAAATGGTTGCTGTGCATGTAATTGTTCGATATTGGTAAACTAGCAATTTGCTAGTTAATCTCATCTATGCCACAGTAAAACTAGTATTGCCAGTTCTGAGAAATATACCATTTTATCACACTAGTAAATTAGAAAAAGAACATTGACCAGGTATATTGTCCTTAAATTGTTCTCGAGATAATGTTTCAGGTGGGTCAGTTTTGGTCTAGAATTTAGACTAGAAATATTCATATGCTTGTCATATATGACATCTTATACATTCATAGTGAAACTTATATTTTATTTAAAGACAGGAAGATTAATATGTTGAGTGTTTATCCTGTATGACCTATAAAACATGCATGAAATATAAAATTGTATGCAACTGTAACACCAATTAATGTTGAAAAGCAGGTATATTTATTCAATTATTATAGCTTATGTTCCTTATTGAATGGGGATGTGAACTGTCTGCATAGTTAGAAGCGCCAATGAAGACAATTCGTCAGAAATTTTTTACTTTTCTGTTACCAAACACGTCATATGTAATGTGAGAATTTATATGTACTTTGCAGTGCCATCCGACCATTGGCTGTTTTTTGTGCCCGAATGGTGTTCTGGTCCGGAGGATTTTACTGGGTCAAAACAAAAGGCACTAGAGTGTCATCTGCGGAAGCCCCTATATTAGCAACTGCTCCACATTCAACCTATTATGATGCTCTAGCTGTGACATACTTAGATTTAACATCTGTGGTAGCGAAATCATCTGCTGAAAAAGTTCCCTACTTTGGCAGTATGTGTGACGTTTGAATTTCGCATGGTTTAGAAATGTAGTTTGTTACATGTTTGGCCACGTAATGCAGGGAGATGTGTGTCCAATACAAAGCCAGTGTTTGCTTGTAAGAAGCATCATTGGTAGATATTTTCGGTACTTGTATGATTGTATATATTACAATTATATATAAATTTATCTCAAATTTTATTTCCCTGAATTATTGTGGTAGTTGATAAATGTTAAATATTCAAGACATGCACATTAGTTAAAATCATTTACTTCCGTGGAACATGCTAGGAAGCATTGCAATTTATTTTTGACTCCATGGCTAGCTCCATGGTTACCTTTGTGAAAATTATGTTGAATTGTCTACAAAAAATGCTACTAGTGAATGTCAGTGATATTGTTAAGTAGTTTAATCATTTTTTATACTTGTAAATAACTAAAGTTACACACTTTAGGTGTGCATGATCCATCTGACCTCAGTAAATAAGCTCTTTGGCGCTCTCAATATTAAAATGTTTGAAAGCCATATCCATTTTTGTTTGAAAAAAATGTTAAGTAAGTTCTATGATCTACTTTCTATGATCTAAATTCAAAATCCTTTAAAGATAATGACGTTTGTTCTTCCAAATTTTAGAACTTTTATGATAGAGGCATGGACTACGATGTCTTGAGTGTTTTGGCTTGAAAAATGTTGCGTTTTCTTCCTCCACTGCATCTCTTGCATTATGCAACTGACACAACATAGCATTTTGATTATTATTATTCATAGTATGTCTTGGATGTTGCCCTTGCAATAAATATTGTTACCAATCATGAAGCCATGATTTGGACAATTTGTTTGCAGTTAAGCATGTTGGAAATTTAAGTTCAAAAATCTTAAATTTGCTCCATCTGTATTCATAAATTCATAATTCATCCTGAAATTGAAGGGAGAGTTCATTGTTTCTTTCTATCTATGTTTTTGCACCCTTTTAATCTGTAGTTTGAATGGAAACTGGCGCACTTAATGTTTCGTTGTCCTCAATAATGTAGCTATCTAATGTGTATATACAGTAATTTCTATTGTCTTTGTTTTCTCCACCAATGTGGCTTATGGTAAAATTGATTCTTCAAAGTTGTCAACTAGTATCCTTTGAAATGTGACTAGTTTGTGAAGATTCCTATAATTATTTCCGCTATAACCTTCAAACAGTTCACAGTAGATGTTCGCCCCTTTTGGTAGACAGTGCAAATTGGTTGATAATGATTTACAGCCGCATTGACCTTTTAACATAATGTTTGACATGTGTGTATCTATTGCACAAACCAAGATTAAGTAAATGTATATTCACATTTCCATGATTTCTTTAGTTCTGCAATATCCAGTTATTGTTAGAACATGGTCAAAATGTAGGCACATTTGTAATTTTAAAGTAAATATTAGTTGTTGCTTGCAGCTCATCTCAGAAAAACAGACCCTACTGAATTGAATTGATTGAACATTCATGGGAATTGTAGTCTCATATTTTTTTCATTTCCTGCTGTATATCATGCAGTTTAGAAATTGCTTATCCAAATCCTAATTTGCTGAAAGGGCTTTATTAGAAAAACCTTCAACACCAACATTTTAATATGTCTATCTATAAAAGAGATTCTCATATTTCACTTTATATTGAACTCGAGCTTTCAAAGTAGGGATTGGGGCTTTAATGCGTCTCACCAACATGCTTTTCAGCATAAATTCTAATGAGCTTTTGTTTCTGTTTAGTGGGTAGAACGAACTTGTGGACAGGATACTTGTAAATCGGTTTGTTGATAATGCTGAAATATGATTTTATTTCATTCTTATTAAAATCTAATCACTTGATTAAAGATGCTTCCGACGTCCCATGAAGTTTGTTGGACGGGCCATCTATTTTTGCATCGGTGTTCTCAAAGTGAAAATTATTGGAAAAGCAGTGGAACCGAGTGAAGCCCCGATCCTTATTTGTGCACCTCACACAAGCTTCTTCGATACTGTTATTACATTCGTTGGACCTGAACTCTATACTGGTGTATCTAGAATAGAAAATGGGCAAGCCCCTTGTTTAGGAAGTATGTATCTCATGGTGTTGGTTCATAGTGTTTTGAGTGCTTTCATTTGACCTGTGAAATAATCATTTCATTTCACTCTTTAAAGCTGTATATGTGTGGATAGCAGGATAGTAAAATACATAGTAGATACAGTGAACAGCAGTTAAAATTCATTGTTTCTAAAAGGACATGTAGAATTATGAATTTAGGTTTAAGGGATTGATACCATATCTCCAGAAAAACAAATACAAAAAACAATGCAACTGTGTTGTAATTGTATTTTCTGTATTTATTTATTATGTTACCGGTAGTCTTTAAGTTCATCAATCAAAAAACTACAAAGACTATTGTAAAATGTCAAATGAGTATTTTGCTCTTCTGTTTTGTCGTAATTCTCATGTCTTTTAAATATCTGTTTCAAATATAATATACATGTATTACCATTAGATTGAATTAAACTTAATCATATAGTAAATGTGTACCTACTTTGCATTGCATGCATTGATATAGTAGATGTACAGCCATTTAAATTTTATCAGAAATAGATAAAAGAGAATTTCTGAGTTTTTGAATGATGATTTTGTGGTGACATTTTATGTTTTACATTGCATGGTGTATCGTTGAAGACTTTTAATTTGATTAATATCTTTCTCCTTCTCACAGCCAAATTTGTTTAACAACGTGATGATATGTTGAAGAAATTTTTTATTGAACAGTATAAAGAAAAACACGACTGATTTATTTTAAAATAAATGAGTAACGATATTATAAATACATTTTTTATTTTAAATACTGAGTTTACTCATTCTCATTCAGATTTTACTTCAATTAGTAGATTGATACTTTTTAAGATTTACTGTGTTTATCACTCATTATCTTGTCACGTATTCTTCATGCTTAATCATTATTCTCTTTTTCAAGCGCTGACCTGCTTTACACAGCCAGTGTTCGTGTCCCGTGAAGATCCAGATTCGCGAGCAAACACCATCAAAGAGATTCGAAGAAGAGCTCATACGATGGGAAAGTGGCCACAGATTATTATATTTCCAGAGGGAACATGCACAAACCGCACAGCACTCATTTCGTACAAACCAGGTAACTTTTCTCTCATTTCACAGGCTGTTATAAATGTAATTGAACATGATTGATGATTATTGAATTAACCTGATGATTTATTGTGATTCTTTTACACTTTAAAAATTGTTCAAAGTTTTGTTTTTAAAATATGCGTGGAGGGTAGTTTAGACGTCTGTTGTGCAAGGAGAAGCATCTGTGGAGGAATTGCAGTTTAAGTGGTTTACCAAATAGTCATGTACCGGTACATTTTATTATTCATTAGGTGCGTTTATCCCTGGAGTGCCTGTACAACCTGTGTGTCTGCGCTATAGCAACCGAATGAACACAACAGTGTGGACATGGGATGGGCCTGGAGCGTATGTAATTTTGAACACATTGATCAAATTATGGTGCTATAAGATGGTCAGGCATCGATTGATATTGATATGAATCTGGATATGCATCGTTTTATTGTCATAAAATGATCTAATATATATAATCAGCAATAAATTCAATGTTAATTTTTGCTTCAGATTTTCTGTCTTGTGGTTAACTCTATGCAACTTTTACACTACATTGGAAATTGAGGTGCGTATGTGTGGTAGGCGTAGTAAAGAAATTTTTATTGATACGCATT
The DNA here is from genome assembly GCA_019095985.1 of Streblospio benedicti. Taxonomy (NCBI): domain Eukaryota; kingdom Metazoa; phylum Annelida; class Polychaeta; order Spionida; family Spionidae; genus Streblospio; species Streblospio benedicti. The sequence continues at coordinate 36,032,146 of CM032661.1, forward strand.
GCTTGCTTTCCCTTGTATGATAAAACTCGGTTACTGAAGATTCATTGGATCAATAGCCACTCTACCGACTTCACCTTAATGCATATTGTCCTGATAGAGAAAATATTTGTAAATATTTTCCTTATGTTCTTCAATGCTTGAAAACCATTGTATTCCAACCTTTGCAGTTCATGCCACCTTATATTCCAAGTGAAGAAGAAAAGAATGACGCAAAGCTTTATGGGGCTAATGTCAGAGCAAAAATGGCTGAGTAAGTGTCCAGGAGTTTTAAACTTGAACCTGTCATATCAATTTTTCTACTTTTTTTAGATTTGGTATTTTTTCACTTTTTTTATCTGTCATGCACTTGTATTTTACAGTAATACATGTGTAATGATTTATACATGTAGTTTAGTATGCCGCCTTTCATAAAAAGCTATACCCTGCAACAACATCATCATTAACATCAAAGTCATTTTCAAATCAACATGCTTTGTTTACACCTTACATATATGTTGACAACAAATAAATAGAACTCTTTTTTTTTTGTTTCGTTGAATTTTCTTTTCTTTTAAATATTTATGATATAGTATATTGGTTTATGTTGTGTAAATAGTGTTTGTGTACTTTTGATATATTATTTTTTATATATTTATATTTATATATATTTCTTATTTTACATTTTCAATTTCTAATTTGTGAGATCACGGGGGTTGTTTGTAGTAATGAAAAAAAATGAAACCATTACATTATGATGTTTCTTTTTTATTTCTTATATGAATTTTACATTCATCTTTTCAATTTTCAGAGAATACATTTTAATCTGAAATCTGTCAATATCATAACTTTTTTAGCTATGTAATTTCATGCATAGCGAATGTCTACATGCTCTCAATACAATAAGAATATAATACAATACAATAGCTAATGATCATATTACTTTAACACAACATCTAAATATTCAATTCGTATTAGAAATGGCTTGATATCAAGCTACTTATATTGAACTTGATTGAGAAGTATATGAAATAAATATTTACGATTACGTTTTCTTTCCAGATGTTTAGGCGTTCCTATTTCTGATCACACATTTGAAGATTGTCGTCTGATGAATTACGCAGCCAAATTGAATCTCCCCGCAGCTGCAGGGTTGTTGGAGTTTTCCAAGATTACTAAGAAGCTTGGGTAAAGAATTTTGCATTTTCGGTATCATACCTGTAATAAAAAGTGAGAAAAGTTTATAACAACCGATGTATTCTATATTATCATTACTTAAAATTTTCATTTAGAGTGAACATGGACAGCCTGAAAGAAATGTTGGAAAAGTTCTGCAAAATTGCACAGCAAAAAAGTGGCACGATTGGCATTGAGGATTTTGCATCGTATCTGGGTCTTAACAAGTCGGAACATCTGCAACAACTTTTTGATCTGTATGACAGAGTAAGTACTATGTATTTAAAATCCAGGAATACATATTTGTATTATATATCATGCTTTGAGGCAATCCATTTGTGAGACCTCAAACATTGCCAATTTATTTTGGCACTTGGTAACAAACTTGGCTTTTTCCGTCAATAACCTCAAGCAATAAAACCTTTGATTTTTTGCATCAACCGAACCTGATTGATCGAGGATAACAGATACACCCACGACAGAAATGTTTTCTATGATAATCATTAAAGTAAATATTGAGAATACCAGTTTGACATCTTAAATGTATATTGACGTCAGAATATCATTGTTAAGCGGTAATCTTGATCAGAAATTTTCTCCCTTGAATACATAATATCAAAGTAAATCACTTGAAAATTCTTAGGAAAGGGCTACCTTGATTAACAGAGTGTAGGTTAGTAGCAATGTGTCGGTTTCCTTTAGAAACTACCTCAAACTTTGTCAAACAGATTCAAAGCCTTAGTGAGAACAGTTACAAGACTCAAGAGAACATTTTGTTAAAAGAGGATGTTGATTATCACTTTTAGAAATATGAAATCCATGTCTCTGCTGTTGCAGCATTGAAAACTTTACTTGTGTTAAGAATTCTATGGGTTGTAATTATAAGGAGTTTTATTTTATGTGTGTAAACATTTATGATTTATTGAAGGATTCATCAGGATCCATTGACTTCCGAGAATATGTTATTGGACTTCATCTGATTTCACGACCAGCCAATAGTGAAGACACCATCCGATTTGCATTTCAGGTGCGTAATTTGACATCATTTGAGCATATTAAACACTAACTAACAGGACTTACATTATTTTCTTTGTTCATTTTTTTCTCATATTTACTTGGTATGATGCATGAGAAAAAAATGAATATGATTTGATACTATCAGGCTTCTGATAGTGTGTAACTGAAGAATGTTCTAAATTGTTTTATAGTATCAATTTATACATTTTATAGCTTTTTGACAATGGAGGCAAGGGTTATATTGAAGTTGAGGAATTCTGCGATATGCTTGAAAAGGCATTTGGAATGGACTGTAGCGAAGCAAAGAAACTTTTTGATCACGTTGATGCTGATAAAGATGGCAAGATTAAATTTGGTAAATTTTAGATATTTTCTTGAATATAAAGTTGGTTTTATTGATACAATGTAAATGTGGTAAGTTATAATTTATTTATTTTTGTTTATTTATTTTTTATTTTATTTTTTTATTTTGTACTCTTCATACTGTGGTAACATTTTGAAGATCATGTAAATAATCTGTTGCCTTGCAATTTTAGATAAATTCAAAGCATATGCGGAAGAGAAACCTGAGTATGCAAAACTCTTTATGGACTATCAAACAGCTTATGAAATGAGGGTGTTAGAAGCTGAACAGAATAACCTAGCAGGAGACTCTAACCATGCTAAACGGGAATAAACTCTTGTGGCATTTGTGTGCACCTACAAAGATAAATCTCACCCTTTTAAATAACATTTTTGTAAAGATGCATGATTTGTAATAGATCTGTGTTGTGTAAACTTAAGCTTAAAATGATTGTACCCTTAAACTATATCTAATTGCAAGTGTTGTGTTATTTACAGTGTATATCTGATGTAAAATTTGCATGTCTAAGAACATTGAATTTTTGTTTCACCTTGTACAAAATGAGCCTTGACGCCGTGCCCCGTGTTCATTTATCGACGCACCACCTCATCAAAACCCAATTCTCAAAGTAACTTGTTCTTACTTAGATGTTAATTTAGCTTATTATTTAACAGTCTTTGAAAGTGAACGATTTCTTTGTAAATTATAAATGTAATTACGCAAGTACTACATGTGCACATGTATTAACCAAGAGCTAATTTTAGGTTTGTTGCTAAAATATCATATTTGCAATGCTTATTTAGCCAGAATTTTTCTGGAATCTACCATCATTATGTATATTTATTTATTTATGAGGATGTCTTGTTTATAAAAAGATATATTATTCCAAAAAATTGTCTTTTTGACAACAGAACACTGGGCACAGCAACGTGGCTCAAATTCTTTTTACCTGCTTTTAATTATGATCTGAACATAACGAGGGAAATGATCTGTTTAGTTGCCCGGTAATTATATGCTACTATAAAATGTCATGGTGTTTATTTCATGCAGAAAATTTGTGCTGCATTGCACCAAAATGTTTTTAAAAAGCGCGTTTGTATTGTTGAATATTCAATGAGAGAAGTACTTGATCTCTGGAGGTTATCTTGTGTGAAATGATTCTTTGCGCATATGAGTTGGTGACACCAAATACTTGGAATGCACAACTGTTGCTCAGTATTTTAGATCTTGTTTTTATAAACAACTGAATGTATATTGATTATACTCATAGAATGCTAACATTTACTTTGAAACTTAGATGCTCTGTATTTCTGTTAAATTTTCATCTTTTTTTTAACAAAAATATATATGCAAAAATAATACAGAAATATTTCCTATTTAATGTAGAATAGATGTTTTTGTGTTTGTCCAAATCTGTGATAAACGTATATAAAAATTTCATATTGTGCTATAATATATATTTTTGGTAATTTTGACTTCAAGAATCTGATCATGATCTTGGTTTATAGTTTATAAAGAAAAGACCCATGAAAAACACTAGGACTGATGTCTTCACTATCCATATGGCCTGTGCATGTGAATTTATTTCCATTGGTACAAAAACTAAATTTACCATATGGCTTAGATGTGTATATTTGAACAGTAGTTTGTAGCTGCATGCTGGAACCCTACTAGATCTTTTTGTTGTAGGACGGTGGGTTTGTCATGAAAGTTCATTGCAAATATGCATGCATGAGCTTATTTCTCTGCACTTGAGCAAGCTCATGTGTCTTTCCCCTGTAGCATGAATCCCTTGGTGATATAGTGTGTCAAGTAGCAATTGAGTTGGTTTCTTTAAAAATATTCTTTTTTGTGTAAGTGCCATTTTGATGTTTGCTTTTTATAGTGCTTATGACAGGGACAAGTCTTGTAGAAATTCCATATATATATAAAAGCATTTTTTTTACCAGTCTACTGAAAAATTACTTTACCAAATACCATAATGCTACAACTTTATTGCAATTGTTTGAAATTCATAATTTCTTTTCCAGGGCGTATCTTATCACTGTATTTGAAATAATCTGTTATATTTGATGAATACTGTACCAATTTATTAATCAATTATTAGTCTGATTCAACATCTAGTCATCTACAAGGAAATTAAAATCCATAACGAGTGTTTTCTAACATTGAAAATAAAGTGGGAATCACCATATTTTCATGTATAAATGTAAATGTATGTTTGAATGATTTTTATATATGATTACAATGGTATTCCTTAATATCCTGGAAATTTATTGTTCAATTATGATATATTTTTGGAAATCTGTCTGAAATGATGTGATGGTATGTGGTTAATTTGTTTGTAGTGCATTTACATTTAGTTTATAAATTTCATGGCAATATCACATTCCTCTTGCAGTCAAGATAGTTCAGTGAATAGCAAAATGCTTATGTCACACGTTTGTGGATAAGACAAGTCCAGTTACTATTTAAAGGCTGACTAAAAATACAATGTTTTTTCTATAATGGTTAAAAAAAATAAACTTCTGTGTGATACTAATTTTTATTACAACTTAGTAGTACATTATATTTGAAATAATATATTACAATCATTTTTGTTTCATTATTAGTGGTTATTTTTCCAAAGTAAAGTGAATCTTCATTATATGATGTTATCAATTCACGTGTTTCATCATACACTTATTTAGTTACCGGTATATATGTAGAACAAACTTTATTTGTTTTCATATTTGTACACATACAATTTATTTTGCAGTGTAAAGTGTGGCTTATTTGCCATTTTAATTTGTATTGTTACCATACTTTACAAATATTTGTTTTCTAACTAAGCCAATTAAAGTTTTGATGTTAAAATGAATTATTGTTTCTAATTATAACGCACAAGTACATCAGATCAGTACATCCAGTATCTATCACATATTTTGATGATAAAATGTGTACATCAATATTTATTGATCAAGATGTTGGACATCCTCATCTATTTTCAATTCACAGGATATTGTAACACTGGAAAAATATACCATGTAAATGAGATTCCCGTTGACCCATGATGGATGTGTACATGTAGTAAAAGAAGTATATACCAAATTGAAATGCATTTATTTTAAACCCAATTATCGTATTATTTTATTTCACTGTCTATCATAATGTGTAACAATAGTTCACGTTAGAACTTAAAAAGCTGTGTTTTATGATACCTAGATGAGGCAACATCGTAAAAACAAATATAGAGTAATAAAACATCCGATATCTATAAAACTACATAATATTAACCAAGGTTTTGTAAAGTATTTCAGAGATTGGTTAATGCTCTTTGAGTATTTACCAAATTACACCAAAATAAATTCATGAATTTGATAATTTTGAAAATATTGCTTACCTGCTATTACGTGAAAATCACATTTTTAACTTGTCTGGCTTTGGTATTCAAAATGTGCATCAGAAAGTGCCTTTTCCTCATTACTTAACAATGACACCATTCGTGAACAATAATGCATAATGTTATATGGAGTTGCAAATTTATGCATAATGATTTCAAAATCATTTGTAATATGTAAAATATTTCCTGAGGCTATAAGAAGAGTGCGTCTTCAGTTGCTTTAAAAACCATACAGCAACACCATGAAGATGTGTAACATGGTTATTATTCTTAGTGTTACTGTAATATTTATGTACACAATGAATGATCTGTCCAGCATATACACTGGGAGGAATTACCGTACTGATGAATTTTCCATTTCAATCAAGAAAGCACGAAGTATTTCATTTGTAAAAATTCACAAAACGGGCAGTGGATCTATGCATAACATGTTTGCAAAATTGGCATATTTCAGCAATCTATCAGTGGCAATTCCGCACTGCAAAAAGGATATTGACCATTATAATATGTTTCCCAAGTACCCATTAAAATCATTTCTTCTTCCTTTGCCAAAAGGCAAAACAACCTTTAATATATTCCTAGATCATTGTGTATTTAATGCTAAAGCCCAAATGGAATACATGTCTAGTGATACTAAATATGTCACCCAAATCCGACAGCCATCAAAACACATTTTATCCTTGGTGCAACATTTCAAACATTTCAAACATAGCATCAATTGGATTCCTAACAATAGTTGGATAGATTGGAAACTATATGATAACAATATATGCTTTAATGCAACTGGCGCTATACCATTAACAAGAAATTTTCAATCGTTCAGTTTGGGATACCGGAAATCAGAAGAAAATAATCTAACTGACTTCATACAATATTTAGCACAACTTGACTCAACACTTTCGTTTGTTTCGATATTGGAGCAGAAAGAAGAATCCATGTTGTTATTGAAAAGAAAATTTAAATTGGATTTTAAAGATGTTCTCTATTTACACACACACAAAACTAGAGATCGTCTGAAGGTTGGACTTCCACAGCAACTTATTGATACATTGACGAATATAAGTACAGAAAATAATATGTTAGACAACCACTTGTATACATACTATAGAACGAAACTTCAAAATGAAATAAAATCACAAAGTAATGATTTTGTTTCTGAATTACATCATTTCAAATGGATATTGGGGAGATTCAAAGTCTATTGTGATCTAATGTGTAAAGATTTTCAAGAAATTGTTTTTTATGATTCACGTACCATAAGAAAAACCTTAAAGAAAGCATTACTTATAGAAAAATCAGAATATAATGATGAATTTACCATTACTTATGAAGATTGCATATGGGCTAAGGCCCCTGAATTCCTGATAAAAAGGATGCTCAAAGTACACCAGTATCCTTATGTTTGCGAAAAAACAAAAATGGTAAATGACTACATGTACATACTACCCAAAGATGCATGTAGAGGAACCATCTTGCCCGGAGTTACTTCAAAAGAATTCAGAATATATTTTATGAAATACAGGAGTTGTTTAACAAATGGTTTTTTGTAGATACCCACATGTAATTTTGATCATTACTGAAACTTGAAAGTGTTGAAACTAATCCAGCAAATTTACCATATAGATGCATATAGAATTATAAAATAAAGATGATATTGAATTTCTAAATTGTATGGTACAAATTTATATGAAATGTTATGTAAATGTACAAAAAAAAATTGCTTGCGTTTCTTCATCGAAAAATACTATTTTTTCCCCAGATCCATCATCAGTATGAGTATGATAGTGTTGCTTGACATGCTACTACAGCAGACTTTACAGACTTTCATATATGTTTGAAACTTGACACACCACCTGAGTATACCACATCTGATTCTTTTTTTACTATTATAAGATTTCACTTTCTTCTAAAATTTCTTGTTGTTCAGCATTTCATTATTTTCATAAATTTGTGAAATTTAGTAAGGTTATAGTGTCGATTTAACATGCACGTTACTTTTTAGTACATTCAGAACCAAGTAGACTACTTCTTTACTTGGCCTGGGCGGGGATCGAACCGGACCTCTGGGTCGACTGCACTGTGAAGCGACTAGCCAACAAAGCCAGCGCCATACCAACTACGCCACATCCACAAGGCTAAAAACCTTTGCTTCAATGACGTATTGATACCCACTACTAGCTCTGATGTATTGTCTTACATATGTTTTGATGGTGAAGTATCTCCTTTATAGTACTGATTAGATCTAGTAATGGGTTGTTGTGGAGATTCACATGCTTTGATGTGAAATTTAGTAAGGTTATAGTGTCGATTTAACATGCACGGTACTTTTTAGTACATTCAGAACCAAGTAGATTACTCGAGTCTTTACTTGGCCTGGGCGGGGATCGAACCCCGGAGCTCTGGGTTGACTCCGCCGCGAAGCGACTAGCCAACAAAGCCAGCGCCATACCAACTACGACACATCCACAAGGCTAAAAACCTTTGCTTCAATGACGTATTCCTGGCGCAATCGACCCAGAGGTCCGGGGTTCAATCCCCGCCCAGGCCAAGTAAAGACTCGAGTAGTCTACTTGGTTCTGAATGTACTAAAAAGTACCATGCATGTTAAATCAACATTATAACTTTACTAAATTTCATATCAAAGCATGCCAATCTCCACAACAACACTTCACTAGATCGAATCAGTACTATAAAGGAGATACTTCACCATCAAAACATATGTAAGACATGACATCAGAGCTAGTAGTGGGTATCAATACGTCATTGAAGCATAGGTTTTTAGCCTTGTGGATGTGGCGAAGTTGGTATGGCGCTGGCTTTGTTGGCTAGTCGTTTCATGGCACAGTCGACCCAGAGCCAGAGCTCCGGGGTTCGATCCCTGCCCAGGCCAAGTAAAGACTCGAGTAGTTTACTTGGTTCTAAATGTACTAAAAAGTACCATGCATGTTAAATCGACACTATAACCTTACTAAATTTCATATCAAAGCATGCGAATCTCAACAACACTTCACTAGATCTAATAAATTTGTGAACCTTGTATTCTTATGTTATTACTTCCACATTTCATTTTAATTAAGTGGCAGTTTGTGGGCATTTCATTTACACATATCCATACCAGTTGGTTAATATATCTATTTCTAATGGAAACGCTTAGGACTTTGCTGAGTTGAAATATGTGTACCAAATGAACATGATAATGGTTTATAATAAATACATCAACATGCAAGACACAGATACATGTTATATACTCAGCTCACATAAGAGCATGGCTCTGAAATACGTAATTTATTATATATATTCAATTTAGAGTTTTGGGACACCTTTTTTGACATTGCATAATATCCTAACTGTTTGTGTCATAATTTCTCTCCAAATTTCATGTATAAAAAAAGTATAAAAAAACTAGTAATTTCACACTCTGAATGAAAACATTACCCTGATTTAGTCTTTATATTGTTGATCTAGCAAGCTTTTAAATAGCTTGTGGTGTTTCTTAGATTAAAAGAACTAACACTTGTAAGCTAAATAGGCATACAAATAACCTTTGAATGAATTTGACATCATCAATTGGGGAGGATGTCTTAATTTTTAATTACTCTGTTTCTAAGCTGGTACTCTTACTATATCTACCCGTGAGCCTATTTTCTGGGGAACTTTTACTAAACTTGGATCTGTACCAGTCCTTAATGCCAATAAAAGAAAACAGACTATAGTAACCTTTCACAAGCTTTCAACATTTATGTTTTAAGTATAATCCACAGTTACCGCTGCTGATGGTCTGCTTTTTTGAGTATCAAATGTCAAGATATGACCTAATTAAGAAGTGTAACTACCCCTCATTAAAAATGTGAACAACCACAGGCTTTTAATCCCAGAATTGAAATTGGGCCAAGTGATCAATCGGAAGATTTACAGAGTCCGTTAAAACTTTTTAAAATCTTTATAAAGCTGAGAGATGTGTACATCCAGATGGTTTGAATAATCCTATGATGGTTATAAATTACAATCCAGTAAAACACAACACACAACGTAAAATTAAGAATCAAGTCACATAAATGATTAAATTATGATAATTCACGCTCTGGTGAAACAGGTCATGCAGAGTTCAATTACAACAGATTAGTATCGATTCTCAGAGTGGCTTAATAATTCCATCAATAATCTTCCAGATAAAATGAGATGTTTTATGAGGGGTTATTATTAATAACTTATGAATTGAATACTAACAAGCCCGAAATAGATGAGGGTGTATTAATTGAGGTAGAACACGATTTACATTAGTTACAATTTGTTGCAGGATGGTTTAATTTTTACTGGACTAACACTACATACGATTTTTTTTGCGAGTACGAGTGCTTCCCGCCGTTTAGGTCACGTGCTCAAAGTTTCATGGATAAGTCATTTTGTCATTGAATAATGGGATGATAAATGCAAAAATGAAAATGTAAGTAATATATGTAAAGGAAATGACTGCAAACTATTGCATTTGTTAATAATAGCGTAAACCTACAGAATGCATGGAGTAAAGAAATTAAACATATGATCGGAAGGTTACGGAAGACCTTACATCTTTCTACGCAGTTAACTTTCACTTTCATATTCCATTTCTTCAAGTTATATGTGAACGCCATCCATCCTTCCAAATGTGCTATATATGTGTCTACGTGTATAATTTTGCTTTCTGCTATGTGCTATTTGATAGAAAATGCATTTTTCTCCCGGGATTTTGCTATGCTGCATTATTCCATGTAAATGCTGTTACATCATCCTTGCACCGTATCGTTGATACATGCGAATGTTAATTAATATTCAATTGTCAGAGACCAAGGGTTCTATTAACTCAGTTGAGCGGAGGCAATGGATACTCATTTATAATGGAGATGTGTCCCTCACCCTCCAGTTTGTCGTAGAAGAAGTCATTATTTTATTAACCAGATACATGAATTCTTTCCAATATTGATTGTTGTTGTTTTTAAAATAATTTCATGGCTTTTTCTTTAATCAAGTTCTTAAATTTGTGGTCAGAAATTTTGGCTAGGGATCTGGCAATGTATTTTTTATATGATTGATAAATACATTTTGATAAATTGGGACCCCCACATTGTTTGATGCACCTCCAGCTGCCATTTAGAAGTTAATGCTATGCCCTGTGTTCTTATGTTTTAGATTGTTATGTTTGCTCATAGTGAACCTACGTGTTTATTCAAGTTTCGCTGGAAAGAAATGTGAAGAATGGGATCTTACTTGTGATAAAGGTATGAAATGCATACACAAATGCATAAGTTTAGTTGCCTAAAGTGGTTAGTTTGTTAACTGATTTATTACATGTACATATATGGCCATGTATGTTCTGGTCCAAATTCATTCAAACATTATGCAATTTTAAACGGCTGTGTAAACTGACATATTGCATTCTGATGTGTTCTACACCAAGGAATGATGGTAATTTTAAATTGTTTTTTTTTCTAGAACACCCTAAAAACTGCCTAAAGGACATTACTGTCCATGAAGATGAAGATTTGAGCCTTGTGTGCATAGGTCCAGTTGCAAAAACTGGCGTGGAAATCTTAGATCTACATGCATGCCGTGGAAACTCAGTTACGCTGTATTCAATTGATAAGCACTTCATGTATGATGATCCTCCAAGCCAATATCAGTGGGTTGTAGATCGACACACTGTTGAATGGTTTCATCAGAATCCAAATGGAACTTTAGTCCCATTGCAAGGTGGAGAAGGGTATGCTTGTACTTTTGCTTTTGTTGATACATGATAAGATTTTGCTTTAATATTCATTCAATTAAAAGAAGTTTTATATTGAAATGTGATGATATGTTTTAGCTACATATTGGAGCTTCAAAACAGAAGTCTATCTTTTCCATCTGTAACAAAAGCTGTGGCCGGTAACTATTCCTGCCGCTATAGCCTTGTTGGAATAACTGATGAGTGCTTGAAGGAGTGTTGCGAAATATGTCCATGGTATGCCCAGAGATCGAATCTTCTACCAGCTCGCTGTCGCAATGGCACTTTCTTTGAAGGCTGGGGATCATTCTCTGTAAATGTATCTGTTGGTAAAGTATTTTAATTTTGTACAATTTTTCTTTGATAGACCTACAAAAAAAATCAACCTTGTAGAGTCGCAAACTAATTAATGTTCAAATTTGAAAGTCAAATACACCCTGTGTTCATGTAATGACTTCATTTTGGTTTTACATTTTTCATGCAATATATTTTAGTATGAAAAATCACAATTTGAAACTGCAGATATGTACATTGTATGCCATATATTTCTACTAATATCCCTGATGTAGAAATACAATGGTAAATAATGTTTGGACTTAGGCCTGCATGACTTCTCACTATAGAGAATCGTCTTGGACTTGAAAAACATGAACATGAAGCAATTCTCTTAAATGCCCATGAAGTACCTACGTGAATTTTCCTTGTACCTGCTCCAACTCAACTTGCATGATCAACAGCGGTCATTATATAATGGTGACAATGAAATGAACAAACGAAAAGTTCAAAAGGCAGTTTACGTTTGTTTGCGCCACTTACTTCAAACAAAACAATGGAGGATCCCGAAGTTCTTCAGTTTTATGACAACCTACTAATTGATAACATATCAAGAGTTAGGATAAATGGTAGAAGTCTTAGAATAATCAAACTATTGACTGCGTCAGAAGAACACCCTAACAAAAATCTAGTTTACAAATTACATTTTAATGGTTTCTTTATGGTCTCCTTTGTACGTGTATTGATAACGTAACATTTTCTCCAATTTCTGTCACATTTTCTCTTGCTTCAGCTGAAGTAAGCTGCAGTTTTTTCTTGCTGTGCAAGAACTTTCGTGTTTGTTTTCTTCGCATGACGCTTCCCTAAACTACGTAAAAAAGTGAATGTATGTTTTATCAAAATAGAAGTGTCTAAGATCGATGCAACATATGCAAAAGCAGTAGTAATTATTTTGGTTCCTACTATTTGTCTTAGTTTTGTTCAAAAGATAACCCGGCCGTCCATGTATACAGTATATTTGATGTTGGTTATAAATCTCCTGAATCCTAAGAAGAAAATAATGCATCAATAATTGATCTCACAGTTCCAAGAAGGCATCATTAATGGAACTTTCTTCTGTATGTCCCGTAATTGTTTCCATATATTTGGCTTATTCCTCCATTAAGCTTGAATGTCCTCTCGTTCTGACACAGGCTATACTGTACTAAGTAAAGGATCATACTCAGAAAGCCAGTAGACAGTATGCTTTTGTTTCAGAACCGACTGATATAATATACGAGAAGCAGGAACATGTACATGTATATCCTTGGAAAAAAGTTGGCATCTATTTTTCGAAAGAGGCTGGTAAGAAGTTTTGACATATTCTTAGGTTGTAAAACCAAACTTGTTAATCAAGCTTCTGTGCATGCTCATGCGAGTTACATGTATTATGTTTTCAATGCAAATCGACTCTTTTTTACTAGAATTCAGATGTGTCGAAATAATCCATCGCCAACTGAAGTCTAAGCAGAGACAATAATTTTTCCTATTAGTTTGTATTATATTTTCTTGATGAATCAACAATGATGCTAAATTCAAAATATTTTGTTCTCTGCAAAATTAGGCATATTCAATTTAAAGTGGCATTTATACAGATAAACTTAATAAAAGTTGAAGTTTTACTGCCGTTAATGTTCTTTCAGTCGTTACTTTTCAGTTGATCTTGCTCACTTTGACCTTTACCCACCCTTATTTGCAGAATGGGCTTCGCTGGGTCCACACTACAATATTGATGAGAAGTCCCAGAAAATGGATATATCAGAAGTTAGTGATCCATTCTTCACAATAGTGAAAATTAGCACTTTAATTGATTAGAAGCTGGGCTTGTATTTATTTTGCAAAATGTTCTTGCAGAGAAGACAAATGGGTTCACTTAACATAATCATATCAGTCAATCATCTCTTCTTTTCTGTATTGTAGTTCCCAATTTGGGGTAAAGAGAATCAGCAAACATTGACAGTCGATATCGTCTCAAATAAATCAGAACCATTTACAATTGCATGTGAACTTGAAACTGCTGCACCATTACCTGATCAAATTGAGTGGTTGTGGAGAGATATCCAAAGAGAAGTGGATTATAAGAAGGGAAAAGAGCACACATGGATAAATTTGTCGGAAAAACCTTTCAAGGATGGTGTCTGGAATGTGAGTTGTTGATGGAATATATCAAATCTTTCACTTTCATACAGTATGCTATTGTTTCATTCAATATAGTCACAAATGGTTTGTTTTGAATTGTATTTCTCAGGTCACGATCAGGCGTTGGAACTTAACCTTATGGCAAGTGACACCAAGATTTGTTTCATCCGATTTGCTTTGTCAACCCAAATATAAGACGTTCACTGTGGTAAAGAAAAAGGAATCTGTGAATTGTGTGAATGTTCCTGGTGAGACATTGATCGTTTAACGAATGCCAATGTATCATGGCAGGTGCTACTACCATGTTAAACGTCAGTGTATACTATTCCACCTGGAGTTTCATGATGGTACGGGCTGTTTTTATTATCTGTATGATTGATCATAACAGATTGAAAATGTAGCTCATGTTTCTTAACTTTTCATACTCGTTTGTAGAATTTGAACATGAAACAGAGCGATCAATCCAAAATATATCCATAGCAACGAATGCAACGGAGCTGTGGACTGTAGTGCGTGATCCTTTGCCTCTGTGCCTCAGAGCAGAGCCCTATAAGCGATACAATATTGGTTATGTGGAATTTCATTTCGTGTTGCATAAGGTAAATACATTAAGAATGTGTATTTTACTGAAAAGATAATAGACCGACTTGAGCTGATGAATGGAGAGGAGCCGCTTTATAGGTTAACTATATTATATTAGAGGATTCTTTTTCCAAGTTTCTAGGGCTATTTCACATAATGTTAATACTTACACCCAGTCAGTTATTTTCCAATACATCTATATAAACTATATTATAGTTCATAATCACATGAAGCTCACAACACTGAAGAAATATGGCGGATGCCATATGAAACATGTTTTCATGATACATAATCCAGTTGTATAGATTATATATTATATAATATATATTATAGTTCATTTCGTTTCATTAGTAGTTATATAAAAAATACACAGCAGATGTGATCATAGATTTAGTGTGTATTTTCTTTTATTTTTTAGCCGGAATGTAAACTTCCAGACAATCCAACTTGTGAAGATATTCGTAAGATGGCCAGCAAGCCTGGTGGTGGCTCTCATAGTGTTCCTTATTGCACAAGATTTCAATATTGGCTCCTTGACTGGCTGTCAAGGAGTTGGGAAGTGCCCTGGAGTGGTT
Source organism: Streblospio benedicti (assembly GCA_019095985.1). Lineage (NCBI taxonomy): Eukaryota > Metazoa > Annelida > Polychaeta > Spionida > Spionidae > Streblospio > Streblospio benedicti. Next base: position 36,047,388 of record CM032661.1, read on the forward strand.
AGTGATCAAGCATATAGGCTTTTAGATTAAAAAAATACATGGCATACTGCAATAGTAAAAGTTTGTTGTTAAAATATTTTGTAGAACATTGTGTCGATCGTCATGACAACATTAAAGTTGACTTCGAGCGATGTAATGAAGATGTGATAAGGAAGAAGAAAAAAAATTGTCAAAATGTAGAACCATATTACTACTTCTGGAAGGTCTGGAGAGTGCAGTATCCTCAAGATGTGCAATATGTTTGTGGAAAAATAAATGTTTTGAGTGCGTTGAGAATTTTTTTCTTATAAAAGTAATTTAAAATCATCATTTTTTGAAGGTTGCCTAGGTAATGTGAAAGCCATTTTAAATGCACATTCACATGAAATAAATTATCTTGTAAATCAACTTCTGTAACAACCATTCTAAATACATATACATCAATGTTTCATCTAAAGCTCATTGGTTTTTATCTATGAGAGTTAAGTTTTTAACAATTACAGCTGAACGTCCCACTGTGGAGATGCTTCCTGTGAGTACAACAATCCATGTTCCTACTGCTGCACCAGTTCTTCAAATGCTGACCTCGCACACAACGGTCAGAGCTACATATTTTCATTAAACTTACGGACGTTTTTTGATTTTCTAATGATGATTGCTTATTGTCATTTTATCAATGGTGATAATAATATTTATGTTATACAGATTAAAAAATAATCAGATTGTACAACAGGTCTGCATATTTAAGATGCGAGCTTGTAAGTATTTTTCTATAGAATTGTTTACCTATGAAAAGAATTTTCTATTCCAGATAATATTATCGAGTGTTGGATCAGGATTGATTTTTATCATTGTCATCATCGTTATAGCTTCTTGTCTCAATCATAAGAGGAGAAATAAAGATGAAAAGCCCATTAAAAGCATTAGATTAGAATTGAAAAAGGTGGGTTTTGACAAGTACTTTAAGGTTTATTTAACTGTTGATATTAAAAAAAACCCTCAAAAGACAAATACTTCTATGACTTAAGGTTAACAATTTAAACTTTGTCATTATTTCTTGGATACTAGAGATGCCTAGATGGAATATTTTCCAGTCTTTCTTAATAGTTAACCTGTTGTGGGCATATATTTTTAGAACTTCCAGGTGTAATATGGACGTTAGTAGAATATTCCCACAACAATTATACTTGTAGATAATACATTTTTGCGGAACACCTCTGGAATATATATCAATGTTAATTACAAACTTGTTGTTTATTTATCATTATTATAATTCTTATAATTCCATAGAACAATTATACCTGTAGATAATACATTTTTGCGGAATACTTCTGGAATATATATCGATGTTAATTATAAACTTTTTGTTTATTGATCATGGATTTCTTATAATTCTATAGAATGTGTTGTATTCTCGTGATGCAAGTGGACTCGAGCCGTGCTGGCAACCCCACGTTGTGATTGAAGGTCAAGATGGTACAACAAGCACAACTGATCTTGTGGGCCGATGTGTGTACAACATACCTGATCAGAAAGAATGGGAAATCGCTAGGCATAGGTTGTAACTGTCCTAAAAAAATCTAGTCTGTTTCAGTTGATTAGTGTAATGTAATTATTTGACCTCAGGGAGCAAAATGAGTCAGCCCTACAGTGGTTGGAGATATTGTGCGACAAGATAGGATGATGATTGTAATGTCATTGAAATTGAAATTTTATTCACAAGCCTTAAAACGTCGTTCAAATTTGAAAAATAAGATTTTGTGTAAAAGTTTTGACTTTTGTTTAACTTGTTTGGCTAGATTTTATGCATTGATTGGTCATTGAAAGGTCAGGAGTCCAAAGCACTATCCGCTAGCTGGGCTACAGTTACTATTAATGCTTATAACAATCTGAATATTGGTGTGAAATGTATCGTGAGGAAAGGTTTATCATAGATTGGGCATCTACTTAAACGTTTAGTTTCTGTTCATACAATATATACATATGTACATGCATTTCGTTTCCCAAACAATATTTGGAGTGTCAATATTTCAACACTGCTATAGATTGATATTCCTTCAGCCTGAGACACATTTTTTCTGTTTGAAAGAACTCTTTATTAATCATGTAACATTTATCACCTAGAATCCAGCTTGAGAACATCATTGGCGAAGGTGCGTTTGGTGTTGTGCGAATGGGCACAGTAAAAGGCATTCATTCTGATGACGAACTCAAGAAAGTTGCGATCAAATCTTTGAAAGGTTTGTAGTACTGCAATCACATTGCTAAAAGATGTTAAGGTGATATGATTACCACCTTCCTTTTAAAGAACTAGATACCGTACTTAAAAGATATTTAAATTATATACAATAAACAAGCGTATAACCACAAATTTTGTGTAGCATGAAGTATTAGCCTAATGCTTCACGGTCTAGGTGTATACTACTATCAATTGCCTATCAAGAAGCCTTGATTTGTCTCATGACATCTGGGCATATTAAGGTTATTACAATTAATTTTTATCTGATTTGATTCAAATGATGATAACATTGCAGATAATGCCACAGAATCAGAACTGAAGATGCTTTTAACAGAGCTAATGGTGTTGAAGCATCTGACAGGAACGTGCTCTCATCCTTATATTATCTGTTTCATTGGATGCTGTACCTCAAAGGGTTTGTTATTTTGCATTGATTTCTTATTTAAACTAGAGTTCAAACCATGGTGTGGATGTTTCTTGTGAACATGATAGCATGGGAACATAAAATATAAACTTGTAATATAATTGGACTACCCAGGAGTCCAAAATGTTTTAACCTCGGAAAATGCATATTTTGAGATCTTGCTGGTAATGTTTTATATTTTAAAGAAAATAAAATGTTTCTAATACATAAAACATATCAGTCAATGTGTTATTTTTTTTAAATTTTGGATAGTCACTAAAAGTATGAAATTAACGATAAATAAAAATAAACTTTATGCAAAGCTACGTATATACCTTGTGATTGTGAATGTTTTAAAAGTGTAATTTTATGACTACTTTCCATAGATGGACCTGTAAACCTAGTGATGGAATATGCTGAGAAAGGGAGCTTGCTTGATCTTCTGCGAGCGTACAGAGCTTGTCTTCGCAGCCTCGATCCTTTCTACCTTCATGATGTGGCAAATGCATACAGTGCTGCTATGCATTGTTCCATTGGTAACTGTTGAATTACAGTAGTTAAACTTGTTTTTGAAGCAATGAAGCCTTCTCTGTGTACATCTTCTCCAAAACAAAAAGAATGTTTTTTTGTAATAATGAACTTTTTTTTCAGGGTTAGTTTAAGCTTAAATTTTGTGTATGTAACCTGAAAACAAGGTCATAAATTGACTAATGTCACCAGTTACACCCAGTTTATCTCAAGGCATTATTAGTGTGCTAAAATTTGGGTTTATCTTACATGGATCACAATGCTCTCTTTGGATCCTTCAGTGCTCTTTGACCTCTCCATGAGAACTCAGTTGTGTCATCTTCAGCCTACACTTGACAAGCTTCAAAATGATGTGTGATGGTGACAAACTACAGCTATGTTCACATTAATGTGATTTTCTTCAGCAATTTTCACTACATAAAGCGTACGTGCAAGTGTCTGGGACTTAAATCATATACTAATACATGTACTGCACTTATATCAAGGGATATACATGTACATCAGTAGAAAATCTTGAGTGACAGGCATTTTTTTAAAGGGAGAGAAAAATTTGTCGCCTGCAAGGATGTTTGTTTTCTCTTTCTTTCATTTTGTATAGTTACATTTTATGTGAAGGATATTCAGTTTTTTCCTGCATGTAATTCTTATCAACTTTGAAGTCATAATATTGTTCACAATTCGAAGAATGAATAATTGAAATACAGTTGTTATATTTTGCAGATGATGCATATGGGCCGCAATTCTTCACCCCACGCCCCCTAAGTGACAGTGTTACAGTGGTATAATATTGAAAATGTTATGAATTTCTGTGAAGTAACTGGTGAAATATATCTTAAAATGATGTAGACACACAAATAATTTTATTTAAATTGCGTTTGTATTTTTTCCATATGTGCTTTTAATTACAATTGAATGTATAATGTAGTTAAAGTTGTATTATACTTTTTCCAATGTTGAAGCTTGATGATCTGCGACCGACAGCTTCTTCTACTTTAGAAAGATGTCGAAAGAAGGACAAAGCATGTGAAGAAATTATGGTATTTTATTTTACATATTCTGAGCGTAAGTGTCATGTCATGACCAAGCGAACATTTTCCTCATTGTCTAAGTTACAAGTATTGTTGATTGGAAGTACGTTGTTTTTATTTTCACTTTTGACATGAAAATTCCCATATGAGTAGTATTTAGTAAGGCGGATTTTACTACAACATTAGCAGCTGGATCTACTGCTATGACTGATGTAATTGAGAATTCCAGTACTTTCAACAACTGTGCAATGTGTATGGACATGTGAATCTACTTGCTGTACATGTATCACAAATATACAGGGAATATCTTTCACACTTGCCACTAGCCAAAACATAGTGCTTTATCCATTTGGCGAGTGGGCTTAAATTTGCACCTGCCACTTGGTTATCAAATACATCATTGAAAAACAAAACATCATATAAATGCCTCCATTTCATCAAAATAAAAAAACTACTTTCTCAGAAAAGGAATGCACCAGAGAGCTTCTAGAGACATCCATTTCAAAACATTTCTGGGGATGCATGCCCCCAGACCCCCCTAGCTATATTTCGCACCAATGGCGCTCGTAACCATACCTTCGGCGCTCCCCTTTTCAGTAACTTCAAATTTTGGCTAGTGCCCTTTCAATATCACCTGCCAAATTTTGGCTGGTGCCAATAATATTTGGCTAGTGCTCCTGTTATAGCATTGGCCACATTGGCTAGAGGTATTTGAAATGAGAGGAATTCCCTGAATATATGCCTTTGTATATATATTCAGTCAGTCAGTCAGACATGTTTGATGAGGTGCAGAGCCAATTGAGATGATGGAAATATTAAAGTGCCAGGGCACCTTTTGAGGAAATAAAACTACATACCACCAACTTAATCACATTCAATTTATTCCTAATTGCTTGTTTTTAAAATGATACAAAACATTTCCGTAGACTTGAAATTTGTCAAAATGCTATATTAATCCTTTCTCACTCATATATTATTATATGACAGCCCTCGTATCCTTGCAAATATTTGCAGTGTAGAGCGTATAAAGTTTTTCTATTCATCAGAGTTGCGTTGCCAAGTTTAAACTGCCATAATTTCTATAAAAATGCTCGTATTTCGATCATCTTTTGACCAATAAGAAGGAGAAACCATTGTAGTTGAAACAAAACATCACATTTCCAATGCTTAGAAGAAGCCCTTTTCGGATCGCGGGATTGGGATATTTTGCATACTTGGCCAGCTTCGATATCACCTACATGTACGGATTAGGCTCTGCCACTTGTATTTCTCTGTCTGTCTCGTTGCTTCATCTAGTCTTTATCCCTGAACCTTTCTACAAGTGCTATGTCAGTCAGTCAGTCAGTCAGTCAGTCAGTCAGTCAGTCAGTCAGTCAGTCAGTCAGTCAGTCAGTCAGTCAGACATTTTAAATGAAGTGCAGAGTCAATGAGATATTTGAAATAATTGCCAAAGCGCCTTTATAGGAAATAACATAATATTGTCAACTTTATCACATTCAATTTATTCCCAATTGCTCAGTTTTAAAACGATACAAAACACTTCCATAGACTTGAAATCTGTCAAAATGCTAGATGTTTCTGCAGGTACAGGTGAAGGGAGATCCTAATTTTGCCAAGAGGTCTAGACTATTAAGTGAAACGAGTGAAGTGACCGAAGCATCTGAAACTAGCCAAACCCTCTTGTTAAGGTTGGATTCTCGTGAAAGCGAAGATGATGTGTTTAGAAAAGAGAGGTTCTATCAGAAACCAATAGCAATGAGTGTAAATTCTGCTGAAAGCCACAGGCCATTGCTCAGGTCCTTTTATTCTTCTGACAGGTAAGTATACACCTCTTTCATAAAGATTTTTCTGGAGGACTAACAGTTATGTTCCCAGGGAAAATTTTCAACGGCTTTGTTATAAAGCAGGGTTAGGGGAGTTTCATGGAGATAAAAAAAACTCATAATTGTTGTATGTGTGAAATGTACGTGTAGGTAGTCAATCAACCTTCACTTTAAATCTACCTCTGACTATTAGCAATTAGTATAACATACTAAACAGCATGTCAACTATATACTTTGCAGTATTGTGAAAAAATACACTTGTCATAAATAGATATACAATAAATATTTTTCAATATGTGATAAAGACTGACAAAGGTTTTTAGAACTCGCATGTCTTGTCATTTGTACACAAAATATATGCTATTATTTGTAGATCCGAATGCTCAGAATATACAGACATGTCACAGAGAGTAGTGTATCAAAATTCACCACCACCTTCAGCATATTTGGATATGTCGGAACGATCCCGTAAAGGTATTGTTATAGTGTTTTACTTTCGTCAAATAAATTGCAATGGAGACAAATCCATCAAAGATATCTAATTTAATTAATCAAATGCCTGTAGTATGTTGAAAGTTATACATGTACATTTTTCCAATAATCATTAGTGCATGGTTCCCACTCCTTCACGGATTCGGGAATAGTAAGGGAATTTCGAAAAAGTCCTCACGGGACCGGGAAAAGTCAGTGAAATACGATTATTGATGAAAACTCCTTATAAAAAGTGGTTCGAAACCTAAAATAAAAAATTACCAACGACGTAATTAATGAAAAATAGCAAGAAAACTTATCAAATTGGTTTATATCCGCCATATTGTCTCACCTGTCAATCACGGAATCAGCCGACAACAGCCGAGTGGCGCATTCGAACCACGAATAAACCACTGTCGCTTCTGTTACGTGTACAGTAACAAGTAATGCGCCGCACATTTCTTTGGGAATATTCGGTTTTTGTACTGGCTTGCTGACTGCGATATAGCAGGCAAAGAGGTGATTTTTTACAGGTAAGATGGCAGAACTAGATGTAAACAAATATAAATATTTCTCAAACTATTGGATGATAGATGAGAATACCATCTCTTTATGGTAGAAAAAGCGTACACAGATACTCAAGGCTAATGAAAAAGGAGTACCCATTGGGCAAAACCGCGTAATATACGCAAAAACGCGGCCTAGATGCATCACTGTTTATGTACAGTATAAGGGCATTGCTCCATGTGTTGTCACTTGGCCCATTGGACAGTGATTAAATCTCCCTGGACGAAGTCCGAGGGGAGATTTCTAGCTTTAGTGCTGTCCGTATGTATGTCCGCGTCCACATGCTTAAAAGCTTATAACTTGAACACCATAAGAGCTATTTATATGTGTTTCCCAATGCTTGTTATTGACGCATTGAATTGTCCTTACATTGTACTATGTAGTATGTACTTTGGATTGCCTATTAGGTGATTGATTAATTAGCACACTGAGATGGTTGAGCCCATCTGGATTATATCTACAGGGGTTACATTTCCTATTTTATTACACTGGCATGGTACCATTTTACAATAGTATCAGGGTACTTCTACATGAAAGGCAGACGCCATGAAGTAATTTTTAACTTATGTACAGTATAGGGGCATTGCCCCGTATGTTCTCACCTGTCCCTATTGGACAGTGATCATTGACGCTTTGCGTTGTAAGTACATTGTACTATTTCCTTTGGATCATCTATTAGGTCATCTATCAGGTCCCGATCAGGCCGAGGACGTCGTTTATCTGTGCCACGTGCAGTGGTGGCTAACTTGGTTTTTGCGATCGACTTCACTATTAGTTTGAAAGCAGATAGCTTTGATTGATGCTAATTGATATATCAATAAAGTTGAAAAAGATGTTTGCTTTGTTTTATTCTACTATATTAAATGATTATAATACATTATCACATCACACATTACAAATAGATAAATGATAAATATTAACACAGCACTGGGGAATCTGGTCAGTGAAAAGTCAGGGAATTTTGTCATCTGGGGAAAGTGGGAACCATGTTAGTGGTTCACATCGATTGCCAATAAATTTGCTTGTTGATTTTAATTAGGAAGTGATGCTAACAGTGAAAGAGATAGAGAATCTGTATCAACTTATTCCGCTCCATTTAAAACCTCCAATTCTCAACACACATATATCGGTGAAAAGATAGCAGAAGGTAATGCTAGTAAAAAATGTCTATGAAATTTGATGTCTTGATTCTTAGCAATAAAATGTAACTGTTTTACACTTCTCATTTGCCTTATTTAGTGTTATTTATAATGTTTCTAGCAAACTGTTCTCTTGATGTATTTGATCGACCACTGTCACACAAAATGTTGCTCCGATTTGGTGAGCAAATTGCTGAAGCTATGTCACATTTGGCAAATATTGGCGTAAGTAAAACTGTCTTCCTGTATTTTTTTGATTTTATTCTATAGTTTTTTCTTTAGAGAATCAATGAAATTTAGAATAGTAAGCAACATAATGAATTAGAGTATTTTTATTTGAGATATTAAAATGTTAATAGTTTTTTCCCCTTATACAGTCCTCTTTTCATTATTCCTATTTATATTTTCGTAGATCGTGCATAGAGATCTAGCTTGCAGAAATATTCTGTTGAACAAGGATCTTTGCATCAAGCTATCTGACTTCGGTCTCACAAGAGTCTTGGAGGAGTCTGATTACTATAAGAAAAACAGCCATGTAAATATAACCTGAAAATATAACTTAGATTCAGGAACTTTCATTTTAATTGCTAATTGTTTAATGTAGCAACTACTTAGATATAAAGTTATGATTTTTATTTCCATTGCAAATTGAATAATGCTTCTATTAAATCCATCTAAGTTCTCAAAAGTCCCTAAACCCCCACCCTTGTAAAAATGGTGCAGCATTAACGCGAGATGTTATATTAGCACACTCCTATTCTTTCTTACCTCCATGCAATAACTTCTGGTGAAAGATTTCTGAATGCCAATTATGAGCAAGTTTTTTATCTATGGAGTAAACAATAATGTCAACAAAATGAATTTGTGAAAAGACTAAACTTTTTTCTCATCAAGGAACCTAACAATATTTTATTGAAAATTACTGTTGGATTTCAAAGTAGGGTGTTAAATAGAGTGCCGTATGAAATTAGTTTTTTTATGCATGCTTATCAAAATTTATCCTAATAAAAATTTACATTTTAGGGTCGTGTTCCCATTAAATGGCTCTCACCTGAAGCCATTATTGATGGAAAATATACATCTAAAGGGGATGTGTAAGTAAATGCAGAGTATGTCTTGACAATCCACCAAGAAATACTGTGGAATATTTTACGTGATTTTTTATTGTGTGTAGTGATCTTGTCATTGTGATATAACTGCTTTATAGTCTTCAAATTACTTAGAATGAAGATAAATCATGTCTTAGCTTTACTTGTTAGTCAACCAAGAGCAATGTAAATATGTGCATGAGCTAAAGCAAATGGTGAAATGAACAATAAGATTTCTTGAGCTTTTTGCATATGGTAATAATCTTGTTGAACTTTGTTACACAGCTGTGTTTTAATAGCGATTATTTTGCCTCAATATTTTAGAATGTAAAATCTGACTGTTGGTGCTGTTAGTTGGTTTATCAGTCTAAAGGCTCCTCCGCCTATCGCTAACACCAGATCCTTATTAGAACACACGTTTTTTCTCATTTCCATACACTGGAAAATACCAGTACCCCTAGCGACCTATGATACTATGCTACTGTATTGATCATTCATAGATACGTCATCAGATGTGTACCATATGTATTGTGCACATGTCACAGCTAGAGTAGTATAGAACTGATTAAGGATAAGTTTGCTCAACATGCATCACAGGTCTAAGATTGAAGCTACACCATACTCCTTAATATTCACCCAGTCATGAAATAACATCAAATTACAAGCTGCCTGATAAAATGACATTTGTGTAAATTAACAAAAGTGTTTGGGATTTTTTCCATACAAATCCTTACAAATGATTTTGTGTTTGTATATTATTTCTTATTAACCTTTACAGTTGGTCATTTGGTATTGTGATGTGGGAATTGTTCTCGCTGGGAGCGAAGCCATACTATGGTGTTATGGCAGAACAAGTTGCGCCATTGCTGCAAGAAGGCTACAGGATGACCAGGCCATCTAATGCCACTGTCAATATGTAAGTAATGTTCTTACTTAGAATACTAGTGTGATGTTGAGTGTTTTATATTCTAGTATTCATATTCCTTCATTGCGTATAAATGTTGGTTTAGTCTTCCTGTCTATCTCCTTATAAAATGATAATGTTAATCTTTGTTAACCTTAATATTACAATGTATACTTCAAACTGAAAACCATGTACGTTTGTGTAAAAGTTAAATAACAGGAATTCTAATGCAGATAATAACAGCCCCAGCTAGATATAGTAAATTGCCGCATACATTATGTCATTATACAGTTATGAGGTGATGTTACGGTGCTGGAGTGGGGATCCACTGTTGCGGCCTACATTCCAGAAGCTCGTGGACACACTAGGATGTCTGCGGAAGAATATGGACAGAGATGTATGTAACGATTACAATATTCTCATTACAATTTGTTGAATTGTTTAAAACTCCATCTCAAAGTGTTAAAGATCTTTTCAATGACCAAGCCAGAATCTGTGTTCTGATGAAGCCAAGTGATGTCAAGTGCAGGGAATAGTTATAGTTTTGCCCGGGGGGGCTGGGGGGGAGGGGGACATCCCTACTATAATTATTATAATTAACCCATTGCTTGTTCTTTCTCTTTTTGTTTTTCATTTCTCTGCCATATTTGTATACCAATATTTCTTATAACACACATGTTTTAAGAGGAAGATATCCTTCCACATGCTGAAAAGTCCCAATCTCATATTTCAAACAGTGGACAAAGTAATTAGTTGTTGATTTTAATGTGTCCAATTTTAGATGCTCATCCAAACCCCAGGCAGTGAGACTACGGAATCTCGTCTGTTACCAGCTGCACAATGGGAACATGTGTTAATGAATGTGAGATAGTGACATTTGAACTATGTGGAGAGAGTGCATCCATAGAAAAATTAAAGACAGGTTCAAATGGCTTTTACAAATCATCCATTAATATCATTCCATCATATAGAGTATTATAGACAGATATACAGTCTGCTGTGATTATAAAGTTGAGTTTGATTCAAAAGGTGCAATAGTAATTTTGTTGTTTGCAATTCTAAGATTTGATATGATCTTTTGAGATGGGTATTGTGAAAATAGATGATGGAATACATGAATATTACTCATTGCAGTTGAAGTTAATAGATGTGAAATACTGGATTTATAGTGTAAGATATGCCAATTGATGACAAGTGAAAGTACCTGTAATTACGTATCAGTTATTTCATTATTTGACCTCAAATGCACAAAAGTACATTGTACAATTTGATATGATATTTTGAGATGGATATGAATATTGTGCAAACAGATAATGCAATACACATATATTATTGATCATAGTTGTGAGTTGATTGATGTTTATTTGGTAAAATGATTTCAATTGATGACAAGTTAAAGCCCTGGTACTAATCAGTCATTATGTGATCTCAAATGCTCAAAAGTACAATTCAATATGATCTCTTGAGATGGATATAAGTATTCTGCAAATAGATAATGGAATACACTTATATTACTGATCACAGTTTAAGTTGAAAGATGTCAAATGCTGGTTATATAGGGTAAAAGATGCCAATTTATGACAAGTTAAAGTCGTTACTTATCAGTTATCTGATGATCTCAAATGCTCAAAAGTACAAGAGCTACAAATTTTAGTTATTCAATTTTAATGTTACATTTTTTTATTTAAGTTGGGTAGTTGACTTATTGTTATCTGTTGATGTTACTTTTTTTATTCATTTAAGTTAGGTAGTTTACTTAAAGTTTGTTATCTGTTTCAGCCTCAGTGGAAAAAAGTGATTTTGAATAAAATTGTATGCTCCAGATTGTGAGTGATATTCGCTTGTTAGTAAATTTAGTTCAAATATTTGATCTCAATTCATGCCAACATAAAAAAGTCAAGGACGACCTCTTCAAAATGTTCTGTGGAATTTGTTCCATTTTTCGTTTCATTCATGCCAACATAAAAAAGTCAATGTAAGTTTAGCACAAGTGTTGATCACGATAAGAAAATGATTTTAGTGAAGATTTGAACGATTGCTATTTTACATAAATTTGATTTGTAAGTGGTATGCATGCACATCTGTGAGAATAAAATGTGTTGATGAAAGTTGAAATATCTTTCTAATAAGTGTTAATATGTACATGTTTTTACAGTAAATAGTATAAAGTTGGATCACTATTTTTATGACGGCTATGCTGAAATAGTCTAAAATATGTTGAGTAATTAATGCTGCTACCATTTAGTCAATATCTTTGTATTAGGAGAGCAAAGCTGGAATTTCTATATTAAGAACAATTCGCTGATTGATGGTTCACTTTCATCTTCACTATTTGCTATAGATGTTCAAAATATTAATAAATGTAGCCAATGTTATTTTTGTATTCAAATGTCAATTTACATTGAATTCACATATTCGGTAAAATCAAGAACTATTGTGCTGACACCAATTTTATTCCACTACTCTTTAGCTTGTAACAATTTCTTTTCCTTCAACACTTATTCTGTAAATTATTGGAAATGATTTACACTAAAATGCTGCACCCAATATATAATTTTTGTGTTTCTACAAAACTTGAAAAGATTGCACACTTAAAGAAATGTTTTAACACTTAGAAACTTTTAACTTTGTGAAAAAAATAGCCATATTGGTAAGAGGTATATAGACAATGATTGGAACAGCTGTGTTTACATGCTTTTGGAAACATTTGAATAATCCTATAGTATATAATAAGGTCACATTTCACATTCAATGGCTACATAAACATCAATGGGGTTGTATAATCTATGCATTTGTATCAAATTGACCAATGGAAGTGTTGCTTTCCTTCACTGACTTAGGTCAGAGGCAGTCCCAACTATGCAAATTGCTCTTACATTTTAATTAGTTTTTACCTGGTCAAAATGTTTTCAATTTTAAATTTTAAGGTTAGAAATGAAATTTCTGGAAGGGTGCATATCTTTCTAGGTTACTTGGAAGGGTACATATCTTTCTAGGTTACTTAGAAGAATGAAATTTTTTTGTACTTAGAAGCATGAAACTTTTTGTAGGTGCGGCATTTTACTCTACACAAATGCTAATAATTTTAAAAATGATTGCCTTAGTAAAAGTTGTTTTTATCTTGCAAAATGTAGGGGAATTAAATTGGTGTCTGTACAATAGATTTGTACATTAATAACTATCATACAAACCATTACAATTGAACACCTTTGTTAATTTGAAATGATACATTAATCATTAGTATTACTGATTGAAAATTGTGTGCTAAATTAAAACATTGAGAGGTCATACATATAATTTAAACATGATTGCATGTAACATGAAGCTGCTGCAATTTTGTGAAACAAAAGTAATCAAACTGATTGTTTTTGTCACAGTACATAGGTATTTACACTATAAATGGTTTTATGACTGAGGATTATTCGAAATGGACTTTTTTATTTTATTTCTGCAAGAAAAGTACTTGAGTTTATTAAAATGATTTGTCTAGACAAACGTTTGATATCCAGAGGAGTGGAATTAAAAGAGGCTCGTAGGCTGTAATTTAGAATTTTATCATAATTTACATATGGACCATGTTATTGGAATCCAGTAATATAAAATATCATACAATAACAAAACTGTATTTTGTAGACAGTTGTTTGCTTATGAACCATGCCTAGCATTGAGAATATCAAAAGGGCTTATCTATAAAAGGTAAATTAAGTTAGTTATGATGCTTATCTATTCAAGCTTTCATTGATAGAATGTCATTTTGATCAATGTATTGGATAGAATTTTTGGCAATTGCTCATCTAAAATTCAGAACCAAATGCTGAAATTGTATGTTAAACCATGAAGGTAAATATAGCTGCTGACGCAAAACTAAAATGTCACCGATATGTCTATTAGTTAGTGTCCACAAAATGTATGATAATAGGAAAACTTGACAAAAGGTTGTGAGTTGTAAATAATTGCGCCCCCGAAGCTATTGTGTGTGTTATTGAAGTTAATTATGTTGTTACATAAGTGAGCATGGGTATTCCAATATTTGATTCATGATTCAATTACTCAGTTATTCCATGATGAGACCCACTGCTTTCTATCACATAAAGATCAAGTGGACACAATTTGATCGTATTTAATAAGTAAGGTTTAAAGTCTTTGTTCTGGTGATAATTGAATATTTATTCAGCAACATTACAGAAGGCTTATTACATTTCTGGTGAACTATATCAAAATTACATCTGATCACTAGTATAGGCTCTTTAACCATTGAACAATATAATGAATACTAAGTAGATACAAAGTTCGATCATTTACTCATATGGTCTTAACAATTGTACTCAGAGAAGTTTCCTTAGGATGATTAATTTATAACAATTAATTTTCTATCGATGGTGTACTATTAAATTATTGATTTAAAGTTGTTTACCGTGATAATTTCACGTATATTATACCATACTATGGACACCAAACAATTCGGGGTTTTTTTTCAGTAAGAAATCTGTCTAGCAAGCGTCTTCTTTTGAAGCTGATTTCAGAGGGTAACATAGTCTTTAAAATGGCTTGGGTTAAAACATACATTCCCCAATAGTATATAATAACATAAATTAGACAATGCCAATACATGAAAGACCTTGTAAACATTTCCTGTACAAGGTTGAGATACAATAAAACCAATTTGTTCCCTCATCATTTTCAATTGCATTGACTTTTTGCTACCATTTCATGTTGTGTTTGGACACATATCTTTTATAAAAAGAATACAGCGCTTAAAATCTATCATACCTAAAGGAGTCCTAAAGGTATACATCATTTATTAAAGCTATTTATAAGTAGTTGACCATTCAGTGTGCAAATAATTCAATCGTCTCTCCATTCCTTCAGCATTTTCAGAATCTCTTTTCTTCCAAGTCGTTCTGCATCATCTACAGGTGTTATCCCAAACCTATCCTCAACATCTATCCTTGCTCCATATTTTTTGAGTAGATGTATGCATTCTGTATTGCCATGGGTCACAGCAATGTGAAGGGCAGTTCTGCCATCATAGTCTCCTTGGTTGAGGTCAGCCCCTGCTAGGTAATAAGAAATCAGATTGTCAGTATTTTCCTTGGCAGCTGCAAGACACAATGCTATACCCAGTTTGTATGGGTGCGCGCTCAAATGACCCCCAGTCTTGACCAATAGGGTTATGATATCATGGCGATCAAATTGTATGGCATCTTCAAGGGCTGATACACCATACCTATCCTTGGAATGTACCATGGCTCCATTTTCGAGAAGATAACGCACAACTTCAATGTGCCCCTCACAGCAAGCAATGTGCAAAGCTGTTCTTCCATCAAAATGTGGGCTGTTGAATCCAACCCCGGCATCTTTCAATTTTTGAAGTGCAGGAATGTCATTTTCCTTCGCAGCAGCGCAAACCAAATTTGGAATAAGAGCATCTTTAAGAGTCGCAAGCTCTTCTTTGGAAGTTAACCCCATCATTTGCTTGGTTTTAAGAAGTATCGGTATGTCAAGCATTTTCTGCTCAACTTCTTCTTGCTTATCCTGCAGGACTTTCATCTCTCCTCTCAGTGAAACGCCCATCATTTTTCGCTTTTTTTCTAAACTCCAGTCGTCTTTTCCAAGTACATATGCTAATTTGGTGAGGGCAGCTTCAGGAGTCATGTCAGCACCAGGGATGATGCCCACGTCAAAGAGAGCTTTACCAGCTGCATACGATGCAGACACAGATCCCTTTGTGCACTGTGTGATATTCACAATTATCACTCCACGCTCACATGCCTGACGAAACAATGCTAGCAGATCTTTTCTAGAGTCTGGTCCATTTCCTGCTCCATAGCTTTGAAGAACAACTCCTTTCATAGGTGGAGCCAAGAAGTGCGATACAGTGGCCTCAGTGATACCAGGAAAGAACCGGAGAAGACCAACATCACCACAGAGTTGGTTGGCGGTATCCATTGTGGCAATAATACCAGACTGGAAGACAGCATCCCAGTTAATGTGTATGTCTATTTGCAACTTGGCAAGCGGCTCCAAATTAGGAGTTATGAATGCTTCAAACGCATCAGCGTCTGCCTTTAATACCCTGCAACCCCTTAGCAGTTTGTTATTGAAGTACACCATGACTTCAGGAATGCAGTATGTGCCTGCCATGATGAGGGCCCCCAGGAAATTATCCCTGCCATCACTACGAATTTCGAAAATAGGAAGCTGAGATCCAGTGAGAATAACTGGCTTTCCTAAATGCTCTAAAATGAAACTGAGAGCAGATGCTGAGTACGCCATAGTGTCTGTGCCGTGAAGGACAATGAAACCATCATAGTCACTGTAATATTTCTTGATGTCTTGTGCAATCTTCATCCAGTTTACCATTGTAATGTTGCATGAATCCACGATTGGATTGTACTCATGCACTCGGTATATTATGCGTCTACCGTCTTTGGTTTCAGGCATCACGAGAGCATCGTTGTCGGAGTCGTGTTTCAAATCTATCTCGTCTGCGAACTTGCGATCAAAAAACATTGGCATCTCTCTCAGCGTGTTCACAAAATAGTTTGGGACGGGCTCCAGGACTCCGTTTATTTGCTTCATGCCGATAGTGCCGCCTGTGTAGATCACTAGGACGCGAGAATATTTGTCTCCTTTGATGTCGTAATCGTTGCACAGTGGGACAGAGCCATTCACATATGGTGCTACGTACGAATCGGAGTCCAGCTTTGGCCTTTTCGCTTTATAAACTGGCCCCACGTCATCTTCATCCAACTTTCCATTTTCCAGCTTTCCATTTTCCATAATCACAAGTTCACCATCTTTCTCCATGTTTATGCAACGCACTGAAATCCGGAGCACGTGTGTCCGCTCCAACGAGCTCTACTCGTGTGACTCGCAGACCTCAATACGTCCTGGTCGGGATGGGTGACCACTTGCTGTATATATATAGTAGCGGTTCTTATTAATATATATCCGGCATTCACTGTTCACCGTTACAATCACATTGACTGCGGAATAGAATATTTATGAGTCATAGAACAAGCGGTTCATGAAGTACGGGTTATATATACACAGCAACGAACAACCACGAATGAGTCTACGTTATGCCCTACTTTTTTTGCTCACTTCTCTGCTACTCTAATAATCCGTGTGTGTTGATATCATCCTTATATACTGCACACTCAGTACCAACTATAGTGTTACAGTGTGATCACAGGAAGGTATTTTCCACTATTTGGCATGTATCGCAAAGTCACGTGAAACTACATGCTGCCATATTATTGACATAGAGCAGATATGTCTGATATGTACATGATTGTATACATTGCCGTCTATCCAGTTCTCTATGTTGCCAAGCAGCAGTGATCGTCCATCGATTTGAGCAAACGTAGCTCGCACGCTGCTGACACAGAATGAGAAGTGGCGCCGACGCCGGTGGTTTTTCCACTGGAAATATTTGCTAAGCACTCGGAGAATGTGTGCCACCAAACGATATAATATGGAGCAGATTTGATTTAAATCAAGCAACAGAAGAGCAGGTTTGAAACCTGTATAAACTAGATAGAAGATTCTTTTGCGTCTTAAAGCTTCTTATATGTTAGGTTCAACGACTATATATAGAACTGATACGATAATAGGTTTTTGTCATATATGTGCCCATGCAGAGTAAGTAGTTCTTACAGACTAGGCCTATGTTGAAATCTTGTATTTGGGTCACTACCATAAAAACATTGATAATGTAAGCTCTTTGCAGTCTATAAGTGCATTAGAGTTAATAGCGTTGATAAATATGTCAGGATGTACTTCTATCAATAATCACATTGGATTCTTTCATCAATAATTCCATTGAACTTGTATTCTCAACTTATAACCAGAGATCAATTGCAGCCAATGCGTTTTAATCTGATAATTCAATTGCGTCAGCGCACTGACTTGTGTAAATAAATTGAACAGTCACCGAACGTTTGAAGATTTAATTCCACTGACTCTAAACATGATAAGAATTTTTGGCGCTATATATATACACACACACGTACTTCACTTAAAATTTAATTCATCTTTCCATTAAAGTCTGTCTAGCCTTTTCATAAGATACAATCTGATTTTTGGTCATTCTGCGGCCCATGAACTGAAATGTAATAAGAAACCCATGTCAAGGCCAGCAAACGCTTTCAAGTATAGAAACCTGGCTTTAAAACTAGTTTGACACAGATACAAAGCCAAGTCAGCGGGAGTTGTCCTATGACAAGGCCCGAAGCTCTGAGCAATGTCATTGTCTGATTGGTCAACTGGTCAAGAACCGTTGAAAGGCGCTTCGCTAGTTTATGGGTCACTATACAGTCAAACCTCTCCATTAAGAACACCCGCGGATGAAACTAGAAGGAGAGTTACACATTTTCAACCCCTTTGGCGGTTCATCGCTGGTTCACGATGATAACTTTATGAATGTTTGCGAACGTGAGAAATTATTTTACAGTAAAGGTGGACTCGATATAGAGATGGTCATTTTGGAGGTTATACTGTAATTTACACACTGTACTTACATAAGGGATATGTTCATTTCTTCGAGTTCGCATTGAGTAATAACTTCCTCGCATGCAAATGCACGCATATATTACACATACAATAAGACATGTGCATGTGAGCAGGAATATATATGAGTGAATAAAGCTCTGTTTTTCTTACCATATAGTCTCATTTGTGGTAGGCCTATTATATATTTTCTTTCTATGCTATAGTTTCAACATATGTGAATTATGATTAGTGCTCTGTAGAGCTGAAAAGCTGAAATAAAACTAAAACATCTTGAATTTTTTGTTTCATTTTGAAACTGTAGCATAGAAAGAAACCATAGTAGCCTTTAAAAAAAAAAAAAAAAAAAAAAAAAGCGGGGTTTGGGAGGGGGGTGAGGGGGAGAAAAAAATCGCACGTGCACTAAGTTTTAGATTCGGTTTTTTATACCCTAGCTGATCTACTAAACTTTATCAAAGTTAAACATCGATTAGTGTCAAACTCGAGTTTCCTAGTTTCCCTTTGTGGTTATACATGTTCGATGTTTTGATAACAGTGCACAGTTATCAACCTGCAGGTTAATTCAATTTAGATGCACTGGCGGCATGAACAAAACCAACGATTGTTCCACCATTTTTGTATATTTACCATCCACCACTTAACATCTTTTTTTTTATAAGTTTCAAGTCCATATTTCCTACTGCGCTACATTTATGTTACCATGTGTGTTTGTCCTTTGAAAAAAGTCTTTTGTGCAATATGTTTGTAAAAAAAATAAGTAGTAAAACATTCTGCAAGTTAGTGTATCTCGAATGCCACATTTAAGGGGACACATGTACACCCACGAAGCCTATGGAACAAGGGGGAAAGGATACCGAGATTACATTATTCTGCTGTTTTAATATTATATTAGTTATCATATCATGATATCTGGTAAAAAGAAAAAAAGATAGAGAAAAATGTTCAATTGTTCATGAACAAAAGGAGAAAATTGTAGGATATCCTAGCTAGTCCTTTAATAAGCATACCGATTTCTTTTATAAAAAGTTAAAACGGTAGAGCATAGCATTAAAAGGGAAAGAGAAACGAAAATGAAAAAAAAAGAATGAAAAATGAATAGCAGAACAGTAAATTTTCTGTGAAAAAACAACATGGTGGTGTTTCCATTAAAACTGCGCGGAAAAATAATCGACGGTCCCCACTCAAATGTCTGTGATAATAGCTATAGCCCCAGGTCGCTAGAGTCTAATTGAATCCACCACTCACATTATTACACATACTGCCTCAATTCATAACCCCTTAGGCATTGTTACAAAAATCCTATATTTGATAAATATATACATGCATATATATTCATGGTGGACTGCGTAGAAATGTGTAAAAGCGTTTTATAATTTGTCTCAAGACTGTTTTGGCTAGACAATCAATAAAGATTTTTTATACTACGTTGAATTTATGTCTTGCTTGTTTTGAGAAAATAAACGAGTGCGTAAATGAAAATGGTGACAAGGCCTAGAAAAAAAATGATCCTGTGGTTCCGGTAACCCTAGCTAACCCATTTTAACCCCCTCCCCCCAACCTAATCTTTTTATTGTTTTTTTTTTAATAAAAACTTCGAACCTATGTATTCAGACATAAAATAATATACTAATTTTAGCGATCCAATAAAAAAATCATATGTAATTCATCATTTTTGTTTAATTTTACCATCATGTGTGTGCAGTCACTTTTGTTTTCTATGTGAAGTAAAAAAAAAAGAAGTGGCCCCTACCTAACCTAATTTTTGCAGTAAAAAAATTGAAGAAAAAATATTACCTACCTTACTAACCTATTTTTCAAAATCATGTTACCGGAACCAAAAAAAAAATTTTTTCTAGGCCCAAGCAGCCTGAAGAGGCTGCTGCCAACGTTTATTTGAGAAAAAAGTTTGAGGTCGAAAAACCGACCCACATCAGACATCAAACTAGTGATCATACACTTATAGGAATAAGATCATCGACCCACACCAAACTAGTGATACAATTCTAAGAATAAGATTATATGAGATTATGCAGAACACTAAATGTTTTATCAATCAGTAAGTCCTTTGTAGACATATCAAATCAGAAACAATATCATGTGAAATATACATTTAGAAAAAATAGATAAATGATACTGACTGTAAATAATACTGGATATAATTTTGAGAAGGTTAGGCTGCATTCAGCCTCTTCTTTGCAATCCTCATACATTGTATATAGTAACCTATGACATTAGTGGTAAGTGTAAAAAAAGAAAAAAAAAGAATTAAGGGTGTTATGTTTATATGTTATGTTAAGAACCAATCTTGTAGAGAACTATGTGAATCATCACCGTCCAAAACCGATCTAATGTATATTTTTTATTTTATTTTTTACTTTAGAGATTAAAATAATTATGAAATACTCAAATCTTTTGCTTTGAAACATAAACTTGGCATTTGTTTTATGAATCATACTGATCTATCATAGTTATATATAAAAAGAATTATATAAATCAGCCAAAAAGTAGATATCAAGTATTAAAAAAACATTAATTTTGAAAAAAAAATTATACAATAATTGATTTATCTTTAATTAATCTAATCCTACATTTTTATTAGAAGACTTACATGGATCATTCACATATATCGACAAGATCTAAGAGTTCAAAATATTGAATATATGAGCTACATATAATATGTCTCATTATGTAAAATAAATGTAGTGTACACGTACAGTCACACAAAAGCATTTCATTAATATCTTGATTAACAAAATAGGCCAAAATGTATAATAGATTGAAAGATACATCTAACAATATTATAACAAAACTAGTTTAATACTTACATCATTCATAGGCAGGAATTGTAGCATTCCTGCAAGCATAATTAAGGTAAGCAATAGTAAGTTGCACTGGATTTTGTTCCCCTCTGTTACACACACGTTGTAGAGTTTTACTAACTCACTCACTCTTTTACTCTTTATCTCTACCGCACACATATAAGCTTATTGATATACGGCAGGCTGTAAAAACCTGAAAACCTGAAAACCTGAGTTGTTCATTTCTCTCAGTAAGGCCACTGTAGGATATTAGAGAACCAGACCACTCAAGTAATGGGCATTAGGGCTCTCTACCTTATCAACTGGTCGGACAGTAGGGCTGGCAACCTTATCTCCAAGAAAAGAGGTCTTCAATACACATCTTCACTAATG
>CM032661.1:36069361-36088052 GCA_019095985.1 Streblospio benedicti
GTGCGTTCAAGATATATTGGGTGTGAGCTGTACACTGAACTAGTCAAGGAGACCGTGGTGTGTGTACGTGCGCGCACGCGTGTGTGTGTATGTGTGTGTGGGGGGGGGCTGACAAGCCACCGACAAGCCCTGGTCAATCGATCGAGAGGTGGGGCCACACTAGGGGCCCACCCGTGAGCCGGAAGAACACGTGCGCGAGCTAGGCCAAGTCACCCATGAGGGTGGTCAGGTTGAGCGCAATCAATTTTGTTCATAAGATGGGATCATACACACAATTTACACATGCATACATGCACACTTGGAGACAAGTAAAATCAAATGACCTGAATGCATCGACAGTCAGTAACTGTCAACATATGTCTCTTCTGACAATAAAAATGGGTGGTTTTGCTCCATAGATTAATTTGCGCCTCTTTGATATTGTGATTTTTAAAATTTTCAAAATGTTACATAAACATCTCAGCATAATTTGGCAGCACATACATAATTGGAGATTTTAATAGATAGTTTACATGTCATTTGAAATATGCTCTTGCGTTGTGAGAGTAAGTACATGTACATTATAATAAACTGTAGACATTGAATCACTATATATGTACGATGCACGTTACTGTGGTGAACAATAAGTTAGCATTGGCAATATTCGGGGATGTCAGTAGAACGGAGATTAGACCTACAAACCCTCTGCTTCAGCTGTGTCCCCGATGCTCCAATTAACGGCCTCATGCTCAGTTTCCACCACTGGCAAACCATCCCAAGCCAAGAGTTAAGCATGAGTTCATTTCTAATAAAATCAAGTCCTAATAATGGAGGATAGGAATGTGCATTTTATCAAAACGTGTGTTTTTATATTATTGTAATAATATCACTGTTTCAATTATTCCTGACCATAATGTTATTAGTTCACCAATCCTCATTACAGGGAGCCTAAATATGAATCCGTCTTCCCTGTGCTATGTAAAAATTGGACAGTTCTGACGAAAAAACACACACTCAGAATTATGCATGTTTTAGCTAGAACAGGGAACACGAATTCACATATTTCATTCGTCTGTACATTAGGTGTGGTGGATGATAATTGCATTACGCCCAGGACTGCGTTTTGCATTCTCAGAATTGTACATGTTTTTAATTAATCCGGGATTCACTATGAAGCAGCTTTTAGAAAATATTACAATCATTCAAGGAAACAAAAAATCAGGAAGTACTAATACAATCAATTTAAGTAAACATTTCATCAGATCATTTTGCTTAACTTTATCTTATGCAACGTCATTGGTTATGAAGCAATGTTGTGAAGCCCCTGAAGAGACACCCCCCAAAAACCCAATTGTATTAGCATTATTTTGTAATTGTTATGTGTATATTATGCAGAAACAAATACATTAGAATGGTTTGGGGGACAGTAACTAAAGAAACTGCTCGTGTCACAATTATGACATTCCTACCTTAGGCTACCTATATTCTCCAAATTGAATCAAACCAATGCTTTAAATGCTTTAACACGAGTAAGAATAATGGCGCTTGTTTTTCAACTAATCAGTAGGAAAAAGAAAAAAATCTTGACACCTTTGCCCAGCCTTATGCTGTGGCTAGTACAAGTGGGATTGGTCCATTTCCAAGAACTGCTGGCACCTTTAATGCAATTCTAGACAGTTTACGTTTCAACTTCCAACGTACCAAGAGATTGTCAATATTATAGGTTGTAGTAACACAAAAAATGTCCAGTCTCATTTTTGATGAGATCAGAATGTTTGGGATGATAAAATTCAATAGTTTTCTACAAAATGTCCATCATAGGTTAATGCATGTCGAAAAAAACAGATAGGCACTGTAGCAGCTAAAGCTCGTGCTAAATTAAAAAAAAGTTTATATATTTATGAAAATCTTCTCTAATGAATGAAATTCTATGTGAGCCTACATTTAACTCCATCAGAAGAATTTCTGGAAATGGAGTGAGGATTTCCCCTGAATTAATTCTTCACCCAGTCAAGTGCATTCTATAGAAAACATTTTAAACAGAAACTAGGACCTTTGATGACCGCAGAGGAAAGTCAATGTTCCAGCAAACGTTTGGATGTGTCTTTGTTTTCCACACATTACAAGGGAAGGGAGGAGAGCTCAGTGTGGATAAGGGGGGGGTTCAGTTAAAATGTGGGGTTCAGTTGAACCCCCCGGACCCCCTCCCTCCCCATGACTACGGGCGTGAGTGGTGGTGAATGTAAGGAAGTTCTAAAAGTAAATTTGTTCATGGCTCATGAGTAAGATCTATACAAGCATAACCAACATGTATGGGGACTACATGTCCACTGTCCAAGTAAACCTGGCTGCATTGAAGTTTAACTTACTTATTAGCTCTTTAACCATGATGACCCCTATTGCTGCATATCATTGACAATTTCAACATTGATAACCGGTGCTAGGCAAACGATAGGTAACCAATAGTGTCTTGATATGAGTAAAACGGTATACATCACACATTGCCACCGGTGGATTTATATTATGCACATGTGCCTCATAACAAGACGTGTTCATGGATGGCCATCTACTTGCTGATGATGATAGCAGAGGGAGGCCACGCGGTGTTGATATGGACCTCCAGAGGCCGGCAGGTTAGCTAACCAACTGAGCCTCGGGTGGAGGTATCACACTAGATACATGTAGCTATTGTTTTCAAGCTAGCTGAGTTCTTTTATATCACACACAGATCTAGAGGGATGGCTTTCCACTACATGATAGGACATGCCTTATAACGAGGCTTCTGGACCTCATCTTTGGTGTCACCACCGTCTAGTTGTAGGCCTATACTATACAGTGGGAACACACTGTAGGATCAGCAATGTACTAGCAGACATACAATGTAACTGGCTGGCGAAAATTTCCTGTGTACGAGCTGCGAACTCATGACACAGTCAAATATCACGTTTTGGTAGCCGCATGGTTTATAATTAACCACTAGTTACGTACACCACAATGAATGACCACACTCATATTCTTGTTTAACATTAAAGTTAGATAATCCTTGATAAAATAAACATCTCATGTTGTTTTCATTAAACAAAACAATCTTACACGTAACGGCCACTATTTCGGTGAAACGTACACGTCGGTTTTGCACGGTCATCATTAAGAACGGGGTAAATAAGAAACAATTTACAAATTCTGTGCAAATAACACGAGTTTATTCTGTAGTTACTCACAAATCTGTTGAAATAGCCATGCTTTGCATTTATTCGCCCGTCTCGTATCTACCGGTTTCATCAATAGTTCAGTTTCTCTTCAATAAATTTGAATTGTTTCATTTGATATACGTTGTAATGTTAAACATTAAAACAAAATAATTATTATAGATGTTAAGACACAGGAGATATAATAAAGTATATTCAATGTTATGTTTCTATAGATGAGTTATGTAGGTTTACAGTGGGCGATAAAAGATGTTGTCTACAATGACCTGCAACTTACATTGACAAAAACGAAACTCCACATATACAGTGTTCACGATGGTTTCAAACATAAGATCAGCTGTTGCACTTAAAGTAAGTATGCACAATGATAATTGTAAATGTAGTGTAGAATAGTTGTCTTGGTGGCATAATGATTAGCGTTTGCGACGCCAGTCGCTGACTAAATAGTCAAGTTATACGTTTGCCATTAAATTGCTCATTCCACATAGCATGTCACCATTGTTGAGCATATCATTCGTGACGGCGATGACACCAAATCTGAGGTTCGGGAGGCTCGTTAAAAGGCGTGTCCTGTGTTGTAGAGAGTCAACCCTCTATATGTAATTGAACTCACCTAGTTTTAAAACAATAGTTAGCATGATCCTCCACCACGAAGCTCATTCGATAACTGTTAATCAATTTACCATGACAGACTCCTGTACAAACACCACTTTGCTATTGCGATTATCACCAGCAATTGGTATCTGCAGAGTATTCACAAACAAATGAACAAACAAAGAAACTTACAAACAAATATGAATTCCATCACAAGCAAATTTAATGCACAGTCAGCACATTTTGATGTATTTTATGCGGCTCTATTACTCCATTGGGTGTATTTGTACGTTACATGGATGTTAATATATGTTAATATGAATCACTTCTATGCGGTGGGTAATGGTATGCATGCCAGGTTTGTGTGGTGTTGCGGAGAGCATAATGAAATAACGGTTACCATGCAATAGCATATTTTATTTTGTCAGCTTGCAGCCAAAACTTTGCAGATGGACCTTCAGCACAAAATGCCAAAGTCAGGGTGTAACACTATTGTGTACAGACTTCGCTCTATATATATGTATTGGAATATAAGTGGGAGGTCAGACATGCCATTGATTAATGCATGACCACTATTTCTAACTATAAGGTACAAAATGTAATAATTGTTGAATGTTGTAGAAGCTCTCAAAATGTCCCATGGATCAATGTAAATATTTACATTTTAGATTGAAAGTTGTTCACACGCTGTCCGTCCATCATTGTCAAAAGTTTTAGAAAGTTATCCTCATTATCTTAGTTGGTGTTTTCGATTTGGAAGCAAATCATCTCCAAGGTGAGTAGATTATTATATACTAAAGAAATTTATTTGATTTTTGAACAATTCTCTATTACAATAAACTATTAAGACAAACATACAAAATACAATGAATCAGAGAAATTACTCATAAATACAAACATTATGGGAAGAAGCACTTCACTTCATTACGTTTTACCCTCTAGAATTGATATTGAAAATGCAGAATGTGTGCCATTTTGGCTATCATGTACAACCATTTTCTTCATTCTGCCATTCTTTGATAATATTTTTTTTGTAGAAAACAGCCACTTGTACTACTACCATTTCAAAATTTGAAAAGGAGTAGACTCATAGAAAGAACAGAAGAAATCGAGTTTATTAGAAGTATAAATCAGGTAGAAATTTGTAAAATATTCTGAAATATTTGCAAACAAGAGAGCAATGTTAACTTTACCAATATAATTTTCTTTTGACTTTTTACTTGTTGATTTTCAGTTTGAAAATGATGAGAAATTCAAACTAGATTTTGTCAATGAAAAAGGTCTGTCTATTCAAGTGAACAGCAATTATTTCAACAAGGTAAGGGTTGTTTAAAATAATATTGTTCCTTTCGTGGGCTAATAAAATATCATTTGACATATTAATAACTGTAAGAATGGAATTTTATTTTTGTGCTATTTTCAATTATGAAATTGAATGGGTGTATGACAATAAGAGCTTACATGGTAAAATAGAATGAAATTACGTTTAATGTACACTTGGTTTTTACTTATTTTATTTTCATCTTGAGTTTGACTCTTGATGAAATAAAAATTTATAAGTATTGTTTGTCATTTAAAGCTACTCTTTTATAGACTGTTTTGAAAGACATAATAAACAAAAAGGAGCGTTATGGTTTCCAAAGTGACTTGCATAAACTCACCTGGAGAAAAGATGAAGGTTTTCAGGAAAGAAAAAAAGAAACTGTTTTTGTAGAATATAGGTAACATAAAGTTTAAATTACATGTACTTTTATGAAACAATTTTTCTTAATGTTTTTATTGTTAGTGGACAGAATTTTAAAATGCCATTATTATACTTTTAATTACATGTATGATGTATAATATAAGAGAATTACATATCACTTAAGTGGAAAGGCCACATACCGGTAAATCAATATACATGTAACCATGAATATAGTTTACTGTAGATTTTTTTTTAGAGTCATGCTTGTTTTCTTACAGCTCACCTAATATTGCTAAACCATTTCATGCTGGCCATCTACGATCCACTGCAATCGGCAATTTTGTTGCAAATATCAATGAAGCGTTGGATAATAATGTTATAAGAGCAAATTATCTTGGGGATTGGGGCACACAATTTGGTAAGGACTATTCTCTTGTCATTGTACTGCGGACACATTCATTTTTATCTCGGAATGGTTTGATTTATTTCTACATTCATTACAGTTTTATATCTATAATATTTGACGTGGGACATTTTTTTTAGGGTTACTGGGCATAGCTTTTGAAAAATACGGATCAATGACTGAGCTCCAGAAAGATACGCTATCATATTTGTTAAAAGTATGTATGTATTTTCAGAAATTTCTTTTTTTATATGAAAATTGTTTTTAAAAACAAATTGTCAAATATGTCGGGCAAATATGTTCTTTATTTTCATTTAGCTGTATATAAGAATTAACAAGGAATTATCAGACTCTGATGCTGAGAGTGCAAATGTATTACAAAAGAGTGCGCTTGAATATTTTTCTAAAATGGAAGTAGGTAAGAGCTTGCTATAAATTTCCTATCTCCTCAACCGCATGATTATTTCTACTATCCATGTATTATTGTGTATCATCTGTTATGCACCAGCACTAGCACAGTGGCCATTTCCCATTTCACTCTATTGGCAGTATAGAGTTTGAGTAGTGTCAAAACGTTCGTAGTTAAATGTGTACAAAAACCTGTATTGATTGAACAATTGATACAATAATCAAGCAATTTGCCAGTCAAAATTTCTAACACTAGCAGCCGCTTGCTAATGCTGTGTGTAGTTAATTTTTAGCCCTGCATCAATGGTTAACCTTATAGAATTGTCATATTTTAACAATTAATTAGTTTATATTAATGCTGTAAAACTTTTTGTAAACAATTTTTTATACCATAATTTTTCAAACTGTGTTAAGGTGACACGGGTGCTCTGGCATTTTGGGAAATGTGTAGAAAATGCAGTGTTGATGAATGTATCAAAATGTACAAGGTATGTTTATTGTATTTGTTAACAGTAATACCTCGCTAGGAGTGCTCTCTCCATTACAGACATTTTTAGTAAGGTGATAGCAAATAGAAGGAAAATCTGTACCTAATTTTAACGTGTCCCACATCCCTATTAGTGAAGTTTCCCAGTGGTGCGATTTTTGCTGTACTTACTTAAGAACTGATATTTCTTCAATATATCAAATTAAATTAAGTTAAATTTACTGGTGAATCCCTTTTGAAATTTATGCCCTAGAAGGCCATTATTTTGGCAGATGTGATGAGCAATATACCGCCGGTAATCCAAAATCTATGGCCAATCCTTGAGAATTATCCAGTGAAATGATTGTCATACATCATGCAAAAATTTGCTTTATTTTTCAAGGGTGTTAGACTGGCTAATAGTAATGGCTATTTACAATCTTTCAAGAATAAAGTAATGAAATCATTAGAATGAGACATGAATTTTTAATGGTATTTTTTAATGTTGCAAATAAATTTGTGTTTAGCGTCTTGGAATTTCTTTTGATGTCTATGAGGGAGAATCTTTCTACCACAAAGCTGCCATAAATTTAGTTCAAGGATTGAAAGACCAAGGATTATTAAAGTTTCAGTAAGTAATTTCATCTGAAATATCTTTCTATTTTCACGTAATGTTAATTATGTGAGGGCCTTAATCCTAGTGAATGGAAGGAAAGGTTCTTGTATATTGTCTGTCTATACTAGGAAAAAAGGCGAGGCTCTCATAGTATGAGGAATTACAGAGGTCTAAAGCTCATTGATCAGACTATGAAGGTTCTACTGAACTTACTGAATTAAATGCACTGTTGTTGTTTTCAGTGAAAATGGAGTTGGTTATTTAGATCTTGCTGATGAAGCTGCAAAAACGAATTTGTATGCAAATGTGATAAAAAGTGATGGGTCGACTTTGTATATGACGAGGTAAGTGTATTGATTTAATTTGATTTTCTAGTATAGTGTTACTTTTATTGCTGATCAATCTTGAAGATAAAACATAAACACTCCAACGAATTCAAAATAGGTTTTTATGTGTATAGTCAGTATCATAACTTGTATGCTGAGTGCTCTTCATGATATGTAGAAAAAATAATTATCACACATGTATATGCAAATACAAAATACAGTGAAAACATGGGGCACACACAGTTTGATTACCGGTACTTGGTCTGTAACATTGTTATGTTTATTGATGTAGAACTAGATTTCTAAAGTTCAATGAATGCTAATAGCTACATTGTAAAGAAGTTAAATACATCAGAAATAATGAATTCCATTTCTGGTTGGCATTTCCTTTTCAAATTTGCCTTTTTATTTTAGAGAAATCTCTGCTGCTATTGCTAGGAAAGAAAAGTATAATTTTGATAGGATTCATTATGTGGTATGTAGTCATTAGTTGCAAGGAAGTTGATTGATAGATCTTGGTTACTTAATTCTGTGTGAAACAGTTTTATAGTACCATTATGTATACTTGACAATTTAGCACTAATATTTTCACAAAATTTTTAAATAGATATATTTTCAGTCATTGACACAAGAAACTGTTGGATAATTTTGCAACGCCTCGTGTGTTTTTTTATAGCAATATACCTAGACAGTACTGTAATTATTTTTTCCTGTTTTTTGTAGGTTGAAAATGGTCAACATTTACATTTTCAACAATTGGCTGCATCATTGCGCAAATTAGGACACACATGGCCGGCAAAACAGGGAGATCAGGTAAGTAATGTTTCTAAATACATGTATGTACATGTACATGCAGTAGATAGAAATCAGTGATTCGTGGTAACTACATGGTAGATCTTTTTTTACAATGCTTCCAGATGACCCTTACAAGGCTGGTGTCCGATTGTTAAAGCATACAATCAATTCACATGCATCTGAAATAGTTTTTATCAGTTAATGATAAGATAATATTGGAAATTTATTTTTGTAGTAATGGCAGATCACCATTTATATCTAAACATATTGAGATGATCAAGAATTGACTGCATAGGGTGGAAACTAAGGTGCCTGGTGACTAACCGGGTTTCCACGACAGGCCCCTACGCGGGAGGGACTTCGCACCGGTGCTGACACGCAAGCGATCAGGGCGTCCCCTTTGCGAAGCCACGTGGTCCCAGGCGGGAGGAGGGGGGTTCGCCACCGGCTAGCCCGTCAGATATGTAAAGAAGGCCTATCCCCAAAGGGAATAGGTTACCAGCCCTACGTGCTATCCGACTAGCGTCTACAAAGGAAACTGAGGCCCTAATGGCCTGGTCTCAGTACTATAGTGTACTGAGTCCCTAATCCTACAGTGGGCTTAAGAAGGAACAACAACAAGGTGTGTGTAACAAGGGGATAATAAACCTAGTCAGTGCAACTTACTTATGAGGGTGTTAATCGAGGATGTGCCCCACGACTGTTGAAGTTCTGTAATAAAATTGTTTGAGATAATTGTAGGGCAGGGTCTGATAGTTGTAACTGCATATTTTGAACGATAATGTGCACAGTCCTTTGCTGAGTGATTTTTGTGACACTAGGCTCGGTGGCAGGTTGTTTTTGGCGAGTATTTTGAGGTCGGTGGTGAACTCTGTGATTACGTTGTGGAATTGTAGGATGTGTTCTGTTCGTTGTTGGAGTCTGTTCAATACTGCTAGAAGTTCCAGTAGGTAGTTGAGTTCACTGGGGGAGGCGAATGAGATGAAGTCATTGATTT
Source organism: Streblospio benedicti (assembly GCA_019095985.1). Taxonomy (NCBI): domain Eukaryota; kingdom Metazoa; phylum Annelida; class Polychaeta; order Spionida; family Spionidae; genus Streblospio; species Streblospio benedicti. The sequence continues at coordinate 36,078,839 of CM032661.1, forward strand.
GGTCATTTAATTTGTCCATGATTTTGATCGTGGATAGGAGTGTTTTGTCTTGGTGACGTACCAGTGTGACCAGTGAGTCGATGTGGTGGGTCATGGCATTGAATGTGTCTTGGAATGCCGTGTAGAGATTGTTGTAGTTAGCATCGAGAGCTTGGGCGTTGGTAGACATTGTTTTGAGCCATGCTTTGAGCTTTTTGACATCTGAGTGTTTGGCTGTGCCAAACACGGTAGAAAATATGCCGCTAAGGGGAGCCACGATCGTTTTTATGGGCCTTTGACAAGCAGGAATTGTTGAAGTAGGTCCTTGTGGATTTTCATATGATGCTCTGTCTGTTGCTTTAAGTGTTTAAGTTGTTTTAGTTCTATTCTGGTGATGTTTTTTAATATAGAGGCACAGATTTGCCCCGTGCCTTTTAAGTTGCATTCTATGGCGATGTTCTCGTCGCTGTAGATTTCGCGTGCCATGTCGCTCAGGGGGGGTATTTTTATCATGAAGTGGAGGTCAAAGTGGCCGTCCGCGTGCAGTATTGCATGGGGTTCATGTGTGAACAGGAGTCCGACCGCCGCTTTATATGTGATATGCGGCGGTGTGGCGTGAGTCATGTTGATCAACGAGCAGATGAGAAGTATGAGTTGTAGGTTTTGCGCCGGCTATCGTAACCGGCGGGTTTTTGCCGACATGGCTTGATACAGGTGGGAATTCGCCGATGTGAGTCCCATGAGTAGACGAGGCGAGAGGTGGCGAGTGATGAGCTGGGTACTGTGCTTGTCCCATGGGAGTTTGCCAGATGTGGGTAGGTGGAGGCGGTGCGGGTTAATGTGCTGCTGGTGTTGGCAAGATTTCTGGAGGTGGGCGACGGTAGTGGTTTTTATTCTTTGTCTTCTTCCGGTGTAGAGTCGGCGCACGGTAGGTTTTGAAGTTCTAAAAAGATACACTCTTCAGAACAATACGGGTCACTGTTGAATTTGTCGAGTTTGTCTTTGTGTTTGAAGAAGATTACTCTCTTGCACACTGTGCACCAGCTGATGTGTTTGGGTGATGAGCCGGTTTCTTGTCTGCTTGGTTTAGCCATGAAACGGCGATATAAATATATTGATGTAGTGTTATAGTGGTACGTTGATGCTGTGGTTTCTGAGTTGAGACGAGTGTGGTCTCTCTTGGCAGGTGCTGAGTAGCAATGGTTAAGTTATCTGCAGCAGTCGTGGGCGAAAAGTGGCTGTGTTGTGGTTGACGGCTGTTATGTAGTGCGCTTGCGGCATGCGGAACTGTGCTCAATGCGGAACCGTCTTGTGGCGATTAGACTAGTCGTGGCGATGCCGCTGGGCGCTGGTGATGGCTGGGCGAGGCCTTTGTTGATAATTAGTGTGTCTGTGTTTACCAAATGTCTGTTTGATGTACTGGTAGAAGTGGAGGCCTGGGCGCTTGGCATTTTGGGGGGAAGTAGATAATGGATGCACCATTTTGACTAGGATGCAATATTGTTCGTCCATGTGGTCGCTGTGGTGTATGAGGAGGGGAGTTGATTTGGGGAAGTGCGCTCACGACTATCTGCTGCCTTGGCTTGGCGTACGCGCAGGACTTGAAACCTGGTCGGCGGCGGCTGTGGCGATGGGATGCCCTGAGTTCCCATCGTCGCAGCTGGCACACGGTGAGGGAACAGTTCGCATTACGGCACGCCCCTGTTCGGCCTGCCTAGGGCTCGGGTCTGCGGGCCTGCCCATTATGGGATTGGCGAAGACGGTTTAGCTTTGACCAGTTTAGCGTGGAGCGCTGCTATTTCGAGGTGAGATTGTGTTGATGTTTCGGCTCCGGCCTCGGGCGGTGGGGTTTTATGGGGAGCAATTTAGTTTCCGTAGAAATGAGAAGGTCGAACTATGTGTGAGATACTGACAGGGTTTTTTATTGGTTTATCTGCGATGTCATGAAGGTAAACTTGGTGTGGGGTTCGTTTGACGACTTTGTATGGTCCACGATTGATTGACTGGAGTTTCTTGTTGCTATGGGGATCATCAAGTGCCGGTCTTCTCCAAAAGCAAATGTCCCCTTCTTTGAGCTGGGAAGTAGGTGCTGCTTGTTGCTTGTGGTTGTTGAGCATGGCTAGGTTGTGTTGATTGATAGCAGCCATAGCTTGCTGTTGGGCGTATCTTATGTCGGCGGCTTGTTGGTGAAGAGGTTTATACGAAGGGGGTGACATGTCGGTTATTTGGTGTAGGGTGATTATCTGTGTGGGGAGTTATTTCATGATTTTGTGTTGTTCATGTTAAAAATCACGATGGGAAGCATGTCATCCCATGTACGGGGATTATTTTGACAAACACAGCGCAGTATATTCGTAATAATTTTATTCTGTCTTTCTGATCGTCCGTTGGACTGGGGCAGGCTGCTGTATTTGAGGTTCATTCCCATGATGAGGGCTGCTTCTTTCCATACATCCGGAATAAAGTTGCTACCGCGATTGGAAATCATGATGTTGGGTACTCCGTTGGATGGCAAGTACGTTTTTGACAAAACCTTTTGCGAATTCTGCTGCTGAGGTAGTTTTTTTGTTGGCCAAGCACAGACTAATCTGCTGGTATGACAGACGACCATAGCAATATAGAGATTTTTTATTGGCTGTCATGGCGAATTTACCGATGTGGTCCGCCCCCCACTTTGTAAAATGGGGACAGGGGTGACAAGACAGGTTGTCCTGGCGCATGTTGAAGGGGCAGCGAGTTTTTTGGCCTTGTTGCAGGTGATGCAGTTTGCGACGTACTTTTTTGACCATGTTTCCCATAAAACGCCATACGTACGTGCGTTTGACAAGGTCTAGGGTTTTGTCGATGCCGAAGTGGGTACCTACGTGTGAATCATGTACTGCTGTAATGACTGTTTGTTGCATTTCTGTGGGCACGAGTAGACGGAGATGTGGTGACGCATGTGAGTTTCTGTTGTCGGGTGAGATGTTGTATAGCAGGTCTGGCGTGCCCAAAAGGCAGTGGGAGTTTGCCTTTCCGTATACGCGGCGGCGCCTTTTTGAGGTTGGTGGTATTTTGCGATGTTTGAGGTAGGCTGTGAGATCTCGGCAATATTCGTCTTGTTGTTGTGCTAGTAGAAAATCTTGTGGCGATAGACCGTGAGGGAATGGGGTATTACGCTGTGATGTTTCCTGTTGGGGTTGTAATTCATCTTGAAATGTCACTCGTTTTTTCAATTTTGATGGATGTGCAGGGGGGTGGGTATTGTGTGACTGTTGATTTTGTGACAATGGTTGGATTTCCGGCTGTGGATTAGCGATGTGTTGGTCGTGTTGATCTTTGTTTTCGTTTTTTGAAGCTGAGTGGGTGATAGCGGAGATATCTGCGGAGTGCAGGGGGAACATGTCCAGTTTGTCGTCCACGGGCGTGTGTGTGATGTTGTAGTTGAGGCGACTAAGTCCGTCTGCCAATATGTTGTTGGTGCCTTTGATGTGATGTATTTCGTAGTCATATCCACTGATGAAAAGCACCCACCTTGCTAGTTTTGGTGTGAGTTTTTTCTCATTAGCAAGGATCTTAGTGAGGCTGTTGTTATCCACATAGAGTGTGAATTTATTGTAGCTGAGGTAGTAGTCGAATTGGGCGAGAGAGTAGCACACGGCTAAAATTTCGAGTTCCAGGATGTCTCTTTTACGTTCTGGTTCTGTGAGCGATCGTCCGCAATAGGCGATTGGCACTAGGTTTCCTGTTTTATCTTGTTGCGTAAGAGCTCCGCTTATGGCTCAAAAACTTGCGTCGGTAAATAGATAGAACCGCTTGGTGTGGTCTGCATAATGAAGCAGCGGTCTGGATGCTAGTGTGTGTTTGAGCGATTTGAAGCTTTCGGTGCAAGTTGGGGTCCACTCCCATTTAGCGCCTTTTTTGAGGAGGTTGAGGAGGGGGTGACTTTATCTCCTTTTTTGGTATATAGTTCGAAAAATAGCCGCAGATACCGAGGAAGCTTTTTAGTTCCTTGGGTTTGGAGGGAACCGGGAATGAGGTGATTGCGTCTGTGTGTGCTTTTGAAGGTTTGATCTCGTTGGATGTGATGGTATGTCCTAGAAAATCACACGAGGTTGCACTGAAGGTGCATTTGGAGGTAGGCAGTTTGAGTCCTGATTCTTCGATGGTTGCGAGGACGTTGTGTAGATCTTCAAGGTGTTGTTGTTTGTTGGGCGAGAATACGAGGATGTCGTCCAAATATGCCGTAGCACATTTGCCGATGTGGTCACGGAGGACTGTGGCCATGACCTTGGTAAAATGAGATGGCGCTGAGCAGAGGCCTTGAGGGCATTTTTTGAACACGAACCCTTTGTTGTCAAAGTGGAACCCACAGAGCGGTTGGCTGTCTTTGTGTAGGGGTATTTGGAAATACCCCTGTTTCAAATCTAGCGTACTGAAAACGGTTGCTTTACGTTCGGCAATGGTGTCTATGACGGCTTGGATGCTGGGGATGATCCATTTACCCCAAACGCAGTTCGTGTTAAGACCGCGAAGGTCAATTATGGGCCTGATCTTGTACGTATCATCGGGTGACTGGAGGTGTTTACGACTCTTCTTCACGCCCTGAAGACACCTCAATTATGCTCTGTTTGAGCATTTCCTTGATCTTTTCTGCCATGTGTTTGCGTACTTCCGGGTGGTAGCGATATTGGGAGAATTGTTTGGGTTCTGCATTGCGTTTCAGTGTAATTTTGAGGAGCGAGTGTTTACATTTGCCAAGTTTCCCTATTTTCGTCATGAAAGCAGCGGTGTGTTTGCTTAGCACGTCTAGAACTTGTTGTTGGTAAGACGGGTCGTTGGAGAGGTTATCCAGGTTGAAGGTGGGCTTGTCGTCGTGATCCTGGGGGTTTGGCCCTATGTTGGGTGTTGGAGTGTCTGTGATGTCCTCTTCCTCCATAGGTGTGAAGGTGGCGATGGATGAACCTTTAGGAATGGTGACTGGTTGTTTTGTGTTGTTGCATATCATCACTGGTACTTGTGAAGCTTGTGTTGTAGACGCCGTGGAGATGACGTGGACGCCGTCTTTCATCATAGAAGTTTGGATCGTACCGTGGAGGCCGCATTGTAGAATGACATTTGATGGTAGGCGTCCCGCGACGATGGCTGTGGATTGAGGCGCCAACTCGAGGTTTTCGTTCGTGAAAACGTCGCAAATTGGCGTCGGCATATGTATAGTATTGTCAGCCAGGTTCATGAGAATTTTGTTGGATTTTATGAAGGGTACGCCGAGGATAAAGTTGAAGTTAGTAGTTTTGAATACGTAGAACAATGCTGTAACTAGGACGTCGGCCAGGTAGAATGATAGTCGTGTTTTGCCGATAGTGGTGAGCGTGGTGGCCGAGGCGGTCGTAAATGAGCGAGAAGATGGTATCAGGGTGGGGATTTTTGGGTACAATTTGTTGAGAGATGCTAAGCTGATACAGTTGATGGAGCTGCCCGTATCAAGGAGAGCAGTTGATTCCTTTAGTGAGGTTGTTTTAATGCGTACCAGGTTACTATTGTATATTGTTGTGGAAACTATTGTCTTGGAGGTGTCCGTGGCGTAGGAGAGGGGTAGTATTGATCCTGGTACGTATTCTAGTTTTTTGTGTTTTGTTGTTCATCGTGGATGACATTGACATGGGGTGTGGGCGACCGATCGTATCTGTTCCTGTTGTTTCTGTTGTATGAGGGTGATCGTGTGTATCTGCCCCTGCGTTGGTCACTAGCACTGCGTTGCCTGTAGCGGGGGTTATATCTGTCCCCGCTTGAGCTGCGGCGATTGTTGTAGGAGGCACTACATTGCCTGCGTTCCGTGATTGTCGTGAGTCAGGGCCCCTGTTGCATGATTGGCTTCGGTAGTTGCATTGAATGTGATTGTCATAACGGGACCTGTTGTCGGTGTCTTGGCGGCCTTGGTTGTCATATCTCGACCTGTAGTTGTCGGTGTCCAGGAGATCCTGGTGGGGTGGTTGGTTGATGGCTAGTAACAGGGGGGCTTGGTGGAGATCACTAGGCTGTGCTCTAGTTTCGGCACAAATCTGCACCTGGCGGAGGGTTGTGGGTAAAATGAGAAGCACTCGTTGAGCGATCTCATCCCGGAGATTTTGGATGTAAACATCCAGCTGTCTGTCTGGGTCAGTGATATTGCATTCCTGCAATCGGGCGGTCTAATTCCAGATTGAAGTCGCCAAGCACAGATTCTGTGGCGCCTTGCCGTTGAGGCGTGCTGCCCTAGTGGTGGGTGGTTGGTGCGCTATGGAGAAAGCTTTGGCTAGGTTGGCCATCGCTGTGTGTGGGGTGGATTTGTCTGAGGCGGGCATGCTGTTGTAATGCACTTTTGCATACTCGAGCAGGACTGTAGGCAGGAGGGCTAGACGCTGTGGGTCGATTCTGGGCCATTGTAAATACATGACGTTGTCCTCGAGGCTAGACCACCATGTTTCAAAAACTGGAGTCGTGGGCCAAATGGGGCATTTTTAAATGCTTTTAGTGCTTTTTTGATGTAGGGAAGTTGATGATGGCTTCGCGAGATTTTGCAGGTCCCGGGGAAACAGATGGGGTTAGGGCAAAAATTTGCGTCGTCACGATGAGCGCAATCGTTTGAGCACAGAGGGTCAATTAAAAATTCGCACACTTGTTCCCTAGTTGGAAACAGAACGAGTTCTCTGCAGATCGCACAAGCAGCAGCTAGTTGGGGATTAATTGACTTACTTGGTGTGGTGTCCATATGTCTGGCAAACAACGTGTTAATGATGATCGCGTGTATTCTGGGTGTGGCTCGTTATCACGTCGGCGTCTCCCAAGGGGAATTGCCAGACGTGAGTGACGGCGGGTGTGGTTTTCAGCGCAGCTTGGGCTCGTTAGCGTGATGGCTGGTCCCTTGGGAGCAGTCGAGGACTGGGGTGGCAGGCCGGCACAGCTGGAAGTCTTAGATGTGCCGGCTGATCCCTTTGGGGGGAGCCGAGGCGCAGGTTGCTGGTCTTCAGTGTACATGCGGGTGTGATGGAATAGCACAGTTTTGTATGGTTGCTGGCGAAGAAAGAGGCATGTTGTCCCGTGGTGCAGTGGCGAGTGCTCAAGTGGGTGAGTAGGCGCGATCTGCAAAAGACTAATTTCAGTGAAAGGTAGATTCAATTCGAGACCTCTCCACCATTGAGACACTGAGAAGAAGGTGTTGAGTCAGGTTCGTAGGTTATTCAGCAACTGGCTGTCCCGCGCTTGCTCCCTCCTTATGAGCCTTGGCTAGACTTAGTGCTCACTCGCTTACAGGTGCATGTTACCAGTTAGCCTACTTGCAGAATGCTGAAGGCTCACGGGTAATGTGTACAGTGGCACTGATGAAAGATCCTCCCTCTGAGCTGAGCTGAATTGTCTATTGAGAACCTGAGCTTTGACTTCACTGTCTTGATACAACTTTCCTCTCTCCAATAGGGGGCCACTCCAGCGTTATCCTGTCTTCGACTCTTGATGAATCTCCAGAATGGCTTGGTATTGTGCTCTTCAACATTAGTCTGAAGGGTTTTTCATTATGTAGCTATACTTAGCCATGCAAAATGCCAGCTGAGCTTCCCTCTTGACTTGGCGATATCGTGCCTTAGCTAGTGGAGACGTTTTTGCCTTAGCAAACAGTCTTTTTCTCTTCCTTGTAATCCTGTTGAGATGATTGTTCCACCATGGAAGAGAGTGACGAGGTTTGATGCATTTTGTTGGTATATGCTTTTTTACTTGGGTATCCAGGTGACTGCGAATCTCTGCCCAATTCTCCTCCACCGATCTGAGGTTGTGAGAGTGCATGTATTGCATGGCAAATAACACTGTATTCTGCTTTATGTTTTCCCAGTCTGCCTTCCTATATATTGGTACGGATAGTGGGGGTTTCTTGTTTATTGTAGGTTTGATGGTCATATCTGTAAGTACTATGTCATGATCAGAAATACCTGGGATTACTACACGGGACTTTAACAAACCAGGATGAGTTGTAAAAAATAGGTCCAACACACGGTCTTCTCTTGTCGGTTCCCGTTGTACCTGATCGAGGTGAAACTCTGCGGCCAAGTCCACTATGCTTAACTGAATTTGCCTCTGTGGGGCATTACTCTTCACTGAGCCTGTGTCCCAGTCAATGTCACCAGCATTCATATCGCCCCCTAGCATAATGATGCTGTTTCTGGATTTAGTATTCCTCAAGTTGTTCAGTGACTCATGCAAATTTTGTATTACGTCAAGTTTGCTAGATGGTGGTCTGTAGAAGACGCCTATAAATGCCTTGCGCTGGTCCTTTAACATCACTTCTAGCCACAAAAGTTCACTGTTTATATTTTCCTGACTGACCTCAATGGCGTTGTAACAGTCCTTAACTGCGATAAGCACACCTCCGCCTCCCCGCACTCTATCACGTCTGAAGATCTTATAACCGAGGTCTGGATCAATAAATTCAGCATTTTGGATTGAGCTGTCTAGTTTTGTTTCGCCTGCAAGTACGATGTCCGGGTTTGTATATTCCAAAAGATGTGAGAGTTCTGCATACTTTCCAGTGACACTATTTGTATTTATTATGAGGGTTTTCCAGTTGTTTGATTTATCAGGAATATCATTGTATGGATGTGATGATTCGCTTACGACAGACGAGCGTGTACGCGATGTGGATGATGTCGACGACAGCGAGTGGGCTACAGCTGATCTGCTCGTGCCAATAGGGCTGCTGGTGTGTGATGGTGTCAAAACTGTCACCTCCGCGTCTAAACTGTCTAGTGGTTCGAATTTATTGTACATCAAGATCTCCGATGTATGAAACAAATTTTGAGTGTGATTTATAGAGTTGCATTTGAAGCAAATATATTCTAAGCTTGAGTGGTCTTCTAAATGTTTGAACTCACTGGTACACATTTCTATACAACTCTTATGATACGAAACATCTCAGTCATCACAACATATTACTCTGGTTGACCAAGAAACTGCCAACTCACAGTAACCAGACGGGTAGATTGATCGTCGGGGTCCAGGATTGGGGTGAACGTCACCTCCAATCAAAAGCAACGTCAACAATGCATACGAAGAAGCAGGCAATACAGTCTCTGACTTTCATCATAGTTCGGTTTCTCAAATTAAACACATGAAGACTAGTAGATATCAATCCAACACCATAGTCACACACAGTTCTCATTACCTGTATTAACAGTAAAAAGTACAACACATATAGTCCTTTGAAACACTTTTTAGTATTCCTTGTCAT
>CM032661.1:36088152-36186565 GCA_019095985.1 Streblospio benedicti
ATAGGGTGGAAACTAAGTAATAGAACATATGAATGAATTGTCCGTAATAATATCATGTGATTTATTTGTCAAAGATATGGTAATTGTTGAACTAATTAAAAAATCAACAGGTAAAGTTTGGTCTTGTTGAGGGAATGAGTACCAGAAGAGGGACAATGGTATTGCTCTCAGATATCTTAGATGAAGCTCAAGAAATTATGGTGGAAAACATGAGGTCCAAAACAAGTAAGATTTTGTAGCAGTTTATCAAAAATAATATCCTTATTTGAAATTAAGATATGTTTACTATTTTTGGTCATGAAAACTCTGAACCTCATATGGATTGAAAATTGTAGCTACAAGAGTTTCAAGTGAGATGGAATTATATGACATCGCAGAAAAGCTAGCAGTCGCAGCTATACTGGTACAGGATCTACGACACAGGCGTTAAAAAACTATAAATTTGATTGGGCAAAAAATGTTACAATTCAAAGGTGATACTGGCGTGTTCCTACAGTATACTCATTGCAGACTTTGCAGGTACGCATTATTTTTTTTGACATTGAATATCTGTTAATATCCTATTGATTGGTCAAATGGTGCTTTATTAATGTTAAGTTTGACCAATTACCAAAGAATATTCAAATAAATGTACCATGATTGATCATTCGATTGACATGGATCATTCTGAGAGATCCAGATGGCCAAGTGTCTAGTGTGTCTGCCATATATCTATATGTATACTATGATGAAGTTGTAGTGGTCCAAAGTTTGAGTCCCAGCCCTTGGTATGTGATATGGCCTTATATCAACAATTACACTCAAATCCATTGGGAACATTTATAAAAAAAAACAATATATCTATATGTATATTATGAAAGAGTAAAAATCCAGAACATGTTCAATCTAAATATTAAAATAAAAATAAATGACAATGTAAAATTTTAAAGTAAGTCCTTCTCTTTTGTAGTTTAGAAAAAGCATGTGACGTTTCCATTGATGAGCACTGCAATATTGACCTATTGCAAGAACCTGCAGCACAGTTTCTGATTCAGCATCTTGCCAAGTTGGTATTAATTTATCAATCAATATTCATGCAAGCCTAATTACATGTATGCATTTCAACAACATAAAGCTGTCATGATACGTTTTTCAAGTGAATATTAAATAGCGATTATGATGAAGCTTTCAGTAGTCGCTAAGCTGTAGTATTAGTGCTAAGCTGTTTATCAATGTAGACAGAACCAAGTGATGTGGCTACCTAACATTTGGTTAGATGTATTTGAACCATTGAAATTTGAATATGAACATGGATCCTAAATTGATAGATTTCCAACCTTTGGTTGTATAGACTACGAAAATATCAATGGTCCATATACATTGTAACTGCAATTATCACTTGCAGCACCATTATGTTCTTTTATAATTAAAGATTTGCTCCTACTAAATACTACTAAAATGTAATTATATTCTTCAAATTTTGCTTTAAAAAAATCATCTTTGGTATTATTGTAAAGGAAAACATAATGCTCAATTGCATAATGTAATCATCATTAGCGTTCCATATTTCCAATTTATCTTAGATGATAACATTTTACAGATTCGATGAAATTGTCCATGAGGCATATACAGAACTAGAAGCCTATTATGTAACTCTTTATTTATTCAAATTATGGTAAGTACTCCTAAATCTATATGATGAATATTTTAGGCAAAACCTTAAGAGAAAATATGTTATAGTTTTAACATTTTGGAGCAAATTTTGTATAGATGTACATATTGTGTATGGATGTTCATATCTTTTAATAATGTGTTGTACTTTCTGAAATGTATAAGTAAAAGAGCTTATGGGGTATTTTGCTTAGTGCAAGAAATTATCCATAACAGTAAACATTTTTCATTTGACCTGTTTTTGACTTGTTAGGTTAACCTTGTATGTTCTATTGAATCCCATGATGAGTAATTTCTACTTTTTACAGTCATCTCCTGGGTCGTGCCCTTGAAGACCTCCAAGTGAAGGGTCAGCCTCAGGATATTGCTCAGGTTTAACTCATTGTTCCAACTTTTAGACATTTTTGCATCAGTTATTGCTGTTAACAGCAAGAACTTGGTGTTAATTGATAAGATGAATACATGTATTTGAAACCCCCATCCACCCACTCTTCAAAAACAAAGCAAAACTATTAAAATATGGAGAAAATCATTAAGTCCATTGAAAGTGAAAAAAGTATTTAAAAGAGAATGCCATTTTCAATATTCAGCAATTTCAGTACATTTCTTCAACTTCAATTCCAGCAATGCAAAATTAATTTAATTATTAACTTCAATTCTAGCAATGCAAAATTTATGTAATTAATTTAAGTTTTTGTTGTTTTTAATTTTCAGGCAAGACTGCTACTCTTCCATTGTTCTGGTATTGTTCTTCGCAATGGGCTTCGCCTTCTTGGGATCCATCCATTGACTCAAATGTAGCCACTCATTCTGTTCAGTGGAAATTTAAATGCATACAAAGGTTTATTCCGTGTGCGTAACATATTCAGTCAAATCAATGCTCACATCAAATACAGGAGAGCCCGGCAGATTATATCAATTAAATGTATGTGAATGTGATAAATGATTTATTTGATTTATTGCATTGATCTGAATTCATAATATTGTTACTCCTATTGCTGTTTAATAAAACATATTTAGTTTTTAATTTGACAGAAAATACATTGAAAATTGTATTACAGAGATATTATTGTTGTATTGAAAAATTGAGTGCATTTTAGAAGCCAAGCCACTTACAACTCATTAGATAATTTTACTAAGAGTTGATTAAAAACATAAATGAATATTTCAGTCATTGTGTTAGAGATTATATTTACATGACTGACCTTTCTGAATGAATAAACTTCATGTTCAAGGGAAATCATAATTGTTTGAAGGCCAATATTGATTATCAGAGCAAGAATTGTCCAGTATTACATTGAAGTTGGATCCTACCACCAAAATGCAAATAAACATAGCTTTCTAAATTTGAGCTTAGAAAAGAAATTCTTTATCCCATTGTTATAACTTCACATGAATACTACATACATTTATTGATTGCATATGTTGGGTGGTCATTATGTAGGCATTATTTATTGTGTCATTGAACTATGATGAGAAAGAAAAATAAATGACTGGTTGAGTGAACCCAAAAGTTTCAACACAACAGCCTTTGACTTTTTATTTCTATATTAAAAACTATCAGAGCCTTAAGCAGTTCTGAGCACACAATTTGCACTAGAAATATTTCAAAAGATCAATTCAAACACGTAGACAGCAAAGGAGATAGTGAATGCAGATCTATGCTTTAGGAGGCACATCTATTTGAAATGGTAAGTATAAGTTGATTTTTCCATTCAATTTTTGTTTGTTTAACTAAGGTTAGTTTATATGGACTCTTAATATATGACCATTTTGCGATTCATGTTCCAGTGTCAAATTAGACTGAATATTCGAAATTAAACATACATATACAAAGTTAAGTTACTAGACCCAAAAGTTTCGGAATGCATATTTTCAATATCTGATTAAGTTTTTGCAAATTAACAGGATTGTTTTTGAATAGTACATGCCTTATGGTACATCTGTGTTGTTTTGGCGGAGACCAAATGCTCTAGAACTCTGCAGCTACATCTTTTATTAATATAAATGTTCATGAAAATATTAAATGGCTACATTTGAAAGGTTTTTGTTCTTAGAAGTGTGATACACAGAAACCAAATTGTAGCTAGTTTTGAACAATCTTAATCCAAATATAGGATATATTTTGTGTGAGCATTTTAACCAACTGTAAGCATGTCATTAAGACGACTTAGTCTTTCTATCATCGAGATGGGAACTCTTAATGAAGAGGCGTCTGGTCATGGCAATGGAACTGATGTCCAAGCTCCAAAGCCACCAATAGAACTTTATATGGTCAAACTCAACCCACCCTCAAGAGCTGTATGGTTATATTTATTACAGGTACTTTATTTATGTTAAAATTTACTTTAATCATATTAATGTTTCTATGTAATCATTATCTTAGAATTTGATATACCGGTATGTATTTTTTCTTTTAGCACGATATTCCACATGTTTTGATTGAGGTGGATTTCATCAATAAGCAGAAAACACCAGAATTTATAACAAAATTTCCCCACAAAGAAGTACCTATCCTTGTTGATGATAGCCTTATTATTTTTGAAGGGTAAACATACCATTTATTATTTATATGTCATTTAAATTGTACTTGGTATGCTCTAAACAAAGTATATGGTATCATTTTTGTTATTTTCTTGTACCGGTATATTTCCAATTTCATTTGATTTTGTAAATTTTTGCAAATGATAATTTATACCAATAAACAGAAAATATTTTTTTTAAATTCAGAACTTTTTATTTATATGTGAATATCATAGATTCATAAATATGTTGTAACATATGTAGACATTTTTTCCAGTCCTGCTATTTTAAGATATCTTGCAACTCAATACACTAATTTTTCAACGTATGGTTCTGCTTTGCAAACGAGGATGACTGTTGAATCGCTACTTTCTTGGGCTAATTCTGAATTGCACAGGTACATCTATACAATGCCTATTACCAATAAATTAATGACTTGAAATTAACATTACCAATTTTATAATAAACTATATAGATTAATTCAGTATATGTATTTTATCAGTATTTGTTTTCATGATGCAAAAAAGTTACTGGGAATGTTATGAGAATTAATTATTATTGACATCATTTTAGGGTCGTAGGCTTCTGTTATGCGTATCCACACTTTCTAGAACAATACCAGCTGAAACATGAAGAGGGTAATGAAGCACTAGTGGAGCATGGAATTAAGTCACTCACAAAGCACTTGGAAAACTTGGAATCGGAATACTTGGCCAACAAGTAATACTTTTTCATAAGTATTTTTAATCCATAAAACTCATGTATTTTTATAGGTGTGAGAAGGGGCGATTTTCAACATACTAAACCTCAATATGCCCATTTTTTGATTACCTTGACTACTACCAATAGCAAGATACATATGGATAGCAATATATAAAGTAGACAATTTAAACATATTTTCTGTACCACTTTTTCTCCAAAAAAGTATTTTCACTACACATATTTTCACAGTTCTTTCTTTTTTTGTTCTTTCAGAAAGTATTTAACTGGTGATCGGGTGACTGTCGCAGATTCATATGTAGCCACCATTTTATTACAAGCTGAATGGGTTGGCTTTAGTTTTCGAATGTGGCCACGAGTGCAACATTGGTTAAGACGGGTTCAGATGCAGGACGACTGGGAAGAGGTTCACAAGTCACATAAAGAACTTGTTAATGAAATGGATTGTAGTATGCTGGACTGACAGGCTTAATACTTTTTTATATATCCATTTATCAGTTTATATTTTTCAATCATGATGCTTGTATCTTTGTCTGCTCAAAATAGAAATCGACTGATTTACTGATGATTGGGAGATATTTGTCACAGTGTAAATGTGATCAAAATTTGCTCACTAACAAAGTGGTATGTCAATAATTATGTCGACATAACAGACCTTTGGGCCATGTACTTTTTAGACCAGCAGTCTTCTGGCTGAAATCAGCCACTCAAGGGACTGAGAGTAGGCTTTCTTTTGTACTATCACATAAAACCATCATTTCGATGGTAAATAGTGGATTCACATTATTTATATAATAAAGTTATAGAAAAAGCAACCAATTATGTGTATAATATTCTTACACACATAATTACTTTGGGGAAAAACATGAGCTCCAGCATGGAAAGGGGTGGTTAAATATAGGATTCATTATACAAAATATGCATACTGATATGTTTTGTAGGGTTCATTTTGTATTTAACCACCCCTTTCAATGTAGGGTCTATCGATAAAAAAAACTACTTGCTTTATTAATTTATCGCAGTGGATGACGTTTTTAAAAAAAAGTGCAGAAGTGCAGTTTACTTTGATGGAATTTGAACTTATCATTTCTGATTTGAATGAATCTCTAACTTCATAAATAAAGTGACATTTCATCAAATTTAACACCAAAACTCACGCCTCACACATTTTAATACACATAAATTTTACATGCAATCATCAAACACAGTAACATTACATATATACCTGTACAGGTATTAAAAAAGGAAGAAACATAAATTAATAAAACACAATTATTATTTGTATATATTTGTCTACTGCTTGAAAAATCCAAAAGTTAAAAAGTACATCAATATATTAATTTTAATTTTGAAGCAATAGCTTCCTGATAACAAGTAACAAATATAAATAAATAATTTTTATGTATTTTTATTTATATATATTTTATTTTTATTTATTTATATTTATTACTTGTGATCAGGAAGCTATTGCTTTGAAATTTAAATTTAAATTTATATATTTATGTACTTTTTAACTTTTGGATTTTTCAAGCAGTAGACAAATATATACAAATAATGATTCCATATACTGCATACCTAATTAACAGAACATTAATGAAACACAAATTTTTATGACAGTTATCACCCTTTTAGTGTAACATAATACTCACTTTGTAATACCCTAAGATAATCACACCAACCCGTAAAAAAAATATACTGTTGAGGATCAGTTTTATGATTGTTTAGCAATCATGGCCATAACGTCATCATATATCTCACACTTGCCACTATAACCGTTATGTTCGATTTGCTCAAGTCCTGCAAGGTATTCGGCTGGCAGAGAGTTCTGTTTTGCACCCTTGATAATAACATCTAAATATTGAGGAGACGGTCGTTTGTCTTCAGAATCGAGGTTTAATAACTGATATGTTCTACATTTCACACTTTGTCCATCCTTCAGAGTGATATCAACTTCCAGGGGCCGATACACTCCAGAGGACACACCCTCTTGCCTGAAAGAAATCAATAATCAACAATCATACAATAATCACTAATATTTAAAGAAGTTATTTATCAACAATAATGTAATTGAGAGTATTTTCTTAATTTTACCTTCACTAATATATTAAGAAATTATTTATCAACAAAAATGTAATTGAGTATTTTGTTAATGTTACCTTATATTACAATAGTTTTAACAACATATAAGGAGGTAAATAATCTGATGGAATATATCATTATAACACGTATGTAATATTTCATTATTTTTAATTTCGTTTATCAAGGATGCATAGCATTCAAGCCATACATATGCACATGTAAACCATCCCCCCTAAAAAAAATTGTTTGAAGACCTACTCGTCAAGACTTTTCATGTTGCTATTATGTACTTCCCACACACATCCCCACACAACTTTATTTTGTTCAGGGGTTACGGTGGCAACACATCCATGCCACCTATCAGAATTCCAGTCAAATGCTAATTTATACCCCTGAAAGAAAAGCGTGATTCAAAATTAGTCTTAACTAAATAATGGAAATTTTTGCCAATTTAGTATGTCAAGTAAGGTTTGTGAGGGAATGTGTAAAGGAAGTTGCATAATGTATGACATAAAGCCATTTACTGATTTTCAAAATTTTAACATCGATGATTGTCAGATTAAGATCGTGAGCTTATGGCCAAAAGTTACATCAAAGTTTACATATCAGAAGTGACTCACTATTTCTGGTAAATATTCAGTTATTCATGCACTGCAGAAAAGCGGTTGAAAGCAAGACAAAAAATGAATAAGCTCTTGCTCATGATTTAATGTACAGTTTGGAATTTCTTGAAATCTAATATGCTCAATTAGCTGACAACTAAAATTCATACATACTCATCAAGATGTTCAATATCAGACATGCCAACTTCCCATACACAACCCCACACATGACTATTTTCTTTGGGCAATATTGTTGCCCCACATCCATGCCACCGATTTGTTGCATGGTCAAATCCAAGTGTGTAGTTCTGAAAAAAAATCTTCCTTTTTTACCATACGGGTACATTATTTTTTTTTCATTTTACAAACACGATACACATATTAAATATGATGACCATGCATAGTATTTCTATTTCTAATATCTATACAGAATCCAAAATGGACTGGATCCGTTTATTCCATGGAAGGACTTTGGAAAGGTATTTTAGTCAGCATGTATTTTTTTTTCCAAGAAAGCTGACAACATCTGGTCCCCAATTCTCATACAGTAATGAACACGGACAAAATTTTACATTGATATCATTTTCACCATACAATTTATGAGCAAAGATAATAAAAACTCAACATTTCAACACATTATTTTGTGAAAATAAAACAAAATTCTAATATACAGATTTACCAACTTTTGCAAAGATTACAGCAACATGAACTTATAATTAAAAAGATTAATTGTAACTTAATTCAGTACATAGTGCCAGTATATGTCTTTTAGTTGGTTTTGTACAATCAAAATAAATATGATTTCATGTTTTGTCTATTGGTGGTACTTTTTTCTTATGTTGTTTATAACAAATGAATTACATGTCCTCAATGGATTCTTTGATCAATAACGTATTCTGTAATTATATTGACAGGTACAGTAGTTTGCCATAATGCAAACATGACATTCTTATTTGCACCAATACATAAGATCTTCATGAAAAAAAATACAGCTGATACATAAATACTTAATCTATGGAGGCCGAGCGGGAATTTCTTTCCATCCCTCCACCTCCCCCAGAGACAGTAATATTGCAAGACTCATGGGGAAGAAAAAAAAAATCTCCGCCCCCGTCCTTCCCCAAAAAACAAGAAAACACACACACTTGGTTCTCGTCGTCTCATAAGCATGCAGATGATGTACAGCAGGTAGCATTTACCTAAAAGTTGAAGAGATATAATGAAAAATTCAAGCAAAAAAGCTCAAGATAAAAGGTAATTCATTTCACCATATATACAGTAAAAAATGATTAAAAGAAGTGTCCCATTGATGTTTGCATTCAAAAGTATGAGAAGACAATACAATTTTCGTCTCTCAAGTATACAACTGTAACTGTACATTAAGCATAGCTAGTTGTTTGGCCCTGGGTGATTGATTACTGCTTACATAGTCATAAGCCAGATTATCTTTAATGGTTTTCAATGAGTACCGGCTATATGGAATATTTTTGTATCTTGAGCTCTGAGATCTTGAGCTAAATATTATGAATCTAGAATTCTATATCACAAATGAAATTTGCTTTACTGTAATTAAATAGCAGTCATTCGCATGCTGCATAATGTACATTAATATGAAAATATGTTTCCAATTTTTTCAAATTCTAGCATACATTGGACATTATAAATCAAACATCTGACATATATCAAAGAAGATTTAATACGTGCCAACTAAGATTCTAATTTAGATTTGCTTACAAATTATTGAAATCACATGACAAATCATAGCGATACATTTAATAATCGTATCCCATAAATAACGATGCTAATCAATGAAAATTATATTCAAAATTAATTACAGACGGAATAGGTGACAAAAATTTCAATCACAATAAGTTAAAATGATATTGATAAAATATTACAAATCAGGTATTTATGTCTGCAATAAAATTGATCTTTAGCAAAACAATTTCAAATGGCATTGAGAATAAATTTATTGAGCATTATACTCAGTTAAATTTAAAATTAGCTATTGATGTATACAATTTATCACTATAAAATAAGTGTGCTTTTTTATTTATTTATTTTTCAATAAATAAACTTTATTGATAACTTATGTACAATTGTTTACATAGAATTATGTGACATAATAATATCAATAAAATATAGATATATATAAACGTGGTAGATATATGTAGTGACAAAAATTATATAATTCATGATATAATCTATCAATATAATTAATTTTCAATACATTAAGATCTTTGTATTTCTAACGTGAGTTTGCACTACAAAAGATTTTCTTTGACAATTTTGTTGTATATTTTCATCTTCATACTTTTCTTCATTAAATTTACAAATAGAATTTGTCGTAAAAATTGAATATGCTATTATTGCAATTATATAGTTTAAAGATTTTAACTTTGAACTTCTAAAATGTAATATCAAAAAATTATGTGTGCATTTATTAACTATGATTCTAGTTCAAATTTAAAATGTGTTTGATTTATGAAAGCAATTGACAGACTGTGATGATTAAATCTCATAAAATTGATACAACATGATGTACAAACTGTCCATGTATCTGGTAGAGTAAAGTATTACAATTTTTGTAGCCAAATCATATTCAAACATGTAATACGTATCATGTGGAAATTGCTACTAGTGGGAACCCCACTAGTCAGCAGGACCAGTAAACCTTGTTTTCATGAAAAATTCATGTCTGGCTTTTAACTAACAAATTCTTTTTAATACAAGCAGAAAAGTGCTGCATCCTGATCTCGCTCAAACATATATATAACATGTACACACATATATATATATCTATAAAAGAGAACACCAAATGATCATTTATTTTGACTTTTTTACACTTGTTGATTTAGAAATAATGCAAATAATCATAGCACAGCAAAGCTTGCCAAGTGATGCCACCCAACCACAGTTTAGGTAGTCACACCCCTTTGTTCTGCCTACAATTTAAAGCAGTAGATAACAAGCAAGTGACCTGGGGAATCCCGAGATATAATGTCTTCTAAGTCATGAAAATAAGCTCTCTTTTTCACATACAAATATGCAAATAAGCGTAGAATTGATAAATCGCTCTGTAGACTGAGTGCATGGGAGCTGCCTAAATGTGAAACAAGCTGCATGACTATTTTAGGATGTCATAAAACCGTATTTATGAAGTTTGAATGGGAAATTCATAATCAATACATGTATAAATGTTTCTATATTTTATTATGACTTGTGTACTTCATGTCCTGCAATGTATAAATTTGTGTTATAAATAACCACATTGTCAAATATCTGATCCTTTTGAACATGTTCTGGATCAGATGTGTCATGGGGCTCGTGCAGAAATAACTAGTGTTCTATTCGTGTCTGAAGGTAACAACCCCAGCTCCCTTCTATGAAAGTCTGGATCTGCCATTGTTGTATATATGGCTTATAACTTGTATTTTTACAATGTTGGTATGTCATGTCTGTGATTGATTTTATTACTGCTGTACCTATTATGAGGGATTTGATTTAATATGCACGATGGATTTTGTATATCGTTTTTGTAACTTTAAGTACAAAAAAGAATTGTGCTCCTGAAATTAGTAGAGCTGAACACAACTTATATTACCACGGACAATCTATATTATTAAATGGAACCGAATTTTCAATTCTTCTAGAACTATAGTAACGTTACTGACTTGACCACAGCAATAATGAGATGATACTGATTTCACACAGCATTCATTGAATGGTCACTGAGCAACTGAGAGCAATTAGGAGCAGATATATAGAGACCACCTCTATAATAAGGCTACTTTTACGGTGCCTAACATTCAGAGGCGACTTATAATAGGCCTAATATTACTAAATTTCCACCTCCTAGACTTTAATCTTGTACCTTGGATGCTGCCATTTAACTGATACACTGTGATGGTTGTAAATAAAAGCAAAGTCAAAGGCTCTGCTCTACTGTAGGTATCATTATCTGAGATCATGATCCATCCATTATCAGTAATGTATATTAAAAGTATGCAATAACTGAATAAGTGTAGTGTACTTACATCTAATCGGCCTATTGATCTGAATTGTGCTGTCGGATTCCTGAGTTGTATTCTTTCTTTTAAAAGATTACTGCCGAAGGAAAAATACATAAATGTATCACCCATTGTTCTAAGCTTTCCAAAATATTTTGACATGAGTTTCCAAGAATAAGCATGTAGAGTGTGAATAGACTTTGGGCTCACGTCAGGTCACAGAGCCATAGTCTAAGAAGTCATAACGCAACCCGCATTTCATGGCCGTAAATCGAACACGCAAGATCAGTTGCCGCTGGTCACCACTGCTGGTCAAACGTCAGCCGCGACCCGTCCGCAAGATCCATAGACAACCCATAATGTTTTTAATTAGCAACTAGTGTCCATTCAAATCCGTGTAGAGGAGAAAATGTGCCAGACAGTTATTTTAGTAACCGTATTAAACTATCAAACCCATAGACAATTAATTGGCGGTTTGGCAAGCGATTAAATATTTGCCAACCCTGGTGTACCAAAAACGCGCCTCGATCAGTCCATCATTCCTTGTACGCTTTTAAACGATCTTTTAAATCCAAATGAAAATATGTGTTTTCTTTTAATTATGTTTTTATAGTGTACTAATATACCGGTAGGTACGTCCACAAACACTGATGTTTATGGCCACCAACATGATCGATATGACTCAAAATAGGAAATCTTGCAAACATGAAATCAGTTTTGAATTAATGGAAAAGATTTTGATACAGATCTACAGATTATAGTATGTGCATTCCAATTAAATCTTTTTATGATAAAAATTCGAGTTAGAGCGACATATTTAATTCAACGGTATATACATTAATCACAACAATTATACAATTAAACTGAATACCTAAGAGCCCTACATATATTCAGCAATGCATTCTGAAATCAAAAGGCCTACGTATGTTTCGACAAATTTTGGCATCTAAAAGAAAACTGTTTACATTAAATTTAAAAATGAGACCGAACTAGAATGATCGCAAATCAAATTAAGAAGAGGAAAAAGAAGAGAAAAATGAAATAAAATGAGCATTTAATAGGGTGCAGATCCCCGGGGTGCAGATGCACTAGCTGGCACACGTACACGCAAACATTTCATCGTTAACATATTCCAATGCAAAATACATGTCATATTGGGTATAGGTAGTCAATGTACGTGATATTTGCAAGCAAAGATACATCCAATTATTTTAATATATATAATAAAAATTTCAGCTATCATGACAGTGAGCACGCAAAGAAATCAAGACACAAGCTTGCTGTACGGCATAATTACCAAGAACCAAGACTAAAGCTACATGTCATAACAATCCCAAATATCGGAGCCAAGTCGGTCGGTTTATGCCCAATATGGCACACGTTTTCTCGCCACACCGGTGTCTTTACAAAGTAAAATCATATTTTCTCCACGTACAGTAGAACCTCGAGCTGCCACTAGGATCACCTCTATACAGAGATGACCTCTATAATAAGACCATTTTTTGCGATCTCAAAACCTTCATATAGACACGGAGACCACCTCTCTAGACCACCTCTCTGGGCCAGTCCCAGAGGTGTTTTGATAGAGAGGTTCTACTGTACTTCTCACATCTCTAATGCACATCAATATATTTAATCATAAAAACACACGCGACCCAAAAAAAAAAAAAAAAAAAGTAAAAAAGAAAAAATGGGTCTACTTATACACAGAATCCCCCATATACACTTAAGAGGTATATATGCAATACTAGAATGGTTGCAGATATTCAATAATCATTAACATAGCTCTTACATAAAGATTAACCAAACTTATTTGACACATACAATTTCTTATCACTAATATACATGTACATTTGTAACTGTACCACCGTTGTTTGTTGAAGCCCAATTGTTCTTTCAGGGCGACCGAAAGTGGTATTTTAAAGAATTGAGCACTAGTGCACCGATTACATGTATCGTATGCTTGAGTGCACTGATAGATTCAGGTGTAGTGTAGCATTTTCATGGAATTTTAGACATGTCTACAGACTTTCAAGTCTACAAAACCCACAAACCCCACCGCGGTTGAATGCGCCTTTTCCAAAAATCTAGATCAGCAGCATGAGCAAGTTTACATGTACGTGCGTTTCACAATTCACACCCTGTGCGGTGAAGTAAGTCCAAAATAATATTTCTTCATGAAGAAACCAGAGCCTAGATGACCTAGATATGTTTTTAAATTTACTATATACACGTAATTTTTGTCCCTTTCCATATGTACGTTTGTCTTGTAGGCTACGATATGCACGTTTATTATGTCGATGTATATCACACCAATTTTCGTATGAAGAATCAATTATCCAGCTAAAATATTGCATTACGGTAAATGCTTCGGTCTCTTTGTTACCTCTCTATATAAAATCTTCCATCCAAGCGTTGCTATGTGCTTTCTCGACTTGATGGCGTAAACTCTAAGTAAGAGCAAAGTAATGCCAGACCTCGAGGTTTCCGTCAGGAACAGACTCTACTGTGATGCTATCTCCAGGAGCAATGATGACACAGTCGCCAATACGATCGTGCATACGACGCCAATAAAAAGAGACACAGCCACTTGTGTGTACGCATTTCATTGTACACATTATCTTCTTCACACCAGACACATGTGCATGCAACAGGAATGGTTTCAACGACATGGGTGTTTTAGTTGCTTTTGCACGACCAAATATGGCCGTTTTTGCATTTCTCTCTTGCTCGCACTTCGCATTCATGTCAGCCACCGTCATATTGGACCAGAGTTGACCATTGCAGTCAACGTCATCATAATCAAAACTAGCCATTTTAGGACCTTCTTGCTTTAGCCACGAATTTTCACACTTGCAGACATCCACACTACTCTTCATGTTCAGGGTTAAAGCAGCAATGTTGTTGTGCAGAATTGGTGGCAAATGGGAGATGCTACTGCTGAAGATTTGAAGTGTTATGATGTTTCTAAGGCCAAGGACTGGGTGTGGTAAGCGCTGCAGCAACCAATTGCTATTAAGTGTCAGAGTTTCCAAGCTGACCAAATCTAGAAAGGCATCATCATTCACCTCAGCAATCCTGTTCGTACGCAAATAGAGTGTCTTCAGTGTGCTACCTGATGCTGACAAGTCTGGGAAGGTGGTCATCCAGTTGCTAGGCATGGACACAAATGTGAGACTCGACATTGACGTGTAATTGATGCTACTGATTCTGTTGTTGTACAAATGGATTTCTTGGAGAGATGATGCAAATGACGTCATGTCCGGTATTGATGTCAAACGATTGCTACTTAGGTGCAGGTAAATAAGGTTTACCAACGCGCTGAGATAATCACTGCTTATGTAGGAAAGCCGATTCTTTTTTATCTGTAGATTTGTTAGCGTGGGTGCTAAAGGTGTGAGATCCGGGAAGTCTGTCAGCAAATTACCGCCTAAATTAAGATACGCCAACTGTGTGAATCTTGTTAGCTCTGTGAGGTTTGCCAGTGTGTTCACTGTTGTCAGTCCACAGCCCCACATGTTGATTCCAGTGGTGTCTTCAGCGTGGTCAGAGAATGAACACTGCGCTTCACATCTTACCACAAGGCTGAAGAGTAATATCCACTTCATTGTGTAAGTTGTTGTTTGTATCAAGAGTACTACCGAAGAGTTTTCTTGGTGATCAGTAATTATTGGAGTTCCACAAGGGTAATAATTGTCCATGAGAAATGTAAAATATGACACTGGCGCCCAGAGAGGTTCAGTTCGGCGTGTGACGCAGCTTAACCCGATGACTGATTCGTTAACGGAGTTTATGACTGTGGTGCTGCCCCCATTGGCCAGTAGCTGTATCGTTATATTGATCACCTCATCTTCATATCTAGAGTAAGTTTGTTCTTAGAATATAAGCGTTATTGGTGGTATGTCACATTGTAAGGAACATGACGACCGCGGCACGTAGAATAGGTGCCTACTTCTAGAATTTCATACTGTAATGGGCATCATTGCTTGAGCCATGCGTAATGATGGTGTCAATGTTGTAAGTTATATTAGAAATGTATGTAACATGAGTTCTCATTAATAGGCATGCAACTACTGTACATATTGGATGTACATGTAGATCTATTTTGATGGAAAACACACGGGTAGCGAATGATGAAATGGACTGTTTATCTATGTTTTCCTTAATGATCGTTAATGGTGTTGTTTGTTTATGTCACAGATTAACTTTCATGTTTAATCAGTGCCAAATGGTTCCCGCATGGACATAAATGCTCTACTCATAGATTTGCCAATCCGGATTGTGAAGCTTCATTACTGTGAGGTTCTAAAAGGTGTATTGTTATATCTTAGCATTAAAACTTGTTTTCAGGACATTGAGGCAAGTGACGCGTGTGAAATGGTCACAATCCCAAAAATGTCACGATATACTAGAAGCCAAATCAATATGAGGAGTCTTCAACTGTCATACAGTCACAGACTACAATATGCGCGTCCTAATCTGCTCCACGAAGCACAAGCAAACCTTCCAATAATCAACTGTATTTTTTCTTCTGACTTACTGTACACCCTGGAGTAAGGTTTCATTGAGTACATATGTTGAATGTTTAAGCATGCATTTTTCTATAGCTTTTTTGTACTAATTTATGACGAGTAGGCCTACTCGCAAAAAATTCGGACTACCGTCAATTATACCATTTGGTTCTATTTTCAAGTTAACGCAAATATTATCGTGCGTTTTTATTACTCATGGGGTAAAATTTGATTATATACCCATACATATTTGCATGTTCAGTGTATTTCTAATTAATAAGTACTAACTATAATGTAGTGAAGTGACTATCCAGTGTCTACTTAATTACGTTTTTATTATGTGTTTTACATATTTTTTCGATTGATGCTTTTTGCACACGCACCCACTCCGACACACACGGACGTACACGGAATGAAAGCACAAGTACTTATGTACTGGGGGGGGGGGGTTACAAATAGGTGCACTGGTTGAGCAAAGATATTTTATTATAATGATTGTGAAAAGTCGGTTGAAGATATGCATGATTATCCGCTATGTCAGACTTTGGCAAAATCTCTGGTCAAATTTGCTTTGAAACGTTTGTACGGAGAATGAAAGAATAAATCATCATAGAATGTCTTTGTCACCATTCAAAGAATATAATTACCATATATTGAAATACATCATAAAACAAAAGAAAAAGACGGGCCTAAAATTCTCAGTAGACTACTTGCAAATACCTTACTTTTTCTGACTTATAGAGATTGCGTGAATTTAAAAAAACAAAACTTCTGTACTTTTTTTCAACCCTAAAGCACCATAAATACAAAATAAACGACAGCCGTCAGACTTACATCACAGATAGTTAATTATGCAGGCTGACTAACGTAGTGAAGAGAAAGGCAAGGTAACAAATATTTCAATCAACCAGGCTTAGAATAATGAATCACGCTGTAGTTATTTAGATTCAACGAGATTGAAGAACAGCTAACAGTTTTGTGTGCCATGGAAATGACAATTACCTTTTTATTCTATTACGTTTCAGCTTTGACTTGCATTACCTTTTGCATCAGTAACTTCACAGTATAATACAGGTTTATCAGGTTAAATATGTGATTTGCAACCTAATATGGTTTGAGTTACAAACAGCGTATGAATATATTTGTTTCAGTGTTTGACACCGGGTTTTACAAGAACTGACCACAATTGGTTGTGTTGATACAACGTACAATTAAATGAGCCAATTGGTGTCTTGAAAGACTGCATATTTTTTACTTTCAGATTTCACATGAAATCCAAGTCCTTGTAAATGTCGAAAATTGATGAATTGTCTATTAAATGCAATTATGTATATCCAGAGAGATGTATTTTCAAACCAACACCTTACAAAGATAGAGTATCTTCATAAAACACATAGGAAAGTTATATATAATCATAGATTAAAATCAAAGATCATCGTTCAAAAGACACATGCATGATTTAGTTTCAACCCGATATCCACTGCACTCCTCAATGTAGCTATCATCACAATTATATCGGCAAAATCGACACTGTCTTGTGCGTCTCTGCACACCATATCGTATGGTCACTTCGAACCCATCCAGGTCACTGCGATCCAGATCCAGACAATGTGCAAATGCTGAAGTCGTAACACCAACGGTAGAGCTTTTTGAAAAAGAGTCAGGCGAAGTTCCATAAGGAAGAAATTGTTCACTGTCTTCCCCAGAAAAATCTCCCATTGTCTCAGTATTGTGAGTAAACAGCTTGTCCTCCTCAGGATTAGTCTGCACAGATGTGCCAAATGGCTCTGCTGTAGATTTTTGTGATATGTCTGATGTCCAATGAACCTCAGCGTCTGTATGTGTGGTGTAGGCTTGTGCCGTGCCCTGTGGTTCCGTAGACGTGGACCCTTCTTCGTCTGTGGTTTGGAAGTGTTCTATAGAGCAAGGTGACCACTGCGTCCACGGTGACCAACCATTAGCTGCAAAACAGAACAGCATTCATTATACATGTAATGGATGGCAATTGTAAGTTCTTACTTCATAAAAGCTTCAAGAGTGGAAATCAAGACAGTAGTTCACTACAATAATGATTCATTCAATATCTCGATTAGATCACATTAAGAAGGAAGCAAGAGCATCTACTGTGACATATAGTGCACGTGCATGGTAAAAGCAGAAAGTCAATGTAGGCCTATCATGCCTGCGCGTATATACATCCCTTTTTTAAAACATGCGGCCTATAATGATATTTCAACGAATATTGTGTCAACCTTTACTGATTGACAAGGTTTGTGCAGACCTATGCTGTCTCTTTTTCTGCGCCTCAGATAGGAAGATTACTATTAGCCATTTCCAACACTTGATGGCCAATTGTGATTCAAATGAAATGTACATTTTTGTTTTCGACCCCTTTTTCTAGTTCACGGACGTTGACTGAACACGAAAAATTCACAAAATAGATACATAGATGAGACAGCGGACGACTATAAAAGTTATAATATGCTTTATTCACATTATATAGAGCATAGCAGGCTCGGTTTTAATAGAAAAACGTCATAACAGAATACATACAAACGTTGAATTGAATGTACAAAATAGAGTTCCCACTAGCAACCTACCGGCTTGGATTCTTTCTGCAGAATAAGGATAGGAGTAGATGACCAGGGCTGCGAATCCACAGATGATAAACGCGATTACCAGAAATGCAATAAATCCCCAACAGTAATAGCAGCACATGTTTTTCACTTTTAAGTCTCTTGCAACATTGGTTTGTATTCCTATATCATGAGCACCTGGTCGAAATGTCCTACGAAGTGAGCCAAAAATCTGCATCTGTTCATCGGTGGGATCCTCCAATGTATTCCTCCGCAGGGCAGGGATCTGAAGGTTACCGTTCGACTTCCTCGGTTTTGGAGGGGGACTGTACTTAACCGCATCCTTATCGCTGGGAGCTGCTATGAATACAGGAGTATTGCTCATCTGCTTATTAGGCGGAGGACTGTATTTCTTTTCAGCCTTAGGTATATTGAGAGTGGGCGGAGGAGTAGCATCTTTAGGCGCTACCACGTGGATGGTGGGGACATTGAGGTGGTTGAATGAGCTCTGGTCAGCTGGGGGTAGAAGGCACACGTTTGAGTTGGTGATGTTGCTGTCATCACCACTATACGGACCGCTCACTGAGCGATTCAGGCGAATCGGTGTATCCTGGATAACAGGCACAATTTTAGGCGATGATGGCTTATCATCAATGTCATCTGTTGAAGATTCTCCAGGTTGATATCCATGGAAGTCATCAAAGTAGCCAATCACGCTATTCCTTGACCAGCCTTTTGACAGCTCATTTATCTTTTCCCTAAACTCTGCCATTTCTTGGAAATCACTTTTCCGCTTCTCTTTAACCTCTTCATTGTCTTCTTCGGACTCATCATCATCCGAATCGTCTTCGTCATCGTTGTTGTTGTTGAACATTTTTATCTCAATGTCGTCTGTTGACGTCTCTGTGTCAAGTTCGGGAAAGTCATTGTAATTGTCTCTCCAGTTCTTTGCTCTCTCATTGATCTGTCTCTGGAATTCTTGCATCTGTATGAAGTTTAACTCCGGAAATGCACTTGGTGGGGGTGGGGGGTAACTGTCTGGAGGTGGCGGTGGAGGAGGCAATTCCCATTCCATCTTGAATCAACTTAGTGTATTCAATATAGAAATATCCAGAGGCATGTCTTATCCAAAATATCTATGTTGTTCAGCATTACATAAACACTTGCAACTACCGAAGTCACTATATTCAACTAAACCAACAAATAACCATAGTTTACCATTAGCAAAGCATTGCTATCCTAGGTGGAGTTTCCTCCCAATATGCTTATTCACTTCAAAAACTCTGCAGCAAAATGTGATATAAAAAAGCACGCATTTCTAAGCAATATACCGTCTTCACACATCAGTTGTCGTGCGCTAAATTTAATATAACGTGAAATTACATGCAGCGTCCGCATAGTATTGTTTAAAGGCTTATAGGCCCTTACACTATCCTGTCAAAGTTAGATCTTGAAGTTCTAACAGTTAGTATAGTGTTGTCAAGACAGAATACCAAAGTTGGTATTTGAACACTCTCGCACTCTTTAACATTCACTTTGGGAAACCCTGAATCTAATATCATATTAGTGTTAAACAAGCGCCATTCATTCTAATATGATCTCATATTGGTTAACATTGGATTGTAAATATTTTGATTTTAGTACACTCCTCGAACCTATTGATCAATAATGTTCATCAAACCAATAAAAGACTCTCCTAAAATATACAACTATAGTGCCAATGGCGATTACCATTATATATATAAAGCCTAAAAATACATTGTTGGTTTCCCCCCGAGGTGACAATTTTTAAGTCTAAATATATTGGGTGTGTCCATCTTGTGCAAGCTGAAACCTTAAATTTTGGTATGCGCTGACAGCTAACCCAGACATGTGCATTGCCCTATTCGCTCTGCCTCTATTACAATACAAGATAGAGTAGAGATGAGAGGCTGCATATTTTTGCTGTTGGCATAAAGTGCATGTCATTATTTATTTTTTTCATTTTGGGGGCATTGAAATGTGTTTCAGATAGAGGAACAAGATGTATAACATATATTTCAATTGGAACACACCCCAGTCCATTTTAGAAACAAGGTTTTTAGACTCAGATCAGAAACAGAATCACACTTCATCTGTCAATCATCATAGTTAAGCCGGGGTAACTGGAGCTTATATTTAAAGATAATTTTTGCAAGCTTGTGGTTTGTTGTTTGTTTGTTTGTTTGTTGGTGTTAGATCATGGTGGCACGGATCCCAGTTTTATACAAGTTCCCTAGAATACGAGCTACTAGCTATATAGGTGCACGGGTAGATATAGACTGCTTGCAGGCAGTGTAAAGGAAATTGCCGTGAAACGACGATGTAGTATGTCACACATTTGCAAGTACGTCATGCTCACAATTCAAACACTTGTATGTATACAGACATACAAAACCAGCATGATTATCCAATGTGACGAGTGTTTACATAGCTAGATTAGTGTACATTGTATATCTAGATCAAATCCCAGGATAGAACATGGTTTGCAAGTCACTCTGGATTTGCACGAAGTCGTCTGAGCCAGAACGTGACTGTTGACAGTGATATTAAATAATCGTCACTGGTCAGCAGGGGACCCTTCAAACATAGGATTTAACTTATTAACATAGTTACTATGTCGTCTATGTCACAAAGAATGGAAAACCCACCACAGTGAAGCTTCTATTTCAATTATTCTTTGAAGCTTCCATGCATATTAATTATTGGAATGATTTATTTATACTCAAATATGGATTTGTAATAATGTCATTATTCAAAGAAAATAAAGCATCTTTCTATAAACTTGCATGAGCTTCTCAGAGTATACACCCAGGGTAATCTTATCATACAGTAAAAACTCGGGGAGTAAAGAAAAGAAGAAAGTGACCCAATTATTGGCTTGTCCATATTCATGAAACATTTTTAGAATCACATTGGAGAGGAGGTGTCCCTGCATTAGATGCTCTGATTTGATAGCTTTAACTGATACTGTACATAGGACAAAATAGAAACGCGGTAAAAGGTTTGTTATTTCTTCAAAACCAGGACTTTAGATTTAAACGTTTTTTTGTTCTCCACTGCTGCTCGTGGATCCTATAAACAATAAAATGTGACAATAAGATGTAGTTGGTGTTAAAAATATGAAGGGATCCGTAAAATGTTGAGTGAAATAGAATTTGAATAACGACACTGATGCATACTATCAGACAGAACCAGGGTAAACTATCAAATCAGAACATCTTTAATTCAGGCCGGAACACCTCCTCCCCAGTGCTATGAGAAATAAAATAATGAAAATGTGTTAAAATTCGTGAGGTGTCCCTATAAGTGAAGTGTCCCGATGGCGAGATTTTACTGTATATGACACCTGACTTTAGTTGAAATGTGACCATGTTTGTTTTTAATTCTTTGTTCAGCCAAACACTGTGCACATTAGCTATAGCTAGTGTCAACTCATGCAAATTTGATAACTTCCTAATAGGACTAATGCAATTATGCATACATTATGATGACTTTCATCACTAATTTCATTTTGCTGCCATATTCGATACTATAACAGCTATCCAGGTTATGATAAGTGCGAGTGTATTCTTGATCGTCATCACGCCACGATGCAAGTGATGTCGTTGTGCTTTCATCTTCAGGACAGCCTGCCAACGGTAAATATGACAGTAGATGACAGTATTATGGGGCAAATATGTAAAGACTAATTTCCTTTATTTCTTTCATGTACCAAGTCTTTCTTTTGGATGGCCCAGTTTGTTTTTTGATGTTTTTTTTTTAAAACATAGTGAATATTACAATTGTATTTTATGATACACTGGAAGGCACATTATGATTTCATCCAGGGTACCACTCTGAAGAGGTAAAAGTTGGATATGGAGGGTTATGAATTGATTCATTTTGATGATAGAGGATGGGCAACATAACGTCTAATTTAAATCACATTCAAAATCCCCATTGCACTCGTCTCTGAATACACTGCGGCCTTTTATTTAGAAAACAGCTGGTGATGACGCTAGATCAATTAAAATGCCATTCAAATCATTAAAACTAAATGAGCCATCATTTTTCAGACACCAGCGAAAGCATGATAGATTCGGAGATACCATTTTACTTTTTACTAAAATAGAGTTTATCAGGTAAACAGCATGTGGTCTGAAACAACATTTTACTTGCAGTTTTAGTAGTTTAATTTCATTTCATTCAAGAATAATTTATGACACTACTGTACAACCCTTATAAAAAAAACTTTTTTAACTTTCGCCTCTCCATTTACGCTCACAAAGTAATATCAATTATCAATGACCACATATGTAAACAAACCCACCATATATTTGATCAAGATAGTGCGTTGGTCAAGCACCAAAGTAAACACTCATTATCACCAATAATCATGGAGCCAACCTGTAGTAAGCCCGTAACAATGATCAGGAAAACTCCAATTGATACCAAAATATAACTGCTAATGAAAATGACCTTCGAGTTGATGAATATTTTCATGGCAACTCTTTTACGCTAACAAAGAAAAAAACTATCCCCCGAGGCGCCAAAGTGTTGCCGCTACAAAAGGTGCAAAAGTAGAACTGTGACCTACTTCCAACTCTAGGTGTTGTGTGGCCAGTGATGTATTTACCTTTCTACTGTCGAAGATGCGGCCATTCTCAAGTACTACCACCTTTAAACTTCGATTGACAATGATCAATACAGTTTACACTATAGTGAAACTTGCAACACATTTTACTATACGGCCGTCTGTCGATGTTTAAAGCACATATTTGAAGCTTAGTAATAACAGAGACTGCTACTGCTGCACGTGTGGAGGACACGTGAGTGAAATCAACTGTATCAGCCAAACAGACGACATGGCCCAGTCACAATTCATCGCGCGATTTTGTGGCTATAATCTAGTCTGGTGTTAATTGGTTATTTTTAATGTCGCATTTTGAGCAGTTTGTCAAAGGGCAGGCGTCGAACACCATGGAAAATGGATAGTATTTTCTTGCGTTTGACAGTGCTATGGAGTTTGCTGAGACCGCTCCTATGCTCTGTGGATACTGGTTCGTTGCAGGTAAACATAAATTTACCTTAATATGAAATACCAAAAAAAGTTATAATAGTTCATTAGTACTCTAATGTAGCTTTCTTACTTATTCATCTGTGCTACACATGAATATTTGTGGCCTGTTCTTTCTCCTACCTATTTTTTGTTGCCTTATGTAAAGTGCTGAAACGACACAGTTTATGAACCTTCCACGACTGATGTTCTCAGAAAAGTGAATGCTGTGGTTTATAAAACAAACCCCAAATCATTGTTTTCGACTTTGTTGTACATATAATACAACCTCATCTCAAGGTGGACACGCGTTACTTGCAGACCAATGCTGCTGTACATACCCCAGATCATTGGCCCACGTTATCCTAAACACGCCGTACCAACCTGCCCCACTCTCCCAACTTCATAGTTGATGGGATCTTAGTTAATCTTTAGCTCAATCTTTAGCTCATTTCTCACTCCACACTTAAATCTTAGCTCTTATCTCATGGAACACTTAATACATTTTTACAAATTTCCCACATCACACTTAATTTTATAACCATTTCCCACTTCACACTAAAATGGCATCGGCACCCCCATTGTTTCCAAACACCACTAGAGACCATTTTACAGTTTTACTTAGTCGTGGGGGCTTACTATTGCAGACCAGAATAAAGTCTAAAATAAGATCAAATTTACCAAGATTGGGTCTGCTTAATTGAAACGCAGGTTGGGTGAAAGAGTTACTGCTTCAAGTACAAAAAGGTTAATCTGACTGGCCTGTAGCTGTCAAACCTGTATACCCCACGCAGAGGTGTGCAAACAATACGAGATTAGTTCAATGAACAGCCACTTTTTAAATCTGCATTCAGGACTCGGCTACAGAAGCACATTAAGTACGAAATACAGTTGCTAAAGTTAACTTTATTTTATCATAACAATAAAGTCTATCGTGCAATTATAACAATAATACAATGCATTTCAAATGAAATGACAATGAATATTTAAAAAAACACATATATTGTCATAATCCCAGGGTATATCTAATCTATCATTCTCATTGATTCCCATTATGTATGTCCAATATATGGCAATAAACAGGAACTACAACGTATTTGATTTATAATGTAAAACTGGGTAATGTAATCGGCGGTTTTAAAAATTTCTTATCACAATGTATTTCAGCAACACCAATTGAAATCGGAGGAAATCCATCGATTCCACAATGCTGTTAGTGTGCTGCTCAATTATACTGAATAGTAAGTAATATTGAACTTGTCACATTGATATTACACCAATAATATCTCAAATAATACTGTTTCAATATTCTGTTTAGTGAAGTGCTAAACAAGCCGCTTGATAACTATGTAGAGATAAAGCGGAACATAGCAAAACTTGCAGTTCTTTGAGTGCACATGTCGAAACTAATTACTTTTTGTGTACAGGAACATTGCCAGTAGTTACGATACATTAAGTACGTGTAGTATAGGAACGTAAAAAAGCATAGCATAATTTGCACATGAAAGCTAAATTCAATACTTGAACGGCAGCAAGTCCTCTCATTACTGCTGATGAAAAGATGGTCGAAAACGAAACTTTTGCTCAGTTGTGTGCTTATGTTAACATTATGAAGAAAACATAGTATGCAATGTCAATTAATCATAGGGAAATATACTTAATACATATAAGGGCATCTAATTTGAATTACTAAAAAATAAAAGAAAATCACACTGTACACATAGATGGGATTTAGAAAAGAAAAGCATTGTGAGATGCCACTATGACATAAATCCAGGTGCAAGCCCGTTGATTGTGATGCAGCTCTGATTTATGTATGCCTGCTAACTGTAGCGTCCGAACGCAATCGTGTTATGGTTAGCTTATATAATGATATATAGAATCATTGTTATTGGCATGTGCGTATCTGCTTTTCCAGTTGGAATTGGACTTCCTTCAACGCTACTGGTCTCCACCTGAGCGCTCATCAGTATAAGGCTTCGAGTACACAGGATGCGTTTTACCAGTTCTACACATATCCTGCTGTAAGTTAAACAAATATCAATATATAAACCTTCACTACATATTACGGCTAAGCTGTTGTCTTATATTGTGTAGGTCTTTGTAGTTCTGGAATTAAAAGTTAATGTACATAATATATCGTCTCTATATATTTTAACTGATAACACATCTTTCTTCTATGCTAGTTTACCAAAGATTTCTACATAAGTTATTGTCATGTTTATGTGTTTGATTTGCTTTTGTTTGTTTGTTTGTACTTCGCAGCCATCAATTCTGATGATTATAGCAGAGGGAGGCCATGTGATGTTGGTACATGGACCTCCAGAGGCAGGCTAAGTAGCCATTTGAGCGTAGACCATAAAAGAAAGAAAAACAAAAACAAAAGTAGGGGGAAAGAAGATGGAAGAATTTTATTGAGACTATTGCTCAAATGAGTTGGTAAGATATCACAGTATGATAACACTCAAAAACGAGCACAATGTGAGAAATCAGTCTATGGTCTCAATGGAGACGCAGTACAAGGACTGCAGAAGTCTCAGAAGCATCTGTTTCTTCCCTCCTTTGTTCACTTACTTAACCGCCGACTTGATCCCTGGCATAAGAGAGACTGCCAGAGAGACAGCAGTGCCATGTACTCTGGGCCATCAGCGGAAGTAGCGCTCTCGGGAACAACTTCACTCACAGATGACTCCAGAACGGGGGCGGGGACGGCAGAAAGATGCTGGCCTCGCATCGCACGGTTTGCGGATCTCTTCTGGCGATTTCTGTGGTGGAGCTGGGAGAGCTTGTTCGCGTTAGCGTCGACGTTTAAAGACATTATGTGCAATGGAAAGTGATTGGAATTCAATTAAGATTAAAGTTAATTGTGAACATAATGAAATGTTTAACCGGAAGTGGGAGCGGTAGAGAGCTAGCACCAACCCCCACCCCTCTATGTGGCATTTCTATGGTGTCCCGTGTATGTTGATCGCAATCTGTTGTATTTTATTTCAGATCTTTGCTGCCTTCTTATTTTCATTCTGCAAACCACGAACATCTAAACGTCTTCCTAATGGAGCCTGCTGGAGTAGACCGTCCATTCCTTAGTAAGTATCAATAAACAGTTTCAATTGTATCACAAAATCATACTTACTTTGATCTTTTACCTATATGCATATTGAATGAAATGAACGTGATTCAAATCAATAATTAATAATCAGACAAAACAAATGGTGGGCATAGCACCCCCCAGGCTGTCCTGCAGGCGGGGGAGTGTACATGAGAAGTGTTCCAAATACAGTGGAACCTCTCTGTTACGACCACCAGTGGCACTGGCCTCCATTTGTCTCATTAGGGAGGTGGTCTCGGTTTGAAGGCTTTGAAATGCAAAAGAACATATTATAAAAAGTGGTCTCTTTTTGGCGGTGATCTTAATGGGGTGTTCATGTATATCGGGTATGGCTGATGGTTCTTTATCTTTGGAAGAATATTATGCGATATGCATCACTATACAAACCTGGACAACTGGACAGGTAGGGCCGTGGAGGCTGGAGACCATCATCATCTACCAAAGCCATGATAGTTCAGTCACCGAGAATGATAGAATGTTTGATTGTTAAATACACTGTATATGCTCTATAAAGCTTTGAAAATATGTTTCATGCAGTAATGAATCTGTGGGCACCATGTCTATCCGGATATTTTATTTCATTTGTTTTGTTTATCACCCATGGAGGATAAAGAGATTAATTAACAGAGATGCGGCTTCTTCAGACAGAAAGGTGTCCAGACCACAAGGCGTCACTTTTATCTTAATTGATTTCATATTGTTTGCTTTTGTAGCCCAGTGAACTTTATCAATGACAATTCTCGGAGATGGGCATTTGTAGCCGTGTTTCTCGTGGTCACATACAGGATCATCGACTTACTGGCAGGAGTGTATGTGTGGAAGCCAACAGTGCTCGATGATCAGAACTTTGTGAATACATATAAATATGGAAAAGGTAAGAGCTGCATAAATTCCATCTACCACGGAGGCTCTAACTATCATAACATAGTGTACACATATAGATAAAACCAATATAATTGTCAAATGGAAGAATGGCTTCAGCCATGTCAATTTAGTCATAGATACCATTGTTGCTAGAGGGAAGGGAGGAAGATTATTATTTCTCAACACGTATTGTACTATTATTTAGTCTTTAAGCTAATCAAAATCATTGTATATATCTGTTGATTGTATACTACCCTTATGGGGTGCCAAATTGCAAGTTAAAGATTCTGATTCTGTAATCTTCATTGAAATCCCTGGTGGTCTCCTTATGTAGGTCTGTGACTTAACATACCAGTATTAGAGCTCCAAGTGGTCTCTTTGTGCACATATAAACTACATGTCATATTTGTTTCACTCCTTTTACTTTCAGTATGTGTTGGAATCGTGAACATAGTCATCATCTGCACAATCTATTTCCCGATGGTGGCAGCACTGAACTACAGGGACCACTTGATAGCAAACGTTCTGGGCATTCTGTCAGTCGCACCGTTGTACGTTCTATTTCATTGTGCGCTGATTCTAGTCTAATTGAAACCTGGCATAACTGTTGTATAAACAATGATTGTTCAGCTATTTTAGCCTCAAACGTTGAAAATATATAAAGAACCAGATAAAGTGATAAATGTCTGATATTGTACATACATGCCCATTGTTTCTTTTTGCACATTTTCATGCATTGAAAAGAAAAGAACAGTAATCAAACAAACAACACAAAAAACAACAACCAGCAAACAGACAGATTTTGTAAATCTACGTTACTATTGTTATTTTTTCGTTATTTCAGTACTTGGGTTTCTCAGAATGATTGGTCCAATTATTCCATATATGGCGACATTAAACAGGTAATGCATGTACATGTACAAGCAATACAGTTACA
Source organism: Streblospio benedicti (assembly GCA_019095985.1). Lineage (NCBI taxonomy): Eukaryota > Metazoa > Annelida > Polychaeta > Spionida > Spionidae > Streblospio > Streblospio benedicti. The sequence continues at coordinate 36,116,790 of CM032661.1, forward strand.
GATACAACGTTGGTTGCTATTATGGAATGCTGTAATTGCATTTAGGCACGTGGCATTTTATATATCACCACAGGGGGGAAAATAGGATTTTTTTTTGTGGTAGATCCAAACATTACCAAAGCAGGATTGAATGGGTATAGAGCTGACTTTACGTTTAACTTTGTGTCTTTTTTTAGGATGTAATTAACGTCGCTGAATTCATCATTGATTTGCCAAGACCTATATGTTACATTGTTATTTTGGTGGCATTTCTATGGGATGCTATGAGAAATGTTTACAAATTACTACATTCTAGTCAGCGGGTAAGTCGCTTTTCCTATTAACTCAATGCAGTGTCATAACACTGGTAATTTAATTTTACTACATTCCAAAACTCATAACGTCTCTTTGGTTGTCACTAAGTAAAATAGTTACATAAGGCAAAGTTTTATTGTGTTTGTAGGATGATAATGTCAATGTTAACACTCTTCCTGCATGTCAGTATTTAAAATATCTTCTTAAGAAACATAAAAAGGAGAAGAAGTAAGTATTGCTATAGATGCAAATATTAAAATCATTTGATTCACATACCATTATATTGAACCAATCAAATTAAGTTAAACCACAAGGGAACTTTAACCTACATCTTATGATGTTTTATCTTTCAGAGAGCAAGGTTTCCTTAGAGGTTTCCTCAGAGGTTTCCTTAGAAGACACGTGTATGCTTGGATACCAGGGTTCCAGTATTCCACCAGATTAGTCTGTACTCTATCAGTTGGCTTGCTGGCTGTCTGTAAGGTGTGTAGGTCGTGCACTGTTTGCTTTTGTCTTTCCAGTTTGGGGATAAAGTGCAAATTGTAATTGTTGGTGTATGGCCGCTGTGACTTTATGAAATCATAATGATTATTAACTCTGATTAACTGAGATGATTAGAATTGTGTGAAATAGATTGGCATATTCAGACTCTTCTTCTCAACCCAATGTTAAAGGTGTCACGTGGTCTGTACTTCAATATGATGTTATCTTATGTGTTCTATCTTGTGCGATGAATACCTGATTGAGAATCATGAAAACTGGAACATAATGATAGATTTAAATGCAATGCTTGGGTAAATCCATTGAGGCCAGGAGGCCCAAGCCCCTTTTTCACCCCAAACAATTCACTTTGGCATCCCTGCAAGCCTTCTAGAGTACGTAACCCATGAAATTCTGTGGGTGCGCCCCCGCCACATTTTCCAAAAACTTAGATCTTCCAATATATTGTGTACATTAATGATTTATTTCTATCTTGCAGATAACTATCAAAGCTCAGGTGGCCATTAACTCACTATCAACATTAATGCCACTTGCAGACTTTTTTAAACCATTTATAACAAAGTGGTGGTATGTGTTCATAGGAAAAGCGTTACATACACTTTATAGTAAGTGTTCTCCACATTTATTATGTAATAATTATTATATTATCATTGTAGGAAATAATTGAGTGATTTTATAATTAAAATGGACATAGATTATCATTTCATCTACACTTAAGCATTTAAACTTGAAACACAAATGATAGTGGTATTGGATATAAATGTTATAAATGCATATTTTATTTGTCAGTCTCCATGACCGTGTCCAACGTGATGTCGTTTGGGATCCAGAGTCTCGTGGTGATTCAGATGATGCTGTCTTACCGGTAATAATACTGACCACGCAGTGTCTCGAAGGTCTACAATCATTAGCATACAATGAATGTTGAAAGTACATATTGAACTTTAAGAACATATAGTATAAAATGCACACCTATTCTATTGTATATTAAATAGTTGACACACTGCCAAATATTTAAGTAATATAAGCGATTTTCCGTTTATTTCATTCCAGTGAGCATATGCTGAAGATGTACCGCGGTGACCATTCGTGGTACTTCAAGTATCGATGTTCAGCAAACAGTGATATGGCGAGTACTTGCAAATTTAACCTGATTGTCTTTTTTCTTTAAAGTTGGGCTGTCCCACGGATTTGTATTCATTTGACCCATTTTAAACATTGGACTCAACAATTTTGAAATTTTAAGTCAATTTTGAAAATGTTTATACAAATTAGAATGTCCACTTCAATCATAATAATTACTTTCCCCTTGAGGGTTCTGTATAGCTAGAGCAGGAGACTTGTACAATATATACATATGTAAATATAATTCATCATCAATTGTTTTTTTTCTATTTAGAAATCAAATTGCAAAGTTAATAAACTTATTTTGTTGTTGTTGTTGTTGTTGTTGTTGTTGTTGTTGTTGTTGTTTTGTTGTTGTTTTGTTGTTGTTGTTGTTGTTGTTGTTGTTGTTGTTGTTGTTGTTGTTGTTGTTGTTGTTGTTGTTGTTGTTGTTGTTGTTGTTGTTGTTGTTGTTGTTGTTGTTGTTGTTGTTGTTGTTGTTGTTGTTTTAAATCCCTTTGCTGGCCTTTGCTTGAACATTCCTCTAACATTTCAATCGATTACTGATACGATTCATATATTTCTACAGGTTTCTTGTATGGCATTTGCAGGGTATCAAATAATCTATTTTTTATATGGTAAGTTTTGATTTCACGTACACATATTGAGCTTAAAACTACATCGATGTTTTATAGCATCACATAAAACTTTTTATATATACACAAACTCAATTGATTTGACATTTTCTACGTTTATGTTTAATATGTCGCTCAGTGAGCTTATTTTTTCATCTCTTTTTAGGCTATTTCATAGCTTTTGTGGTGCTACTGTTCGTGTGTTCATTGATCTCATTTGGAATTGTGCTTCCATGCAAACTGGGCTACACATCTGAGTTTTTGCAGTCACTGGAATTATACTGGTTAGTTGTTATGACTCTTGCAATAAGTTAACAGAAGAGAACATATTTCTTACTGTATAATAAACACATCACTGCTCAAGGAGGAATGTAAGAGCTAAAATACTATAATGGAGTTTAATAATACGATAGCAATAATAAAATATTAATGCAATATAGCATTAAGTAATCATGAAACATATACGTTTGTTTTTCAGGCCAGCAATAGTGTTCAGCATCATTATGTACTATGTCCAACGACTCCTGGCAAAATTTCTCTTTTTGACAAAAAAGTCAAAAGTTCATGTTTTAGACAACAGGTATTCCTACAATTTGTATTTGTTCTTTTTGTGGCAAACATGATCATATTCATATCTTAGAAGTGACATCCTATTGTACTATTTATGTTTTAACTAAGAGTGATATAAAATGTGAGGCCAGTTGGCAAGGCCCAGAATATTTCATTTTAGAATATCTAGAGTAAAGCCATATGCAATTGGTTCACTTTGTTGCAATATTACTATTTACCATGTGTATTGTTTTCAGGCGCTTATTCCACCTGTTTAGTTTTTATTTATTCTTCATAAATGGTGTAGTTGGCATTTGCTCGTGCCTCAGACGCATGATCATATCTTTGATTATTGGTGCTTTCAAGAGTTCTCGTCTGGATCGTAACAAAATGATGCAGAGCTCAGAAGACTGGGATCCAGGTACAAAATACTGTAAAATCTCGCATATGGTACCTCACTAGCATGGACATTCGCAATTAGGGACATTTTTTGATTCATTCATGATGTTACTAAGACATTTCTCTAATTGGGACACTGAATAGTGAGGGTTTTATACTGAATTAATGATGTATAGAGGAGGTAAATTTAATCTCTATTTAAAGGGGATGTTACTTTAAGTTATTATTGTACACATACTCACCCGTGTATTCATTTAGCTTACCATTGCCACCATACACCGTTAATGTCTTTACCACGGAGAACCAATGTGAATGGAAATTTTAGCCTGTTGTTCAATAGATATTGACAACTTAATCCAACCATTTTCATGCAATTCTTCACTTGATTATCGCCATGCATTGTGATGAATAAATTATTTGCTGTCCAATTTATATTAAGTAATCTATGGTTTGTTGTTGACAGCGTTTAAATCATATCTTGGATTCCTGGAAATGGATCTTCATTATAACAACCCGATTGTGAAAGCCTTTATCATTCTGCTTCTGGATGAAACAAAGGACAAAAGATTGCGCAACAACAATAATGTATATTCCTTGCTAGAGGCTGCAGAAAACGGTTAGTTTATATCATGTGAACTGGTCATCCTACAAAATAATCTTTCCTGCATGTCTAGTTGCAACAATCGGGTGTGCATAGATATTCAATATGGTTTGATCACCCCAAGTCGTACGTTGGTGGTTGATAGACCCTTTGTCTTAGTTTGTGTAGCCATACAAAGTCATGTGTAAGGCGGTGATCGTCTTCATAAAACGATAGTACATTGATATTTAATCACAAGTCATAATGCAGCATTTGAGCAGTGCACACAGAACGCAACCTGATCGCACATGTGGTCTTACTTGTCACTCATTAAGCTTGATATAGAATACTAGACTATAGATCATTAAAAAGGTCCGAAGTGTATATGGATGAGACATTTTTAGGCTAACACACTAAACCCCCGACTAGTGGTCACACAGGCTTGATGACCACAAGGAAAGATCAACTTGCCCAATAATAGGCCACGGTTTCAGCATTTTCAAAGACCACTAAACGATAATTAAAAGACATTTACATTATATATTATCCTACTGATAACTATATTTGTAACATACAAAATATTATTCATTACAGCTTTATTGTGTCTGAATAGTTACAATTGTTAAGACAAATCCATGTTCTCTTGTTGTTATACATGTAAGTCCATGTGCTTTCTTCCATTGTGCAGGTGAAGACCTGAACGTGGCCAGGAAAAAACTGATCAGAAACAAGTGGCAGAAAGCGTGCACTCTCGTCAACAATAGAATATTTGTGGATGAACTGTTTGAGAGGAGATCAAATCATGGATGAAGACTGTGATCCTGAGTTACTTGCTACGTAAAGTCTCCAATTCTTAATTTGATATGACATGGTGGTCTCAATTACGTGTCTGAATTCTCATATCTACATTCTCATATCATGTAAAGAATTGTCTCTTAGCATTCTTATTAAAGTGTTGGTGTACTGGTAACTGGTATGGAAGTAATGATAGTATTATCAAACTCATTCTCTTTATTATTTTGAATTGTGCTAGTAAGGTATGCAGACTATACACGTATGGCTGTGAATGACTGATTTACAAGTGGCCAACAAGTATGAAATGGTTGTGCAAATGGTGTAATACAATAGGTGTGAACATAATTATTATATTTATATGTGAGTCATTTAGAACATTTCTTACAATATTACTTTTAAAGTAAAATAAACTATTTTGTGTAAAGTGCTTGTTGCGTCTTATTAGATTTCATACAACCACTGACATGCTTAAATTGTGTACTGACCATATCCTGAAGTCACCATTTATCAAGTAAAACCTTGATTTTTTTTGATTTTTTTTTTATTTTTATTTTTTTTTGGGGGGGAGGGGGTTAATAGAATTTAATTTTAGTCCATTACTGCATATTAGAAATCAGAGGTTTAAAAAACTGCTCTGTTGCCCCTTCGGAGTACCACTGTAAATGTTTCCTGTCACCATACGTCTGACGGCGTGACCCATTGCATTCGTTGCATTTCGTGGCTCACCCAATAGAACGCTGATTAAAATAAGTAAAAATCACTATAAACTAAAGCTATTAGTATTTTGCAATTGTAACCATATAAGTTGTGGACATAACTTGAACTTAATTATGCACTTCACTTTAGAAACCGAGAGTTCTAACTATACTTGGCACGCAATGCCAAGAAATGGGTTACGGGAACCGGCCGACATGTATTATATTCAAATACAACAAACCCAAAGAAACCAATATAGCCAAATATTAAAAGCTGGTGAACATACTAGATCATCATTCTAAAATGTCTTTTATAATGGAACATAACCCTATGTTTAGATTAACTTCATAGTAACATGCTTCTCGGCATACGTACAACCGCTCAAGGTTGGGACAGTTTGGCATTGTCAGATTTCTGATTTCTGCTGGCATAACGATCGCAGGAATGGGCTTTTTAACGCTAGTCAATTGATAGACAGCACTTAGTTAACTAAGTATTTGTTGTGCGTCAAAACATTCATATTGAATTAGTCTGGTAGCCAAAAATGGGAGAATTTACTTGATTCGCGGATAATACTATAGTCCAAGTCGGTTTTCAAGTAAGGTACGTATTTTTCGGTCTTGCGTGCATATAGTGTTACACGACAGAATGTTATAATGATGCCACCATTTATAAATGTGGCGAATCTCGCCTGAAATAATATTCCTATGATCTGCCAATTCATGTCGACCCCAATGTTTTGCTTCGTTGATCTTTAAGGATCTTTAAGGATCTTTAAGGTGGTCCGGGTTATATTGGTATTGGCAATGACTGAGAGCACAATCATTGGTTATTATCATAATGTAATGAGTGACGATATTAAGTTAAGGTTATATTTGGTTATAAACAAATCTATCGTCGAATATAGGTGTGAAGTTTATTTAAACGATTTTCACATCTAATCTGTCATGACGAATATCGTTTTGGCATATATTTCATATTGCTCGTATTTTGATAGTTTTATTGCGGACCTTGCCTTTATGCTGAGATATTAAAGTCATTCCAATTTATTTGTCAGACAAGTATTTCCATCATCATATTGTCTCTCACGCACACATCATACCACTAGTAGTTGATTTTACTATTCTAAGTTCTCACATTGTCCTTACACCACATACATGCACGCCACCTCTTCCAAGATAAAAATAGTCACAACGTCCTCAACACCTAAGTCTGACTGTCGCGTCAATGAATGTTTCAAACTTTAGGACTAGGGTGGACCCATTTGGCAGGTCCTGTAAGAACAGACACCTACAATATAAATCACATTCACTACATGAATATTTGATTCATAAGTAATCTCAGAGTGATGATTGGAATGTTTCGACCCAATAACTTAAAATGATAGTCTTTGACACTTAATGCCCGAGTCCGACTAGCACCAATGGCAGATCCAGGTTTTTGGAAAAGGGGGTGGGCCGCACTTAAAGCATTTCATGAAAACCCTATGAAAATGAAGTATTTTGGTGGCAAAGGGGGAGGGGGGCGCCTCCCTGCAACCCCCCCCCCCCCACACACACACACACCTGGATCTGCTTATGGGCACAAAGGTTCATCTCCGAATTTATACGGTGCGGTATGATATGAGAAATGCGTGATAACAAATAACGGTTACATCTATCTTTTAAAAGCGCGCTATGTGCCAGGCGATGTGCTCACTAACTCTGCCTACACCACCACGACTGGTTCGACGTCAACATCCAATATTCAAGCGCAGGACTAGTCGACTAGCTGACCGAACCTACCGTACAGAGTATTTTAGCATGAGCAGAGTCGGGTCCCTCAATCTGCTTGATGCATGAGAGTTCGTGACATCACGCGATTTGTGCAGGTATTATTTGTGATGACACCATTTGTTTCGATGTTTCGACCATGTGCACGGGCCCTACTGACTTGCTGAGAGTAGTGTTGAATAGAAATGTTGCGCTAGATCATATCAAGAACTAGTATAGTCTGTACTATGCCGGAAAACTCTGGTAAATTAGAGGTCAAATGATTGGCGTTCGCTGGTAGTTAACCCATACTAAATATATAATATTGGTTCAAATATCGTGTGTTCTCATCACTTCATCGTCAGTTTCACGGTTTTATCATGCACACTGCCTTTATAGTCTATATTCATTATCAACATACACTGCGTATATGACCGTAAGATATGACGATGCATCATTTATGCCTACTTTTCATTTAATCTCCTCACTTAAACCCAAAATGTCGTAATATGGTTCCCAAACTGAATCTAATATAAACAAGGTAGAAGACGCGTTCACGTCAATTTGTTATCCATGTAAGCAGATGCTCTAAGAATACCAAAACCCACTGCACTGCAAGCCCAGCATACGCGTTGCTAGAACTCAATGTATTGATATCATAGTGTCTACTATAAAAGAAAGACATCTGCTTAAAATGCTTCCCTGTCACACAAAAGACCATGATTATTGGTGTATTGCGTGTCATAAAATCATCAAATATCAATCGTGAGATTGAAAGGGTGTTGAACAATTACGTGAACATGCCAATAATAATTATTGCTCACACAATGCACCAAATCTAATCAAACGAAAACTGTACACAAAAGCGCACACCATCGCGTAAAAGAAGAATGCTTTGTAACCAAATTTGATGAGTTCCATGAACCCTGCCAGTCTACATTTTTGGTAGTGAGCAAACGTCGTCCTACCACCGCGAGGACTCACTCCCGCGTGAAAGAAAGTCGTCAGATCCCGAGGCTGCAAACGGGCACCTGCTGCAGAGATGGGTGCCTAGCAACGGGATTGCTGATTATTAGGCAGGGTATTTGATTAAGCGACCAGATTAATGCGTTTTGTTTGACTAAGGGCATTATGGATATTGGCACGTTCTGTACGGGATTATTGGACACGTTATATCGGTGTTTATGCTGTGCTTTTTTTTAGCCAGTAATTGGATTGACATTGAGACAACTGTTAATATAGTTCAGTTAAATCAGTGGGTTAGACCAAACCATGTGTAACTTGATCTTTAATTCAGTACAGAATAGAATGCTACTTGTGCTACGGAAATAAAGATGCAATTTACAATTCGCCAATATGATACAAGAGTGACCAGTTGACAAGCGGTTACAACAGAGAAGGTGAGCTATCTTTTGGAGTGTACAACAAACACTGAACAGTAATATTTATTTAGCAGTGCTTCTGATTAGATATCAGTGACTACAAATGGACTACACATACGGCATTCACAAAGTTTTAGATGTTCTTAACACGATTGTGATTCTGTTCAATAAATACATAAAATAACACCATATTTCATCTCAAACGGTCGAACTGTACGGATCTCCATCAAAGAGATACAATATGACCCACCAAATAACTGTTACACTGCAGCTTCCTAGGTTGTCTATAGTCGCACGTGGTTAAAAATGCAGACGACACATCAACACCAGGCGATATGCACACATTACTACAGCCTAATGTAGTCTCACGTACTCTCCGGGAACAATATATATTGATGTATGCACCGTGTAAATGCTATGTTCTCCCCCTAGGATATTTTCTGTCCATTTTGCAACGTGTTTCACAGTTTGGGGGCCTATAAACCACAGCTTAATGGGCTTTTAACATCCAGGTAGTACTACTTGGAGTTTCGTTTAGTAAATTGAGTGCCATTACAAAAATGTAAAATGATACCGGCGTGAGTTCTGTGTAAAAGGAGAACAGAACCCAGCCTATTCTAGGTGTGATATGATACATAATTGGCAGATCAAGAATTAGGGAGGCACAAAGTGCATGCATCTATCTCTCAACTTTTGATTTGCCTGTAAATGAATGGGCATATATTCATCTGTATTACATTATTTTGGTATGTTGATGATTACATAAACTGGATGAAACGATTATGCATTTGGTAATCAAAATGGTATCTGATGAGAATAGAATGGAAAGTAATGGTTTTGAACTCAATCCAACATTAAACTGACTTCTCAACTTGCGTTGTGCCAAATGTGCACCATGACACATTCACAATGCTCTTGCCTTGCTATCATGACCGCTCTTTACGAAGTATCGTGTGCACATGTGCAACAATTTAAGTGTCTAATACCACTTGCACATACATATCTCGTAGATCGGTGCTTTGAACACCCATCCACATTTGCAACCGAAAATATGCATGACCTCGTAGAGACGAGGCAATTATTTATTTTTTTTCTACTCGAAACGTTGGGCACAGAGTGAAGTAGGTGGACTACTTTTAAATCTTTAAATCTACTTTTATCGTAATCCTATATGAAACCAACCCTAGGCTTTACAAATCTAAAAACAAAAGTAGGTAAGTTGCAATGCTCTGGAATGTTATAAATCTGTTCTAATGTTGAGACGTTATATAAATAAAATGGGCCCCACATGTGCCCATGAGCATGTCAAGTGGACTATAGGATTTTATAACACCCTGTAGATCCATAAACAACACGAGGGCAACTGAACGAAAGGATTTAGTGAGCCCCAAGGTCATACGAGCTAAGATGGGAAGTGAGATTCTCGGGATTGCGTGTACAGATATGGTGCCAAATGAATTGTGTTTTTAACTTAGGCGTTCTTTAGGTTATGTCGATGGGAAGATAAAAATATATGGACTTGAGCAGCCAGTGTTGTGTATTGACGCAGGACTTTGTAGACGTCATTCAAACCCTGGTCAGTCAATTCACCCCGAAAGCCCCGTAAGACCAGACAATTGAACAGAATTTCAGTACGGATTTGCTGAGATGGAAAGGGGTTTGCGGATATGTGGTAGTAAATGGCGTTAAATAACTCATTAAAGCGGTGGAAAGAACGATTGTAGTTGCTTGGTAACACTGTAGACTGATGGATTGAAGCACACTCCCGTATCGTAAATCATCTAGAGTAAAATAAGTGTTTGTGAAAGGTTAGAAAATGTACGTATGAAACCTATGAATAGTGACACTGTAAAGAAAGTAATTACTGGGTTTGATCGTTACGCCAGTCAATCAAATTGACCGTGCAGAATTGAGGCTCAAAACAACATGGGTCCAGCTGTATCACTAAAACAGATCTCACCATCTCTATCCAGGTCTCAGATGTCTGGATCCTCTCACGCCTGCTGAAGGAGAACACCGACTTGACTACGTGGTCGCCGCAGTCGCTGCCTGGGGATGTCCCCGCCGTCGTGGTGGCGCCTGCTGGCGTCCTGCCGCCGACGTGGGGGCGGGGGCAGCCGGGCCGTGCTCACCAGTGTGCTGCTGCTCAACCTGCTGTGCGCCATCACGCTCTACAGCGTCTTCACCACCCCTGCCAGTAACTCTTTTCCCGCCGGTACCTTCTCCGCACATGACCAGGCGGGCGATGCTAAGGAGGCAGGTGGTCAGTGGGTAGGCAACGGGAGGTTGGCGGCCGGTGTTGGTCAGTTTAATCCGTGCCCACAGCTGACCGCTCACCCACCGGAGCCTGCTCCAGGACAGGAGGTCGAGGAGGATTTGTGGAAGCCTGTGGTCCCGGATGGCACGTAAGTTATTGACAATCTGTCACTGGATAGCTTCCAGGAAAGTGTTTAAGAATCCATTAAAAACTGCACTCGTTAGACGTAGGGGAGAAGGTCATATTATAAGACGTCTAAAAATTCCACATCCCACTTTTATTTTCACTTTCCTCAATCTTTGACCTTTCAAAACCGATGTTTCAGTGTTCGCTGCAAATCCTTCTAGATCCTACATTTACTGATACCAACATTCACCTTGCTACACTTTCTTCACAGCTCACCCGCTTTAGGGAGTAAAATTCCATATCTTATATCTTTGAAAATATGCCTTTACAAAGGAAATGGTGGCACAGTTTTGCCACATTACTGTTACTTTTGTTATTGTTCGTTTTGCTGTTTGTTGTTTGTTGATAATGATAATTTACCCATATCATATATGTCATGAAAATATAACAGCATATGAAGAAACACATTAATACATGTATATATCATGAGGGTATACAAGTGAGTGCTTTGCTGCAAGCTCATTACCTCTATGCCTCCCATAAGATAGTACAAAACCATTTGAAAATATCTATTTGGTACCAATAGTGAACCTCAAAATAGCTTCATTGTAGCATAATCCAAAACGTTCACCACCTTTTTTATAGCTTTTTATCGTTTTTGACTAATGCTGAATACTGTATGGTATAGTGTTTGTAAACCACAGTAGTAGACCATTATATACCCCCTACCTCCTCTCATGATGCTGAGGCCCATAGAGACAACACATAGCTCTTAAGTTCCATAATGTACGAGCCCTATGTCAAAGTAACTCATCTGCAGGATATTAGCATAGGATACACGAAGCACTCGGGTCAAGAAAACGATAGCGCTAAAGAGGCGGTCACATTACGAACTTAGGGCACCTATTACCATTTTTGTGCTCTTCTATTCATCATCTGCGAGTGCGTTCCTTTGTTCTTGACCTTATGTATCTAATGTAAATGCCTCAATTGCAATCCTGCCTGAAGTACTTTTTAATGAGCAGCTGAGACTTTCCTCTGTGGTGTTGGTTTGCGCTATTCTTGGTGAAGCAATAGATAATGTTAGAAGCTAATGTACAGTATACGAATTACAAAGTAGGGTTTTATTTCCGAAAGTGGATAGACCATCGTATAACATTTAATGATTAGTGGGATGATTAAGGGATATGTTTTGCTTTGTTTGTAATGGTATAGGGTGTAGCTAAAATGTTGTGCTATAAAGTGTTTTCCTTGACCATTTTCTAACAAATCGGTAATGTAAATAACCAACTTTCAGTTTCACTGCCTTATGGTACAAATATTCAGCTGAAGTAATCAAATGTGTCTACAATATTGTCCACAACCACGTTGCCTGTAGAAACAATACATTCTACACAATGAACACCAGCTGTGGTTTTCTCACTGGACATTTCTTCTGCTTAGGACTAAGTGCTTGCAATACAATTGGTGTGACTCTCCGGTTTATGATGTTTATTGAGAGCCATACCATATGCGTTATATCTAGTACTGATACTATGTAGCATTAACAATACTGTTGTACGACGTAGGACAATTTATGTTTACGTGTATGCTTGTATCCCGGCCTTGTACATAAATAAACTTATATATAAAATGAACGGATTAGTTTAACATTTGATGTACATTTTCGCACCAACAGATTAGTTCATCCTCTTTCCAGTAAAAATCACCATCTTCATTTCTCTTTTTTTTCTTTCACATTGATGATCCTAAATTGTAACCTTCGTGTATTTCGTGTAATTAGTGGTATTTTACAGACTATTTAACAGTCAAAACTCACAGTAAAAAATCAAACATTCCAAGCCAGAATAACAAATACAGACTCGCTTTATAGCCATTATATCACTAATATGACTTTAAATTTCGAATATCTCGAATTTTTACTCACCCATCTCAGGTTTTAGTTAAGTTCTAGTTGGACGGATCCAACTGTATTTCCATGGGCCAAGTAGCATATATACGAATAGCAAAGTAGACACCCCAATATGAGCGCAAATTGTTTCCTAGCATCAGCCGGTAATTGTCTGCTCTTTGAAATATCAACCACTCCCCCGAGGATAACTTTCTAGTCCTGTTTCCACTAAAATACCACGTTTTTCCGCATTCATCATGATGTCGTGATTACATACTATATATCATAGGTCTATACCATGCTATGGTGTGTGTGCAATGGCAGATCCAGGTTTTTTGAAAAGGGGGTGCGCATTTAATGGATTTCATGGGTTTTGTACACGCGATCGATGGCAGACGTTGAAGAAATACCTATGAAAATGAAGTATTTTGGTGGTAAAATCGAGGGGGGCGCCCCTGCACCCCCTGGATCTACCTATGCTGTGTCGGGGTGGGTGTGGGGTACTGAATTTTATGAAACATCCTTATCAAAACTATAAAAGCAATTGTTCCAATTTTCTAAGTAATACATGTGTCTGCTTCTCTTTCACATACAGTATCCCAGTCTCAGTTTGCCACCATAAAGAATCCATATTTAACTTGAAACTATACAGCTTCAAACAACACCAATCTGAATATGGTTACAATAAGTACTGAAATTCACATTCCCTCTGTTACAGCTACTCCTACTCGGCGTACTACGACGCGCGCACGGCCCTGCACTCCGTGCTGGTGCTAGGCATGTCGCGGGGAGACTTCCCGCGCAAGTGGTGCCAGCTGTGGTACCCGCGGGGCCGGCTCGTGGTGGTGGAGGCTCAGTACGACATCGTGCCAGAGACACACGACGCTCTGTGAGTAGGACTCTCTTTTTTTCTTGGGGGGGGGGGGTTGTGGTCACTGGCAGATCCAGTTGTGGGGTTTTTTTAAAAAAAAGGGAGACAATTAAAGGGATTTAATGGGTTTACTAAGCGCGATTGACGAGGGACATGCCAAAAACCATAGTTGATTGGGAAAGCCCGCCCCTGCCACCCCACTTCGATCTGCCTATGGTGGTTGTCTTGTAAGCGACCGCACATTTCAAGATACAGAAGAATACCGCCATTACCACCACCCTGGGGACTGCCTTCAAGTGGTTCCAATGAGGAGGTAGTCATCTCTTTATGAAGGCTCGCAATAGTGCCTTCATGAATAGCTTTGAGACTGCGATGGAAAATGGCCTCGTTATATAGGTGGTCCATTCACTGAAGTAGTCTTAATGGGTGTTGTTACTGTATCATGATTATAGGTCGTGCATAATTAATCCCCAAATGACCGCTAAATGGGTATGGTTTTATTGTCATATAAATATGTGGATGTGGGGTGAGCGGATTTCCCTTGATGCTCGTCGGCACGTCTTTAAATATTCATCTACGACTACAGTAGTCTGTCATATTATCACCGCTCTCGTTTGCAAAGAATCCTTTGAGAACCCTCTGCTACTCAACCACATCCTAAATGCATTATATGAGGCCTTCTAAATTAAACATTTAGATAAAAGCACTATTTATACACACACAGCGATGCTACAGTGCAGCAAGAACAACAATTGTCTGTCACAGGATGCCCTAATTTGTAGTGGCTCAATGTTCTTTCATAGATAAAGCTTTGCAGCAGGCAAATGCAATTGTAATGGAAGCCAGAGACCAAAGAATGCACTTGTTGCATAATTCAGGGCAGCCAGTGTTGAGAGTGAGTAGGGTGAGGTGGCAAAGCTGCTACTTGACTTTGCCACATTAAACTCGGCCTGTTTGCAATTGGGGTAAAATGTGGTCCTAATGGTATACATTTGCTGATGGTGGTGGCGAATACAATGGAACCTCTCTCATGCGGGCAAAGCTGTTGTATGCAAAGGACAGTGGTCATCTTTGCCTATTCAGAGGTCACTGTATATGTGATATGTATGAAATGGGGCTGTGATATACCGATTTAAAGACATGGAGGTGGACATAACTGTCCATTTAAACAGGTCTACAAGATATGGAAGTGACCATACATGCATGTTGCACTGTCTTCATTGTAGTGATACGGACTGTACTTTTGCCAGTAGAAATGCAACAACTCCACGGAAAATACATGGATATTGCCAATATAGCTGAGATCGTATATCAGGAGTATATGCAAAACTTGGCGTGATTCGGTATTCTATACAATGTACACGGTATACATTGTATACTCGTGCAATTGAAATTGCTGTGGCATTACACAATATCCCATAACTTGAAAAGTCATGCCATAAAAA
The DNA here is from genome assembly GCA_019095985.1 of Streblospio benedicti. NCBI lineage: Eukaryota > Metazoa > Annelida > Polychaeta > Spionida > Spionidae > Streblospio > Streblospio benedicti. Next base: position 36,132,066 of record CM032661.1, read on the forward strand.
TGGATTCGGAGCTAAAGCTCAATTCACGTGTGGCCTATACGTATGCTAATGTGTATGAAATATTCACAGCTAGATTTATATGGTCAATCTATGTCATTGGCAATTGATATTGTCGTGGCTTGCAATAGCATAGAGCATATATGATTGTGCTCAAGCTAGTCTAAGCTTTCACATTTAACATCGCATTACTAATTTCATGTATGTACATAGGACATAATTTGACTGTTTGACTACCAATGTGGTTGGTAAACAATTAAAATATGTCAAAATTCCACAAATTGAGGGAGGGGAGCTTTATAAGGGTCACAAAATCCCACATCCATAATTTTTGCCTTATTTCCCATATCCCTAATTTTTGTGCCTTTTCCCCATATCCGACAAATCTTTGGCATTTCCCCCACAGCACACTTCCATGAAATCACATTTTGTTTTGCCTTTTCCCCAATATCCCTCTTTTTCGGCCTTTCCCCCCACATCCAACTTCTTTAGAAACCCGCCCCACTAATTGAAACAGGCATGTTTAATATCACATACTTTAACGTGGTAGATTTCCTGTGTTTCAGCTACGCTCCCTCCATCCACTCCTGCCCGGTCCACCCGAGCATCGGCCGCCCCTTCGCCGTCTCCCTCGTGGTGGAAAAGTGCGACTCACCCGCTAGTCACGTGTTCATCCATTATCGCCACCCGCCCCCGCTACCGCAAGCAGATCACAACCACCACCACGTGTCCACATCAAACGACAACCAGTACAAGTACAATTTTACCGTCTGCGTAACACCTCTGAACACGAACTTCAACAAAACGGATCAGCTGGTGGAGATGATTGAAGTGAACCGTCTGTTCGGCGCACAACACTTTGTGTTCTACGACTACGAGTACTCAGACGACATTCAACAGTACTTGGAGTACTATATTGAGAGAGGTGTGGTGACGCTGTTGCCATGGGATATACCAGTGCAGGTGGAATCTCAGAGGGGCACGCCCCAGATTCACTATTTTGGCCAGGTCGTGGCTTTGAATGACTGTCTCTATAGATTCATGCATACTTCAAAGTATATCGTGTTCACAGACTTGGATGAAATCATTGTGCCGTATAGCTCGAAGTCGTGGACTTCAATAGTCAACAAGAAGAGGCGTCAGGCCACCAGCCACGCAAACATTGGTTCATGGATGTTCTTGAACACGTTCTTCTTTACCAATTGGGAAAGTAATTTAAGGGCTGGGCAATGGGATGATGTTGTGAAATACAATTTGCAAAGTCTTTTGAAGACTAAGAGAGAAAACACTATTTATGAGGCGTATGTGAGGTCAAAGGTCATAGTTAACCCTAGATTGACGAGTGTGATTGGCGTGCATTTTGTGCATCAGTTTGTAGACAATTTTAATACCTACACAGTTGAAGTGTCTCCAAAAGAAGCCTTGCTTCATCATTACAGACAGAATTTCAATGATGGTCTGATGCCAACTTATGTAGAGAATACAAGAATGCACACGTTTAAAAAGCAGATTATCGATAGAGTGAGGAAAGTTTATGATGATGTGGGATGAAAAGTAAGTTTTGCATGAATTTGTTTGCTTGTTCTTTTCAGAAATTTGCTATAAGAATAGTAACCTCCGATACCACATGATATGAAACATAAAAGAGGTTTGAATGGTATTTATGAGTGAACTATTAGATGAAGAGTGCTGAAGTTATATAAGTAAGAATTTAAATATATGTCAAAGATTATTATTTATTATGATTAGTTTAATCATAACAGTATTATGATGATGAAAAGGCTTTTCTGTCAGATTGTGAGTTCATTGCAACTTCGCGAGCAAAGGTTGCTATAGTTTCTACTGTGATACTACTTTGGTGCTATAACATATTTTTGTTCACATGTTCATTTTATTTTTCATGTCAAGGTCAATAAACAACTTAAAACAATGTAGTTGTGAACTTTTCATTTTTTAAATTACTATATACTTGTACGGACATTGTCAGTATCCATGATCATCTTGAGCAATTACCTGCTAATCTACTTATTTACCACAGCATACTCAATGTATCACTCAAAATACCTAAAGTCACTGATGCCTACAACAAATTAAAAGCTGCTGATTTGCATATTACTTTCAAGACATAAGTGCAAGCATTCATTTTAAAGGCATCATCAAACAATATCCCAAGATCACCTTGCACTATATCTATTATAGGAGAAGGATGGTTAGGTAATAAACATAACAAAGTTATGTGACAGGGTAACGTTTGGATGAGTGGGCACTGCGGGTCAATTATTTTAGGGTTATCAATCATGGGTTATCTAACATAACCTTACCACCATACACCCGCACAAGTTTTTTGTTAGTATCACTCATTTTATTCAAAAATATACACACCGTATGCATACATGAATTACAATTATATGTTTTCATCTTGCTGCAATAAGTCAAACTTTATGTTTTCAAAACAAAATTTCATTTAAACAAGAATTCACCTGAAAAATAAAACTACACTACAGATAATCATGTTGTAGTAACGGGAAGAGTATTTATAAACTCGTTGACTAAACGCAGTGTATTGCTACCAAACATTTTATTAGGTATGTTAGAATTACTTGCAATAAGTTTTGAATAAGCAACACTCACAATAGCAGTCTGGATATAACATAGAACATAACACAACACAGAGCTCACCCTACTGCTGACGCATAATCTTGATAAACAGTCAACAAGCTAAGCACACCATAAAATGGCGCAGCTGGAAGTAATAATTCATGCAGCCAAACGTCCCCCATCCTGTCTCCACGGACCTGCATGATTATTCACTCCTACTTACAAAGATTACGTCCAGGATACAGGAGAATACCTCATCATTGTGATATGGCAAAGCTAGTTTTAGAAATATTTTGAATGGAAATTGCATTTAAAATGTACGTGAAGCTTGCATTGGTGGCAATGGCTATTTACATGCTTATTTCATCTAGTACACGGATGTTTATTTTTGTGAACGAAAGTTTTGCACATATATATTTTGAATTCAGTTTATTATTTGATATAAACGTCATTGAATCAATGTATATTGCATATTTGCGGTGTGGAAGAGATCTCCGTAAACCGACGATGCATGCATGCTATGTATGACAGATTTTTGGTGGAAAGTTAAAAAGAAAAGCTTAATTTTAGAGGGTAAGTGAAAGAAATGTTTAAAATTCTAGGGCAAGTAAAAAAAATCCTTCAATTTTGAGGGTAAATACAAGAAATGTCTTATTTGAGAGGGAAAGTGAAAGAAATATTTGATTTTTTAGGGCACGTAAGAGAAATATTTCAAGTCTGAGGGTAAGTACAAGAAGTATTTTATTTGTTTTTCATGTTAAGTACACGAGTTGGTTCACAAATTTCCAGCATACTGTACTGTACACTGTAACACAGCTGTAGTTACAAAGTATAACATTACCAACCATCATTTAGTGAAACTAAAGTAAAATAAAGATTTTGTATAATGTAGACGGACGTTGCAAGAGCACCGATTCTACACCCTTGCCATCTCTTCCCTTTATCCACATTGGCCTCCATTTTGGGACAATTTCCCATGGGGAAATGATAGAAAGGTAATTGACCTAAAGCTTTTTCCAGGGAACAAAATTAGGTTCCTTTTTACAGCTCTGTCTACCTGAATTGATATATGTTTGCAGGGCCCGGCATCTTCTTATATGTATAGCACATAGATATTTGTAATGGGGAATGTCTACACCAACGATATTGGTATTTCTGTCCCCATCAAAAGGTTGTAATGAACCATATAGAAACTTGAGGAACTTAAAGCTAATATGGTCTGATGATGGCATATTCTCCTTTAAAGAGCTTATTTGGTAACTATTGATGGAAAGGGTTATTTCTAACTTAGTGTCGGTGACCAATGCATAAGCGACCAGTATTTATCCTTATTGAAATTGACATGTTGTTATTTTCTTCTTTTTCATAGTAGCAAAAATGCACAATTGCTCTTTTGGGACATGACCACGAAATACAAACATACGAGATAACACCCATGCTACATTTGCCAGACTCGACATTCATTAAACATTATTGTTCCTGAGGGTCATGTAAAATGAATGTACATGTAGCCATGCCGGTATTCTTGAGTAATCTTGTCACTGCATTCTACAAAATACTGACACAATACAGCATCAATTATACATACTCTCTATGGTTAATTAGATTTGCTTTAAACTATTATGTGATATCTATTTAGTGCTTCTGGTTTGTCACATGGTTCAAAATGTTCATCATGTATGTACATCACTTTTCTATTTCTACTTTTATTTATTTCTTTTCTATGATTTCTTCGATTTCTATTTATTTACTTATTTGATAATTCGTTTATGTAAATGTAATACTAAGCTTGTCAAGAACAAAATAAAGCCTTTTTTTGTTTTTAAATGGGTCATATATGGATGGGAATATAGAGAATCTAAAATGCTTGTAATGTACAATGCTTGCTAGGCCTACAGATAAAAGATAAAAGACAGAAAAAGATAATAAAAACGGTACACAGATTTTACTTCCATTTGAGAATTGTAAGACAGGAATTGGTATTGTTCGGTCGACGCTCACCCCAAACATACTTTGAAGACAGCTGTAAAGGCCACAAGGCATAAAGGGAGAGAATCGTAAAACAGGGTCTTCTTTTCAGGACAAAAGTCTTTGAGGTACACGCTTTTGATCTTGACGTGGAATTGCTGTATTATCCTACTTAGCTGATGCATTTCCTGTGTTGATGTCTTGGAGGTTTCATAATGGTGATGATTCTCTACAAAGTCTCATGAAAAAAAAATCATTATCATTATTCAGTCGTTATTTTTGCAAATTCCCTCAAAATCAAACTGTCTGCTGCTCTCTTCCAATTGGATGAGACAATCTGATCTCAGACATGTAGCCAGCAAATCATAAACGAAAATTTATATCCAGAGCATTGAAGCAGCATTGCCGAGTGAGAACGAACTCTGGTGGTTTGCATGTGGTATGGCTCATTTATTATGAATCTCTGCCCTTGGACAGTAAATCTGGTGTCCCATAAGTCCACAGAACATTTTTCACAAAGGTTTCGAACTACATTAGCGAGTCTACAATTCATGTAGCCCAGAGCGATATAGAATATGAAATCATCATTCATAATTTTTATAACCCAATTTCCCTACACGAGTATTGAATTAGAGTAAGTATACAATTATTCATTCCAGCTGCCTCCTACCCATATCAACCCACAAGGCCACCTTTTTATAGTCCCAAGCTCCTAAATCATGAAACATTGGAAACGATTTAATTATTATAATGTACCGGAATAAAACATTTATGTTCACCGCATACCATATAATTGTCAAAGTTGGGTACAGTAGTCCCAGTAGTCTAAATGATAATGTCCTATGGTCATAGGAAAAGAACATAAAATCGGGCTCGTGAGCATCCAATCATTCATTGGTACACGTGTATCTTTTTGTTGTCACTGATTTCAATGGAGATGTTGCTTCAATAGAGTTAGTTGACATTTCATACTCGTGGTTGTTAGGCAAATAAAATGTACAACAACTGTGAAACGACTGCTGCCTATAATATACATTCTACTCATAGCTTATGTCAAAAGTCACTAGTAAAATCACAATTTTATGGAGAATTCTACAGGTTGAAATATTCACAGCAGCAGCAGAGAATCTATTCCAATGCCTACACTAACACTTTACCTTGACTCTACCTTGAATAGGAGGCCACACGTCAATAACCCCATGGGACTTGTCATATAAATCAATTGCTTGTAATGAAGACAGAGACAACCATATCCCCGCTGTAAATTGGCCAGAAATTGGCTCAGCTTGTGGAAACATGCTTAGATAATTACGGCGTATTTTCAGCCTTCAAGAGAATACGCATAGAGACACTTTTAAATGTTAATCATGATTGTTAGCTTTACGTTTGAGCTAATAATGGAGTCCACAGTAGTTGCCATGCCAATCACGACACAGGGTGGTATTTGGGGCTTGTACTTTCACGCACTTTTACACACGCATCAACCAGAACAAAGTACTGGGACTTGAGTTGCATACTGAGCTGTCGTGTGCTTCAAGAATAGTTGAAGAACAAATTTTAGTGAATATTTTAAACAATGAAGACCACTCATACTCACACTAAAAATCCAAATACGTTTAGAGATGCGCTGATCATTCTAGAAAAATCAGTAATAATGGTGAGATCAAGTTTTATTAATCTAGAATTCTAGATACCATATCAAATTATGTTGCTAATATAAAAGTTTTGTTAGAATTTAGCACTGGAGACAATAGATAAGGAAAACTATTGATACAAAGAATAAGGGTTATGATGACCTAACAGGCTAACACCCATATGCCAAAACGTAATGACGTTCAAATGGAACCGCAATTTGAAGCCTCCCAAGTTCTACTCCATTTCCCTGCCTAGCAGCTGATGGGGTAATTATGGTTGATTACATTAATTCACTGAGCAAAGAAGGAAGTTCTGTGTAAGCTGAGTGTCTGAAGGAGCTACTCACTGTGATGTATGATGCATTCAACATTATACATATAGTGAAAGCTATCAGGTGTTTCATCACAAAGGAAATTGCAACACAATGTTGAAAATGACTGTGTGAGATTAGCACTGTTTCAAAGATTTCAACAAATATGACCTTGTTGTTGTGGGTTATATGCTACTCACCGTGGAATTGAGAATGTAGAAAGTGTATTATGTCAATGGAAATGGAATGAACTTGTGTAATGCAATGCCGTGCGTAAGGTAATGATAGTTTTAACTACAAACCTAGAACATAGTTACACTTGCAACGAAAACATATTGTCAATGCTTCATAATTATACTGAATGGCAAAAAAAAAAAACTGAAAGACTGAGAAAGAGTTCAGTGGTAAGAGCTTTGTAGATTTTTAATGTAAAAATGCGTGTGCATTTTCAAAACAATAATGCTCCACATGTACCCTGGGCCCCTGTACACAGGAACACTCCCGTTATCCTGGCGTCAATTTGTGATATAAGGGTGAGCTTGTTCGCTGGATTGTGAGTGTCAATTGGTTCATGGGACGCAATAAGGTGTGTGACAAACACATCCTAATTGGCAATTATTTCCCTCTGAGACTTGCCTATATGGTCGGGGGCAAGTGAAGTAAGAAAGGGTGGTGCACCCTGAATCGACGTGTCAGTGAAGGTATTGTTCTAACTGCGTGATATAGATGCTTTATATTTGCATGGGGTATTATATGCTGCAAATTGCATGGGGAGATTCACGTGGGCGCCACTCCCTTTTCACATCAAATTATTTCATCATTTTGATGAAGTTTTTTGGCATGTTTGCTATCAATCGTGCGTACAAAACCAATAAGCTTCAGTGTGCGCCGCGCCCTCCCTTTTCGAAAAATAAAACTGGATCTGCAAATGGAGTACAACAAAGTGGATTATTTTGAGGGATAAGGCAAACTTTGTGTACAGAATTTCGTAATGTGTTCAAAATGCAGCCCAAAACAAACGTGTGTGAGATGAAATATGTCAGTATAATGAATGTTTGCTTTATGCACAATTGTCGTCTAGGGATTATATTGGTCCACATGTCTCTCATTGGGCATCTGTCACGTGAGATTATGATTTGCATCACGTGATTCAGACAAGATTTTCCGAATCCAGCAGTACTCTACACGCTTCAGTGAGCACCAGTCTTAGAGGAGGCTTATCCGGAATGGACGCCTCTCCCTGAGCCGATGCGCTCGGATAAAACTCAGTTTGTTCATCCGAGCAAATAAAGAGATCCTGGTTGAGTGCGCATGTGTGGTTTTCTGATCACGTTCTAATGTAGTAGTTCCCTGATTTCTGCCCCATTTGTACATGTAAACTAATGGGTTTTTTCTCAGTCATTCTATAAATGCAGTATTTCTAAGTATATGATTTAGATTAAAATGACCTACGTGCAATTTAGCAACCAACTGATAGTGTGACGTAGATGATTGGAAGAACGGGTAGATCTAACGTTTCTTGTTAACGAGACTTGCTGGAGATAAAAAAAATCTTAAAATGTGCTTGTTTTTTATTTTAGTATACAACTACAAGCATTTCCCTTTATAAAAATGTATAATACTTTAGGGGTTTCGGGAATAGATTTTGGTTTATGGACCATACAAAAGATCATGTATACAATTTAGGTACAGTCAAAATTAACATTGACTGAATTTTTCATTGTATTTGTATGATCTTTTGTATGGTCCATAAACCAAATTCCATTCCCGCAACCTTTAAAGTGTTATACATTTTTAAAAAGGGAAATGAATGTACCTTTATACTAAAATAAAAAAACAAGAACATTTTAAGATTTTTTTTCCTCCAAATTCTTTTAACTCCAGCAAGTCTCCTCAAATTTCAGTGATAAGTGTATAGTTACCTTTGATCTTGGCTAAGATTATGTGATAATTTAAACATTTTCATTGTGATACAGCTTTATCAATATATAATAACAAATATATAATACAAACCATAGCTCTGCTATTCTACAATGACCTCGGAGTCCTTACATGTTTTCATCTCTTCTGCTCACCAGAAACACAGAAAACAGTAAATTGCATGGACACTTTCATAAAAATTGTGTTCCCAACAATTCCCTTGTCTAATTAAAAGCCATACATATTGTGTGTCCCATTTGTAACAGTTGGCATTTCATTTGTCGCAGCTGATATACTCTCGGCTTTGTGGTTCTCGGAGGTGCGGAAAGCAACCTAGTTTTATGAGCATCTAGCTTTGAAGTTTATGTTTGTCACCATAAAGGAGATTTGACAAACAATGGTAATGTTTTGAGACCAAGCTGTGGTGGCGTTTGATATTATGTTTTGCAGCATGCACGTTACGTTATGCATAGGGACATATTATACGTGTAATTTGTTTGTTTGCATTGCTTGCTTGCTGCTTTGCTGACTTGCCTATCTGCCTTCCTTCCTGTATGTCTGTAAGCCTGGCTGCGGTCTCTAGAAATAAGCTTTGTTGCATTGAAACCCCATGTTGGGGATCATTCATAAATGACATAATCGCAGATGATGAATGGTGATGGTGAGGGGGAGGGGGGGTGTTGTCCAGAGAAAAATTATGTCATCATGGACTGTATCATGGGTCTTTTTAATGATATTCCAATGGAATTGTATAAAGTGCAAAATATCAATATAGTGCGAATATTGTTTTGGGGTACCAAATCAATGTACTCGATGCTGTTTGCATACTTAAAGGACCAGGGGGTGGGCGTGCATGAGTAAGTAAAAATGACGCATCATAGTTAGGGATGGGGGCAAGAAAAATGATATCGATGTAATTTGTGAACCGCCCCTAATATATACAATAACTTGCAATTTGTCGATGAACATGTGGCCAGCTATAAAAGAGTCTATCTACATAAACCATTAAAGCTGCCACGCTCAATACAGTGGACATGACTTCAGGTTGTAAATCACCAAGTGTGCGGACTCACATTAGTGGATTAGACGGGGTGGTGATAGATGACGACGCCCGCTGACCGATCCGGCCCGCCCGTGATATAGTGGCCAGGGTTAAACCCCGGACCAGCCGTAAAGTGGACCGCATCAGTCATGATTCTCTTACTCTACACACACAGTTGGTGAACGTTTATAGGTTTTCAACTAATGGCTGATCCAGTTGTACATATGTATTTCAGTAAAATATATTCAAATCAACACACAGGTGGGTTTTTTCAATATGTCTATTTCATATGTTTTATATATACACTTTAAGTGTTTCTCACTGTTGTTCTCATAGGCAGATCCAGGGTGCGCCTCCCCCCCCCCTTCCCATCAAAATACTTCATTTTTGTAGGATTTTTGGCATGTCCATCATCGATCACGGTTTTTGGCATGTCCATCATCAATCACGCGAAACCCTTGAAATCCATTCAGTGCGCCCCCCCCCCCTTCTGAAAACCTGGATGTGCCAGTGGTTCTAAATGATTGTGAGAAGACAAACAGCTACATACACCAATTGCCCATAGTAGCATGCCATCGTCATAGTCATCTTCAGTGCACGGGAATCTCTTTCACACTCCACATTTGCAGTGGCTCATTTTCCAATAACTTGTGAATTGTAATATAAGCCCGAAATATATGAGACTGTCATGCCACGTGCTCTCATAAGGCTTGATTCCATGCCCACTTGCTGCTCGCGTTCAGCAAGTGAATTGAATCTGGCGTCTATGTGTTGTTGACGTCTGTGTCAGGCTGGGTGAACGATGCATCAGCTCGTATGACAAGCGCCATACAGTGCTGGACAGGCAGATGGGGTAGGGATGAGGCTGATTTTGAAAGTACCGTGGTGCAAAGTCTATTGGGTCGGGTTTTAAGGAAGTGGGATGTGGGAGGGAAAATGGTCAAAAAGGGTGTAGGGGGAAAGGGCAAAAAGGAGGGGTGTGTAACTCCAAGGAGGTTATATGTAGGGGCGGAGTGGGGCTCAAAATCTGTGAGATGTGGAGAAAATGACCAATCAATCTAAGAATGACAATTAGAAAAAGCAACTAATATTTTAGACTGGCCCCGATGTATTATCTCTCCTAAGCTTGGGCTTATGGTGTAGAAGTGTAAATGTTGCATTGATAGCGTGTGGTGTATGCTTATTATTACTTCAATTTTCAATACTTGTCCCAAAATATTAATAATTCGTCATACACCTTAGAAAATATTCGTGAATTGACAATAAAGTCTCTAAAGATGACTGGTTCAAAAATCTCGTTGAAATTGAGAATAATCATTCAGCATGCAAGCTATTGCAGGAAAACGAAACGTAATACAATTTACTATGGTAATGTAAGAAAAACATATAAATATACATTAGTTCCTGTACACACATAAAGCAATAACAGAGGTTCTTCCGAAATGGCATGTAAATGTTATTTAATTCCACTATACAAAGAGCAGCAGTCTAAAAGACAGACCAGACTTTTTATCGGATTAGATGAACCACTCATTTGGCGGAAACGAAATGTTGTGAGGCTCCCTGAACTGGCTAATATAATCATGCTACATTTGCTCTTTCTTGTGAAAGCATTTCGGTAGATAAACAACCGTCTTTGCAACCAAACTTTGCATCATGCACAAAATGCCTACATTTGCACACTATGATCCTCGTGGCATTACAATCTGGAAGATAGTGGCTGATGCCTCGTTTTGATAAATGTCTGTTGGGTTTAAGGAGGTTTTCTTCTTCCTTATTTTGTGTGTGTGAGTTGGCCTATATTTTAGCTGCTCTGTCCACGTTTGTGGAGATTTTCAATTTATTTTCATTCCTCCATAATGGTTGATACGAGTCCCTCTCGTGTGTGTGTGCGTGCGTGCGTGCGTGCGTGTGGGGGGGTTTGTGTGTGTGGGGGGGGGGGGTGTTTGTGCGTGCACGAGATTTGTACCTCAGCAAATAAAAGTTAAAACCATTCATATTATATCAATTTTTCTGTTAAAAAAATAATGTGCCTGATAGATAGACAGCTTCAAATTTGTAAACCTAACAGTCCAGCACAATGTTCGTTTGTTATTCTGTGTAAAGCTCTTAAGCTTTTTAACATTCACCAAGTGTATCCCTTAAATTCCATTTCCATGCATTCATCAATGTTATTGCATTAGCATAGACGTGGCCTGCCATCATCGTCCTTAAATTAGATTAAGCCCTTCATCAGACGGTCATGATGAATGTGTGGGTTTTAGTGTCTGGCTAACATTAATCATTATTGATGGTGCATAAAGGCAACTATGGACATATCGTCCGCCAGATGTGAACATGCATGACACATCAGATGCAAAACATGAGGGCCTTGACGGTATTGCTATACTGAAATGACTTCACAAATATCCTACCACAATTACATTCTACCACATATACTTAACAGCAATGGAAGGGCCATGCTCACTACAAAAACTACAAAACCCCAGATTGTATCAAATACCAGCACTTTTGAGATGCAAATGTAAATGTCCACCCACATGAATAGTTAGTGTTCATGGCTCAAAAATGTTGTTGTTGTTTTTTTTACAAATGTGCATGCACGCATACATTTTTAACTTGAATCATTATACATAACTATAAATGCCAGTTTAATTTTCCTTATAAATGTCTTGCAAACCATTCGTTTATCGAAACAGGGTGCTAATCAGTCCGGAGAGGCTGCCATATTGAATTATAGCATGTTTACAGTAATTGATTAGTTGTGCCCGTAATAGATTGCTGGACGTCAGTGATAGATAACCAACTGATGGGCTAGAAAAGGGGTAGCTAATATGTGTACAATGTAGCAGGTGTACCCAAATTTAGCACTATTTTGTAAAACAAATATTAAATGGATATATCAACTAGTGACTCCCCTCTTCACCCTCATGGTTATCTAAATGAAAAAAATATGAAATTAAAGTCAATTGATTTTTTAATTATGTAATGAAATTACATTTCTGTCACACTATATCATGTTTATATTAGGTCAACAGTAAAACCGTTGTCTGTGTATCAGCAATTATCATACTCTATCAATCAGGGAACTTTACCTTTTAATCATTATGAGAATTCAAATGAATCACTCAGCATATAACTTTGAACACTAGTTTAGTTGATACATTGGTGCAATGAGTAATAGCTGTATGTTTTGCACAGGAGAGTCACAAAAACTGCAAGAAAAAATCCATTCAATAATCTGTTATTTTTCCCCATAAATCGGTGCTCACTAATGAGGCCATCAACGGGCCTAATCCCGCAGCAAATTGGTTGTAAATTGGGCATTGGCTGATTTGCTTGTCCATTCAAGATGGAAAATAGTGCAGAAAGAGCACGAATACTAGTGACAGTAACATGTGCGTTTCTGTGTTATGTTTCAAGTGCTTATGAATTCAATTTTGAATAGATTTGATTTGCATTACCGTCTGCCCACAAACCCATCATCACCTAAACATCTGCACTGTTCTGGCCTTGGAATTATGTGATAAGTTTTGTTTGTTTTTGCTTCGTAGGGGCACCCTCCCTTACACACACACCCCCCCGCCCTACCTACTCCCCATGTTATAGGAATGCTCCCATGCCCCAGAGTATAAGTGCCTACGAGAAATGGTTTGTGCAACACAACACAACGCGCTTCCCCTTCCCCATCCTCTTATAAAAGGAAAAAAATGAAAAATGCTAGTGATAGCCTTAGGGCTATTGTCTCTACCAGAAACGTAGTAAGGGGTAAGTTGGAAAAAACAAGCATGCAAAGCAAACGATATATACATACGCTATTGCGATCTAGCTGTGTGCAATTATCTTGACTTGTAACTCATATATGGCATCGGTGACACCTGCAATGTTTTAGTAAAAACCTTTTACGTGATTTTTAATAAACATACAGCGCTTTGTGTTGCTGTGAGGCAAACAAATTTTCTGTATGTGCGAATTAATATCTTTGACAACTTGTGGTAGGCTTTCCATGAGACATGTAGTTAGTAAAAGGTTAGTCGATTTCGGTGTTTGATACAGATGCTTTATCGCGGTAGACATATATTTATTTTATTGACCCGGATGTGAATTAAAGCTATAACAAATGCCTGGACTAAAGACCCTACTAAAATTATTTACCACATCAGTTGGCACCAAGCGTCTCAGAGGCTGATGTCTGCTGATGTGGGCATTTATCTTGTGCCAGCTGGTATTGACCGAACAGTAAATCATTGCCGTTTGTATTCCTCCAAAGTCCACTAATGCTATATACACTCTTTACGAGATACACTAATTTATAACCTATCAACATGAAACCCCTGCCTAGAATCACATTTTTCTTGATAATAGTAACAAAAATTACAAGAATCATCATTCTCTTTGCATAATCAACAATACGTATTTATGTAGTACATGCCTTATTCTAAATTATGAGAGAATGTCTTTTAATAATTATGGAATATTACGTGTCACTTACCCCTATTTCACATGGAGGTTAGTAGCTCCAGTTGCTCCCGTTTGGGGGGATGGATCGAGAATGATCTGAGTTATCGAGATGGTTCGGTATTTCCTGGGGGAATGGTGCACTTCTAGCTGGTTCTGGCATAAAAAGTAATAACCACCTCTCCTGAGAAGTTGTTCCGGGGTTTTCCAATCGGCTTTTATATTAGGCTCCCGTTACGAATACTGGATCTGTCATTCTGGACCATCTGCTTCCTTTTCTGGAGGACTATCTCGAGCATCTGGAGCTATTTTGTACCATCCTTAAGGCCTTTCTGCATAACGCTAGCCTCGTATGGAGTCTTCAGGATGTCATATTGTATAGTCGACAATAGACATATCCAAACCATAATAACTCCCACAGTTCACATGGAGGATGGTAGGTCCAGATACTACAGTTGGTTTGGACACTCGGGATGATCGTGGATGATCTCCTTGCTTTTCCAGATCATTTGAAGTATCTATCTGGAGTATGTGGAATAACTGGTGTTCTAGCAGCTTGAAACACCGTCAACCTCGTCTTGCGGCGAGATGATTTGCCCTCAGGCTATTTACCTGACAAATGATTGGCCATTTTAGTCGATACACAACAAAATGACAAATCTAGCGTCTTCTGGAGCACCTGAAGCTACCATATCCTTCATATGAAATGCAGGGCACTAGAATCTATGTAGTCAGATAGAATTTCAATAAACTTTGATTGAAGAATAGAGTGTATTAAAGCATGAGCAAACCGCATATTTGCTGTTGTGCAGTATCAGTTCAAATTCAACAGATAGCTAAGACTTAAGTGATTTTATAGTTTACGCTCATCTATCAACGTTTATTTGGAATTTCAATTCAATTTAGGACCCAGACACAGTATGAACATGGTGGAATTTCATTTTACTCCAACTTTTATCCTGTACATATTATTGGCGGTAATCTATCATTGCTTGTCAGTATTCTATTATGAAAGTCCACACCATCCATCTCTGAAAGCTCTTATAATGGTGTCATGCAATTTTTGCCGCTGATTCAATCATATCGCTTCAAATGCGTCTGTAGTTTTAAAAATTGTCACAGGTAGATATGAAAGCAATAGCATCTAAAGAGGGGATTCAGAGGAATTAGTGACAGATATTAAAAGTGGTCTGAGCTGTGTTTTGTCTACATCTTAAATTATTGTCTCATATTTTAGAGGCTTTCATATTCTCATTATAGGTTTAGTTTAGGGTTTGCGTCATTATAGATTTAGTTTAGGGTTTAAGTAGCAATTAAAAACTATTTGTAGCGATCACTTCTACTCGTGTTCTGCATGATAATGGTCACCGTATGTAGGCATATTTAACCATGTATGGCCGGCCGTCTGGTAGAATTTCATCATGTGCTGGAATACCATTGAGCTTGGAAAAAAACATTCCGCATTCCTCTGGGAGTCATTGATTTAGCTCACTCATGTAGGTCACTATTTTGATACAGAGGTTTAACGGTCCAAGGAAATGGACAATGGCACGCACATGTGTATGTAAGTAGTAGACCTATATGGGAATAAATGACATAAGATGGACATGATGTCTGTGTATGTGGGAATATCTGGTATTACTAGTGATGCAATGTTTAGTGTACTTACAATTATTATATGGTGTAATTGTTTATTGGACATTCAGAATTACTACATACTATCAGCGGGAAAATGTACTCAATATATACCAATAAAGATGAATCTTTTCTTCATTTATCCTGCAAGTAAAAAAATCTGTGTGACTGCATATATGCCAGAATACCATACATCACTCTATCTCCTGTCTCGCATGTTGACGTGCCCAAATATGAACTACAGTGGTGTTATTCAGACGACTAATCTACTTTGACATCCACTCAGAGCTTTTGCCAAAAATCACCTTCGTAACTTAAAAACATGAAAGAAACTCAATTTCCTCTTGCCATTTCTACTGCACGAAAATCAATGGAAGGTCAAGTTCTAGAATTGCACTTTATAGATTTTCTTTCCTCAAATGTAAAACTAAAAGTACCTCTTCATTGTTCTTTGACATGAAACTGGAAAGATGCACTCAGCATTTGGAAAGAATACGTCAACAAGGAGAGATAGCCTCAGGGCCATTTAGAAACCAATCATCGTGGATAGTATCACTTTGAACTTGCACTGAGCCAAAGAATTAGGCTTCTATTTGTGGTGAATCTCGACAATTCTCCCACTTGAATTGATAGGCATAGAAACCGTTTGTCAATCGAAGTGCAGAAGTTTTTGGGGGATTTTCACCTCTATGATTGAGAGTACAATGATTCTGGAATCGGTAAACGATCGATCACAAAACGACAATGCTCTAAGCTATTAGTCATTGTGCAGTAGCATAGGTTTAATAGGGTTTCCTAATACCCGGAAGGCAAGTCACAAAGACAGATGAGCACCAGCTGAATTTCTGTGTCGTCTTTATTTTAGTCATTCTTATTGGAATTTTTTATCCAGCCCATTGATGAAAGCAGAGTCAACAAACGAGGAAAAAAGAGCACCGATAGAAATCAAATTTATGCTTTCCGTTTGGCCTCATGAACTTGTTCGAGTTTCAAAAGGTTGTCGTCCCTCTTTTTTAAACAAAGTCACCCTTCAAAATGTGTCTTACTTATTCCACTCAACATGTCAGTTACACTCTACCGGAACTGTCCTAAATCTGCCTATAGATTAAAAAAAAAGAAAAAAAAGACGTACACTAGTCCAAGACCAAATGGATATATTGACGACATTTTTACTGAGTAGTTGCAGGTCATAAATAGAGCGCAGGTGCAGTCTTATAATTGCGTGTCACGTGAGCATTAGGTGCAAAGATGCTGAGTAAAAATACCGTTTTGGTAAAGGTGCGTGGTGCCGCATACTAAGATTTTAGTCTGTTGAAATTACATGTACTCTGCCCAAATAATTGCAAATACTGGATCTCTCACAGACAGTTCTGTCGTAAGACAGTAACCCTTCGTCATCTTTCACGGTCACTTTCCAAATGAGTGGGATTAGTAGGTCGTTTGCAGTGGAATTAGCAATTTTAATGGTAAACACGAGCCGCACTGTTAAATATAACAAGGCTATAATTTTTTTACTGTTGTGGAGTAACATAAACGTGACACATGCAAATATTTTTTTTTTTTTAAATAGAGATTTATTTCATTCAAATGACCACCGTTAACCTCATAGGCATACGTCATTTTGAACCTGATAAACCGACCGCATGCAAGAACAGAGCTCACTGCTCGTATTTGGTTGTAGCATTATATTATGTGTCCACATCGGCCATTCTAACGGCTTGTTTCCGTGCAAATTCTACTCCTTCCACATTACCCTTTGTCATAAAATCAGCCTACATCATGGAAAATATCAGAAATCAGACAGCAAAATGGCGGTTTTATGCCATTTATAGCTGGAGAAGTAATCTTGGGTTCTGGTGGCATGGCATTTATTGCATATTAAAGCTATTATTCAATGGTAATCCTAGGTTTGTTAGCAGTGAGGGAATGGGAAGGGAGGAACGAATATGAGCTTGTGGTATACTAAGAATAAGATAATGTTGGTGGTAAGTAATATGACAAAAATAAAAAATAAATTGCCAAACCAAAGGCCAATGAACACTTAAATAGTGAAATGATATAAACATGAGTCTAAAAATAGCTTTTGGGGACATTTGAAGATGTGTCTTGATCCCTGCCCAATAAAGCATTATATGCATAATGCAAACAACTGAAACACATGCATACCTTCGCTAAAGTTTCGCTATTTTACGGGCCTGTGCTCAATCAATTTCAGTAACTTGTTAACTTTAAAACACACACACACACACGCACGCACGCACGCACGCACGCACGCACGCACGCACGCACACGCACGCACGCACGCACGCACACACGCACACACACACGCACACACACACACACACACACACACACACACACACACACAATGATATCAATGTAATTTTTCTTTTGTTTTGTAATGAAGATATCTATAAAAGCTATTCAGTCTATTTACAACTTCTGCACATTACAGATTTATTACGTTCATGTAAGCTGTGAATAACTGTTTCAACTGCTAACCAAACCGTGGAATATGGACACGTTTTTAATTATTTTCTTTGTACAACTTGATTGATTTAATTAATAGAACATTGCTAAGTGTATTATACAAGGAAAGTGGGCTAATAAAGTAATAAGAAACGTGTTGACGTAATCAAACGCCTAATGATACATGCCTATTGAACTGAAGTCGGGGACTTGAAGCCTTACTTCACTTCTTGGTGCATGCAGTATGGCCCTACAAGGTAAATAATGTTAAGGCTGCCATTTGACGCGTAAAGCCTTAATAATATAGCAGAGTATACTTCGGTAAAGTAAATATAACTACTGCTTATTTATAACATGGCATGGTTTTCCCATACGAAATGCCACGAAACTTTACCAGGATAACTCCACTTGGGAGTATTATTGGTGTGTGCGTGATTTTAGTGTTTGTGAAGATTTTCAATAAATCTATCTACGAGTTTCATGACGTCACAGGGCAGGAAATGACATTCGATGAAATAACAATAGCCGAGCTGAAAGAAACCAAACCAAACAATCATTTCTTTCAGCCACATAGTAAAACAGTACACCCTCATTTTAATCCAATAAATATGAGTGAGCAGGAATATTACAATAACCGGCGGATTATCAACGAGTTTCACTTTCAATATTCAATGCTGCCAAACAACGGATGTAAACGAGACACGTTCGCTGTGTTATTTATACCCTCCACAGCCGAGGCTGTTGGGAAACGAGCTGCAGTGAGAAATACGTGGGGTGCCATTGTCACTAAAAATTCATGGCCTACAAGAGAAAATTTGACAATACCAAAAACTAGTCTTATATTCGTGCTTGGCTTGAAAAGTGGGACATACAAGACTCCTGCGCTGTTAAAGGAGCAAGACAGTTATGGGGATTTGCTCCAACTGGATTTTCTGGACTCGTACAACAATCTGACGTTGAAATCTTTAGCCAACCTGAAATACGCCTCTGATTTCTGCTCAGGTGCCTCTTACTTGTTAAAAGTTGATGACGACACCATTGTGAATTTACCACTGTTCTTTGAGACCCATTTGAAACGAGCTGAACGAAATATTGTCTATGGGCATCTCCACGACAATTTGGACTTGCGTGAGGTGCATAGGAACTGGAAAGCGTCAACCAGCGAACGAATATTTCCGTACAAGTATTACCCGCCGTATATGATAGGCCCGGCGTATGTGATAAGCATGGACCTGGTACCAGCTCTCTTGGCCAAGTCTGCGTTTGCTCCTTGGTTCACAGCGTGCGAGGATGTTTACGTCACGGGCGTTTTGAGAAAGATGATCGGGGGCAGCAGAGCTGTGCATTTACATATGGGGGAAATTAGAAGTGTGTGTGATTTCATCCAAGACAGGGTTTATTTTGCTACAAATTTTAAGAAGCCTGTCGATCTGGCGAAATTTTGGCACAATCTAACCACTGCTGATGCACAAACATGTTAGTTCTGTATTCGTCTGCTGGTCAATCTTTACAATATTTTTGTAAATAACATTTTGTAAATAACGTATCTATATAGATTTATTTTAGTATATAATGTGTTATTGTATATGTTTATATTGTCGGTTTTAAAAGCTCTGCATAGCTTATGTTATTTGTTATAATGTACCGACTTAAATATTACTTGACTTGACGGTATTGGTATGGCATTGAAATAAATGGATGTTTTTTTCTCTCTCTGGGGCATGCAAGAATATCATCTGCACTAGCAAATCCAGTATTTTCTAATGCTGGAATATTTGTGGATTATATGGTTTAAAAGCGGAAATGCCAAATCCTACAGAAGAAAAGGACGTGTTTTTTTTGTTTTTGTTTTTGTTTTTTTTTTGTTTTTGTTTTTTGCAACGGTGGGGGCAACACGCCTACACAGATTTTAGTAACATGGTTGTTATCATACATTACATAGACTGCCCATATTTCCGCGTTTTGAGGCCTATATATATATAGGTGTTTATTGTTTTAAAAACATGTCTGTCATAGACATTGAGGAAGGCGTCTATAATAGGAAGTCGTTAATCTAACACAAAAATAATTATTCCTATACATATTCCGTATTACATATGAACATTGCTTGCAGGGTGTGCATGGGTTGTTAATACAGGGGAGGCGTTTATTGAGTTAAAATTGTGTATAACCTGGCGTCTATTTGAGTGGAGGCTACCATTGGGAAGAGGCTCCAAAACGTGGAAATACGGTATGTACTAGTGATGTCTTATTGTGTGACAATCGTTGGTGACAGGTGTATGATAGCACTAATGCAACTATTCCATCAGTTTGGTCTTCTGTTGATTATTTTACAGGTTCTCATAAAAAGAAAATTTCTAGTCATTGATATAGATGAGTTCAGGGTTCCCACAGGTTTTGTTTAGCAAAATTCCATGACCTTTTCCATGACTCTTCCCGACAAATTTTTATTTTTCCAGGACTTTTTTTTATATACATCCAGGCCTGTAGCAAGGGTTATAAAAGTGAGTTGGGGGCACAGAAATGTATTGATGCGAGCTGAAGCGCGGTGAAGCAAAACCTAGGGGGTCCGATGGGGGCATGCTCTCCCGGAAATTTTTAATTTCTGCAGTAAAAATAATGGTGCAAGCGTTTGTGTCGATCCCAGCACATTCGTGTGGGGTCCGGGGGTGTTTTCACCCCGGGGAAATTTTGAAAATTAGATACTCAGAGCAATTCTGGTGCATTTTCAAGCCAAATAAAGATTTTTTTTTTCAAAAGTGAGGGGCACTTTTTAATATTTTCTCTATTTCAGACCAAAATCTGGCAAAAACGTGAGGGGGCACGTGCCCCACTGGCCCCACCGCTTACTACGGGCCTGACATTTATTCATTCAAATAGCAGTCATACGTGTCTAAAAATGGTTGAATATAGTAGCAAAATATTCTGTTGAGGTATTATCCTGCGTAGTTATCAAAATGTTAGCCATTTTCTAAAATATTACAAAATCTGCCTAAAGTGTTAATAAATTATCAGTTGTACAAAATTCCATGACTTTTCCATGACTTTTTGACAAAACCTCATTTTTCCATGACTCTACAAAATTCCATGACTTTTCCAGGATCTGGAAAAAATTTCAATTTCCATGACATTTCCAGACTCCGTGGGAACCCTGGAGTTACTATATTCAATCATAAGAAACAGCTTGTACTGTGTTGGAAATTATTTTCCAACATTATTTGCAAGGCCATATACATTGTATCCGACAAACTGAAAGTTTTAGACATCTAATAAACTGAATTGTTAAATAAAATAAAACAAAAGTCTGATTTGATTTAGGTTCATTTATTTATGATCAAGATTTATTTATATTTCCATTATGCTGTAAGATTATATTATGTGACATATTTTTGAGTGAAGCTTTTATTGAAGTGAAAAAGGCAAATATAATCATATTAAAATTGAACAATTTAGAAATACACAAACTCAGTTTAAAATTTTCGTTGGTAGCATTCATTAGAAAAAAATACTATGTAAATGAAGAGCTGTAAGAGTGGATATGTTTCATCACTTCGTTAAACCAATGTACATTCCCATAATTTATTATAAAACTCTCTCATCCCTCCCCCATTACAATGTTAATAACTTTGCTCAGCAGTACCGATTGTATTTTACTGTCTATGGATTAGTTGGCTGAAAAAATTCTCTTAGGACTCGAAGTTGACTCCATTCACTATCTCGACAGATTTCATAGACTGGCATTAGAAGACGAGGATAGACGTCCAAGAAAAATGCCACATGGTCTGGAACCTGATCTTTTAGCTCCTTTGGCCTACAAGAAAATATTTCTATGAGTATCTTTGAAGTAAATGATGGCCTAATATTAATAAGTGGCCCTTCAAGACGTAACATCGTAAGTGCAAATTTACGATGACATTGTAAAATTAGTACAAATATAGCATTTAACTTACCATTTATAGTTAATATTCTCTGTTGATGACAGAAACTGTAACAAGCTTGTAACTGGTCGTGTGCCCATGTTCTCAATTTCTTCATTGCCTAACATTTCAGGCGTTAGCATATTTGTCTAGAAAGAGTCATTATTATTATATTATATTATTGCATTTAGGATATACAGAGTAAGCATTTTCTACCTCATGCTATTGTTATATATTACATATTATTATGCGTTACAATATTTTGTGGACACAATTACAAGGAATAAGGTAGGTTACCCAGTCTAGGCATTGAATCCAGTTGGCTGCACTATTCAGCTCTTTCAGTATATGACAATCAGGATTATATCTGCAATTATAACAAAACATTTCGTCATTCATATTCATAAAGTCTTTTTTATATTGTATCTCATAATATATGATTGACACCAATGAATCAACTTTTATCTGAAATAGTTAGGAACCTGATACCTCCTAATTGGCCAACAATATAAAAAAAGGTATTTTGAAATATTATTGTAAGCATTATAAGTTTATTTTTGTTATTTAAAATGTGCCATTTGATAAAAGCCAATTTATTTATACAAACCTTTCACACTGATAACTTTCCTTTGCCACCTTGCATAGGAAATCAAATCGTTTATCTGTACTCCAGAAATAAGCATGGCTAAAATAAAAGAAAAAAATAAGATTTAATAACAAAATATAGTAACAGATTCATCAGTTGTATTTCAATTTCAAGAAACAAGTCAACAAGTGTACCACATGAGTACAATAGAACCTCTCTATAAAGACCACATAAGGGATGGCCTTAAGCAGTCTCCATACAGAGGTGGTCTTTGTAGGGAGGTACAGAACTATATCTTTAATAATGTTTGGAACTGCACAAAATGATCTTATCAAAGAGGTCGTCTCTGAATAGAGATGGTCGTAATTAGAGGTTCTAGCAGGGGTGAAAAAAAGAAACCAAAATTGTAGTTTACACTTGACATATCAGTAAAGACCAGCATTACCTAAGACACATATCTGCAGATTTTCTAGCCTCTAGCTTCGGCTGCAGCATCCAGAGTACAAGGTCAAGTGAAAGCTCTGTTGGGTCATTGAGTTTTTCTCTAGGAATATGTGTCTTTCCATGCAGAATATTTGCTTCACATGTGGTTGGATCATCTCCGAATGGGTGGTGGCCTCCAGTGAGAATGAAGTGCGCAATCATTCCACCAACAAAGATATCTGACACAGCTTTATATCTGACATTATGAGATGGCGCAAGCATCTCCGGTGGGCGCCAACAACGTGTCCCTTGACCTGGCATCTGAATAGTTAGGGTATAGATATATACACAATATATGTATACCAGTAATTATATGGTTGTCAGTATGCACTCCTGTTCATATAGCACTGGAAAATTACTACTATCTGATAAATAGTTGAATGAAGAAATTTTATGTAAAATCAAATAATTGAATAACGTTATCAGTATAATGGTTAATTTTCAAATAGTAACTGAACATCTTCTGTACCAATTCTAAATTGTAGCCACCTAGAATGTATATTTGGTACATCACATTACAATGCTATACTCTAGCATCAGACCAATCCTTGGGTTCTGCTGGCGCACAGAATGATGTATTTATCATTGCAACAAATGTTTACCTGATACATAGTGTGTTCATCATCACTCATTTTGCAGCTCAGTCCAAAATCAGCCAGCTTGAGGGTGCCGTTGACATCAATGAGGACATTACGGGGTTTCAAATCCATATGTACAACCTGATAAAAAAATTCATACCGTATAATAAATTTGATTACAAAATTCATTCAACAATAGGTCCAGAAAATGGAATCTCAGGTACATTGCAAATTTTCTATTGTGCATTTCCATTGCCCATGTCATTCTTGAAATCACAGGTAAACAAGAAATTTATAGATATAAGGAGTAATCTTTTCAGTAAAACATTTATTCATTGAAATTGCTTGCCATAAACCCAAAAATGATTTTTAATCAATTTATTCACAGATAATGCAATATGAACCTTTGCTTTGTGTAGAACTGCCAGGCCAAGGAGTAACTGTCGAACTAAGTCTTTTTTTCTCATTTCCAGTTCGTTAATTTCAGTTAGTCCTTTAATGTAGACATCGAGAGTATATTCACAAAGCTCAAGAGCCAAATAAGAAAAGTGAACATCTTCTGCATAATCCTATTAAAAGTGTAAGAAAGATTAGATTTTTTGCTTAAAAGAACATAACCCATATCATGTGTATAATATAACCAATTTTATAAAATAATGCATCTTTCATTGATTCAACAACACATAATTAAATACATGTATACATGCATAAAATATACATACAATATATTTTACAATGTTGGAGTGATCAAGTGCTGGAATCCTCAAATTTCGCAGTTCATTTTTTAGCATCCCAATATTACTTTTAAGAATTCTTTTCAGAGCTACTTCAGTTCCATCATCTCTTATTCCAACAGTCACTATAGTACCACAACTACCCTTAGCAACAAGAAGATTAGATGTTGATAGATGAAAATTAATGCAACCAATTTTTTGCCTTAAGTGAGATGGACAATTTATAAGTTTCAGCAAGTATCCCTTCCATTTTTTACTTTGGCTTCTCCAATTTTCAGCAAATGGTTCCATGTAGCCTGGGTCCAAAATATCTCCACAAAATGAGCCTGTACCTCTGCCACTTGATGAGTTTCCTAGAGGAAGAGAATCAAGTGCACGGTTGCCAATCTGTTGTTTGGGATGAAAACCTTGGGAGGATGTATAACCTTCATTGTATCCCTTCTGAGATGGTGCTTTCATCCCATCTGCTATAGCCTGCTCAGCTTTTGGTTGCACAGGTTCTGCAGGATTTTCTATTGTATATTCATCCAAATATGACAGGAGTTTATTGTCATTAAAATGTGCACTTGGAAAGGGCTCTAAACTATTATTTTCCTTGGGTGTTGCATTAGAGGCATATGACTTTTCAGCATCATGTTGTCTTTCCCTAATTTTAAACGCATTTGGTATTGGAGTGCTGGGTGAAAAGAATTGTGGTGACCAATTATTGGCAACAGGAGTATGTATGCTTTTGTTGTTTTCATCTTGGCCTACTTTGGGTGTCACAGTTTGTTTATCATCTGCTTCCACGGAAGGGCATTGGATCTTTTCAGAGTAATTATCATCTTTAAACAATTTTTCGACATTTTCTGTGGATCTTTCACCATCAAGCTCTATATTACCAACAGCAGATTTATACTCCTCAGGATCTTCCATTTTGGACTTCTCATTTTCCTTATTCAACAGGTCTTTTGAATGAATTTGTTGGTAACTAAATGTCAAAGCATTTGCAATGTCTTTCAAATCAATAGGTTTAAATTCATTCTCGTAAGCTGAATCATTTCGAAATTGGTGTTCTACAATATCCTTTTCGTTCTCACTTTGTACGACTTCGTTTGCTGTGTCTATCATTTCCAAACCAAAGCTGTGTATTTCAGGTGAATCCATAGCTGCTTCTTGAATATCATCTGTTTTTGTCTCAAATGTGCTTTCATTTGTTGTCATTTTCTTCTCATCACTTGCAGTACAATTCTTTGTTACTGTATCATTGTTTGTGTGTTCTCCTTTAACTGCACTTGCAAAACTCTTAGGAAGCACTATGGGTACAACAGGTTCGCTTTGCATTAATATTTCTTGTGATCTAGAGTAAATAGCTTTTTCTTTGGGAAAATGTGGAATCACTTTTTCTTTATGTGCTTTCAGCATGGCTTTTTGTGGTAAATTAAGTAGTATTTCACTAAATGGACTAGAAACAACCTTCTTTTGTTGGATTTCAGAATGTGTTGTTTCTGTCATGTTGTCATATCTATCATCTCTTAGTGTTTGCGTATCAAAACATGCAGGTAGCTTTATATACGGCACGTCCTTTTCTTCGTCTTCACACGTGTTAGCTATATTTTCACTGGCTAAAGTTTCCCTTGGAGATAATTCATGTTCATGGAGCATGTCATACAACTGTAAATCTTCACTGTCAGGGCCGTTGTCACCTGGAATCTCAGAAAGAAGTTTTTCTTGAGACCTGCTACATATCACATTGCCATCATAGCTAAAAGCCTCTAGTACACTTTGCCTTAGCAGGTTTTCAAATATTGCTTTATCCTTTTCATTGGATTCATCTAAGTAATCAGATTTAGAAATGACCAAGTCATTTCCTGGATTAGTTGTTTTTATAGCTTCATTTGATTTAATTTTCTTAGCTTTTGATTTCTTTTCAGTCACATTTGTTTGTCCATCTGTCACCTTAGGGTCAGGTTTTGTTAATTCATTTTCTTTTGGCCCATCTGATTCTGAAGACTGTGTTTGAGCAGCTTCATTTGCTACTTTTAACTTTTCAAATCGTGGTGGTGGAGTATACTGAAATGTGGACTTCTTTTTTGAATAGAGAGGTGTCTGCTTTATACGTTTACTACTTTTAGGTAAAGTCAATTTCATTTTCATTGCCTCTTTAATAGAACTCTCACTCTCAAAAAGAGTATGCGCAGGACTTTTTTCCTCTTCATTGCTTGCATCAATATAAAAAAAATCATCTTCATCTTCGAATTCATTAACATCAGCAGATTCAGTCTTTATATCTTTCTTTTTTATTTCATGCTCTGCAATTATTACATTTTCTGTACTACTGGAATTAGAACACTTTGCTTGTTCATGCGAATCTCCAGGGTGGTTTGGTTTCATATTCTTCATAAACTTCTTTGCTTTAGCTTCCCTCTGGTTTTGAGAGAGTTTGATATTAACTTTTGCATTTTGTATGCACTTTTTTAAATTGTTGTAAGGAATTTCCAATTTTGCTATTATACTTTCTCTATCATATCTCCCTAAATGTCTCTTCAAAATATGCCCTGGGATGACATTTTTGAATGCTCCAAGTTTTATATTTTCTAGGCACTTTTTAAGAGAACATAGTATTTCTTCTGCTATCTCTTCTATTGGCGATGCATCATATATAAAATGTTTCAAAGAAACTTTGAATGGGAAAACCTCAGTTTGAATCCATGAATATCCTTCGGACACTGCGAGTACAGGTAGTAACATGAACTGCACCTAAACAAAATAGTATGTAATTTTAACAAAATGTAGCACAATGAGCTGCTGATGGAGTCCATCATTAGATATTGAATGTTGTTGACCATATTAATGCACATGTTTTTTCTGTTATAATCGCATTCAGTATATGAAACACCATTTGTTGAAAATTTAAAATCATGTGGTAAAAGGTTTCATTTCAACTTCAAAATGGCAATGACATGAGAAAAGATTCATGATGCGGTAGTAAGATAAGATAAGATAAATTCATTGGCTTTACAGAATTTGTTGTAAGAGTGTCTATGCCATATGTCCATAGAAATTTACATAATACACATTACCATTGAGAAAATAATTCGCTTACCATTTTTGAATTCCCAAAACTGTCAATCTCGTTTTCAACTTTATTTGAAAGTAAACAAAGGAATCCATAGAATGCCTTTGTAGCTCTACTGTCTTTAAGAAAAACATCAACGGAAGAAAGATTTCCATGAACTAGCCCCATCATCATGCTCGCCAACCATGGGTAAAGCTGTATGAATCTTGGATCCTTTTCATATATAAAAAGTAATAGAAAAAATATATCATTTGTTTATCTTGATAAAAAATTGAATTCATAATATGTAAATATCTAAACCCCAAAAAGTTGACAGAACTTGGTTTTAGAAAGATGTTTGAATCAAAGACTTTACTTGTACTACATCATATTTATATTTAGAACTTTAGATTTACATATTTGATATTAATTGATTGATGCAGTTATATATTCAGAAAAAGAGAATATTTTCTGTGATTTACCTTGGTGAATGTCTTTCCAAATGGCCAGTCTTGACACATCCAAACATCAAGAGGAGTTTTTAGCATTCTGGTGAAGATATTTTTAAGAATATCAGACTCTTCAAGAATTGCATGAGTCTGTGGCAGCATGAGCAATACAAAGAACTGACATACCATTAGACAAAAAGCTTCTCAGGAGCTTGACCCACTCGTGAAGCTAAATCCTGAGGCAAATAAAAAACATATAGAAATTAGTCAATATGCAGTCATTTCTGTATTCACAACACGTTTAAACTTACAAAAATATCAATAACAGTTTCATCAGCTTTTGCTGACATCTTCAGAATGACCGATTGCGCATGACAGGCGGTCAATCATCTCGGCCGCCGTTGCCGCCGAGAAGTGGGTCATACACTCGCGAGAGCTGGTGGGCCCCCTCGTCCTGGTTCATGACCTGCCTGTTGATGCGGATGTGTACCGCCTCCTTAATCGTTCTTGTCTTTCAATCGCTCTCTCTGTCTATCACATACACACTGTCCCAATCTATGTCATGATTATGTTGGTTGACATGATCCGTTATGGCATTCTTGTTTATTTGAGGAAACAGTTGTCTACTAAGCTTGAAAGGAAGAGAGAGAAGAACAGAAGGAAAGAAGGTGAAAGATCCAGAGGACAGGTCATACATGTACTTCCATACGTGAAGTGTCACAGAAGGTGTGTCTAGAATCTTTAACAAACATTCGGTTTCAACAGCAGTGAAACCATTACAGACCCTTAGAAACATACTAGTATATCCTAAGGATAAAGTAGACCCACTGGATAGGAGTGAGTGTACAGGATACTTTGTAGGTCATGTGATACAGTGTATATTGGTGAGACAGGTAGAAAGTTTGGCACGAGAGTAAAAGAGCATGTAAAAGATGTGGATACCAACAGGAAGAAGGCATACACTAGATTTTCGAAGAAGGAATCTCTGACTGAAAAAAACAAGAGTGCGATAACGGATCATGTCAACCAATGACATAGATTGGGACAGTGTGTGTGTGATAGACAGAGAGAGCGATTGGAAGACGAGAACGATTAAGGCGGCGGTACACATCCACACCAACAAGCAGGTCGTGAACCGGGACGATGGGGCCCACCAGATCTCTCGAGTGTATGACCCACTTCTCGGTGACAACGGTGGCTGAGATGATTGACCGCCTGTCATGCGCAGTCGGTCATTCTGAAGATGTCAGCAGAAGCTGATGAAACTGTTAATGATATTTTTGTAAGTTTAAACGTGTTGTGAATAAAGAAATGTCTGTATACAAACATTACCAACACAATGAACACGTTCAAGGAAATTAATCAATGTTGAAATGTACAGTACCAAACATACCATAATATGAGCTACCTATGTTTTGGGGGGAAAGATGGATTGAAAAGATCCCTGTGCTAAAGCAGAGGCAGGCAATAAATAAAATGTATTCATAAGCTCTGAATAAGAACACTCAGCGTATGTCCTCAAGTGGTCTCAGTAGAGAGATGGTCTATTCTAGGTTTGAAATGGTCAGTTCATGAAGGCTTGGAATAAGAAGAATGTTTGTATTGTTGGGATGATCTCTTTATAAAGATGGCATCAATTGAAGTTAATGATGTATGAAATTTGAAAATAAACAAGCTTCATAACTACTACCTTCCTGCAAACATCCAACAGGAATTTACATTTGTTTGACTTGAAGTGTACATTTTCTTTTTTGAAGGCAGGTAATAAAATAAATAGAGTGAACATGTAGGTGTACTGACCTTAATAATGAGACCAAGCTTGTCCCTTTCTGCCAGATGTAATCCAAGATATAAAGCAGCAGGAGGATTGTAGATATATGCCCAAGTCATCATTGATATACCATTCATATCAATGTCTAACATTGAAGGTTTGAAATTATTGATGATGAATTCTGCTGTCTCAAAATGCTTGTTAACTAATGCAAACGTTAATGGGGTGTGGCCTTTCTGCAATGGAAAAAGTCAAAACATTATGAAAAATAATAAATCTATCTAATATCATAGTTAAATTCATCATAACAATGCCAAGTAATGGACATTAAAAAAATTAGCACAGAATTCCTGATCAATTTATTATTTATTGTGTGAAGAGGAAATTCATCATCATCAGCAGCAGCCTCCTCGTTTATTTGGGCAGGCCTGAATTAATCCTCTACAGAGGGTGCGGCCTGGCTGCCTAGTTGTGACCTTAGACGTTCCCTCCATGCTTGATGGTCCTCGAGGTCCATTCCTTCCATGCCGAGTGATACTCGGTCGCGTTTCAGCAGCTCATCCCAGGTCAGCTTTGGTCTGCCTGGAGCTTTCTGTTTCAAGATCTTATACTCCCTCACTCTGGGTATCAAGCCGGTGCATCGCTCTATATGGCCTAGCCATCTCATCCTGTTCGCACAAAGCACAGCTTCGATGTCCTTTATGCCAAGCTTTTCTAGAAGGCAGTCAGAGCTTACGTCATCCTGGGGCCTTACACGGCAGATCCATCGGATCATGGCTCAATCATTTCTTCTCAAACGGTTCAGGGTCTTGGAGGAGGCAGCCCAGGAGTCGGAACCAAGCAGCATCACACTACGTACACAAGTGGAGTAAACTCTGCCTCTGGATACCAGCGGGAGATACTTGTTTGTGAGTATTGGGAGGAGCTCACGAACAGGTCTGGCAGCACCCGCACATCTTGGACATAACGTAACTTGGGTCAATTCTTTTTTTTTAAATTGAACGTTTAAACATTACTGGAACATTGCTGGCAACAACAAGTGAAGTTTGTTGCATGGACCAGCCAGGTATCCACTCAACAAAATCCTGTCAAAGCTCATGATGTTCTATCAGGAGTTAAAGGCCAAGATAAAACATAGTTTATGCAAAAAATTTAGTAATTATTCAGGCTTTCATCAAATACATACGAGTGAAAGATTTGCTGAACATATAAATGATTAATATGACTACTGCAGCCTTGGCATATAATGTGCTAACGGCAAGTTCAGAACGATACATTTTCAATGATAACTAAAAAATGGTAATGAATATCAAAATAACATTATACGAATGAAACGCTATTTTTTTGCCAGATCTACATTGCAATTTTGATTATTCTGATTGGTTTACATAATAGTGAACACTTACATGAAAATGGCCTTTTTCCAGTGTCTGAGAGAGACAAAGTCAGACATTTCGAACAAGTCGAAATTGAAGATTAGGTACCATGATTGGAACGGTCAAGTTTATATTTTCTATTTGCATACGCATGGATAGTCACATAATTGGTGATACATGAATGTGTATGCAAATCAAAAATAAAAACAAACTATTAGTAGTAGTAGTTTATCTACCTTAGTGGGTTTATCCCATTTCATATGATCATCAAGTTTTTTGTACAAAAGTTGTAAAATTTCAGTCTCTCCTCTGATAGCAGCTACTGTCAAAGCTGTATGACCAGTCTATAATTGAGGAACAGAATTTAAAAAGTTACATTTCTCACTGTGTATTATACTGTATTTTATACAAAATTGTTCAAAACTATAATGTATTACAGGGAATATCTCTCATTTCAAACACCTCTAGCCAAAGTGGCCAGTACTATAACAGGAGCACTAGCCAAATATTATTGGCACCTGCCTAAAACTTTGCAGGTGATATTGAAAGGGCACTGGCCAGAATCCGAAGTTGCTGAAAAGCACTGTATGAAACCCGACGTATCTAAATTGACGATGGTTACTGTCAAGCAGTATATTTTTGGGACGATGGTTACTTCTTCTTATGACGAAGGTTTTACTGGGACACAACAAGTTTCGTAATTTTATATTCATTCATTCATTAACCGTTCGCTGAGTTGACAATGGCCACCTCTGCCTGCCTCGCTTTCACAATCTCTTCTGTTAAGCTTTTCCAATATTCTCTGTCTTGTGCAATATTAAAGATGTTCGAGATCTTTAATTGTTCTTAATTGTGGAGTTAATCGAGTATGGTATGTGTGGTCCTGTAGAGCTGAAAGTCTTGATATTTTGTTGGGGGTGTCTAAATCATTCGCCAGAGTTGAAGGGAGTGTTGTATGTTCTTTTCCTTTGAAGTTTCTGTCAGTTTGATTAATCCGTGAGAAGTAAAATTGCATGGCTTTGTAGGCTGGGATGTTACAGTCTCGTCTTAGGATGTGTCCGAATAATTTCCACCGTGATTTTGATATTGTTATTGATATTGGAATTTCCTTGCATATTTCATAAAGTTTGGCATTGGTGATTCTGGTAGGGTATTTTATGTTAAGCGCTTTTCTGAGTTGTTTACAATGATGTGAGTCTAGTTTTTGTTCAAGATTGTTGTTTGGTGAGGGCCCATGTCCCACAGTTTTATAGGAGTATGGATTTTATTAGGCTTTGATATAATCTGTTCTTAGTCTTTTGCTTGATCTTGTCACCTCTTATCCATATGGCATTCATGCGGGAGTTAGCAACTGTGGACAGAGTCTTTCTCCTTTCTACGTCTTGGTCATCACCAATCAATGATCCCACTTTTTTGTTTTTCTCCATATATTTTCTTCAGTTTTGTTGGTCTTTCTTTCTATGTCTGTATATTCTGTTTTATCTGTATTTACATTAAGTTGGTATGGTTTAAGTTTTTCTTGGATTTCATCTATATTTCTATGATTTTTCATGCTTACAAAATCAACGTCATCTGCATATGCCACTTCATTTGGTAGAAATTTGTGTTCTGCTGGTAGTCTTAAACTGCCGTAGTGCTTTTTCTGAATATTATATAATTTTATATTAGTCTCAAGAAAACACACGCATTATAAAATATTTTTTATCACAGTAGTTTACATTTGATGCGCCCAAAATATTCAGATTTGATTGTTTCCTAATAAGCTTTCTGGTGTAAGTTTTCTATTGTTAGCTTAAGATACCTAAATATGAAACTTATCTCCTCCAGCCTGGTAAATTTCCAAAAGTGAGACTATAAAAAGGTAATTATTTAAAAACAAGGTGATTAAAATAGGTAAGTAACAAGTTTGGTTGAGTGGCGGACTTGTTCCACAGTACAATATTTAGTACATTAGCTCATGGTATCAACATGGTCACTTTAGATTGTACACCTTAGAGGCTTAGACTGACAAGTTGCCACTTCAGTGAGTTTCCCACCACACTCATTCTCCTAGGTCTTGTCTCACTCTCCCCGCACTGATCCAGCTCAGAGTGTACTCAATGAAAACGGATCATTGCTGGCTGCAGAATGTTCTATAAAACTGCAAGAAGCCACCAACCTAGATTTATCTAATGGTACAAGTCCCACACCCCACCCACATGCTAAATGCTAGTCAGCCAATAAAGGCCCCCCCCAATAAACAATAAGCTGGATCCAAAGATTTTAACATCACTGTGTACAAATTGTTCCAATGTGTTTGCATCTACACTTTATAGATTAAATCTACATCTTTATATCTTTTTGTCATATATGTAGCGGATGTTTGTTTTTACTTAACATTCATCTAAATTAATAAGAAATGGTATGCTATTTTTATAAATCCATGAGTTCTCCACCCGTTCACTGCATATTTAGTGTCGCCAAACACTTACGTCCGTACGTCTGTAATTACATTGCCGATCTCCACACAATGTGTCGCCTCAGTCAAGCGTAATACTAGACGATGGCGATACCAAGCATGAGGTTAGGAGGCCTTGTTAAAATGGGTGAGCCGTGTAGTGGTAAAGAACTTAGTAAAGAACTCACCTAGTTTGAAAACAATAGCTAGTGTGCCCCCCCCCACCCCGACCCCCCCCCCCCCCCACTCAGTAACCTGCCTCTGGAGCTCCATGTACCAACACAACGTGGCTTTGCAATACACGTCTCTTTGCAGATGACACTGGTTTATCTATTGAAGTCAATGATAGAGAGGACACAGCAAGACTTGTTAAACAAGACCTGGCTGCTATTGAGGGTTGGTCTCGCGATTGGCTTGTCAGTTCCCTCCAACAAAGACTAAAGCACTTGCCATCAGCAATAGACCTGATGCAGAACTGAGCCCAAAGTTAGCATTTATGGGTAAGAATGTGGAAGAGGTCCACCAGTACATAATAAATACAAAGTACTTTGAATAAGATCCACTTGACCACGAGAGATTAATTCACAGGACAGAATAGGTCTCACAACAACACCAGTGGTCTTGTATTGGGAGGTTTCCTTTTCTCTTGGCACACAAGGCAGTAAGACTTAAATAATTCACATGCTTCTGTTGTGATGTTGGCATACTTTTGACTAAGATGTTTCAGCATCCTGTCACGGCCACCATGACCAGTGGCAATGTGGGCCTTACTAATTATGTCATAGGTGTCTTCTGTGTTTGCATAGTAGATTGGGCGGTCTTCTGGTGACTTTCTCTTTTTGATGAGCTTCTCCACATCACCACATGTAAGAACTTCATATTTATTAAGGGTGTAGTAGTGGTGACGGGACTTGGTAGTGGCAACTTCTGTAACTGTTTTCAGGTCTTCTATGGTCTTGTAGTACACCTCTTTGGGGATAAGATGCTTTTGACACTGAGTATTTCTCATATAATTTTTTCCCGAATTCTGTTTCAAAGCAAGGTTGTGCCATCGTGACTGATAAGCAGGAATGAACTGGTTTAGCATGACTTACTCACCCATGATATAGCCATAAATTGTGAAAGCAAGGTGAGAAAATATGTGTAACTGTTATAATAACAGTTTATTGAAGAAAGGCTTCACAGTCCTCATAAAATGTGTCCAGTAATGTTGTG
Source organism: Streblospio benedicti (assembly GCA_019095985.1). Lineage (NCBI taxonomy): Eukaryota > Metazoa > Annelida > Polychaeta > Spionida > Spionidae > Streblospio > Streblospio benedicti. The sequence continues at coordinate 36,166,681 of CM032661.1, forward strand.
TAATATAACATTGGTTAATTCAGTACTTATATGAATTCATGAAATCCCTAAGTGAAACAATGATTTCATGAATTCCCTGAAAACTTTCGGGATTTCACGAAATCCCTGATTTCACAGATTTACTGTAACATATACACTGTTGAATAGTTGCTAAATAAATTCATATTAAACCATTAATTTACAAGGTAACAGCTTGCACACAGTGACGATTTTGCAGAAACAGAACGTCAATCGCTGTTACGTCATTATCTACTAACAGGTGGTTTAATATTCTGATTGAAATAGTACTTTTTATGACAGTTCTCACAATGCCGGTTTATCTGAATGTAAGTTTTCCTTTTATTATATTTATTTATATTTATTTTATTTTATAATTGTAGCACATGAAAGCGATACATATATGTAACTTACATGTGGTCCTTGTTTGTTTCAAAACATGCCAGAAGATCACAAGCTATAGTTTTCAAACTAAGGTGAGTTTTTTTACGTGCAGAGGGATGACTGTCCTCTACACGGGACACGCTGTCATCGGGGGTTGGTCCTCAGTAGCTCACGTGGTTCGGCAGTACAGTGGCAGACGACGACGTAACTTTTGGCGCCAACAGTCTGCCGAGGCCGGGGCGCGAACACCACAGGAAGTCCTGTTTGTTGGTCGTACGCGCTAACCACTGTACTAACGAGGATTATTTATATTTATTTTATTTATATTGTAGCACACATCAAAACATGCCAGAAGAGAAAGAACTAAATATTTACGCTGTCATAGGTTGGTCCTCAGTAGCTCAGTGGTTAGAGTGTACGACTTGAAAACAGGAGTTGCTTGCGTTGTAAGTTCGCGGCCCGGTCATGGCCGACACAGTGTCGCCAAAACCGTTACGTCGTGCGTCTGCCACTGAGTTGCTGATTTCCACCGAACACGTCGCCACCGTACAGTAAAAGAACTCACCTAGTTTGAAAACTATAGCTAGTGTGATCCCCCCCACCCCTGAGGCTCAGTTGGCTACCCATTCACCGAGAGAAGGCCAGTCTCTCATCTGAGACTGGCTTACTTGTGAATTACATATCCAGATTTTGTCAAGGTGAAAGAATTGCTCAATAACCCTCGTCACAATTAAATATTTACTCAATAACCATCGTCACACGCAAAAGTAACCATCGTCATTGCATAGAACTTTAACAGCCGCTTACTCAACGAATAACATGTTTCTGAAGTTTATTATAGATTGTTTGTGTGCTTCAATACGTTCTTCAAATATAGTTATAGAAATATTGACTTATCATGACATGAGGATTAGGCTCGAGAATGTCCATTGGAATGTCTGAATCGAGAATCGTGACTTATTTAAATGACGATGGGTATTGGGAATAACCATCGTCAGGTTTCATACAGTGAAAAGGGGAGCGCCATAGGCGCTAAGTATAGCTAGGGGGTGGGTGGGGGTGGGGGCATGCTTCCCCAGATATTTTTTGAAATGGATGTGTCTCGAAGCTCTCTGGTGCATTCCTTTTCTGAGAAAGTAGTGTTTTTTTTGTTTTTTTTTTGATGAAATGGAGGTATTTATATCATGTTTTGTTTTTCAATTATTTTACACGTTATTTACGGTTAACTTTAATTTATTTGATAAAAAAACTTTATAGAAAAGGCAATCGCCAAAGTGGCAGGTGCAAATTGAAGCCCACTCGCCAAATGGATTAAGCACTAGGTTTTGGCTAGTGACGAGTGTGAGAGATATTCCCTGTATTTATAAAATGTAATTTTAATTTATTCAACATTTTCCACACAACACATATATATACAAGGCATATTATCTACATTAAAATAAGTATTACAAACAAATAAATATTGTCATGGTACATTAGAAAACAATATACATGCCTACAAAGTAGATTTCATAAATGAGATAAACGTACTTACCAAGTTTGGTATGGAAACAGTAGCACCATACTGTAGTAAAAGTTCAATACATGCTCTTCTATCCCCAGTTCCACTAGCCAAAACATCCATCAGTGGTGTATTGCCAGTCTGTAAAAGTTTATAATTGAAATTAAATACGATAAAATGAAATAAGAATATCTGAATGGAGCATAGATCGACATAATAAGACACAAAACATTGAGAAAATGTAACAAGTCGAAGACCTACAAGACTTGTGATGAGGAAAAGGTCAGACACTTTTCATTAATATATGGTGTGGGAAAGTTGGGTTTTATCGAGGGTCCTGGGTATGACTTTAAACTATATCCAGCTGTGCCACTCCCTGTTTAGTGTCGGGTGGTGAGGCTGCTCTTGACTGCAGTTGCCACCAAGCTCCGCGTGGGCTGGGGTCAGTATATGTTTAAAGCCTCCCTACTCAGGATTATGAGCTGCCACCAGCTGGGTGGCAGAGCTACATGGCAGTCATCAACAGACTGATGTTCTGTGTAGAAGCCACAGTGGATCGACGGATGACACTTTTCTGAGGACAACGGAGGTTCACAACACCCGAATGAGTGACAGTGGTTCAGTGGTTAGAGTGTACGACCTGAAATGTGATTTGACTGCGTTGCAAGTTTGCGCCCCGGCCATGGCAGACTTTGTGTTCCCAAAACCTTTACGTTGTACATCTGCCATTGCGTTGCTGATCACCACCGAGCATGTCGCCTCAGTCAAGTATAATACTAGATGGTGTCGACACCAAGCGTGAGGTTCAGAAGCCTCGATAAAAGGTATGCCCTGTGTAGAAGACAATCACTCCTCTGCATGTAAAATAACTAACCTAGTTTGAAAACAATAGCTAGTGTGATCCCTTCACACCCGAGGCTCAGTTCAACTGTTGGCTACCTAGCCTGCGTCTGGAGGTCCATGTACCAACACCACGTGACCTCCAAGCAAACAGGTCCACATTGTAAATATGCAATACTATATGTACGCTTTCATGCGGAACATTAATTCCTGAACAAACTAGCTAAGTAACTAACTGTCTCTCAACTGGAGCCAGGGTCTGACCTTTTTCTCACACTCCAGGGTGTATTTATGAATGGCCGAGGATGGCGATATTTTTGCATATCACACACCCCTAATATGGGCAGCGTAGTATTAGATTCTTCCCACTTTTGCTACAATATTTACAACCTGTCCAACGAAGAGCGCAGATTGGTCAAAAGTAGTGGTGTGATAGGACGAGTTGATTATCTAAGAGGGAGGTTAGGTCGTTTTACTTTGGTTAAAATAGTTATTTTCAATTTTGTGGAACAAACACTATTTTTTGTCATTTTACATCGTAACTTTATTGTACTTTACTAGCAGTAAAATATTTATTTTGAAAATTTTCAGAAGTAAAATATTCATGGTGGCTCCCTAATTCACGAATTCACAATGAGTAAAGTGACGTTGCAGTGGCCCTATGTATGTGCATGTGACGTTTTACCGGTCAAGTGTAAAATGTCTTAAGGATTAATATGTTTGATATATAATAAACTTTTATCCATATGCATATTTATCAGTTAAGCTGGTGAAGAGTAAAATGCCTTAGTAGTGTATACCTTTTATATGCAATGACGTTTTACTGATCTGCATATACCCCGGTATTATCAAAGTTCATTTTACTATTTCAAGCGTATTTGCATGTATATGCTGCACTGCTTGGACAATGAATTGCAATCTTTCGCGGGCCTCTTTCGCTACCTAACTCTCTTCTCCGTAATGACCATGGATATCTGTATACACTAAACCACCTTGACTTGTTAGGTAGTTTATCTGACTGTTGTATTTATATATATATATATATATATATATATATATATATATATATATATATATATATATATATATATATATATATATATATATATATATATATATATATATATATATATATATATATATATATATATATATATATATATATATATATATATATATATATATATATATATATATATATATATATATATATATATATATATATATATTATAATCTATTTTTATTATTGAAAACAGAAAACACATATCACATATCACTTCTACAATTTTGTTTCATGCATACATGTGGTATGCAATCATCAGGAAGTTATGCATTATGAATGGAGTAGACATTAAACAATCAGCATATACTATACCATGTTACACAGTTTATAGTTTGCAATATTTGGTTTATACTTAGCAATTAATTCTGAAGTTATTACAATATGTACTTTAGAAGGAATTTGTTCTTATGCCTGCATGTGCTTATCAATTCAGATCTTTTGTTCAAAGTAGCCATTTTGTTGTTATATAACAGTTGCAGTAATCTAAATCTATAGATCTAGATCTATAGTCTACGCTACGATCTAGATGTGGTCTTGTATGTCATGTGCAGCTGTTGAAGATGACTAAAAAAAACTTATTTCATGACATTATATAATGCATTTACAAGTGTAATTAACATTCTAATAAAAGACAGAGTGTAGTTTCTTGATTTCATATTATAAATAATACTGTCTTCATAGAAACTCGGCAAGATAGGCCTAGACTAAGCATCTTGTTGCCTATTTTGACCCTCAAAGTTTAGTAATAAAACATGCTACTAAATTTTTATAATTTATATGGTTGGAAACGCATACTTGCGTAGATTATATATGTAGTTATAAAATATTTTTATCACGGGTATGTGTTGAGAATAGAGGCTGAACTTATTGCAAGCGATTCTAAGAGTTTGTACATGATGCTGTAGGGACTTTCCCCAAGTCTCCCTTTCATGACGTCACAGGCTAATTTTAGAACGTGAACCAAATCAAAGAAAATCAAGCTCGCATAAATGGTTCTTACTTTAAAGTCAAATTATTAATAAAATTCGGTTTTGTAACATAAAAATGATTGACAGTTACATCAGAAATGACATATAATTTAATTTGATATAAAACATTATTAGATAACACGTTTTGTTAAAAAATACATAATATATCCTTTATACCCCCTTTAAATAGCAAATCAAGTGCAGTGAGCAACCCCACCCCACCCCTCTCTGATGTAGTTGATGCTAGATTATGGCATCCATGGTAACACTTTCAAATTCAATTTTTATTTTTTGCTTGTTTTTTTTTCTTTGATTGATGGAACACTCAATTAGTCCTCTTTAATTAAACCACAATGCATAATGTTTTCTTTCTATTCTATATCAATCATTTTTATTTACCACTCTATTAAAGCACTTCTAAACATCTGTGTATATGCATGTAGTCCCCTACCTTTTTGTCAGCACAGTTGACATCATTTGGACAGTGGTCCAAGAGATAGTGCATTGCCCGTTTATCCCCTCTCACGGCAGCTATGTGGATTGGTGTAACTCCATCCTGACGAGTCAATTAAAATCCATTAAAAAACACTTGATCTTTTATTCTACTTTTATCTGATAACATTAAATTCTGCGATGAATGGAAATGCAAAAAAATAAAAATAACAAAATAAATAAATAAAACTTACACTTCTAAGTGAGTAGTTGCCGTTCACAAGCCTGTACGTTCTTCCAAATTCATCCTGTTTTCCGCTCAACCGAGGGTACATGATAACTAGTCGTCTATTTGGTTCATCTTCGACTAGCTTTTTAACATCAATGTGGGTATTTTCATCCATTTTCCATTTGCCCTTTGAAGGCTTGTTTTTTCTGATGTTGTAATAAGCCACATGTGCCTCTGCTTGAGAGGAAATTGGTATAAAGGAGTCATCAATCGACGGTGCTTGTTCTATTGTAATCAAATTCCCCATGATTTGTGCTTGTAATTGCAATAATCAATTGTAATTAACACTCAAATTTAAAACATGATCGGATTGTTGATAGCGCTGATTTTATTTATCACAACAAAACGTAAGCTTCGCGGAATTGACGTACGTTATTTATTCATTGACGTATGGCGCACCACTTACATTCGTCGTACCCGTACGTGAAGCTACGTCTTACCTTCCGTGACGTCATAAATAAGCACCTGTGATTCGTAGTACTCTGAAGTATTTATTTTGTGTTCGAATGCAACATAAAAATGTAAATACAAGTCAGATAAACTACCTAACAAGTCAAGGTGGTTTGGTGTATACAGATATCCATGGTCATTACGGAGAAGAGAGTTAGTTAGCGAAAGAGTGGTGACGTTTGAACGTCATGGCCCAAAAATCTGGAAAGATAAATAATCAAGAATATTTGTCCAAGTACAAAGAAATTTTCGACAATGGAGACGGGGAGGCTATTCTCAAAATACAGTCTATTTATTGCGAGGTAAGGATAGGATGTATCTGTAAAATGTTTTTTCTAACATGCGCCACCAGTATTTTTACATTCTCAAACACTCGATCAGTGCTGCTGAACATTTGTTTACTTTGTTTATAATCGTAATCAAAATCATATTCAATTTGCAGGTGGCAAACGTGCTTCATCCTCTTGGAGTAGCAGTATCGATTGGTCATGTGGACGCTGTCAAGAAGATGGTAAAGGCAGGATTGAACATCAACATCCCTCTGCCACCAGTACGTGACCCTTTCCCTTAAGAAATTTGTTATTCCAGTGACTGGCTTGTACCCAATTAATTGCGTCCGTCCTTGGGGCTTTTTATGATATATAAATGAAAAGCGCCCACAGGTGGGCAAACCAGTGTTTAATACACTGGAATGTCACTGTCTAATTGGGTGATCATGAACCCTGATTATTGATTATATCCACTACGAAGAAGTGGGTGCATTTTTTGGAGCCGATTTGTCTGGAGTTTGTGGTTATACAATATTGATTTTTAATATTGTACATTCAAATAATAATAAGAATGTGATTCATAATGTTCAAAGGTCAATATTTGGGTCAAATATTGATCTTTGAACATTTTGGGCCCATGTGAAATAGGGTTCTTGTGGTCACCATTTCCAATGGACATGCCAAATTTGAGCATCCTAGCTCAAACAATGCGACCTGTAGATACTAAGAGGGGTAATGAACTGGGCGGACGGACAGAGTGACGGAAGGAGTGACGGCGGACGGTCTGACGCAATTAATTGGGTACTAACCAGTGTATAAAACACTGGAACAAGTGTGGCCCTCTTTGCGTCGCTTCAGTAGCTTAAGCGAAAGCCTTGTGATGACTTTGTTTCTATGTATGTATGTATGTATGTATGTATCTATGTATGTATCTATGTATGTCTCCGGACAAGCTAAAGCTTTTACCGTTCCACAGATTTCATTCAAACTTTACACAACTATGAGGCATGAGGCGACACCAAAGTGATTCGATTTTGGGCGCTCTGCCAATTAAATTGTGTATTTTAGAAGGCCATTTATGACATTTTACTTATATTCAATGCACTTAGCCAGCAAGAAAAAAATCAATACTCAGCCTAGCAGCAATGTCTATAGCCAACAGGATAAAATCAATATATACCGTTATATACCTGCTGCAAATTAATAAAATCAATACAGCATACTCATGCACAATATCATTTGTGGCTGATTACAGTATTGTGTACTTTTAATCAAGATTTCCATAACATTTTAGTCAACTTTTAACAGTTGAACTTGATTAACAGTAAAGTATGCATCGTTTCATTATATATCTTAATTGCCCATATAAATCAACGTTGTTCTAGCGACGCAGTGTTCTTTGAACACTTTTGATCTAGTTTTATAGTTGCGTCACTTCAGCTCAGCTGCTGAAGCAAGCATTGTGTTTCGTTCGTTTGTAACTAACTAGCTAGCTAGCTAGCTAGCTAGCTAGCTAACTAAGTAACTAACATTGTAAATAACTAACCACTTATGTAAGTCTCCGGACAAGCTAGAGCTTTAACCGTTGCACCGATTTCGTTCAAACTTTACACAACTACGAGGTATGAGGCGACACCAAAGTGATTTGATTTTGGGCACTCTGCCAATTAAATTGAGCTTTCTAGAAGCTCATTTATGACATTTACTGATATTCAATGTACTTAAAACAGCAAGAAAAATCAATATTCCAACCAAGCAGCAAATATTGATTATTGGGTTTGAAACTGCAGATATCACTTATTATCTGTTATTCAAATAGTACTATTGTATGGCAACAAAAATATATTTTTGATGGATATATTGATTCTGATTTATTCTTACATGAATCAACGTCGTTCTAGCGACGCAGTGTTCTTGAACAGTTTTGATCTAGTTGTACTTAGAATCATATTGAAATCAGAGAGGCTGTGGTTAGAGAAGAATAACACGAAGTCCTGTCATCAGAAATTAACTGCAACACCGACTGTCATGGTCTAATAATAACGTCCTCATAAGAACAATGTGAAATATAACCTCTGTGTGCATAAATTCAGCTGAACCTCTCAGTCTGTAGTGTACACATAGCTGAGCATAGGTAGACCTCTGTATTCATATCGTTTTCTGTATTGTTTTATTAACACTAATTAACTTTGTAGGTTGGGAAGTTCACAGCTTTGCACGTTGCTATTCAAAAGAATCAAACAGAAGTAGTGAAGGCACTTCTAGATCTTGGTGCAGATCTCAATGTAGTGAACCAAGATGGCAACAATCCTTTTATGCTTGCTGTAAGCATGGGGAAAGCAGAAACTGTTAACAAACTGTGGGAACATCGCAGCAAATTTGTAGTGAATGCAGTAAATAAAGTATGATAATACATTTTTACCCATCATATTTATAAACCTTTTGGGTAATCTTTGAATTTGCAAAATAATACAGGATGTATCTTTATTTTACAAATTTCAGTCCGGCCAGACAGCTCTTCATCTGGCAGCTAAGAATGGATGGGAGAGCTGCATTAAGATGTTATTAAGCGGCGGTGCAAATATCAATGCCTATGATAAAACAGGAAAAACACCATTGATGATAGCTGCAATAAGAGGAGATATAAAATGTGTCCAAAGACTGGTGATTTCAAGAGCCAATATATTGCAGGAAAACAAGGTGAACTATAAAATGTCTTCTTAGTGATGCATAGTAAAGTTCTAGGTGCAACTATGTATTGATAATATCATATGTATTACGTAGGTGGCAGTAGGTGGCATATTATTTTGAATTGTCTTTCCTTACCACTGTTTTCTATAAACACAGTATAAGCTTCTTTTTTATATATCATTTTATAGCAGGGTATCAAAAAGAGCCTACTCGGCGGCCTGTTGCCAGCTGATTTTGGCCTGGGCCGGCTGGTTTTAAATATTCAATGCCCAGTGGGTAAGGTACTTTTTGGGAGTTCTCAATATTACCCCCCTGTTAGAGTGGCCACGCTGTGTAAATTTTTATGCGAAAAAATGACAGAGTCCGTAAAAAAGATGAAAAATTGGGAAAATTAACACTTTCATTGTCGAATAGGTCGACAGCGCCGGATGGCTCCGACTCGTCGCCCAGCGGACTCTTGCGGTGAGAAAATATGCTCCGTGCTACCTCCGTATCAATGCCGCGAGCAAAAATTGCATGGCGTCCCACCACTTCTCTAGAGAAGTGGATTTTTCACGCTGCGTAACAGCTCTGCGCGGATGGGGATTATTGGTTAAATGTCCTTTGATCTTTTTTACTTCGCTGGTCGCCGCGCAAAGCCGTATTTGGCACCGACGGACTCTGTCTGCTTCCATCCCACGTAAAATGAACACCGTTCACCGCCGCGGTACGCCGGTGTATGCCGCAACAGCTATCCGCGCGTAGAATAGTGTCCACTCCGTCTGCTTCCGTGGTCACGCTGCAGTCGACGTCTGTCGGTGCCCTGCGGTGCATATTTCGATCGAGGGGTTACAATTTCGCCTGCAACGTCACTTCTACTCCACCAGGAATGGATAATTTTTCTCAATTTTTAAATTTTAGCCCTTGGACGGTGTTGGGACCACAGACTCTGTCCAACGCCGTCTAACTCTAACAGGGGGGTAAGCATTATTAAGGGCTGTACACTTTTTGTGAGGGCCATCTACTTTTTGTAATTGCTCGCCGTGGGGTCCGTTTATAGTGTAAAAAAGAAAAAGAAAAAAAGAAAATTATATAAAAAAGAAGAAGTTTATTTTGTGTTTATAGAAAACAGTGGTAAGGAAAGACAATTCAAAGTATTGTAACTATGTAGTACATGCACACCCATGTGTATAGGGTTTATGTGGTCTCACCGTTAGTACTGGAATTGATTTTATTCTTGTCTTTCGTTAAATGTAGATGAGAGGGCCTAAGTAGGATATCTTTTGAGTACCTCCAAGATAAAGCAAGAATATTTTTCTTCTATCACATCTTTTTTCTTACACATTTAGGAATGGACAACTGCTTTATGTATGGCTGTGAGTGTAGATAAAAAAGACGTGGTCGATTATATTTTTAATTTCTTACAACCAAAACAAAGGCTTTTATATGTTCAGGTTAGTATTCATGATAATTATTTTTCTAGCTCATTCATATTCAGATATTTTTGACTTTAGATATTTCTAGTGATCTGAAATTAAATTCATGTAGTTAGAAATAAATGTCTCAAATGATATACCATTACACACATTGAGTCATAAGTGTATGAGTATAAGAATGTATTTTGTATTTCTTTTCAAGCGAAGAATGGAACTTCTGAAGAACACTCCCAAAACACCAGAAACAATTGACTTTATAGATGACTTTTTACTCCCTGTTATTCTATATTTATGGTTCAATGAAGAAACACGGCAGTTTATGGGTGATTGTAGGTAAGGATTTGCACCATTTGTTGTCTTGATCGAGAGAAAAACAAAAACTATCATGTTCATGACACATATGTATTTCATGTAATGATATTTTGATTTCAGCTTTATAAGATATTGGCTCAACACCCTTCAAGCTATTCATGAAATTGATGGGTCAGACATTGGAGTCTGTCTCATTCTCCTTGCCATTTGTCTGGTTGACGTAACAGATGATCAGTACCATACAAATGCTATTAAGACATTCCTGGATGCAGGTGGCCCTGAATTAATATTGGGACTAATTGATTTGTAAGTACACTACTAGTACTTTTGCTGTTACTAACTAAGTAATCAGATGGCAATAATTGTTTTTCAATAGGCCTGTAGGTTATCAATCATTTATTATCTATATATATTTATTTATTATTATCAATTATTTTGCTGTCTATACAGATCACCCTGTTCATCTATAATATGTGTTTTTCACTGTCAAACATAATGTAAGTGTCTACTATATATTAGATGAATTCTTCTTATCAATAGCTGAATGTTGGATGTTAAAAATGGTATAATATTTCAATGGCTGTCAGTCCATCTTTTTCTTGAAAAGCAACCAAGAGATAGACATAGAAAAGTCCTGGAGGCCATTACATCAGAGACAAGGGAACAAAGTTAAATAGAAATGATGGAGAAGAGATCCCTGATGCGTACCTACCCTTATTGAGAGAGGAGGGGGCAGCCAGGAGGACCATGCACTGAACCAACACTCCTTCGAGGTTGTTTTCTTCCAAGAAAATAACCTCATTTCTTTGAAAAAGATAAACTGACAGCCATTGAAATATTAGACTATTTTTGATATCCGATATTCAGCTATTGATAAGAAGAATTCATTTAATATATAGTATCAAATACATAGCTAATGAAATTGTTTAATAATGTAAGTGTGGAATTTGTGAGGCCATTATGCTTGCCTGACGTACTCATTTGCTGACAAACTCGCGCTAAATTGCAACCGCTTCAATGTTAGACGCTTCTGACACTGTTATTGGTGTGACACTACTTGTGATGAATTAATTTTTAAGCGCTGAGACAGCTCATAGAAAGAAATAAAATACATGATGTGTGTGTATAAGTGTATCTTTTGTTAGCATGCAAATTTGAATATACTGCACAATACCGTGCACAAATTCTACAAAAAAATGTATCTTATCAATTAATTGGCAGATTGATAATATAATAAAATGATAAAAATAGTCTATGAAAAATAGTCTATGAAACTTTTGTGCTTACATTAACAGTGTGTAGGCAAATTAGACAAACATTGGAATTGATTGAGGTATGGGTGATTTTAGTAACAAAATACCATGACAGGTGGCAGCATAGGTAAAGCAGTGAAAAGAGCCTCTAGTACTAAGTAGTAACACATCCCAAAGTGAAATTGGGACTTACCGCCCTTTAGATGTGTTAAAATGTTTGAAGGTGATTCTATATATTTCAACATTAAGCTAGAGTAAGTTATCATTAGAGATTGTTCCTTTACTTAGTGCTCAAACCAACTTAGATCAATTATTAGAATTTACCCAGCATTCAATCAACAACACTAAAATTTACATATTTTTGTTTTCAGATATACAAATGACACAGACATGCTTCATGGATATATCATTGCTTTCTCACCTCTGATAAACTTTAGAGAGGGACGTAAATGGTTAAAACGAAATTATGCTAATTTGTTGAGCGTCGTTGATCAATTGCAAGAAGAACATAATACTGAACTTGCTTTGCAAATTTTTGATGGTGAGACATTGCAACATTGCATGTGTGGATTCAAAGGAGAAAGAGCTGAAGGGAGAGTCGATGCTACGTTTCGACAGTTTATGGAAACATTCAAAAAGGTATATTATAGTTCATTCCATAACCCCACCTTGTTCCCAATAACTTTCTTCAATCGATTTTCACAAACTTACTGTATTTGCTGCAGATGGTCCAGAATGAGGTTTCTATATGATAAAATGTAAACATAATGCTTATTTTGGAGCAGTATTTCCAACACTTCCAAAAATGTGGTATCATAAGGTCAACAATATTATGCGTACCTGCATCAATATTCTTATGTGGTCATGTCAAAGTTAAATCACTGTATTTCCCGGTTTGAAGGCTAGGTGTTTATTGTTTTCAAAAATTGTCTAGCACAGGCCTTTATAGGAAGGAGGCGTCTATAAGAAGGAGGTGTTAATAACAACAAAACTAGGATTCCTATGTAACAACCAATTATGTTTGTATACCATTTCTATTACCGGCATGGAAAAACTTAGTACCAACCAAGCGAATATGGTATTTCGTTAGTTATGAATTAAAACTCATTCAGTGCACATTATTGTACAGCATACTGCACACATTTGGAGCAGACATTGCTAATACAAGTTTGCTGCGCCTTAAAGATAATGCTCAGTCAAAAATATATGGGTTTTGTAAAATCCAGGATCAATAAACAATGTCTTTTCCACAGGTAGTGTAGGAAAAATAAGACATATATATTTTTCATGTTTAGTATTTATTTCACCTATATAAATACCACTATTATTGTCAGCTAAAACACAAGGTCACGTGTTATTGCATAATCAAATGATTTTCGCCAGACGTACTGTGGGTTTCCGACGACAGAGGTCACATTTAACATAAGGAATATAGACGGCTTCTTACATGGACTGTGAAAGTTACATCTGACGAAAATCATTCGGTTCACATTTCTCGCCTTCACGTGGACTTAAATTACTCTAGATATTCTAATATGCTGTTTACATGAAAGAAACAACTTTCAGAATGCATAGAACACATCATATTGGTTCTGTGCAAGCATACTTATTCGGCCACTAAGCATAACGTTTAATTGTATTCTCAAGGAAACCCCCCCGTCATACGTCATATGATCACCCTACCATGAGGTGATAACATTGACACTTGACCATATAAATGCACGGGAAAGTGGCAGTTTTTGACATGATATTTCCCTACTTAAAGTTGTTAGATTTTGTTGGTGGTGAATTAGAATAAGTTGTATATGTATCATTATTTTAACACACTGGACAGGTTTTAGAGCAGAGGCTGAATGAAAGTTTCCTGGGGCTTTGAAATCGCCAACGTTAATGCAGCAAATACCGTACCTTGCCAAACAATCACGTGAATCACTGTATGCCAAACGATGCTTTTCCTTTGTTAAGAAATACGTTACACGTTCCAAACGTTATCTTGTTTACGTGAATAGGGCTCACGTGTGTTTTCTTGTTTATGTTCAATACAGCACACATGCGTTTCTTGTCACTACTAGACCTGAACAGACAGGAAATGAAAGTGAGGGTTTTCTTGAGAATACAACAAAAAGAACTCACCACTTATATTATAAACAAACATGTGAATGGTTAAATGAAAGCAGCTGCACACGGCTGATTCGCGTCATTTGCTACCCCATGCAATTAGAAAATTAGCTGTGTGGCGCCGGGCAAATGGTGTTGGGTGCTACCGTGTGACAGAAATCAGAGAGTAAACTCAGGACCACGGATAAGTACTGGTCCTATAGTCCGAGACGGGTATCTGTGTTGTCCGCTCTGAGTATCAGATGTCCTGAAGAGACTTCTAAGACATAACATTTCTCATTAAAAATTCTGACCAATCACAGGCTGTTAATCTATAATCGACACTGGCCGGTGATGAATTAAGGTCAAGTGACCAATCACAGCTAAGCATCAGATGGGTGTGGCGGGTTCAACCAATCAGGCTGTAGTATTTAAAGAGGACACAAATTATGTTAATCCACTCTAAGGCAAAACATTTCAGAGGTCAATTTGCTTTACATCAGATACTCAGAGTGGTGTTGTCATGACGGGGAAAATTTTTGAGTTACTCGTCCTATGGACGAGTATTCTCAGTCACCCCAGACATCAGTTTCGATTGAATTTGTAGATTTGGATGTGTAAATCTCAGTGAGGATGGGTATTTTTTTCAGGATATCTGTCCTACACAAGTAAAAAAAATTCCCTATTCTTTGCCCTGAGGTTAACCTCATTTTAATGCATTGGAGAGGTCAACACAAATTTTTTCGTCTGTCAAACATGAGCTAGCACCCGGGTGCTCTGGGTTTCGTCATTAAAGGTTATTCTAAAGGTTCCCACTAAAGTTTATTCTTATTCCATGTATTGAATATGGTCTAATAGAAAATCTATACCAATTCAATTAGCACAGAATTGTGTAAAACCACTAATTGACGAAAACACACATAGACACTACATGAATACTGGAAAACATCTGATCTGATCATTTTGATCATCAAAATATATATTTAACAGCAACTATTGTATATTCGATCCATGGGCACTTGTACAGTGGTAAGATATATGAGGCCAGGATTCCACATGCATATTTGGTCAAGCTGGTGACATCTTCAATCCAGAACGCGTTTAATTACTCCCTGTCCATAAAAATGTACACAAAAATAGCACTACACGTATAAGTAAATTCTAAACAGTAAACACAATTCTTTCTTTTAAATAGCAAAATACATTACTGATCATAGATTTGATTCATTGGTTGGTATCATAATAATGTGATATGTAAAAATGCATATGCATAAAATGTGTCCATATAAACCATTGAGCAAGAATCATGTGGAAGCTTGTGTTTATATCTTAAATTTACCACTGTTCCAGTTCCCATGGTTAAATTATTTGCATTTTATATTTAGATTCAAATGGAGATGAGCGATCAAGCTTGTCGAGAACTATTGGCATCAGAAGAACAGAAAAAAGCAAAAAAGGAAAGAATAAAAAACAAAGAGAAAAATAAGAATAGTAATCCTCAAGACATCACAAAAAATCCACCTAAACAGGATAGTCCGCAGTCAAACTCAAAGGATGACAAGAGCATGGACAAGAGTGATGATACTAACAAAAAATCTAAGAACAAGCTGTCCCCTCCAAATTCAGAAGGCAAGCCTCAGAAAATAAGCAAGAAAAAAGACACAAGTGATTACAATGATGTTACTCATGCTTCCAAATCCAAAGATGATTCATTTGTTCCCGTTTTAACTAAAAAGCAAATTCGTGAAATGAAGAAAAAATTACAAAGACAGTCTCAGAGCAAGGAAGCACTAAAAGAACTGGTGTGCAGTCCTATAAAACCCATCAATAATGGTACACAAGCAAAGTGTAATCCAGTAGAAAACCAGAAGCACATTTCAAATGAATGCGTCAACCAAGAAAGTGTCAATTATCATGTTTCCAAAAATGTGGAACATAAACCTGCTGTTAATACTTTTAGTAAAGCCAGAAATCCATGGAAAATCCTTCCAAAAGTTCATCAGTTCCATCTAGAATCTGGCAAAGTGGAACAGTCTAATGCTACTGTTGAAAAAATAAATGAGGATGCTCCTCAAGTCAGTAGACAAACTGATACTCGTCATATTAAAGATGTTAATAATAATGATACTGATCTTTGTGATATAGGTGATGCTATGTGTTTTGAAAATCACCCTTTGCAGATTAAAGGATGGAGTTCTAATTGTGGCAGTATTGAAAAGAAATGTGAAGAAAACTTTCAAAGTGAAACAAACCATCGTGTAAATGGATGCTGTGATAAAGTTGAACAAAAGAGATTTGCTAGTAACATTTGTGGAACTCCAGAATTTTCCAGTATTGTTACTAATGCTGATTGGAGACCTAAATGTGAAAAATTTCTTGAAAATACACTCCCAAATGAACCAATGACAGGCAATTTACTAGATGAGAAAGAATCATCTGGATCAGGAGAGTTTGTAGAAGGACAGTTTATTTGGAAACCGCATAATCCGTCAGGCAAAGTTGAAGATGAGTGGCCATCTTGTCCGTTACCACCATATAAATATGATTCTCCAAGCAACAATAGCTTCAAGTCAAATTCTGATTTTCAAACCACTGATGAAGATCAGCGTCCATCTAGTCTATTTGATATTTCCCATCTAAAGTCACTGAATGCGAAAAAATTGACCAGTGATGAGTTTGCAAGACTTAGTCCAGATCCTGATTCGTGGTATGATGAAAAGAAAAATAATGAGTACAATCTACTGCCTAATGACTGGATGTTCAATTCCAAATCTAACTTCCAAATGGATAAATTTACTGAGTTGTTACAAGTTCAAAGGTCAATGGCGTCTAATGAAACGTTTTATGGATTTGATCATTCTTGGCAACCACGGTCTTTTCAAGACTATTTAGCCCCGAACGATATGTTTGGATCCCCGGTCAGCCATAAGAATGATGCAGTGTTTGTTGATACAAATAAAGATCATGGTGACTCTGCCAAAATATCTGGCACATCGGAAATAAATCAAAACCATTCTTCAGCAGAAACTGAGGATAAGTTAGGACTACAGAATATCGCTCAGAAGTTTGCAGCAAGTACATCAATTGATCAATCGTCCTCAGACTTATCATCCGAGAGGTGTCCTTCTGCCCCAGTCTTAGGTTCAAAGGACAAAAGTAGAAATAATGAATGCAGGCCACATACAAGTGTTCAAAATAATAATGTTACTGGCTCTGCTCCTGATTGGCCAAGTCTCAAAATCTCAGATAACCAAATTAAACCATCATTCATGAAAGAGTACGATCCTGAAAGTCAGAAGGCATTTTCAAGTAGTGCCAGTTTATATAGCAGTCATGTACTCAATGGAAAGCAGTTTATTAATGAATCCAAATGTAACAAACAAGTAACGAGAAACACAAACCAAATTGGCGATCATCAATTTATAAATGCTAAGCAAATGCATAACCTCTCAGTATCAAACACAAATAATTTCAATTGGTATTCATCAGCACAATCTAGTGTGGGTTTTGCAACTTCATCTGCTGCTGAGGAGAACCAAGAGAAAAAATCATCTACGTGGCCAGAATTGGTAACCATTACAGCCAACACCACTGCAAATGACACCACTAAAATTGTTGCTCCTCCCTTAAGTATCAGTAAAGGAAATACAACTCTCAAGCATGACCCTCAGCAAAGAAATAATGTTCAACAGTATTGGAACCCTGGCAAAGATGCAGCCAATAGCGCAGTTCCAAGTGGATCTCAATGGTGCAAACCCATGCCTACCACAGTAAAACATAGCATTCATTCAACCAATGGTAATCAAATTCAACTGCAAAACAATACCTTTGGCTCTAGCAATTCTGCACCAAGGTTTAAATCCGCATTTTTTAATGTGAATCCAGTAAATGATCCAATCAAAAATGGTACTGGTAACTTATACCCGCCATTAATTCCTTCGAATTATGCATCCATTCCACCACCTGGCTATCAGCCTCCAAATGCTCCGCCTAGATTCAAGTCTTCCAATAATGAAAATGCGGCCAATCAATTACACTATAAAATGGCATTAACATCAGACGGTCCACTCCAGAAACCTAATTCAGCCACAGAGAAAATGGTTATCTCTTGGAAGCAAAAAAATCAACCTGTGAAGATAGCTGCATGGAGTAAATGGAAACCAGCATTTGATGCATTCATAAAAGCACAGTGGATTTATAAATATAGAATTGATCAAGTGGCTATTGCTAGACATCCTGATCATTATATTGTTGGAAAGGGGTAATACTGCATTCTTATTTTTCTATAAAGTTTCACAGTCATTTTATTTTGCATGTTATCTGTTGAAAATTTTTAAATCATATTCAATGATAGTAAAAGATGATAATATTTTATATATGATTTATTTCATGTCTTAAATATTTTTAATGGTTTTTAGAGCTTATGGAACAGTAGTGATGCTTGGCCAGATGTTAGATGGCAGTGAAATTGCAGTAAAACGTATGCCACTCAGGCGTTCTCTCATCGTACAGGCCAATATACTTGGTCTTATTGATTCTCGAATCAAGCATAAGAACATACTTTCATTTTTAGTGAGTAACTTATTAGCACATCTTTATATGCGGAATCTTAGTTTTAAATATTCAACACAGAGAAAAATATTGGTACAATGATATTGCTATTAAGTTTGTCATTGATTTGAATTTCTTATCAACTTTCAGCATTTGGAGTTGGATCAAGATTATGGATATCTTGTTATGGAGTTATGTGAATACAATCTCAGTCAGCATGTGTTTAATCTCAAGAACAGAGGCCATCTTGGTCCAGAGATTGGTCTTCATTTGTCAAAAGAACTCATGCAAGCCATAGAGTATCTTCACGAAAGAAATATTATTCATGGTCGTCTGAAGGTAGCTTAGTTGAATATTTGATTTCACAAAAAATCCCAATTAAGCTACAGTATAAAACTGCAAACAAAAGTAATTAAACTAACAAAAATATCTTATTCTTATAGCCTGAGAATGTATTGATTGATATGATGGGGCGAATCAGAGTGAGCGATTTTGGACTTGCTCTTACTCAGGATGGAAATATCCTTCAAGACACTGAAGATGCTAAATTTTGGCAGACAAAAGAACCAATGGGCTTCAAAGCAGATCTTCAAGTAAATACATATGGAAAAAAAGAGAGATTGTTGGATTTTTTTTATTATTATTATTTCTTCTAGCTTAGTATTTACAAGATTTATTTTATGTGAAAATAGATTCTGTTTTAGTAGTTCTTATGAATGAAGATTTCTATCATTTCAGACGGCAGGTATGCTGATCTACTTTACACTTACTGGGGGCTCCCACCCATTTGGAGAACACCACTCTGAAATCCTGGCCAATCTAAAGACAGGAAAGCCTCATATGTATAAAATTGTTGGTGAAGAAGCAGACGATTTGTTTCGAATGCTCATGTTCTATCCACCGGAATCAAGACCTTCAGCTTCAAAAGTTTTACGGTAAAAACACTCGTTTTCTAAGTTGATTGCTACATCCTCACATTTGATTGTGTAATATTTGAATAGACCAGACCACCCTTCAATAGTTGCGTCGCTTCAGCTCAGCTGCTGAAGCAAGCATTGTGTTTGGTTCGTTTGTATGTTTGTATCACTATGTATGTATGTCTCCGGACAAGCTAGCGGGCGTACCGATGAACCGATTTCATTCAAACTTTACACAACTATGAGGTATGAGGTGACACCGAAGTGATTCGATTTTTGGTGCTCTGCCAATTAAATTGTAGGAATTGACCACGAGATTGGAGTGTCAATCACAAAATTGATTGCGATTGACAATTTACAATCGAAAGTGGTCAATCACCATTCCTATCATGACTAAAATCCATTTTTATTTTAAAATAAATCATATTATAACATTCTCATTGCCAGTCAATTTT
>CM032661.1:36195265-36238003 GCA_019095985.1 Streblospio benedicti
AAAAATTTAATTTTTTTTTTTTTAAATTTTTTTTTTTTTAAAAAAAATTTTTTTTAAAATTTTTTAAAAATTTTTTTTTTTTTAAAAAAACCCAAAAAAAACCCCCTTTTTAAACCCCCCCCCGGGGCCAACCCCTTTAAAAGGGTTTTTTCCCCAAATTTAAAAAAAAAAAATTTGGGGGGAAGTTTTTTTTTTAAAAAAAAACCCCCTTAAAGGGAAAAAAAATTTTTTTGGGGCCGGGGGTTTTGGGAAAAAACCCAAAAAAAAAAAAAAATTTTTTTTTTGGGGGGGGGGGAAAAAGTTTTTTTTTTGGGGGGCCCGGGGTTTTTCCCCGGGGGGCCTTTAGAATTTTGTATAAAACTGTGATAAATAAAATTTTACTTGTAAAAATCTTCAGCAGAAATGTTATTGAAGATCCCCTGTTCTTCTCTAGCCTCTTCTTTTAGATTAAGGGCAAAATTACAAACATATCTGGAACATAAAATCCACATAACAATGCTAGAAGTTGAATCAGGCCAGAGCTGATGCTTTAATACAATATGGGCCCGGACACTATATATTCTGTTTATTTTTGGTTTGCACAAAGTTGAAATGAACAAAATATCCACAAGAAAAAAGCTACCTAAACACTGACACATCAGTGCCCTTCTTTCTAAAAATACGCCCCTAAAACTTTGACACACCCCTACATACTATAAACCAGATATTGCTGGAAATTTCAGCTTTTCTACGTTCAGATGATGGTTAAATATATTGTTTTTTCAAAGCACTCACTTTGCATGAGCTTTTGAACCTAGGCATCACTAGAAAGTACATTTCAGCAAGTTATCAATTTTCTTAAAACCTATCGTGTACGACCATCCAAGTGCCAACCCTCGTGTAACAGCAGCCCTCTCCCCTCTTTTTCTTAAATGTTCTTAAGAATTATGTAGTAACTGCCCCCAGTGTGAAGCCCCCCAGTTTGAGAAAATTTCAATTCAACAGCCCTGGGCGCTTGGATGGTCGTATACAGTATTATATTATATGCATAATTGCATACATTGCTTGGTCACATAAAATAAGTGTAGGTTATGTAATTCGCAATCATCAGACTGATAGGTATAAAATAGAACATAGTGCAAGAATTAAAATTAAATTGTTGAGATACAAGATATGTTGAAACTAATGCTTGTCTAACATATGTGTTATCGGTTATGTAAATGGGAATTCATATAAGAATATTATCAATTTTACATACATGTAAAAGAACATAGAAATTCAAACCTCAGCAAATCCACATCCGTCTGTTTGATGGCACCAAGACAGTTATAGATTAGGGTGCTGCTGAGAATCATGCCTAATGCAACTATTTTCGTGTCATGAGTCTGCTGTTCCTAAAATATAGTAAAGTTTTTATAAAAAAAATATTTGACATACTGTTTGAATATCAACAGTAGAATTTTAGGGGTATAAAGATCCATGTAAAGAATAATCCTACTTATTGTACATTCGCTACCTTTTCTGAGCTAAAACATTGTGGATATGAATATCTACATCATTATACAAATATGTAGATCATTACAATGTTAATTGTGTTCAGAATTCAGGTAAATTCATACAAGTTATTCTACAAGGTTTCTTGAGTTTTTTCATGTTCATAAAGTGTCAGTTTTGTAGAAATATTATTGTCATTTTGTTGTTTATGGCGTCTATGCATAGGCAGATCCAGGGGCGCAGGGGGCGCGTGCCCCCCTTTTCCCACCAAAATACCTCATTTTCATAGGGTTTTTCATTAAATCTCGTAAGTGCGCCCCCCTTTTTCCTTACATGCGCCCCCCTTTTCCAAAAACCTGGATCTGCCGATGCTATGGTGAGATTTTAAATGTCCACTTCATTTTAAATTGACATGAATAGTAAAACATTTATCTTAAATAATGTATCAGCAAGAGTGGGATCACACTAATCACTGTAATAAAAAAACTGGTGAGGAAGCTGGGATGTTCCTTTGAGGTATACTTTAGGGAAAGTAGCTTCCCCACCTTGTAAAGGCTCGGGCCCCTTTACAGTTGCATAACCTTTGGGTTCTTAAATAATGTACATATCACACTAATCATGGTAATAAAAACTGGCAAGCACCCTCCTCTGATTAGAGCTCAGAAAAGGGAAAAGCCCACTACTTTGTCTTTAATAGAACTCCGGTTGCATTTCTAAAATATTTATTCCTTTCTACATCCATGTTATAGCATAAGTTGTAAGCATAAGCTGTCGTGTTGCCACAATCATCAATCACCTGCCCTTATATCCAGATTTAACTAGCATTTGTCAGTAATACTTGACACCATCTATTTCCTTACCAAATTTAGAAGACAAAGATTACTTTTCTGCCAGCACAGCATTGTGTCTGTTTACAAAACATGGATGATATTCATTCTAGAATTACCAACGCATTTTGAAATCTGGATAAGAAACCATAATAACTGGCAGGCAAAGATGTGATTATAAAAGCTTGTATGAACTTTTAGTCTTATCTGAATAAAAACAGATTATGCATGCTTCCAAAATACAGTGCAACATTTAGGATAATACAGTACAACCCACTTTTAAATATCATAAAAAGTGTGTTGATCTTTACAACCTGTGTCCAATTTAACTGGTCTTCTCTACTAAAAGAAAGATCAAAAGGATTTAAATGGCTGGTATACAGAGTATACTGGTTAAACTGACACATGGCCCTGTGGATATGTCTCATCATTCTCGCGCATTAACTATTAGACTCATTTGTTGTTCAAGACCGGCACCTAAGTCAATAACTGAGCAATTACACCCGGCGGTTTCTCAAATACTGGCAGAATATCAAGGCTAGGCGGCTATTCAAAAAAATACAGTATTTGTGCAACAAAAAATTTGGTTTGTACAATGTATATATCTATGTATATATGATCTTTGGCTTATTTCAAATTA
This sequence comes from Streblospio benedicti, assembly GCA_019095985.1. Taxonomy (NCBI): domain Eukaryota; kingdom Metazoa; phylum Annelida; class Polychaeta; order Spionida; family Spionidae; genus Streblospio; species Streblospio benedicti. Next base: position 36,198,206 of record CM032661.1, read on the forward strand.
TGGATTTCATAGTAGGCATCATTAGAGACATGTGTGTTGTAGATTAAAATGTATTCTAGATACTTGGGTTGATGAAAAAATCATCAATAACTTACGTTTGGCTGAGATGCACAGCCAGTAACTGCTCCTATTCCTTCTGTGTCAAGCAGCAAGAGAGCTGTATTTGGGCGATGGGGATGATCAATCAACCATGCCCAAATGCCCCTAGTGTGTGTCTGTGTGGTGTGTCCCAAATCAAAACCATTTTTAGGATCTAAAACAAAAAAGTGATTGAAGGTTTATAGTATTTACTGTTTTTAGTAGAGTATATTTTTACAGACAGCAGGATGAGCGAGATGAAAATATGAATAGATTATTTGTATAAATAGTATACATGTACATGTACCTAACTTCTGTTGATTGACAAAGAAGCAAACTTTTTTCCACCATTGAGAAATTGAATAAGTTGACATTAACACTTTCAAGTTCACCCACCAACTTCCAATCCGATAGTTTGTAAGGAAGTTGATGAGAAAAGATTTACCTATTCAAATGAACAAATGAATATAATCATCAGATATCTGAAAAACAAACACATTACCACAGGCGATTTTTTATTTAAAAAAATCGAAGAATAAGATAAATGAATCAATCAAGCAAATCCTTTTCTATTCGGGCAGACCATAACTATTCGTCATTCAGAGAGTGTGGTCTCACTACCCAGTTTATATCTCAACATTCATCTACAAGCCTTTTGGTCATTAGGATCTGACAAAAGTCATATCCAGATGTGTTCAATCTTTCTGAACAACTGCCTCCCAATAGTCTGTTTTGGTCTTCTGCTCCTTTTCCCTCCTTCTATTACAAGCTTTCGTATTTTGCTAAGCCAGTCGGAGTTACATGTATGCACAACATGAACCAGCAATCTCAGTCTCCCTTTACAAAGTATACTATATCTGTGATACCCAATTTCTCCAAAATGTTTCCTTAGACATTTTTCAGTGGTTGTTGGGTCCCAGCTCTCTCCCTCTCAATCATGAAAATATTTCATTATTTGAAGAAGCATATGTATAAAGACTGTAAACACTGTTCATATTCTAAACCTTTAATACATGATAATACATTAATTTAAACACATCGAATAAAACTTGTTACTATAGTCTGTTATGTAATTATTTTTTCTGTTTAAATAGCAGTTTTAGGATGATGTTTCATGTTTATTCAAATTTCTGGTAGTTGGACTGATCCGATATTATACCTATGTGTTTCCAACTGCTTGCGGATACATTTGCAAACTTCTCTCTCCCACACACACCTTTTTAGCAAGCATATTTCTACTAAAGATAGATATAGCTGAAGACATCCCAAACAGCTCGCTGCTTGGAATGATGGTATCATTCTGAAGTCATAACCTTAATAATTAGGGTCATGAGTTTGAGTCCCGCCAGGGCCACTTTATATATTCAAATGGAAGCTTTAGGGTTATAAAACCTGTCTTCAGCTTTATCTATCGTTGGTAGAAATATGCTTGCTAAAAAGATGTGTGTGAGAGAGAGAGAAAAGTTTGACAATATTATACCATAATTGAACCTTGACCGAAAATTTACGCAATGATCCACGAATGCATAATGTACGCATACCATAATGATATTCTTCATAATAGTGAACTTTGCAACTTTGTATCAGTCAATGGTCGTCTGCCATTTTCATAAAGACCAGTCTTTTACCCATATCTTTGTAAATTTTCATGCTAACTAAAATCCGATTACATATTCATGATCCTTACTCAAAATCCTTCAAGGGTAGTACTTTCCATAAATGTCATACAATAAATGATACTTGAAAATGACCTTTAATAGCAGTAAGTTTTACAAAGAAAGGGATTTGTTGATTTAATTGTTTAAACAAATTTGAGTTTACAATTTAAAAATACATGAAATACAAAGTAGATATATTTGCCTGTCCGATATGGTCCTATGATGCTGATGACAACCAAGGGACGAGATTCTTTGTCGAGACAATCCAAAGTTTCTGTATCAACTTCCAGGTTGCCATCTTGTCCAATTTTGATAAAAGGTTTTGGCTTTTGCCATGCTGTTTGAATGTTGAATAATCTCATTTTAGTCATATGGTACTATTTGTATCATATATCAAAATTTTATTCTTTTTTTTTTTCAATTGATTAACGTGCATTAATGTCAAACGTAAACTTAACGTTTACATGTATCATAGAAAACTTATATTTGTAGAGATATAATTTTAAAATAACAACATAGCTGTATGGAATAAAATGCTTCTATAATTTCTTATAATTTGGAGGTCATCTTGTAACAGAGATGGTATCCATTGGAGGATCTACTGTACAGAAGAAAAAGAATATGACTGCATAATTACATAAAACATATCACATCTGGACAGTGAGTGGTATACTCAAACTAAAAAAACTGAAGCAGCAACATATTTATATGTTCCAGCTACATGTAGTACTTACATGTACATCGTAAAGAGTTTTTTTTGACAAAAAGTTGACAAAACCCATGAAGTAGATCTGAAATGAAATATTTGTGATATCATTATCATATAGTTTAATCCTGAATTTGCATTGCAAGGGATCATTCATTTTTATTTTCTGATTGGGTCACACCTTTTTTTACTTTTGGACATCCCAGGAGGGTGGGTGATCTTTATACTTCTTGATAAATAATTAAGATGGGCAAGCCCCAAGGCCATTGCATGTGATTTTTTCTGACTTTTACTGTCTAATAAACCATGGACTAATAGTTTTAAATTTTCACTAATTTATTTTATTTTACTAGGAATATTTTCATCATTTAACACATGATCATACATGTACATGTATTAAAATTTCTTTCTTTGAATTACAAAATGAAAATTCTAAAACATAAAAAACTCAACAAATTAAGGGTACTATGAAGTCTTTAAGGGAAAAATATTCTATTTTCAGCTTTTTGATATTTATTATACTGTAAACTATGAAGAACAACATGTTTTGAAATGAGCCTTTTATCTTCAATAGTTTTCCCATTACAACCCATTTGTGAAGGCCAACCGGAGTGAAAAACAATGACTCTTCTTTGCAGGCTTATAAGGTTATATGGGATAAAAATTCAATTTTTACATTTTCAATGTTTTGTATGCTATAAATAATAAAGAACATCATGTTTTAAAATGAACCTTTTATCATCAATAGTTTTTCTTATATGATACATTTTATAGACGGCAACTACTATCAATATATATTGATAGGCCATGTTTAAAGCCCATTTTCTCAAAATTAAGTTTGCATAGTGGATTAATTTTTCTTTTTATATTTCTTTCAACTGTGAAATCAAATTTTCACAAACATGTATATATTTGAAGATATATGCATTCTGAAGAAAACCTTACTAGGGATTTTCATTTTTTTATTTCGTTGATGAATTATGAACGTTTTTTTTTTGTATTAATTTGCAAGAAAATTAGGAAAATAAGTGGTTTTAAAGCTTAAAATGCATATAAAATGATAAAGAGGAAAAATATAAATAAAATGAGGCAAGGTTTTCTAGATAAATATTCAAATTTTGTAACTAAATAGTGATTTTGGTCATTTCGATGTTTTACTATCAGTTATATGCTTCGCAGACAAAGCTGTAATTTTTTCACTAATTGCTTTATAATTTTTTCACATCAATCTATATAATTCAAAATATGTTGTGTCATTAGATTAGATAATTATCTACAAAATAAGGTGTAATTTGTAAGAATTGAAGCAATAATGAGTGAGAAAATCAAAGTTTAATAAAATCCTAAGAAAAGGGTTCATAGGCGACAAAATACATAGCTATGAATATCTTAGAACATAATCACATATATCGCATTTCCACGTTTTGTAGCCTAGACGTTTATTGTTTTCAGGACATGTCTAGCATAGGCGTTTAAATGAGGGAAGCGTCTATGTGAAGGAGGCGTTAATTAACATATGCAGTTTCTATCCGAAACATTTAGATATTTACTTGCAGGCATTTTCAGAAATGTGACACATTATGAATGATACTTCAGTTCTGCTGCTTTACATCATTCGATCGATCACTGCAGCCGATGATGAACCTCTTATCATCATAATTAAACAGCATTCTTGCTGTGCATAAATGTACATTTTTTTGTCAATCAACCTAGTAATACAAAAAATATGAGGGCTTGGGCCTTGAGCAAATGCTTATCTATATAGAGTATAGATATATTGCTGATGCTAGTGCAGATTGCTTTACATTTGTATGATCATTGATGGTAATTTCTTGAGGGTCATATTGTAAATTGCATTTTTTGATAGGTCAGATACTTCCAAAACATTATCAAATTTCCTACAATGTAAACCTATTGACTAAAGAGTTAGACTGCGGAGTGAATCTGTGGGTTTGCTTCTCGGAATATACCAAAAGTGATGAAAGCGGTAGCATGCAGTGCCACGTCTCATTCTCGGAAATCGCTACCGTGGTGATTCCAAAATCAGCCGCAAATTCTGCTCGCTACGCTCAGTACGAATATAGAATTTTTTTCCTTTCGAAGTGTATTGAGGTCGTGGACAAGAATTATTTGCTGCCAAGTGGAGTTGGCCAAATGAGCTCAGCAAATGAGCGTTTTGTTGCGCGGTAATTGTGTGGGTTTTAGCACTAACAGTATGTGTCCACTTCTCAGAAATCTGAAGATCTGCCAATATGTACATGTATATTTATTCTTTTCATCTTCCACAACACAAAGAATTTATAATTGTTTGACAGTTTCGTCTGCTACTCCAGACATTCTCAAAAACACTACTGCGCATGTCAGGTCATGATTTATGGCCGCCGTCCCCGCCTGCGGCAAGCACTGGGTCGTGTACTCTCGCCAGCTGGTCAGCCTCCTCGTCTCTGTTCATGGTCTGGCTGTGCATCCGGATGTGAACTGCTTCCTTGATAGCTCTAGTCCTACGATCACTCTCTGTGTCTAGAACTGTCACCCCCTTCCAATTAATCTTGTGATTTTCTTTATTGACGTGATCTGTGATGGCACTTTTATTGAATTCTATAGCCGACTCTCTTTTGGCAGCTCTGGTGAAATTCAACTTTCCATGTTGTTCAACGTCTTTTTGATGTTCTTTTAGTCTAATGCCCAACTTTCTTCCTATTTCCCCGATGTAAACTTTCTCACAGGATCCACAAGGGATCTTATACACCACTTCACATTTTTCATTCATCTCTACTTTATCTTTTGGGTGCACCAAAAAATTCCTGATTTTCTGAATGGGCTTTACAGCAGTTACCACCTTATGCTTATTCAAGATTCTTGTAATTCCTTCAGTGACACCCTTTACACATGGTAGAATCACTAGGCCTTTTGATTTCACTCCGTCTTGATCTTTCTTTCTCTTCTCTTTCATTCTCTCCATCTTCTCAGCTATTTGCTTCTTTACCTTCTTAAACGACTACTTCGGATAGCCACACTTTGTCAGAGCATCTATGATGTGTTCTTCCATTTTCTTGTCATCTATCTCTGTCACTATGTCTTTACATCTATCCAACAGTGTTCGGATGACTCCAAGTTTATGTTGCACTGGATGATGTGAAGTAAAGTGAAGGTATTGATCTGTATGAGTTTTCTTACGATATACCAACAATTTTTCAGAGTCATCAGGTTTACTCACTATGAGTGTGCCTAAAAATGGAATAGAGTTATTGTGTTCCTCCTCATGGGTGAACCGGATGCTGCCTGATTCATCAACTGTGTTAAGGTGGTCAGTAAGATTCTGAGCTTCCCCCTTGTTGATTATTTCTAGTACGTCATAAAAATATCGTTTCCAAAACTTTGGTTTGCATGAGATTGGGACAGATATTGCTTTCTCTTCAAACCATTCCATAAATAGGTTGGCTACGAAGCCTATGATCAGCGAAACAGGACTTCCCATAGCCGTACCAAACTTTTGCAGGTATATACTTCCTCCAAACTTGAAATATATGGTTGTCAATATGAATTCACATACAATGTACTTCCATTACATCGTTTGGGTTTAGCATAGTCCTTTTCTTCAGAGTAGTGTCCTTCTCTAGTCTTTTCCTAATAACCTGCATTGCTTTCTCAAATCACACTCATTTTCTCTGCTAGGACTTTGGAATTCTTCACATGTCTGTCAGTCAGGCCCACTCAATGTCCAAGGAGGTCTGCTAAAGCTCTGGAACTGTTGTATATTATAGATCCTGTGAAGTCTACAATGGGGCGTAACTGGTTGGCTTCCTTGTGAATCTTAGGTGTACAGTACATTCTTGGTATGCTCTCCGATGTGGGGTAGAGGTGTCTGTACTGAGCTTCTGTGATCTTATTTTCTTGTCTCAGTCTCGTGAGTATTGCTATCAGGTTCTTTATGTATATCGGCGTAGGGTCTTTTTTTAGCTTCTCATATGTCCTCTCATCACTCAGCATAGTGGTGACCTTCTCTTGATCTCTCTTCATACACCTCAGTGTCCATCACTACTGTTGCTTTCCCCTTGTCTGCTGGGAGGATCAAGATCTGCTTGTCCTTGCTTAACTCTTTCAGTGCTTTTCTCTCATCCGGCGTTATGTTGGAAATAGGGGCTCTGGCTTTCTTCAACAAACCTGTAATCTCTGATCTTACTTGTTCTTTCGGCGACCGTAAATCATGACCTGATATACGCAGTAGTGCTTTTGAGAATGTCTGCAGTAGGTGACGAAACTGTCAAACAATTATAAATTTTTTGTGTTGTGGAAGATGAAAAGAATAAATATACATAATTACCAATACGATAAACTCATTCAAGGACAATATGTACATGTATTAAAATAATTATCAATGATAAGATTATACTAACCTTTGCATGCAGCTGCACTTGATGTTTTGCCTATTAAGTAATACACACCAAATCCAAGCACAACAGTAACACAAATACAGAACATCATAATTACTAGATTTATGTGCTATATTCTGTAACTATGTAAAATGTATCTTGTGAACGTTTTTGTAGATCTGCATGTTTTTCATGTTTGGATAAGTCTGTAACACAGGACCAGTGATCGAAGGTGGTTGTATACTGATATGTAGTTATATACAATATACAAAGGCCAAGGTCGTTGAAATGCCCTGTGGTCTGTAACACAACTAAAAAATGATACACGTATGCTGCAATATAGATACTAGTAGTCCTGGGCCTGGCCATGGGTATTTTCCTCATTATTGCTTGGAAATCCCCACTCGTAAGCAAATCAATACATGATTTTGTAACCACTATAGCCACAAGCAACAAGGGTATTTTTATGATTGCATTATGATTATGCCTCACATACCGGGCAAAAAATATTTAAAATGTTAGTTGGTTTGCAGAAACACAGTAAATTATCAATAAATGAATGAAGTCGATTTGGGGGAAAAAGGTCAATACTTTATTGACATTATCTAAATTCGTTAAAATTTCCTCCTCTACAAACATTGTTTACAAAGCACAATTGATATATATGTATATATATGGTTATAAAATTGATTACTCTACAAACAATACAATCTACAAATACCACATATGCCTTGAGGTTAACAAAGTTACAATAAACCTTCATACAATCCGTGTATGGCATCGTGCCGAATAAACTCATACAAGTGTACATAGTATTTAACATTTTTTTTTTTTTTTTACAATCATACCCATCTTCATCATAATTTGTCAAGTAATTAATGTATACATTTTTAGGTAATAACCAGTTAATTGATAGTGGAACTAAGTACTAAGGCTACATTACAGCAACAAGGGTGAGGAGGGTGGGTAATTTTTTTTTTTCCCGCTTTTTTTGATAAACATTATATAAATGGTGCCCGCTGTTGGGGATAGTGGAACTAAGTACTAAGCTACGGAAATGTGCCCGACGCTGCCGAAGGAACAATTGTTGCCCGAGGGGCCTCATTCAACTGAGGGCAATTGCACCATTTATTATATCGCATTTACCTCATTCAGTAGTAGAAGTGTCCATCTCAAACAGAATGAGCCGTTAATGATGACATAATTGTCTCATGTATTGTTATGACACACTTAGAATAGTAAGTGACTGACGTACACAGGCGTACAGATAACATACAAATGATAACGTGAAACGTACATTTCTGCAATGACTTTAACGCACTGCGCACTACGTATTTTTCAAACGTCTATGTAAACAGCAGGAGGGAGGTAGATCATGATCTACCTCCCTCTAGCCAGGGAGATAGATTGTCACATTTTTCTCAGCCAATCAAATTTCTCCATTTTTCTTCTGATATGTCATGCGATATCATCAAATAACAGTTTCACTACTTAGGTCTCAGACCACCAAATCAATACAAAATCAGCAAAAAATTCGGTCCAAACACTTGGGTGCTGTGGGAAGTTGTTATTACTAAAAAGTAGGCGTGGTTCCGATTATTTATTGATTATAGATATGGTAAAAAAAATAAGCTTACACACAATAGGTGTCAAACCAGTTATTTTATTTAAATATTTTTGAATAGTTAGTGCACATGGTCCGTTATAAGGCGGTCATGTATCAAATAGAATAGTGCTAGACTACAGAGGATTTCAGAGGTTAGGTCTCGGCTCCAGAAATAAATACTCATCATCATCATCATCATCATCATCGCTCTGGGAAGGTGGTTATGCCCATATGAATTTTCTCCTCGGCAACTGGAAATGAAATACTCTGTTGAAGAAAAATAAGATTATGGCCAACACTCAAAGCTAAGCCGGGTAGAGGGGGGCTGGTTATTACATTGTTAATAGAACTTACAATTGAGCATTTGTTTAGTGGTCTGAGACCTTATTGGTGATGGGGAATCCTGATCAACACTTATTCAAACATTGAGATGTATATATCATATAAGAGTCTTGTCATGTAGTGAACAACGTGTCTCTTTTTTTTCTATCTTTTTTGTTGTTCGAATATCAAATTGAAAATTGTTCAGAATAATATTTTGCACACTTCTTAGGTGCCTTTTCACACGAACTACTACATATAGTTAGTGTGAAAAGGCACCTAAGAAGTCTGCAAAATATTATTCTGCTTAAAAAATTTAATTTGAAATTTGAACAACAAAAAAGATAGATTTTTTTTAATGAGAATATATCATTAAGTAGGTACCTTTTTGCATGCTATTTTTCTACATATTAAAAAAATCAGCAATGTTGAAGTTTATTCTCATACATACACTAACATGAACAAGGCTGGTGAGCGTTACTTTTTATTTATTTTTCCATGGGAAGTTGAAAAGAAAAATCAATGGTGGATCAAATAGGAGATAATATGCCCAAAATACATACAATACATGTATTATACAAAAAAGAAATCACATTCAAATTCCAATCTCAAAAACGTGTAAATAATCATATTTATCTTAATATAAAATAAATGCTTTAAGTCCAATGGAACTTACAACTCTATATACATTAACGGCTATTACAATGCATATTTAGCATTTGAATTTACTGGGAAGGTGTATGCACTGTAAACTTCAGTATTTACACATAATAATGAATATCACAGATGAAAAGCACACTATGGTATTACCAAAAGTCTCCTCCTTTGGTCAATTTCAACTCACTCTAATACCAATGGAAGACAAATACATAGAAATAGGTTCTAAATATCACAGTTTATGACATGATTAATGTGTTCTGATACAAAATTCAATACATATAAAAAGGGTATACTATATAAAATCAATATGATTCACAAGCCTTTTGGTTTCATTTTTAATCTTTTCTATAAACCTAGCAAAACCATGAGAAACTCATTATCACATCATCTAATGCAGGGACACCTCTTCCCAGTGAAATTCATGACTATCACTTATTCATAAATTTGACACATTCAAATAAAAGATGCTTTGAGCAAATTACGAAGTTCATACAGTGTGCTCTTGGATGCTTGATATCGTGTTGCTGCAGAGTCCCAACTAGTTGGATGAATGCAATCTTCAAGGAGGCTTTCCAAAGTACCTTTCACTATGGCTGGCGGAGACTTTAAAAGCCCTGACATAACATTTCCCATTTGAGATTGAAATATCTTGGAGCACACAGCCTGCAAAAAAAAACCGCAATAAATTTATTGAAAGCAGTATAACTTGTAAAACGTAGACTTAAGTATAGACAGGGTACGAAATTTCAAATAGAGCTTACCAGAGCCAAATCCAGCCTGGGGCGGGCTGATTTTGGCTCACGCCGGCTGGTTTAAAAATTTCACGACCCAGTTAGTAGGCTATTTTTTTTAGTTCTCAATATTGACATAAATAATGGCAAAACCCATAGCGCCGTACGGCAGCTCCAGTACGGTGAATACAATATTTGGACTGATTGCTCCAATGGATTTTACATAGGGTTAAAGCCACAGTGAAATCATACGGCTGCCGCACAGCAGATTTTGCGATCGCCTGGGGGGTGAAATTGATACGGCTGTCGTACGTTGCTGTGGGTTTTCTGCCTTAAGGGCCATATATTTTTTGTCAGGGTCCGCTCCTTTTTTGTAGTTGCCGACCCTGTGGTCCATGAGACAATTTTGATGAGGTTCATAGTCTTCATACCCTATTATAAACAACTAACTTTAATTTAATAGTCTTTATCTTAGTTTTACTTATACTTGAAACAATTTGTTAGAGCTCAACTAAACCTAACTTTAAGATGGTTTTCATATGAAAAATTATCTGGCTCTATGTGACTTGAAAAAAAAGCATAGAATTTATTATTTTAAAAAATACCTGTAAATTATTGTTTCTTCTTATCTTTGTGCATTTGTTTTCATCATGATCACACCATCCCCAGCAGTCGAAAAAGTCACAGTCACTATGTTTGGTGCAATTAGGTGTTGCTAAAAGTTCATTTTCCAATTTCTTACTTACAAAGGCCATATCAGTGTCAATTGCTTTTACAATACCATTTTCGCCCACCCCAAAGTTAGAACCTTTTACATCACATAAGTGGAATGTCCCATGCCTATCACTGATATCTTCAAATGATTCAATGAGATTCAATATTCCTATGGCAATTTCTGCTCTTTCTCTCCATGGATTAGACTTTAGCATGGCTACTGTAAAATCTTTACTCAAAATTGATCCAGGAGGGCAGTATTCAACGGCATAGATATGGCCACAGGAACCCTTAATTTCAGGTATATGCTGATTACCTTGAAAATATTGGAGAGTTAAATACTCATCCTGTTGAACCAAGCTATACAGACTTTGAAATGCTGCCATCCTATTAAGATCAGTTGGCTCACTATCTATAAATTGTTTGAAATCCATTCCTGTCCACATTTGCTTGGCAAACATTTCTCCAGCAGTTTCTGCATTGAAATTTACGTTTGAAGATGACATATACTGTTGAGGAGTGCTATCAAATCCATAACTATAGCTGTTGAGTAAGATGCTGTAAAAATCACTGAGAGGGGGATACTTTTTTTCTCCATTATATTGATACCAAATTGGGTCATAATCCCAGATTTCACCCTTAGTACTCTTCAGTATAATATTTGTTCCGTCATCTTCATTTAATGCCATCATTACTTTCTTTCCTTTACGAAAATTGAGGCATTTGTCAAACAAAATGTTCCTTGAAAGACACATCTCATGACATAATGATCCTGCAACTAGCTGTCTTCGATATTCATAGCACTGAAAAAACAAAACAATGCATTTTATTTATACATTGTATTAGGGTTGGTTATAGAAAATATGTTACAATTGTAATCATTATTTCAACACAGTCAATAGTCAACGTAGATGTAGAACAGACACTACAGTACACTAGACTTAATTCTAAAACCTAGGTTGTCCAACCAGACAACTAACCTCAACACATATGTCTGCCAGGTGATATTCTGGGTTGTTAAAGAAAATTGCTTATAATTATTTAACTTGGTTTTTCAAGTTTAATTTTCACCACTTTTTGACCTTTAGAAGAATCCTTTGTTCATGTGCAAGATGTATGTTGATATAAAAAAAAATACTGGCTGGCAAAAAATTGTTTGTTACAAGATTTCAAACTAGCAAAAATCATTAAAACATGGGTCGCCCTTTCTGACTAGTCAAATTAGCAGTCGCAGTCACCCTGACAAAATGTAGGTGTCTCTGAAGACTAAACGACCAATTACTGTGCTGTCTGTAGAATTTGCAAGTGAATGCAAACTTTGCATAGGTATCACGGGGATTGCAGATACAAATGTAAAAATTAATAATCGGCTAAAAATCCCCTGTCACACTTAGTAATATCCAAATACATGCAGTTAGCTAGTATGGAATATCCATATAATCTAACGAAAAGTCTTACCAATCTAGCAATCATGTCAAGTGATTCTTCATCCATGCATTGTTCTTTTTTTATAGCATACACAACATAGATAACGATCAGGAATATAAGTATCACAAATGAAATACATAGTTTCTTTAAGCTGAAAATTCGACCAAATCGTGGTCGGCACCTTCTACGTAGCATGGAGAGCATTTTATTGCTTTTTAGCCATCATTTTCTTCATTGCTGTTTAGTAGAATTTCCTCCTGAAAGCAAACATTTAGTTTTATACATGGTTCAAATGCCATTGAATTCGAGCATAAGCCCCAGCATCAAAATGGTTGGTCAAATACAATATTTTAACTAGATGCAGTCGCCTGAGTCTCGACATACATTAGTCTCTTCACATGTACATTTTAGTGACATGACGAGAATCTGACTTATATCGAGACTCAGGCGACTGCACCCATATAAAATGTATGCATGTACAAATGTATGCATGTTTTATATGGTGAATATTGTATTCAAACACCCATTTCAATGCTGTGCCCCATGAATTTTAATATTATCTTCCAACATTTTGCACATGTATGCATCTTTTATAAATTTTTGTCAGAATACACACTGTATCTTCTGGCAAGAAATAGGAAAGTTTCTAAAGATTGGATAGATATAATGATTATTAGTAGTTATCAATATTAAAGCATTGATCTTTTGCCCTGTAAACTACCCAAGTCCAGGACTCATTATTTTTCTAAATTGTGCAACCAGCGGGACCTATGACATATTTACAGTTTAATTCTCAATTAAACCCTCACTTCCGTTTCCTGTTTACCCAGTGATAAAAAACCACACGTGTGCCTGTACTGACGTAAACAAGAAAACATCTGGAACGTGTAACGTATCTCTTAACAATTGAAAAGCAGCATTTGGCGTATAGGAATTCACGTGATAGTTTGGCAAGGTCGGCGATTTTAAAGCCCAAGAAAACGTTGATTAGCAGCCTCTGCACTAAAATCTGTCCAGTATGTTATACAATAATACATATACAACGAATTTTAATTCACAACTAACAACATATAGCAACTTTAAGCATAGAAATATCATGTCAAAAACAGCCACTTTCCCATGCATTTAAATGGTAACGTGTCAATGTTATCACCTAACGGGTGTGTGATACCGTGAGGTGTGACGAGAGGTTTCCTTGAAAATTGCTATGGTTTTCGATGCCTGGACTTAAAGTATTGGCCCTCGGACCCATTGTTTCAAAATACGAGTCCTTATACGTCTATAGATCTAGGTTTAGCCGCCTTAAGCTATGGACAAAACCAGCCTTGCGGACATTTCGGCGCACAGCTTTTTCAGCTCTGCGGTTTCTATGGCTTTTTCCGCATGCTGTAACAACTACATAGTAATGGGCACATGTCTCACTGGCTCGGTGCTTTATCAGCTATCGGCACTAGGAATACTTTCATACAGATGGACATGAGGTGAAAATGCATTGAACGTGAGTTGTAATTATGTACAACTTACGTTCTACACATGGTGTGATTATTAAAGTACGGCATTCATACGTTCATGGTACAGGGAACGCACTGCACCTTCATTTTCCGCATGGAACACTCACTCAACGTTACGTTCTGTATAAGATTTGAGTAGAGAGGCAGTGAACTAGCCTTGCAGTCTGTTGTGCCCTAGGCATTAGGAAAATTAGGGACTTATTGCATCGCTTCAGCTGCTGAAGTAAAGCATTGTGTTTCGTTGTTGGTTTATAACTAACTACTATATGTATCATCTCCAGACAAGCTAAAGGGTATACCAATGAACCGATTTCTTTCAAATTTTGCACAACTATGAGGTATGCAGCGAGTCAGGCAACACCGAAGTGATTCGATTTTGGGCAGTTTGCCAATTAAGCTTTAATTTCCACAGGGATATATGATGGTCCATTTTGGACATTCTTATTAGCATTGAATGCACAATTACAGATCAATATCAATTCATATGCAGTGATGTAAATAGGTCCGCGTCCTGCGTCCCTGACGCATTAAAAACTCTAGGGACGCATCATGATTTCACCACCGCGTCCCTGTGAACGCATGCCAATTTAAAATCATAAATCCATTAAAATAAGCTCATATTTTAACTTTTTCCCTACAAATCAGGCAATTCCAGGCGACCCCCATGTTTATTGTTTACAAAATGCACGGCAGCGCCACCGTCGGTCTTTTTACAAACAATCAATGAAAAACGAAACTGAACACAATTAGCCTTGATAAATGCTGTTTGCAGCTACGATTCAGCAACAAGGCACCTTGTTTCACTATGCAGTAAAAACCACTAGACAAATACTAACTTTGCACAACTAGATTTGAAAATGTGCCGGCGAATACAGTAGGTTTCTTGCAAAATGTATAGCGTCAGCGCCAAGAATTAATTGATCAATCGAATAGCGGCGCACCTGTCGGGTGAGTTTATGCAAAACGAAAGACAAATTTGTAATATTTTGCTGCAAATTTTATATTCTTTGTCACCCAAGGTTTATCTGATTGTATCTTCCATGCAGGAACTCAAATAAGGTATTTGGCAAACTACACAATAACAGTGGACATCGGATATGTATTAATTGCTTACAAAACAATTGATGACTTTGCGGGATAATGAGTCTAGTTGTCAAAAGTCAATGCCGATGAAGAAATCAAAGTTTGAACACGTTTTTGGTCCATAATATTGTAAGTAAAAATATATTAGTATGAAATATGGTTGATTCATGTTGTGTTTCTTGAGTATCTTCAATAAAATGTAGCTACAATCAAAATTAATCTACGGATATTACGACATTCAAAATCGCTTGTGGAAGCTATCAAACGAATCAGCGATTTCTCAAAATGGTCAAAATCGAATGTGATGCTGTCCTGTGTGCATCTTTATTTATAATGGTGAAAATAAGGAACTAGACCGTCTTCTGATTGTGTGCTATAAATGTAAAAAAAAGTTCTGATGAAAAACACTCCACGAGGAAACCTCCCGACCGTGAATAACTTGTCAAGTGAGAAGACGTGACGTGAGTCCCTACCCCCGCCCCATTTTTGGTAACCCCCTCTCTTTTTTTAACACAGTTGGGGGGGGATACACCCCCTTTTTTGAAAAAGCTGGTAGCATCTCTGTAAAATGAATAGATTTGATAAGCTGTTATATCATTTGAGACTCATCTAAATTGAAGTTAATTGCGAGTCCCAGGGACTCACCCTTTGATGACCTATTTACATCGCTGCATACGCAAAAGTCTACTTGGTGCTGTTTGCTAGTAGCTGTTACAAGATCAATATTATATCGCGTGAAGGTGCCAATATTAGACGGTGGCATATTTTTTGTGGCTGCATATACTAAGTATACTCGGTAGATTGTAATTGTGTACTTTTAATCATGATTTTCAAAACATTAGTAAACATCTTTGCTGCCCATAAGTCAACGTTGTTCTGGCGCGCCAGCATGAGCTCTGAGCACTTTTGACCGTAACCACAAATACGTGACTCAGTTATAGGTTAAGACCTCCAATAGAATTTGTAAAGGCAAATAGGTATGGTTATTTTGACCGTACTGCTAGTTAACATTGTTTCCTTTACTTAACTTTTTAAGGCTTTAATCTTAAGCAGTATATCTAGATTAAACCCTGTTAACATGGACCTACGATTATATATTCAATATCCACTATACCTATAATGAAACATTGTGGCTACGGAGAAAGATATTGCATGACATTCAATAACCAGATACATGAGGTGTATTATATTAAGAGTTTAAAAAAAAATATCCAGATGAAATATTAAGACTGGGAAAACCCATCAGGGGAATTCCATAGAACAGCCTTAATCAATTAAGCTCTGCTTCCACGTACAACTTTTTATGCGAATTGAAACCTATTTGACGAAGGCTATACCTAGAGAATTCTTTAAGACAGACTAAATATCAAGTTATGGAATATAATTAGTGGCCAAAAAACGGCAACTATGTGTACTTCTTTCTAGAGCCCTTACCACATAACCGTCACCAACATTTCCCGGTCTCATATGTATATATTGTTTTATCTATTTGTCACTTATTTTACCTGGCCACAACATAATGAAAAACTATTTTAACTTGAGCAGGTGAACTGGTTCGTTTACATTATGTGATAAACAAGAACCAAAATGGTGGGTGGTTCTGCATAATTTAATAAATTTTAGTTATTAATTGCTATTTCTCGTATTTTGTGGTCATTAGTTGTCAACATTATAACGTTGACAGGTTGCCCATACAATACTTTAGTTAAAGATGCGCAGTTATTTGTTTATACACCTTGCATGTAGTCTAGGTTATGGTGAACCTAGATCTAAGTATTAATGTCTGGTGCCAGTGGTAGTCATGTGACACATACATGACATATAAGTATAGACTAATCCAAATTATCTGAACAATAATTATGTGGTGTCTATTGCGGTTTGTTTTACTGCTAGACTGCATACTAGTAATCTGTGGATAAATGCAAATTTTGTGAATCTGTTTAAAAACTAATCTGTCAAAATGGTGGGCGTGGGCATGAAACTTCAAAAAATATTCTCTTTATTACAGGGAACCTCCATAAAATGCATAATATATATGTTTTTAAGAGAAACCAGATAACTGCTGGCGAAGCTAGGATTTGCATAAACAACAATAATTTCCTCAGAGTTTTTTTGTTCGTAACAGTCGTCACAATGAGATCAAATTGCAAGAAATGTAAACAATTGTAACGTAATTCTTTAATTTTTGCTTCTGTGTACTGTGATGCGGTCCGTTCTATAGCTGCTCTAGATCTAATTTTGGTAGCCTTTAGATTGCATCCACACACATCCCGCGCATTTCTTTAGTGCACACCAAGCATCGCATATACAATATCATTTTATTCGTAATAAAAGATTTGAAAAAGAAAAATTCAAAACCAGTATGTTTTATGGTGACAGCCGGTATGCAGAAATACATTTTAGAAAAAGAGGATTGTTTGCTAAACGTTGTTTATTTTCATTCTAAAAATTGGATACACAAGATATGTGTGCACACAGGCTCACTGTGCACCCTTCTACCTTTTCCAAGTATATAGACCATTTCTACAAATTTCTCATACTTTGTTTAGCCATCCACAAATATGTCACCCCAAGAAGAACAAGAGAAACTGCTTGAGGAAGCACTTGGTGTTGTCAAAGTTCAATCTTTTCAAATGAAAAGATGTCTAGTAAGTTATGATTTTATGAAAAATATACATTTGTACCAATTTAATGTCCATGTATGTAAATAATGTACTAACTAAATTTGATTAATGTAGGTTTAAAATAAACTATTTATTTAGTAGTATAAACTTCAATGTATTTTGTTTTCCAACAATGCATATTTTGTATATACTTTAGGATAAAGGGAAGTTGATGGATGGATTGAAGCATGCATCTAATATGCTGAGTGAGCTGAGAACTTCATTGATGTCGCCCAAAAGTTACTATGAACTCTGTATCCTTGTTTTAATTCAAGCAAATCTTCAGTTGTTTGAACAGGCCCTGTTAATCAAATACGTACTTATTTAGAGGTGATGGCGTGACTGTCCAAGTCTACCCCATTATGTTGTTTGACCATATCACATGGGCACATGTACTCTTTTAAAACTAAAGTTTAAGCCGAATAAATGCTTCTTTTGTGAGTTGATTTTTTTTTTTTTTTTTTTTTTTCATTTAGACGTGATCCAATGTGTTTACCAATCTTTGTTGTTTTATAATTCCTTGACAATAGTAGATATGAGCATCAGTGATGAATTGCAGCATCTACAGATGTATCTTCTTGATGAGTTCCAAAAAGGACGACGAGTTGCTGATCTTTATGAACTTGTCCAGTATGCGGGCAACATTGTGCCAAGACTGTAAGTGGTTTTGTTTGGTTTTGTTTCTCATGTCTTTGAAGAGATTATGCTCATAAGATTGGCCTATTTATGTTGGTTGATATTGCATAGACAAACTTGAAATTGCCACTAAAAAACTTTAAATTTTGTTGTACTACATGTTTACATCACAGGCAGCTGTGTGTTGTATTAATAAATATGTACCTCCTATAGTTGGAAGCTGTTTTGTGTTAAAATTTCTGTCATAAATGGATTAAGGCAGATTATTTTGATTAATTATATTCTAGAGCATTTTTTTTACTATGAACCTTAATTTTGTGACAGGTACCTTTTGATCACTGTGGGCGTAGTCTATATAAAGAGCAATGAGATGTCTCGGAAAGATATTCTCAAGGATCTGGTGGAAATGTGTCGAGGAGTACAACACCCTATCAGAGGCCTCTTCCTCAGGAACTACCTTCTTCAGTGTACCAAAAATGTTCTACCCGATGTTGAACTTGAAGCAGCCAGGTAGAAGTATTTTTAATATATATCTTTCAATAGCGATATTTTGCCGTGATTTTCTTAATGTGTAGACAGGCATTACTAGACCTGTTGCAATAACTTCATTGAATGACACCTAGTGGCTGAAGCTAGTGCTAAAACAATCAAATATTGAATATTTTATGCTATGTTTGATTTGTCTTGACCACACTAGAAACTGTCGTTTTGTTAGGTGCAAGTTTTCTATCTTTATAAATGTACAGAATGTATATATGTTTATACCTGAGGTCCTGAGCAGCAATAAAGTAGTGGGATTGTTAATTGCATTTCAAATTTTCTATTCTAGCACTGGCTCAGAAAGTGGCACTGTTAATGATTCCATTGATTTCATTGAGTTGAACTTTTCTGAAATGAATAAACTGTGGGTGAGAATGCAACATCAGGGACACACCCGAGACAAGGTTAGTATAACTTAACCTCTAGTCACTGTAGATTGTTGGTTACTGGTACTTTGATTTTTGCAAGTGTCGAGTTTTTCTCTCTGGACCAGTTTGAAATCAATTTCAAATACACGCCAATTTGATTTTGAAAAAAAAACTATTGTTTCATTAGAGGACTCTCGCCAAGCCTATAGGGCTATATCACATGGCCTCTGCCGGTACTCGAACCCCCAGGACTCGAGTCCCGGCAGAGGCTATGTGATATAGCCCTATAGGCTTGGCAAGAGAGTCCTCTAATGTCAATACTTACAACCAAGTCCATTAAATACAATATTTACTATGTACAAGTATCGTTCCAGTTCATACTACACTTTTTAACTGTTTTGTATTAGTTCTACTTCTACAATGTTTAACAGATTTAATGATGCATGTATATTGATACCAGTGCATTGCTATTGAGCTCTTAAAGTCATTTTTAAAAATTCTTCCGGCTACGTAATTATCTTTTTGTAATGTAAAGCAATGTTATGATCATTCTATTATTATCGTTCTAATATTGAAGTATATGTTATTTTGTAGGATAAAAGAGAACAGGAGAGACGAGAATTAAGGATCTTAGTAGGAACCAACCTCGTGCGGCTCAGTCAATTAGAAGCGATTGATGTAGAAAAATATAAGAAGGTCAGACCAAAGCTAACTTGAAGAAATACTATTGTCTAAAACTTTTTCATGAAATTAGATTTTTTTTCATATGATTTCTTCACACTGCAGCCTGAACATAAAGATAACTTTGATTTCACAGATAAATATTGAGTGATAGAATTATTTCATTACATTTAATTTGTGATTATAGCATTAAAAGATTTCTCTTAATTTATCTAGCTTCTGCCTGAACTCTTGGAACAAGTGGTTATCTGCAAGGATACCATCGCACAAGAGTATCTCATGGAATGTGTGATCCAAGTCTTCCCAGATGAGTTTCATCTACAGACGCTTACGTCTTTCCTGAGAGCATGTGCCGATTTGCACCAGGAAGTGAATGTGAAAAACATCATCATTGCATTGATCGACAGGTATGAGTTACACGATTGCATTAGTATGTTGAAAATCACTTGGTACATAATGAACAAATTGAAACCATATACTACTATCTATGCAACTTTCCGTCCCTTGTCCTATTGTAGGGATTGATAGATAAATGTTTTTATTCAGAAGAAATTTCCAGATATCTTGATTTTGTTGGGCAGAAATGTCTCGAATCGTTAGATTTTCTTTTATCGTTAATTGTTTTGTCCCAGGTTTGCATACATTGAGGTTCCTACATTGGTTTATGCTACCTCTTGGTGTGAAGATTAAATTTTTAATTACTAATGAATATTTCATTGTTACTTTAAAGATTGGCCCAGTTTGCACATAAGGATGAAGGCGCTGGTATTCCAACAGAGATTCAGCTATTTGATATTTTCTCTCAGCAAATTGCATCTGTTATACAGGTAAGACAAAATAAGAAATCGCATTAATTAGGGATCTGCGGCATGAATGATATATTTGAATAGAAAGTATCATGTGAAATTATTGTTTAACATTCATCGTAATTAGGAAGGCTTCTAGCCATAAAAAAAAGAGCTTTTCCTCTATGTAATAGTATTTTTGCTAGTCTCAGTAGCTCCAAATTTACTGGAAAAAATAAAATCATTGAACCAGCTAAATAAAATAAAACAAAGTCTGCTATTTTAAGAAAGTATTTGCCTGCATTATATGCCTGTTTCAACAATTTAAATTTAGCATCTATCCAAAAGAAAGGTAAACATTGTGCTGAGAACAATTGTGTAATGAAGTGGAGTGTAGATTAAAATGTAAAATATATTTTTGAAAATGTATTGTGCTCTTGTTCTATTCTCAGATTAATATTTTAACAATATTGGGGGCTCGCTTCAATGTTATTAGTACCGTTCGTTGTTTTACATGAAACAATGATTACTCACTCAAACACACTTCTACGTCAAAATTTGATCTTATTTATAGGAGTAATCATTTCCCTTCCATGATAACTCACTAGATAATAAATTTGGGAAACGTAAAATTATTCCTTTAGTACACTACACTTCATTTCTGGTTAGATACATTCTATCAGCTCACATTTTTAAGGCTTTTGTGTTCTGTAATTGTTTAGTTTATATATTCATTTGCAAATGTTTTAGTTAAGTAGATAATATTAAATTTGCAACACGCTCTAGCCCCATAGCCTCAATAACTTTTGCTGATAAAGGAATCCTGTTGAAGAAAACATAGTTTATCTTTTTGATTGGTGAGAGTCTCTGACATAAACTGGGAATTTTAGCTCGATGTTGCTACCTCTGTACTATGCTAACCTTAAATAGTAGATTTTGAAAGAAAAATTCAACAACTTCTTTCACATTTGCTTTCACATTTGCTGCTCTAAGTAATAATTCAATCTTACAGATTTTTATATCGCTGTAATCATTTTGGTTTATAATAGTTTTTTTTAATTGAAATCGATTCCTGTTCATAATTTTACATTGTCTGCAGAGTCGACCAGAAATGCCACCAGAAGATATTGTGGCATTACAAGTGGCACTTATAAACCTTGCGCTGAAATGCTATCCGGATCGCATCGACTACGTGGATAAGGTTTTGGAGACAACTGAGGAGATCTTTAATAGGCTTAATCTTGACCAGTAAGTTTAGTCTTAATTTTGCTTTCAAACAAGTGTTTGTCTTTATATATATTGTATCATATATTTTTTTACTGTTAAGTACTACAAACCTTGTCTGTCCAGCATTATGTTTTAATGCACCTCACATAGTGTTTTAACTTTTACAAGTGTAATTTCATACTTGTCAAACAAAATCAATTAAAAATTATATATTATATCAACTATGCATGATTTTAGATCATTTTGATGATTATGACAATGGACCCATTTCACCCCATGCTTCTTCACATCCGACATTCTGTCCCAATGTCAGGAAACAATCGTAGAGCAGTATTTAGCTTGTAAAAATTCATGCATAGCACTGAGTATATGTACATTTTAGTTTTCACATAGTAATGAACTTCTCACTTGTTTGAACAAGGCAGGCTCATGGCATTAGCCCATTGGTTTCACCATTAGCACTTTGTCATGGCTTGTGAATAAGCCATAATTGAAACAAAATTAATATTGAACAAAAATAAACACTTGTTGAAAATTGATGTTTAGTATCCTTTTTTATCAAATATGTTTTGATGTCTGAATATAAAATATGTTTGTAATTTAGTGGGAAGTTTCATGTTTTCATGATTTTTATGAAGGTTAATGTTAATGAACATATAAATGTTCAAAATTCTGAGTAGCCAAATATAAGTTTTGTAAGTTTCGTTTACTATTTATCTGACCATGCATATTTGAATAATATTTGTTTTTACTTATGATATCAAGTTTATCAACATGTTTATTTCTGTTATGGGTGACATTTGATGTTTCATTTTACTTTTGTGTATTGTTTACTAAATTACCGGTAGCATAGATATGAGTAAATTGTGGGTGGATTTCATTATCCTTTTTTGTAGGGTCAAACCTCTATTTTCTTATTCAAATATCCAAATATCTTGCATTTACCAAATTGACTCGAGCTTATTCACTGAAATAAGATGTTTTACTGATGTCCAATCATGCATATACATTGTAATGAATGCTCTCAAGTAATATCATTCATTACTTTGAAGAAAAAATATTTGGAGTACTGTTAATGAACTCCAATGTGACTTATTCACCCATAGCAAATAAACTATCTTTGTACACTTATTAACTGTTCTTGTATTTGTTCTCATGTCTATTCAAACTTTTCTTTGCTTTTTAGGCATTCCCTTTCACTTCAGTAGGTATCACATAAACACTAACAATCAGTATTGATAGTATGATATATGCAATTACTTTTGCCCTCTTGTATCTGTAGCTTATGGTATGATAACAGTTCTGCAAAGCTATAGAAGTTTTTGTTCCAGTTTAGACCGCTGTTAGCCCATTGTCACGTGTCATTCATGTCACTTATTTGTTATTCACTCAAAATTATCAGTTGAATAAATTCACACACATGTGAGGTCATATTTATATACGCAGAAAAACAATAAATTTTAACATTTTTAATTTATTTGATACATGTTTTATGCACCTTGTTATGATTCCTGTGCAGTCAGGATCATTGACTTGACACATTAAAGTAATAGTATTAATTGAAATTCATGTTCAAATTTATTCAATCATTTGCAAAGTAGTTGTTACGAAATAAGAATGTCTTATATTTACAAAAACAATCTTTATTGGAACATTATACCATGTTTTTTGTGTGTTTTCTGGCAGTGATTATAATTTGCTGCTTTCACCTTTTTTGTTGTTTGTATGTTAGAAAATGTGGAAGACAGATGATTTTTTTAACGTAAAGATATTTCTTTTAAATGGTCATGGCTGATTATTAATCTAATCATGGTCACTGGTCAATTAGATCAATTGGTTGAAAGTTGTATATTTTTAAAGTCCAAACTTTCATTATGCTTTTCTTTATGTATTAGGTTGGTTTTTGTTCACTAGGGTATAACCATGTTAAATTGTATTGTTATGCATGTATAACATTATATTTTCCATTTTTATATCAATTTTGCTCTTACTGTATTAATACATAGCACGATTATCAATATTGCAGCAAATATAATTACCGACTGATATTCTTCAAGTTTAATAGATATTTAGAATAATTATTACTGTAGTTGTGTACCATAATGACACCAGTTTTCCACTAAAATTGAAAATCAAGTGGGAATTCTTTCTAAAATAGAGATTTGTTCACTTTTACTTTCAGTCTTGAATCGACAAGTGCCGTTTCTAAAGAATTGATGAAATTGATGAAGATCCCAGTCGATGTGTATAATGACCTGTTGACGGTTCTTAAACTGGAGCACTTTGGACCATTGTTTGAGTACTTTGATTACTATGCCAGAAAGCAGATGTCCATGTATATTATCAACAATGCTCTGGAGAATGAGACTCTTGTACCAACCCAGGAACAGGTATAGTAATGATATCAGCGTTTACAGTTATTTGTTTTTATTTACAAAAAGAAAGAAAAATATAATATGCAATGGAAAAATTATTCAGGACAAAACTGATGGCAGTAATTATTTAGTTTGCCAATGCATGTGGTTTTATTGCAACTAAATATGTGTACATGTAATATGTAAAATAGTAAACTTCGGTGTTAGTGAGTTACTGTATGTCAGGGACCAAGTCTGGTGGAACTGAGTGTCTGATAATTTTCAATATTAACAGTACTTGGGGCTCATAGGAAATAAATTTGAATTTTTCTTCTGCACTCAAATGTCTTGTCCACGGAAATGATCTGAAATATGGTCTGCTCTGGTGATATTACCGGTGAAATCTATTGTAACTTTTCATTTTCACTGACACTTTTCTCTGTCAGGTGGACCAAGTGCTGAACCTGGTGTCCGTGCTGATCACTGACCAGAGTGACCAGCCTGATGAGGAGGAGGACCCGGAGGATTTCGCCGAGGAGCAGGGCATGATGGGACGCTTCATCCATCTGCTGCACACTGACGAGCCAGACCAACAGTACCTGGTAGGGAAAGTGCTCGCTTGAATATAGTACAAATCATTTGTAGATACTCAATTGCTATTTTATTTTTTTATTTTTGTTGTTTTTGTTTTTTTCTGTTTTTTGTTGTTTTTTTGTTTTTTTTTTTTTTTTTTTGGGGGGGTAGGAGGGGTTGCACATTTTTTATATTGTTTTATCAGGTTTCATTTACATTACCATGGATGTAGGGTACCGGGCATTTATTATTGGTACTTCCATAAATCATATATCAGTAATACATCAGTACTGTGTGTTTAACAACTTTTCGTAGTGTTTCACATGTTTTCGTACTGGGTTTCTGATTTAAAGTGTCTATGAAAGTAGCAATATGATGATAAACACTTCATTAATACGCCCTGCAGTGTGCACATACTAAAATCCCATGTTATTGCTGTAGATCCTGAATATGGCAAGGAAGCACTTTGGCAATGGTGGCAACAAGAGGATTCGCTACACTCTTCCCCCGATCGTATTTGCTGCTTATAAATTGGCATTCAGATACAAAGAGCTGCAAGAAGAGGTATGTACATTGTTTGTTTTTTTTATTTACAATGCGGATGGCAAATGAACCTATTTTAACATCTCATTCATTTTCAAAAACATCTGGCAATTGCCATTGAACACAAGTTCTGTTGTTGTAAGCAACAAGTGCTGAAAACATTCCATCATTGTTGAGAACTTTTTTTGTAAGGAAGTGGTGGGGGGAGTATGTTAGCTAGTATGGTATATTCATTGAGTAATAGTTTAGAAACAAAACAAGATTACTCTCAACTCACGTGGTTAAAGCCAACTCATATCACTTTTTAAATATATTATTAAATTCTTTCATTAAACCTATTTATGTTTATAGGATGACAAATGGGAAAAGAAGTGCGGGAAAATCTTCCAGTTCTGTCATCAAACAATCAACGCATTGTGCAAGGCAGAGCTTGCAGAACTTCCTCTCAGACTTTTCCTACAAGGAGCTCTAGCAGCTGGTCAGATTCAGTTTGAAAATCATGAAACTATGGCATATGAATTCATGTCACAGGTACGGACAATTAATTTTCTGACAGCAAGTTCATGGAGTAACATTTTCTATTGTGTGTAGGTTATGATGTAAACTAATCAGAATTATAGAAATTACAATGTAGGTGCAGCAAAAAAAAATAGCTTATTATTCCTGCACTTTTTAATTTGATATTTAGTACCATTCTTCAATTATTATAGAAAATCTTCTTCCATGAACTTGCTGTCAGCACATTACTTATCATGTAGTAAATATTGCTCTTAACATACGTAATAGATGAAAGGAACAGAAAATCTAGTGTATGAACTAATTTCTGTTTGATTTAAGTGCAAAAAAGAACATACAAAATGTAATACACAATATATTATTATACAAGAGTGACTGTATTCTAAACTATTCTAGGCCTAGAATCACCTAGAAGCATATTATGATAAATTAAAAATTTTGATTTTGCAGGCCTTTACATTGTATGAAGAGGAGATTAGTGACAGCAAAGCACAGCTCGCAGCCATCACATTGATAATAGGTACCTACTTTCCATTGACGTAGATGAGTTATTCCTGAAAAAAATAGGCTTTTCAGTAAATTAATATTAGAATAAAACTTTGGAAAATACTTCACGATTCATCAACCGTCTCGATGAAAACTATTTGTTGAATTTGTAAATTTTTTTTTTTTTTTTCTGGTTTTAACTAATTTGTTTAGTATTCAACAGACCATAATTGTCTATTTAATAGTTAATGTTGGTGGATGCCGACTTCATAATGCTTCATTATCAAACTTAAATACACAAAGAAAGTAATATGAACATTATAGGTACATTTGAACAAATGTCCTGCTTCGGTGAAGAGAATCATGAACCATTGAGAACACAATGCGCTCTTGCTGCATCCAAGTTGCTGAAAAAGCCTGATCAGTGCAGAGGAGTCTCCGTTTGTTCTCACCTGTTTTGGTCTGGCAAATCGTCGGAAAAGGATGGAGAAGAGGTAAGTTTGATCTGTTAGTTTTAATAGTTACTGTTTAAAGTCAATTTTAATGTCACCAAACCATTTATGGTGAAAAAGATGAAGAAAATATCACCATGGGAAAACCACACTGAAAGGAACTTTTCCAAAATAACGGTGTTTTTCCATTATCCCTTTGAATATATACTTTTACTAAAATTGTTTCATTGAGGAGGTGTTTTTATTATTATTTATTTATTTATTATTACTTTATTTATATTTTATCTTAGATAGACACAACACTTTTCGGTAATCCCAATAGTGTCCCTAATAGCAAGATTTTAGTGTTTTCATTATAATTTTATTGCTCTTTTTATTACGACTATAATTGGAAACTCGTATAAACTAAAATTGTCATCTATCCAGTGTACAACCATCTCCATGCCTGTGAACATTTATCTTTAATATGCCCTATATGGCAATCCCTATTAGTTTAGATTTTGGTGTCATCCAAATTTTGGGACTTGTCTTTAGTAGAGTGCAGGCCCTTTGGATGATTGTGCATGGTGTATCTATATTTCCCTTTTTTTTTCTTGGTGTACATATTATTATCATGTATATGGTTGTTTTCTTGATTGAAAATTTAACTTTTCCATTTCTGATTTAGATGCATGATGGCAAACGTGTTATGGAATGTCTTAAAAAGTCACTACGCATTGCTAATCAATGTATGGATTCATCAGTACAAGTTCAACTGTTTGTTGAAATTCTCAATCATTATGTGTATTTCTTCGAGAAAGGAAATGATCAGGTAAGAGATAGTATGCAGTTAAACTGAAAATAAAAATGAAAAGTAAATGAACTTTAACAAAATTAGAGTGTTGATTAAATGTAATTATTTTCATATTTTCCATGGCAAGTCTTAACATTTTATTACTGTTTAGGTTACTATCCAAGTGTTGAACCAACTTATTGCAAAGATTCGTGAAGATTTACCAAACCTTGAAGCTAGTGAAGAGACCGACCAGATAAATAAGCACTTCAAGAACACTATTGAACACATACGCAACAAACAGGAGACACCAGAATCTGCACAAAGGTCGTATGCAGGAATTGAACTTTAAGATTTAATGTGGATCATGATATTTAAACAATAATTGTTGACAGTAACTGTAGGTATCTTTAATATGCTTGTATAACTGTTGGTACATTAATTGAAGCAATAGAAGCAATAGAATAGATAGTGTGCTGTTGGAGTAGAGAAATTAATCAGGTTTGAATTATCCCAGTGAATAAATTGTTATTATTGAAATGACATTAGTACGCAAGTAAGCTTTAGCTAATATTGTAGTTAACTAATTAATTACATAAGTATTTGTGTAGAATAGATGCTTACAGCAATAATGTAAAATGTTAAAGTAAATGGTTTGTTAAAAATCTATGGTTATTTGGTAAATTTTTGTAACAAATTTGTGCAAATATGAACCAATAATATATGTTTTATTCTACAATGAATAAATATAAGGAGAGTAGTAAATTATTGGTAAACTAAGCTGTAGTGGATATTGACAATATTCTTGTCGCTATTACTGTGATCATTATTGATAAAATTTTACAAGCAAATGTTTTCTTTTTTAAATTTCATATTTTTGCATGAAGTTAAATTTGAGATTGATATATTCCATGTAAGTTACCTCTTTGTGCAATAAAATTTTCGTACAAGTATTTGTTTTGTTTTGAAAAATGCCATTGTTATCGTTTGTTTAATAAGTGATTATTTAGCAATTATCCAATAGTGTATACACTATTTAAAAGATGTTTGCTTGTATCCTGGTGTTTGAGTATGTTCAAGAGATCATAGGTCCCAAATTGACATGAAGTCAAAATTTATCCAAAGTGCTTTGTATTTATTATATACTGGTCGATTGCATTAAAGACTTATTAGCTGAAAAATCAGCACTATTGCATCCAAATAACAAATTTTTTGTCGTGATGGGCACAATACCTTGAATATCAGTTAACAGTGCTTCACTACTATCATCGAATAGAGGACAGTATAAGAAATGTTCGGCATTTTCATAGTTGGCTCAGCAATCACATGCTGGACTGTCTATTACATGGAGAATAGCAAACAGATCACCATTTAACTTACGTGTTATCCATTGATAGTGCAAGAGAGGGTTTAACAGATTTTGATGTAGTTAAATGCAAGCTTAGACTAGAGTTGTTAAAACATGACTCGCTGTGTCTATCATGGTAGAAATATAATTGCTAGAGATTTTTGAGAAGGTTCAAAATTTACTTGAAAGCAAAGAGAAACGTTCATATTGAGATTTCCTAGAGCTAAAATGCTAATAGACTTCCCAAAATTTGTTCCTCGTGGGATTTGAACTCACGGTTGAAATCATACAAAGTATGTAAAATGTGTGTAGTGAGTCCAAGATTAGCTATGTAACCTCAGCTGGCTGTGTGGGGTGATCATATCATTCTAGCCCAGTGAACTCTCCCCTGGAAGCTTTAGGGTTGATAGAATATCTATTATAGAATATGCTTGCTAGAAATGAGTACTGGGAAACACACAGACTGTATATATTAATAGGGTTATGATAGATCATAGGCGAAAGTCCACTTGAGTTTGGTGATGGCTGGTACCAGTGTGCTTTAATTCAATTCAATTAGGCATCTGAAGTCCCCAATGAAATTCCTAGTAATGTGTAATATCTAAAACTTTGCACTGACTAACTGGCTCATATAGTGACACCTAGTGATGCATATTTTGAGAACATTTTAAAATGTTGAAAATTTTCGTTGTACTAAATACCAAATGGCATGAATTCACCAGCCATCTATTATCGTATGTTGGCAGCAGATCTAGGGGACAGGGTGAAACTTGGAACCTAATGAATGTGTTATGTTGCGCACTGACAGAAACTGAACTTAATCAACTGTTCAAACTTTTAATGCTCAAAAGAAGGAGGATATTGCCAAAAGAAGACTGACGGATCATTTTGGAGCACATCCATTGTTGGATCTTCTGCTGTTGGTCCAGATTATGATGACAATCTGTGAGCCACTACATGGCAATCTCATAAAACTTTGTGTGAAGTACCCTAGATCTACTGGTGCCCCCAGATGACTTCTAATATGACCCTAACCAAATATATATGGCAAAAATTAATCCGAGTTCGGATATTTTGCAAAATCATGTAAGGGCCTATAAAGTCACGTATTTGTGGTTAATATGACCCCTAATATTAGGACTCGAACTTACGGAGTTATATATTGAATTCAGAATTGTATACTCCATTAAAAGATTCATGTAGTTTAGTCTGCCACAATTTACGCCAATCAGGAAGTTGATCACATGACAGCTGTCTTTTTTTTACAAGCAAAAGTCAAATAATTTGAATATAATCAAAGTTCCTCACTGACAATCAATTGTGTATGATGTCAAGCGCAGAAGAAGTTTCTGTGCGTGGCACAGGAGGACAAGTGGATGGTAAGATTCTGTTATGAGTGTGATTAAGACCTGTGTTTGACGCCCACTGGACTATATAGCCTTTACGTTTTATAGAGATCTACATAATAATGGTTATGGACATACGATGATTTGGCTACGCTGTAGTGGGAAAAAAAAACTATTTTGAGTTTTTAGGTGCCCATACATGAATGACATACAAGACATCATGATATGTGTAAGAGCAGTTAACCGAATAGGTCACGAATATGAGCTATCCAGGTGTCCACAATGTATATGATTTTCTCAAGAAAACTCTCACTTCTATTTCCTGTCTGTGCGGATCTACCAGTGACAACAAACGCACTTGTGCGCTATTGAACATAAACAAGGAAACACACTTGTGCTCTGTTGATGTAAACAAGAAAACGTCTGTAACGTGTTCCGTATTTCTTAATAAAGGAAAACCAGCGTTTGGCGGACACCGTTTCACAGGATTGTTTGGCAAGATACGGCATTTGCTGTATTAAAGTCGGCTATATTCAAAGCCCCAGGAAACTTTCATAAGCAGCCTCTAAAACTTGTCCAGTGTGTTATACAATTATACATAAAGAACATATTTTAATTCACAACTAACAAAATATAGCAACTTTAAGTACAGAATATCACGTCAAAAACGGCCACTTTCCCGTGCATTTATATGGTAATCGTGTCTTTCTATCACCTCAGGGGAGTGAAATCACGTGACTTATGGCGCAGGGGTTTCCTTGAGAGTAGGCTCTACATGGGTTTAAAGTGACATGGCGACACAGCCGTTTGTTTAGCCTTTTAAACCGGGTTAAGTGGACATATTGGAAATCTGTATCTATGTACATAATCGAAATGCACTTTTCTGTACAAACGTGCACTTTGAAATGGTCAACATGATTCATCAATCACAGCACTGAATCTACCTGATGATTCTAGGAATATACAATGAATATCCTCGACAACGGAACAGTGAATGAAGGGAAAACTGAAGAATGGGAAATTTTATTATATGTACATTACCCATATTAGTAAATCATGCAATAAACAACGAAAATCCTCTTTCACCATGGAAAGATTTGTGACTGTAAATTGGGTTCTGTTATGAAGGATATTCATTTCTGTCCATCATCAAAATCTCTACACTATGTAGATCAGTCCAAGCAATCAACTTTCCATTCACAATTTGGGGTCATACACATGAAAGTTGGTGGTCCTCCTTGTCTCGCGTTCATGACATGTTTGATCACCCGTATGTGCAATTGCGTCCTTGATGGTGCAAGTGCTGTAATTATTATCTCTGTCTACAATCGATGGTCCTCCCCAGTCAATGAATCATACTGTCCTTATTGATATGCTCTGTTATTGCGCTCATATTTATATCAGTTATTGATTCTTTTCTTGAAAGATGTTAGATGAGTGAAAGTTTCTTTCTTGTTCTGCTCTATCTCCTTTGTGTGGACACCAAATTTCTTGCCTGTCTTTCCAATGTACACTTTCTCGCAACGATTACATGGTATCTGGTACATGACCTCGCATTTATCCAATTTTGGTTGGTTGCCCGTTGGTGTCTTTTCTGTAGTTATCTCAAATGTGACCATCATATTCTAACTTTGGCCCTATAAATGAGAAATAGATATTTTGTGTAGTTTTTCTATCCAATTTCAGTCTTTTTAATACATCTATAATATTGGAGAAACATTTTTCATTACATTTTATATATATGATTTGATGATGAGAGGTCTTGAGATAACCAAACCAAGTATGTTTGTGGTGTTATTCTCATGTTAATGTCATTGAAAGGCACACATATTTTCGAAAATTGTGTTTCAATGTGGGCAAGTAAAACCATTTGGTGTGTTGACTGTGGAGCAAATAAGATGTCTGAAAGTTAGTCTCAAGCCCTGTAATAGTCTTTTTCCACTGCTATTAAAACTATTTCACCTTACAAGAGGAATCATCATTTAAGATATATATACCCTGGTATATTGCTCTATTGTTTTTTCCATATCCAGACTAAAAGTTGTTAAATATGTGATCTCTATTGATAATCTTATCTTTACTAAAGATTGCAGTATTCAGAAATACCCATGCCTTGTTACACAGGCACTTGTCACGGAAAAACGACTGAAAATATAGTTCCTATTTATTTTCTTTATTCGTCTAGTTGGCCTATCAGTGTAAATATTACATGATGTACCAATTAGACCAAATAAAAATAAATAAGCCTACATGTATTATTTTATCTGTCGTTTTTCATGACAAGTGCCAGTGCTTTGCT
The DNA here is from genome assembly GCA_019095985.1 of Streblospio benedicti. Taxonomy (NCBI): domain Eukaryota; kingdom Metazoa; phylum Annelida; class Polychaeta; order Spionida; family Spionidae; genus Streblospio; species Streblospio benedicti. The sequence continues at coordinate 36,230,664 of CM032661.1, forward strand.
AAATGACAGATCCTTGAAATATTGTAAACATGTCAAATCAAAATACATGTGTATCACGAAAAATAATGTGCATAATATTAGACTGGCATTATTGTGTTATACGATATATTAAGTGTGAGATGTACTATATCATTTTGTATGGTAGAAGTTATTGATTTTAATATTTTTATGTACAGCTCATGTTGAATTTGACAATGAATGAGTGGCAAAATTATAGTAGTTTAGAAGCAGTTCTCGTGGTTGTGCCATAAATGTTTATAGTCAATCCACATTTCGTTTTTTTTTTGTTACTTTTGTGTTTGTTTTGTTTTATTTTTTTTCCCAGTAAAATGCTGATAGATATATCCTGAAATAAAGAATGCATAATTGTAATTTAACAACCCTCATAGTTCATTGTCTATAGTTATTTGCTTTTATTTATAATTGTGTAATTCTGAGTAAATGTTATACACTCTAAATAATGATATTGATGCTCTCCACTTATTGGGCATTACAGTCAATGTGACATAGTAAGTCAATAAAAATATGTGTATTTAGTGATGGACCATTTTGTCCTCAAATGGGTAATGATGTTCAATATTTATCACTTGTGATAAGTATTATCGAAGGGCACACAAAAATGTATCATATTATTTGATCATGATTTATATACGTCCATAAATAATAGCCTTTTACAGGATTTTGTGTTCTGACACAGTTTCAGTGTTCACCTAATTTTGTTGTATTTGTCCTGTTATCCAATAATTGTTATTTTCATCTAGCTGTTATCATCTTAGCTATTCCTTAATTTTTTGTTATGCACTCAAAATTAAGTTCTAATGAGTTTTCAAGCCGTCCCAATCTTGCTTGTGAATTCAATTCTATTCTATTACTTTTTCTCTCTGTTTTTGTATAAAATTGAAATTGTTTCATTAAAAAGAAATAGAAAAATTGTCAATGTATTTTAATTACCGGTACTTTCCTTTCTTCAGTCTTAGATTATGGATGATAATATGTTTACTCCATGATCAATACACATTTCTTACCTGTGATATAGAACTCGATTCATTTATATTTTTATGGGTTTCAAACTAGATCTGACTGGTTTCTATGTTGCAGTTTTTATTTTAGAATTTATCAGGATAGTCCTAGGAATTTATTAGTACTATTGATGTGAAATCATACACTTGCTACTTGTTCCTTTTATGAAGTACATATTTACATTTTCAATGTGATGAGGTCATGATAATAGTAAACTGATAATATGTGAATGCGTGAAGCGATTTAAATTCCTGTTGTTCTTGTATTCTACCAATTTAATTGTATATTAGAATAAGTAATATGGATACATCATGGATCACCAATACAATTTTCTGTTTGCATCTACTGAAGGGGATGAGTATTATTGGGGAATAAAACCAAACTATGCTCGTAACATGAAAGGTAAACAAATCAGTTCTTTCATTGATTATTTGCAATGTTTGAACATATGGTATTAGTAGTAAAGTCACAAGGGAAATGTTTTAACAGTTATAAATGAAAAGAATTTTCAAAGAATAATGATATTTAGATATATTCGGAATTTAAAATTATTAAAGAAATGTCAGAAAGGACAAATTAAAAGAAAATTATCTGAATATTTTGAATCATCAATATAATTACCCCTCATATAAAAACGTCAACCCTTGTATGAGCAGTTGAGTGACAAAGCATTTTTAATCACCAATAAGTACCCTCGTATGAAAAATTCTGTTGCAAAATTATCATATATAAGCATCCAAACACCACAGGCCCAACACCACGGGTCAGACACCCACGATTGTATATTTGAGATGTTGTCAATTTAGTTGGACTTTTTACCAGTTTGTATACATGTATTGAAATTTTAATGGGCAGGGTTTTCAACCTTATCGTTTGTTGAAAAAAGTAATATTTTTGTAGAATTGGTTATGGCCCTGCTGCATGCTGCATTTGATAAAGATGAAGATGTTCGCACAAGCGTCAAAAATGCTATTTATGAGCTGGGAAAGAAACAGCCGGCTCTTGTTGTCAGCTCTTGTCTTTCTTACCTCACGAAACATTCCAAGGTAAATATTGTAATGAAAATTCTTTGAATTCTTAAAGATAATGCTTAGTCAAAATAATATTTGTTCTGTAAAGCCCAGTATTAATGACCAATGCCTTTCCCATTGCAAATGTAAGAAAAATAATATATTTTATATTCTGCACATTCAATATTTATCACACCTTTAGAAATACCATGCCCTCTTGCCAACTAAAACATAAGGTTACGTGATATTGCATAATTGAATGATTTTCGCCAGACGTACCATGGATTTCTAACGGCAGACATAACATTTAATATAGCAGAGATTGGTGGCTTCTTACGTGCACCGTCCAAGTTACGTCTGACGAAAATCATTCGGTTGACATTTGTTGCATTCACATGTTTTGACGGTTTATACTGGTCCCTTCTTGCGTGGTATTTATATTGCTCTATACTTTAATATGCTGTTTAAATGAATGAAACTTTCAGAATACACAGAACATATCATTTTGCTTCTATACAAGCATATTTGTTTGGACACTGAGCATAACCTTTAAAAGGGCATTTAGAATTGAAGCAACATAAAGGAGAGTGACTTTGAACTAGTACAATCTATAGAAACAAACTTATTTTATAATTATTCTAAGCTTCAACTTTGATTTAATGAGTGTGGGGATTGCTTTTAGGTAAATTAAACTTTTTCCAAGAGTTTCCACTGTTAAATGAGATATGCAATCAAAGAATTGCCAACAAGTAATGGTAATTAAAGGTACCCTTGCATTAACCATTTACTTTATGTTTGGCGTAAAGCTGTCACAGGGGCACCGTGTTGTGGTATACAATGCAATGGAAGCCATACTAAAAGATAACGGGGAAGACATCACGGAAGACCTAGCAGTTGATATTATTACCCATTCTCTTGCAGAAATGATTAAATCAAAGGTAAGTGAAGTCTTCAATGAACTAATGTATATTTACCTTCTTATTAAAAAGAAATCAGTATGCGAGTCCCATTTGTTTTCAAACAAAACTAATCTATTCTTGTTTCAAATTTGATCATTTGTTTCAAATTTTATTTTGTCTGTTCTATTCAGGAAGACATACTATCAGATTGGAAAAACTCAGCACTTGATGCTTTGGCTACAATTGGAGTTAATTTTGAGGTTCACTAGGAAAAATCTTTTTCATGATTTATCTATGATGCATGCATTTTACTTTATCTTTCAGAAGATTGCACAGTTTTCATAAATGAACTGATTTGATTGGTGCCGTTAGTATGTGGGGTATTTCTTCTCTATTATAGATCATTTTTAGTTCAAGTCTGCAGGTGGAATAAATGCCTTTTACAAGACGGCTATGGTGTTTATTTGAATACTGCTATATTTCAATATATTTTCAAGATGAAAAATTTTTTTTTTTCCATAAACAATCTCGATTTTCAAGTTTTTAATATCATTGAGTGTATTTAGTGTACAATATTTGACTCGGCTTTAGGTAATAAAATTCTCGGGCTGCAGTCCAATGGAAATCAATATTGTACCTGTCAATGTTAATTGTTATTTTGGAATGTTATATTTTTAACATGTCATACAAACATTGTTTTCTCAATATTGTATTGAATATTAGTGTTTTAATCAGAATATTTGTATCAAAATATATAATGAGCAAAGATTGTAGATTGATTTTTTTTTACAGGAGTAGGTCCTCTATCAAATTACATAAAATACTATTAATTCTGATAATGTTTTACATGTGGTCATTCTTGTAGGAGGTTATCCCTGAGTGGCAATCGGCACCGAGTGGTGTTCTGGTAGCTATTGGGAAATATCAGTGTAATACCGTCATGACACAATTGCTCGACAAATTCCACCCGGGTGTTCTTCCACACTTCTTTTTGATACAGACCATGGCAAATCTAGCAATAACAAATGGTATGCATGTGATGAAGATCTTTCGTGCAAATGTATTCACTAACATTATATATTGAAAAACATTAAAGAAAAACTAAATTGTATCATTTACCTGTAAACTCATTGCAGTCTTTGGAATGGTGCCCTTTCTCAAATCAATCTTGGGTCAAATGCTGCCTATTCTTGGAATGGCTAAACAAGAAAACATGCGATGGGTGATAGCTACTGGTAATTATTTTGTTTTGTCTGTGTTTTAATATAGGGCCTCTCATAGATTAGCCATATTTTGAATTATAAGCTTTCTTTTTTATATATTAAAGCATCTTTCACTTACCATTATCAAAGTCACTTCAAGGCTGATCACATGGAGTGGACAGCTGGTGGCCTGGATTTATAAAACTGTGTTGACATCACTGAGTCTGGATACACCTTCTTTACTATCATATTGGAATTTGTGTTTTTATGTATCATTTGCTAGATATTTTAATTTTTCTTTGTTGCAGCATTCGCAAAGTTCTCAGAATCAATTGTTGAATATATTGCAAATATTGAGCAAGCTCCAGATCCCAATGTGAAAAAGGAGTCTTTTTCTGCTGAGATTGATCCAGCCTTTGACGTCTTGTTTCAGCAATGGCTTGGAACTCGTGAGCAAAAAGTATGCGTAACTTATTTTTCTTCCCTAGCTATAACTTATCATAAATTTACAGTTTTGACTATTTAATAGGGATAGAAATAGTTTGTGTATTTTATGTATTTTTATAATGGTAATTACTGATTTTAATTATGAATACATCATTTTGAATTCTAATTTTACATTGTGTCTTATGTGTCCTACATCTAGTTTAAAGTGAACAATCACAATAGAAATTTATCTCTTTAATTATAATCTGATCTCTTGTGCAATACGCCTCATCGCCTGTTTCTTGCAGAAGACATAAAGCTTACCATATTGATATATCATGCACGGTTTTGAATGTGATATTAATTAACAAAGCAGCATTTAATAGCTCTAAATACTAACAGCTAACAAAACCATTAACAAAACTTAGCCCGCAATTTGCCAGTGCCAAATCCTTATTTACATCTTAAATGATGATAGACTAACTGTAAAAATGTCGTGTGTCAGCTGCGCCTGGCTGTGGTGGAGGCGCTGGGTCACATGTCTCAGATCAGCAGCCAGGACAAGCTGGAGGAGCAGCTGCCGCGTCTGCTGCCCGGCGTCCTCACGCTCTACAAGAAGTCGCCCGATCCACTCAGCGCTCTCAGTGTCACAAAGGTCAGGAGGAAAACGTCTTTGACGTTTTCTATTCTTTGTATGGCAGTAGTGTGTTATAAATATTGAGTGTGAAAAGGGACACTGCAGCATACACCGCTGTCTATTTAAAAAAAAAAATAGAACAGAGAGATTGATGTAACAACCCAGGGCAATGTTTTAGATTTGCATTTTACATCTAATAGAAAATCATCACCTATCTGTCTTGAATATTGACTTCAAACATTTTCTGCAAGTTCGGTCAAACAAAGAAGTAACCACTAGAATTTTGTATATTTTTGATAATGCATGTGCCGGTTTTGTAGGGTTTATGTCTGCTGCTCAAGGCATGTCTGAGTGACAACAGCATCATGCTTGATCCACATCTGGAGCCCCTGCTCCAAGTTCTGTTCCAGCAGATGTGTCAGCCCATTGATTATACCAACGGCCACTCCATCAAAAACCACAATGAGCTGTTAAGATGCTTTGCAGAAATTGGTAAGATTATTTTATAGTATATAGTTTTCTCTCCAGTATTTGTGATTTTTTAAAATGTGATATAAGATGATTCTTATTTATTTTTATTTGACTATTTTTAAAAGTGTTGCTTGATTGTGAAGTATATTAGGTAGTGTATTAATTAAGAGACTCAGTGATTTTTCTTCCTATGTATTAGATTGTATGTCATAATTCCCTATTTATGATAGTATCAGAATAACATTATAAGCTTTTTATTATTATTTGTTCCTTTTTTAATGCCAGGAGGTGAGTTCTTTTTTGCTGATGTAGAAATCCTCATTTTATTTCTTTTTTACTATTGCTGGTTCTGTCATTGTATAGTGAACAATTTGTGCACTGATTTGATGATATAAGTGGGGTAAGGGGTCTTGTGTGAATCACTCCATCAATACAATACAATGCATTCTTTTTTTCTGGTTGCCGTGTTGACATTTTTCAGTCTCAGTGTGGTTAGTTGGCATTTGATCACATTTAAATTTAACACACACACACAATCATTAATTTGCATGAAGAGAGAAATACTGGTCATTTATGGAATTGGTCTAAAAGCTACTATTTTTAATTGCTACGGAAAAGTTAAATTAGATGTTAAAAATTGGGTACGCTATTGAAATTGTGGTATATAGATTGTTTGTTTCACCCTATCTTTTATTTATGCATGCCTTATCTATTAATATCTTACAATATTGAAAGTCTTTTATTATATTATTGCCTTACAATTTGTGTGAGCAAAGTAAAAGGACCACATCCATTTCAGCAACTGTGTTCAGTGAGAAGCTGATTCAGTTCCTCCTCAACAGACTGGAGCCGATGAATGAGAAGACGAGACAGGGAGCGCTTGGTGTGATCAGACATCTTGTCAACTCGTGTGGAAAACACCTCGAGGGAAAGCATGATCTGCTGCTCTCAGGGATGAAAATTCCACTTGGGGATAGCAATAATAAGGTGATGACAATTTTCACTGGGGTTCTAGAAATAAATTATGTTGATCTTTTATATTGTGGTGAAGTGAGCATGCTCAATTGATATCACAGTGGTGTACTTTACATTCTTATGAATTTTAACTTTGATTCTGGAGATATATGAAAAGATGATTTTGATTTGAATGATGAGGATTAAAATAGATATGTTTACTAGAAAGTAAGCTCATCATGTGTTTAATTCATTTCTAGGTGAAAAAAGCTCTAGCCCAGACTATCATTACTATGGCCGATCATGGATACTTGGAGCTAGAGGGAGGACAGATGATGATTGAATTCATAGTTATGCAGTGTGCATTGCAGCCAGAACCAAAGGTAATATATAAAGTTTTATTTTTTGTTTCATCTATTGATAATTTTTATGCCCTAGAACCTGCAGTTGAATCTCTTCCATTGCATTCATTCCCATAAACTATTGAAACTTATGGATTGCATCCATTTAGGGAAAGCGCCCAGCTGATCCAGATTATGTTAGCAACGAAGCTCTGCGAGCCATGTGTCGGGATGTGCTCAAGCTTCTCTCGACAACTGTGGAACATATGGATGAAGTAAGTGTTCATTTGCAGTTTCCAAATCTAGTAGTGGTCTTTTTTCATACTAATGTACTTTTTACTGTTTAGAATACTGAACTTTCTTGAAGTGGAATGTTGTTT
>CM032661.1:36238103-36307860 GCA_019095985.1 Streblospio benedicti
TGGCTACAGTACTTTATATGCTCCCACGGACCTGATCACCTCACGCATGGAGGCCATAATTGGAAGGACTATATTACCACAGTTTGCTTCAGTCAAGGTAATTGTCATTTGGAGAAAATCTAGTGTGTAGAGCTGTAAATTCAAGTTTTCTAAAACATGTATTGACAGTAGCGTGTGCAAGGGAGTGAGTTTATAAAGCCAAAGTTAAGTGGTTTTTTTTACAAAAAATAGGGCTTTGCGATAGTTGTGCACTATCCATACATCTTTCAAATTTAGCTTATTAGTTGTCATATTGCACCGTATCGCAGGCTTCATGGAGTAGAAAGTTTTTGCTGACATATATCATGAATGCTCAGGTTTTGTGTAGTTGAAATGTGTTTGCATATGAATATCACGATTTGCCAAGGTGAAAATTTCATATGTATATTTATCATTAAGGAATGACCAATTATGTAGATGTAATTTGGATTCATACAGAATTGACAATACAAACAAAATGCTGAAATACAAAAAGATTACAGTATACAATTATTTGCACAAAGAATCTTATTTATTTAATGTTTAATGTCACAATTTGTGACAAATGGTCCCACTTTGAAATCAGGCTCTGCATACAGAAATAAGTTAAGTTGCCTAATTGTGTTAAGCTGTAAATTTTTGTTTATTTGAAATACATGTATTGATAATGGGTCCATCATTTATCAGAAACACATAACTTTTGGGTTTCTGAAAATATGAAATATTAATTACAGGTTATCATAATTATAACTTGATCAATAAACGGCTACCTTCTCATTAGGCTCATAAATTAAAACAGATAAAGGTTTTATTTGGATGTTAAAATGTACTTATGCAATATTTTTGAACACAAGTTTATTTTCTTTAGATGTCCTCGACTAACAAAGCGGTAAGAATGGTATACCATATTCCAGTAAATCATTTCAATGAAATGTTTCAATTCACAAATCATTTCATGGAGCAATCATTCTTTCTATTTCAGTCTAAAGTGTATCATTTCTCAATGTCGATAATTAGTATTTACATATTTGGATAAAATTAAGACTAAATACTTTCAATAGTGTCAGCTTTCTATCCAATTATTTCATTCCCATAAAATCCCATGGAAAACTGGCTATTATACATTACACCACTTGGCAAAACCTTTTGCATGGATGATATCAGTAAAATCGACTTGCTGTTAGGGTTGGATTATATTTTTTTCTATGTTTTGATGGGCTGTTAAATGAATGGAACTACCCCATTTTAAGTTTGATATAGTTTAACATGGATCCTTTTTGTTGGTTTAGCTTATCTTATCTGTTGAATATTGCTTCAATTTTGTACTACTTAAAGATCGTAGCAAACACATATTTATTTTCATAGATACTAATATTAACAATGATTGAATAGAATATAGACACCCTGTTTGTTATAGCTCTTATCTTTTACATTTCATCAAATGTACATGTAACTTTTTATCTTTTAACAGGAGGTGTCTGTTAAACAAAATTTGGTGCGAGCTGCCCAGTTGATTGGAGAAGCCATGCACCCGGACCATTTAAAAATATCCCATCAATTTTCCTACAGAAAGGACTTCTTGCAACACATGCAGGTATTGCTTTATAAATTTTCGATTTGCAATTTAAATTAGAATCGCTCTGTATTTTATATGTGATTTGTAATTTGTCGCTTTCAATTTTCAGAATTATCTCAAAGCTGAAAATCCTCATGTCCTAACTGGTGAGACAAGAAAAGTCGTGTTGAATACCTGTTCTACTCTTGTGTATCCTTTTCAAAATTCATTTACATATGTATGTGATGGTCTGGCAAAGTAAATTTGAAATAGTTATTTTGAATTGCTAGAAGCCTCATACATGTATTTTAGACTAGAAAATGAATAATATGAAATTAAGTTGCTGGTTTTTATTAGAGACTTGAGTTATCAAAGCAATTTTTGAATGGTATCAGGCTGCTAATTATATACAGTGTATACTTAACAAGTTGAAGTAAATTAGAACCTCCGTTGTCAAGCGCAGATCAATCAGAACTGATAAAAATTGCTCTGGACAGTGTATTGGCATTACCTCCCGGTGGCATCATTATTAAAAAGAAAGAAGAGAAGTATGTATTGAATTAACATATTTAGGTTTTATTTCATAATGTGGAGTTTGAGAATTATGACGTTCAAAATTCTTGAAAATCAAAGACCTGTTATTTTATGTTTTCATTTCTTTGTGCTGTTCCATAGTTAAAATGCAAGTTTGATGCCCCAAATAATCAATTTATGTAGTAAGATACAGAATTATCTCTTTGACAGTAAGTGATTAAATGTGAGAACTGCAATAAACTATTTGAAGCTTTATATTATGATTGGAATGATAATTTGCTTCAATAGCAATTATTATGTTTATGTATGATATTTGTTGGTTTATGAGAATTTTTTCCCCAGTATGTTTTTGCCTATTGTGATTGATTAAGATAAGGCAAGTACATGTATTATCAATTGTTTCATATGACAGAAAACCAAACAGTTTCATATGATGTTTATGGTCAATTTTTAAATTTGTTTTAGTTATGAACATCAGGCAGAGCAAGAACAATTAATGTTGGAGACTTTAGAGGCACTTATGACTCTTTGTAAAGAGATTGTGACTAAAACTCTTACACCACAGGGACTTGATGTTCTTTTTAAGGTATTTAAGGGACATATTTTAGATTTCTAAATTGGTCATAAAATGTTTGTAATTATTATATAAGATCAATGCTAATTTTAAAAAACAACTGTCTTGTAATTTATCATAATCTGCATAATTTAGCTACTGTACCCGTGGACATATTCCGAGTCTGAGATAGAACGAGAACGAGCACTTATACTTTGGCTTCAAGCTCTACGACTTTATTTGGACAAAGTCAAAATTCATGCTGGGGTACGTACAGTTCTATTTTGATATGAAGAAATCTTGTGAGTGTCAGACTACCAAGTCACTTCAGTTATCTTCTTGTGTTTTAAAAAAATATTGACTTTATCTCTGTTATAACAAGCAGTATTATTGATTCAATGTATGCAATGTATTCATTTGTATTAAAATACTGTTGTTTATTTAGGGAGAAGTTAGTTTCACACATCTGGGAAAAATTCTTGCCTGTGTTGTACCAAGATGTACTGATCCGGAAGCAACAATAAGACTGGCAGCAATTGATTGCATTCACACTGCATTGAGAATAGCAATGCTCTATGCTGGAAAACCAAAAGATACACCAGATGAAATGGTTTGTTCAGACGCGTATCTTTTCAAAGCTTATAACAGTTATTTTTTGCTACTTTTGTGCAGTGCTGTAAATCTTTCAATATAGTCTCATCTTTAGCTGATTTAAACTATACATAAAAATGTAAATAAAACTCGGCACTCAGTCACACAGTCTTATAGTCAGATTTATTCTGTAAAATTAGTGCTACTACAATAAATGAAATGTTAAAAGTATAATAGATTCAAGAAGTGTCAGCTTGATGATATCCTTGTTTGTTCGTGTTCTAGATTGATGCACTGCCGACGCTGAAGGAAAGACTAAAGAAAAGCGACCCAAATCTCATGTTCAGTGTTAGCAGTGACCTCTCAAAGGTGATGAAAATAATAATTAAATATTTAAGAAAATTAACGAATATAGAATTGTTGTAAATTTTGTTTCATTTTGCAGTCAGATATCCAAAAATTTAGTTTTAATAAAAGTTATATAATTCATGAAATAATTCATTACAATGAAATCTTTCATATGCCTTATTGATATAAAATTCTTTTAAATGCTTCACATTTATATAAAATCCACACAACGATTAACACTTCAGATACTTCATGATTAAATTGACGTTTTTTTCTCCAAACAGGTTATTGCAAAGAAAATTCCAAGTGACCAAGTTCTCACATTCCTCAGTGCTCTGTACCAAGGTCTGCTCGACCCGCAGGCGCAAAGTTCCAATGGTGCTTGTGTCATTCTCAATGGCGTGATGAAAATGCGGGGTACTGAGGCTGCTGGCAGTGTGGAGGAAGTCCTCAGTGTTAGTTCTTTGTACATGTATTTGATTTTCGTTTGTATGGTTTTTATTTGAATTGTTCATTTTGGCGACTCTTTCTTTAGCCATTTGGTAGCTGAAGTCATAATTTTTGTCATTATTGCAGACTAAAATATAGTCTAAAGTTAGCTCAAATTTACCACAAGAAATGGCTGAATTCACCCTTCATGAAGATGGACAAATGATTGACATCATTTTGTTGATATGCGTTTGTAAACATTTACAAGTATCCCAACATACATAAGTTTAGAGTCACCCTCATTGTCTTTGCCAATCAGACATCAATCTTTGTAAATTTGCGCTCATTTTAGGCTTTATTCTAGGCTGCAAAAGCAGGCATCAATAACTACCCTGGCAGTAAATGGTTAAACAGAGAATGCATTTCATTTTATCAGGACCTGCACAGCCACCTATCGCTGATCGAGAACGGGCAGACGCGGCAGGGCACACTGCGAGCACTGCGCACCCTCACCACCCACCACCAGCTCACCGTGCTCAATGCACTGCTCACCTACCCCATACCACATGATGAGTAAGTTTGTTTTCCTCCTGTCTGTTCAGCCACCCAATCACAGGTGAGGTCCGTCACATCCGTTTGTTGTGTAAATGGCACAGTCTGGGGTGTGTTCAGCAGTCAACTGTGCCATTTATCCATGACAGTCAAAATGCATAATAAAGTTACTGGGGGGTGCAGCTAATCAAAACAAGCTAGTGTAATATGCATTGAGTATTTAAGTCCCCTTAGTTCACTGTTGTGATTCCATCATAGGTATATCAGTACTTTAATTGTAATAATTTGCTAATTTTCTAAGTCTTTATTCCGTTAATTTCATATTTGCTGTATTAATTTTTTCTAGGCAAACCAAAGCAGTGTTTCAAATATTAGCAGAGGATAAAGAATTAACCACCACCATGCTCGAATTTTTATTGGACACGATTGCCCGAGGTCTGCCCTATGAGGAGAAACCTGGACGGGACAAAGATGACGTCGTCAAAGTAGCTACTTTGCAGCCGGTTGTGGTGAGTCACAAAATCGCATTTTATTTAGCATTTTTTGTGATAACCGTTTAGTATTTTAATCTGGTATCACTTACAATATCTTCTTTCAAGCATTCTATCCCAACCCTCATAAATTTCCTTTCTCTCTTTATTATTTAATGAATGAAATAGGGATATTTTTGATACCCACTGAATGCAATATTTATTTTAATAGAATTCATTTTTATATCATAAAAATTGATTATTCAATTTGATCTGTTTCTTACAGCCATCAGTGCAATTATTAGACAACTGTCAACATTTGGTGAACGATTTGGTAATTCCTGGCCCTTAATAATGCACATGTTTATATTTCTAATTTATGTAAAATGTAAGAGCACTGTTGGCATAATTATCCTGATGGTGCTATTTCATGGTTCACATAGAATTATATTTACTTTCATTTGGTTTTGTTACACTTTAGTCATTATCATAACTGATCCTAAAATATTCAAGTTTATAGAGAATACTATAATGATAACAATTAATGATATTTGTTGATGTGGTGCAAGTAGTTTTATACATGTCATATTTGAAAAATTGTTTGATTTTCATATTTTCTTATTATCTCTTTTTTAATCGCTGAGAAATAAAAACTATTTGCTACAGATAATTAGCCTTTGAAGTCAATCTGATTAGATTATTTTCTTGTTTCCATTAGAAAATCATATCAATTTTTGTCCAATTTACATAGAGCCAAAGATATTTCCATTAAAAATGTGAAAAGTTGTATGTGAATTAAGTGATGAGCCATGTGCTATTACATTAGAGAAGCTGTAGAATTTAACCTTGTAGCCTGTACAAATCCAAAGCAATACAGCTAAGTTTTGCTCTCTGTTTTGCCACCTGCAGTGCACATGCATCATGAAAGAATTGATTCAAGCGGAAAAGACGACTCCTCAACTGGTAGAGAATTACCCTCGCCTTCTCTCAGCCCTCATGGTCAGAGCTGCATCCAGTGTGGCTTGCCAACCACCAAAACAACCCACCAAGGTAACAATATGATCATGGCGACAATATTTCATAAATGAAATATTGATTAGCATTACAGTATTTGTATCTTGTGCGAAAGATTATTTAATTCCTTATTCAAAGTTTGATTTTTTCAGCGCAACAAACACATTGGAATTCAAATCAAAATATATAATTATTACACACATAGCAAATATATGCATACACTATGAAAACTGTTTTTACTGCATTCTGCCTTCTCATGTTTCACCTAAGCATTTTAGTATTTAGTTCCCTTCTGGTAATGCGTGAACCTATTTGTGATATACAATGTACTGGATATACTTTCAGCCAAGTGCTTCTAAGACTGATACCAGTGGAAAAGAGATTCAAAAGGATCGGAAATCTCCATCAAACCTTCCCCAAGATGTCAAGGTGAATCCATGTGAATTAGCTGTGGATACTATGGAATTATTAGTTGAAAGAGCTAGTAATGAAGATATGGTAAATGCACTGAGGGTGGAAGATGTGTGGGCAAAGCTAAAAGATGAGGAAACATATGCTGAAGGCTACACAATCCTTGCAAGGTGAGTGATTAATGATGAAATGATAATCTGAAAATAATTGAAGTCCATGCTTTTAGTGAATATATTTAGTCTTGTTTTGAACACATCTTTAACATGTATGCCACATTTCTAACAGACACAAAATAGATTTACTCTGGTCGATTTCATTGCTTCCATATATACGAGTCCTCAGCATTTTGTGTTTTCTCTGTCAGATGTCTAGTCAATCACCAACCTGAACAAGTTGTCAAGGTGGTGCCGCAGCTCACCAATGTTCTCTCTAGTGTCTATGATTCTCAGAGAGTAATGGTTACTGCCTTTTTTGCAGAGGTACATTTCAATTCAATTGAAGTAAAGCAGTAATTTCAGTGTAATAACTTGATATCTCGGTGATTGAATGGTTATCTCACAAAATACTTGCATAGCATTTGTATCGTAATAGCTGATCAAAGAACGGTGTGCTGGAGACGTGACGTTAGTGGACACCTTGATCACGAATTTGATGAACAAACTGGTTGACTCCTGCCACCAAGTCCGTAGATACACCATCCGTGGTCTTGGTAACGTTGGATACGTTGGTGCTGAACAAGTAAGATTTTTTTTATATTATTGTTCAAACAGTGTAAATGTCAGTTAATCATCTAATTTCTGCTGACTTCTAAATGAAACATTTATGCAGGTGCCATCTTTCTTCACATACATCATTTTTTATTTTTTTGAAGGTTAACCATGTTACAATTTCACCTGACCTTAATTCAAAGTTCAATTTTACTGTTTAAAAGTATCATCTTTCATTCTTCGTTAAGTAAAACTTTTTAACCTTAATATGTTTATTTTGTTTACGTGCTCTTCACTTTCATGTAAGTCTATAATTTTAGTACATGGCTTTTTCTATGGTTTTGTTATATTGAATCCATATTTGGATTTTGATGTTCTATATATTTTCTTGCTGTCTATATAAACTCAAACGGTGAATTGCAACATCTTGGCATGCGGTTGCTACTTTCCGTTTTGAATGTATTTTATGTAAGAAGTAACTAGATTCTATTCAGTATATATAACAATATTTTAAAATTTTTATATGTGTAGAAATATTGTGTTTACTCATTTTACTCATTTTACATTTACATTGCAAAATAATCATTGTAATGAGTAGATATTTATAAGCAATGTATAGTATGGTATGCATAATGGACTGATAGTTAATTAAAGATGCACTGAATATGCATTTGAAGAACCCATTTTAGTGATCAAAGATGTACTAAAAGTAGTTTCTGCCTTACACTAATATTACCAACGTGTACTCCCTAACTGCTATGAGATGTTAAATTGCTGCTATTAGACACTAAATCTTTTGTAAAAGCCTGAAATGTATTGCGTTTAAAAACACTATATATGTCAGTAATTTCTAATTTACCATGCATTAGAGAAACTTATGTTCAAATTTCCAAGCATTTTTAAGAAATTGTTGGCTATATGTTTTTATTGAAAACATTCATGCATGGACTTAAAGATTCATCTTTATTTTCTTTACAAACATCAATTTAATCATTATTTAGAAGTTTTAAATGCATGTTGTTATTTGAATTTTCATTAAAAAAAATATCTCGTTATAGGCCCCTTGACGAAATAGCTTATCATTTATTTTGTGGGAAATTTGTGTAGATAATAAATTGCTAAACAATCTTAAGAGAGAGAAGCCTATTGTTATTTTATCTTCACGTCCCGAATATTGTAAATGGTCTACCGGCCTTTATCTAATATAACAATGAACATGAATTTTGTATCTCATGTAATGCAAAGAATATCTTTGTCAGGTTCAAAAGTTTTCAACAACCGTACTGTCTGCAATGATGTCCGGAATGGATGACAAGGAAGACATTGACGATACCATAACATTGGAGTCCATGAGCGGACTCACCCAGATTCTGGCAGAGATCAAGGAGAGTGACATAAGGGCCATCCTAATAAATATTGCACTCAGGATTAGACCTTGCTTTGAGAAGGTAATCTTTAGTTTGGTGACTATCATGTTATAAAGAAATAAATATAAACATTGTTAACAGACAAAGGTGATGAACAGTTTACCGCCAGACTGTCAATTAATATACTAATATTTTCCTTGTATGTGCATGCTTTATGATGGAATCTATAGGACAAATTGTATATTTTATATTTTTTCTTTGGAAATTACATAACCAGTTTTTTAGGCTTTTGTATTGTGCATTTCTCATATTTTTTACACAAATTTGAAATAACATTTCTATGAACTGGAATACATCACATATTTTTATTTTTATGATTTTAAATTAAGTTACCTAGTGAAGTTTGCTCTTCAGACTGACATTTGTGTATTTTATGTCATTTCTTTAAAAGAGGTTTGTTATTTCAATTAAAAAAATTATATATTTTTGTACAATATAGTGTCCTACATGTAATTTACACAGGATAAGACAAATGTTCGAGCAGCTGCATTCACATTATTTGGCAAACTGTCAAAATTCTGTGATGGTCCATCCAAAGAGCCTTTCAAGGAACAAATCACAACAAATATAGTCAGTCTGCTGCTCCATCTCAACGATCCAGAAAAGGAAGTTAAGAATGTAGGTTAAACCAATGTATAATGAACAAATTATGAACATTTCTGTCTTGAGTTTGATATTTGATATTTTAGATATGTTCTGTATGAAATTAAATAATTTTTAATAACCTATTTAAAGGCATTATTGAAATGTTAAAAGATTGTCTGTTGTTACTGGGTTATCAATTATTTTTCAGGCTTGCAAGACAGCACTGAGGCAAATTGGTCCTGTTATGGGTTCCGAGGAAGTCAATAATATGTTCCAGAAATTTCTCATTGAGGATGGATCATTGCATTATGGAGAGTTCATGAATGACCTTTGCAAATTCATTGTAAGTTCAAAAGAATTTCACATAATACTTACAAGAGATTTTCTGAAATGGTACATGTAATGCCAATTGCAATTTTTTTTTATTACAATATGTTATTGAAATAAATCAAGCGCAGTAACATAATCTCATTTTGTAGGTTAAAGACTTTGAAGACAAATTAAACCTATTCGTGATGGGCAATGTGCAATTTTTTAAGAGTAATTGGCCAGAAATAAGAGCAAATGCTGCTTTATTTGCAGGTATACTATGTAAATTTTTATTAACCCTGTAGTGGCTAAAGTAGTATACGGTGCCAGCCGAGAAAATGAATATCTGATTCACCTTCACAGTGTCTGGGTGATCCAACTTGGTAAATTTAAGCTTAGGCTTTATTCTAGGCTGCAATAGCAGGCACCAATATACTGAAGTGGCAGTAAGCTAAAATTGCTGTTCTCGCATATATGTTAGATACAGTATTTGCACATTTATAATAAGCAGATAGAATTTCTTTTCATCCGCAGCGTTAAGAAAACAACCTATGACCCATTAGAACATCCAAAATCATAACTGCACTTAATATGATTTTTTTAAGATGCAACAGAATTGTATAATTTTAATGTCATTTGACTTCATGTATGATTTTTATGAATCTAATCTAAAGATATTCATAACACACTCACCACAGTTAAGTTATGAACATGTGACAGTATTATTGTTTTTTTAGGTTTTCTCTTGGGAAATATGCCCAAAGAAGCCTATTCTAACATCTCAAGAGAACATGTATGTCAAGGTAAAAAATTTGATTTAGTACAGATATAAAAAAAATAAATGTCCCATATACTTAATATATCAATCAATCAAATGCTAAATTTATTTGTGCAAGCTCTAATTATTCCTAATTCTGAGGGTGTGGCCTAGCTGCCCAGTATACTTCACAACTGTTCTCACCAAGCGTTTCTGCAGTCATTACTGAATAAAATCATACGTCTTTTTTTTTCAGCGTTGTTGTGCTTGTTGAAAGATCCCAATTCAGATGTAAGGTGTAAGGCATCAATGGCAATAAGTCTTTTGCATAACATATGAAATGCATTTACCTATTAAATGTTTAAAGTTTCTATATTTTTTCGTTTTTGTGATTATTTCTGTGGCATTTAGCATTGTTCTTTTGGAGTTAGTTGCAAAACAAACAAGCATAATTATGTAACCAATTTTCAATCACGATGACTATCATTTACACTTGCCAGTGGTGTATATATGTGTATTAACATTTGTTGTTTATTAATAATCATTTCATAATTTTATTACATATTTTATTACATATGAGCAAAAGTATATTTACAAAGAATGTCTGTTGTGAGAAATATATACATGTAATTATTAAACGAGTTGTTAACTGTACTTCGAAATGCGCTTCATTTTATATTATAATGGATTATCTTAATATATCATTATTCACGTAACTTTCTAGACTGCAAATATTTAGGTATAAAATATTGTGTACATGTACTTAAACGTGCCAGCGATAATAATTGCTTTGTATTATTTTGTGTGAATTTGCATGGAAAAAGGTTGTTACAGGTTTTGTTATTTCCGGGCTGAACTTTCGAACTTGAAAGCTGGTGGCCCGGATTTATAACACTGTCATGAGTGTAGTCCTGAAGGAAAAATGTTTATAGCACATTGAAAAAATACAGATTTTGGGACACAAACTCTATCAAGCACTGGCCCAAACTTCACTTCTACTAGCCAGGGCTACCAGGCTGTCTTCAATGTTTAGCCATGGTAACTGTATATTTGTCTGTGATCTTTATTGAAATAAAATGTTTTGAATGTTTTCCACATATATGTTTAGCGCTTATGAAATTGAAAATGTTATTTTTATTGTTATTATTTACAAAGCAGTTCAACATTACGTTTATGATGTGATATAATGTAAAAATTCTCGCATATTATTTTGTTCATTATATTGTGAGGCATCAGTAGATTGTTCTGTCTTGGCATTTTTACAGCAAGATCATGGAATAACATTAAATTTAATCTTGTACATCTATAATGGTTTTGTTATTAGATATGATTTAGAAGTCTGATGATCTAGATATAATACTATTGAATACCTTATATTGATTTATCATATTGAATAACAGTAAAAAAAAAAATGTGCAGCTTTAATTAGTGTCTTAATCATACTTGTCTGTTGCCCAGCATTTTACAAAAACAGTGAAAAATTTGGAGTTAATTGCTGCCAACATGATTTGTTCAATGCTTTTCAATTAAAATGACCTCTATCAACCACAGTCGTATAATATGTTCAAAGTCAAAAGTTGGTTTGGAGTTCACATTAGATCATTCCGTAAACTTTTTCATGTTTTAGGATATGTGGCATGTCTTCAATAGGATTACATATTTTTGTACCCGGTGACTGATGTTGACATTGTATTTTTAAAGTTAGAAATAAAAATACAACTTGCATAGTTTTTACTTACACATACATTTTATTGTAACTTTGAAGATAAAATTGTGATCATTATATTGATGAATCCAAGTTGATCTTAAAAATGGAGAACACCAAGGGTGCAAACATTACACTTAACATATTCAATTACATTTTGTACTTTAATAAGATACTATCTGCTGTTTTGCAAAAATAATTCTAAACTTAAATATCAATATAATTAAATATTACTCGATTTTGAACCCCACAGGTTCCTTTTCAAAATTAAACCACATATTACAAATTAATACAACAATTGGATTCCAAATTGGTTACTACATGTTACACTTAACATTTTCTAAAGTGAACAATATCTTGATTAAAAAAAGTTTCATGAAACATTCAAAAACAAAATTACATTCAAACCAATTTTCACAGCAATTGTAACTACTTCAGTCAAAGGCAGCTAAAAGGATAGCACATATCCAAATGAATTATATGCATCCACTGTAAAACTAGAATATTTCAAGGCTATTAGATTTTGCGATTTTCATTTATAGATTATTTTGTGACTATTTAATTTTGCGATTTTGGTCCATCCAGGACCTACTTAAGATAGATCTAGGCTGTTAATGTTTGTAATTTAAGTTTGCGTTTTTGCACCTACCCACGAAATTCGCAAATTAAATCACAAACAAATATTTCTAGTTTTACAGTAATCGCCAAAACGTGTAATATAAGTTGTATAAATCACCGGATTTGTGTACATAAGAAACTTCACAAGGCAAAATTAATATGCCTTAAAATATAATGTAATAACATGAAACAGTCTTTAACTACTGGGTTTAGGAGGCTTCAAAAACCCAACTTGTCGGAGGTATCGTACAATAAGTGGAGTACAGGCAACAGTTGTAGCCATTCTTACTGGGGCGAAACACTTGTGAACTGCATAGGCTACCACAAATGTTGATGCACCAGACACTGCCTTTGATTTTAAAAACTCTTCAGCGATACCAGCTTTCTGTAGAAGTCCAACTACATCAATTCCGCTGAAATAAAATAAAAAAACGCATTTTAAAACAAAATATTCCAGACGTTTACTTACAATTTAGAAAGCCCTCATCTCCAAGTTGAAGGGTGACCAAAATTGATTCTGACAGAAAAATGTAAATGAAAGAAATCAAAGCATTGAGATAGAGAACAACTGATTGAAATTCAGAATATGAAGTTATGACTGTTATGAAAGAAAGTGCAGATAAAGAGTTTGATTGCGTCAGATTTGTTATTCCATCAAGTGAATGGCATATTTTTGAATAAAGAAATCTATATCTTGTTGCGTTGCATATCAACAAATATGATGCAACCATGACATAATCGATATCATAATCAATACAACAGAGTAGAGTATTTGGCCATTCGCCGCCTACAACCACCCTCTATGCACCAAACAGTTCAATAAACCATTTCTATTCTCACTGGACTAACCAGGCCTATGACCCAAAAAAACACTAGTGTACTCAAGCATGATTTTATAGGATCTTTTATACATGCATAATAGTATGGAGGGAACTGTGAACTGCTACATGGGGTCTTTACGATCAAAACAATAAGCAAGCAGTGCACAAATAGGGAGAAAAAACATTTTCAAGCATGGCCTGGATAAATATTTCAAGCTTGAAAAGATATTCCCATTCCCTAATTAGCTTATATTCATTGTTGTATAGGGTTTGCAGTGATTTCCTACCCATGTTTGCTTTGTTAATTGATTATCATTGTTTAATTGCAAATGTCGAACACTAAATAGATACAGATCTGTGGTGATTCTTAACTATACAAGTATTTGCCATTAATCGCATCAGAGAGAAAAAAAAAGTAAAACAATGGTCTGTAAATAATAACAAGCTTTGCCAAAAGTGGGTGTAGTTCACAGCTATGGCTAAAAATGCTTTGTAAACATGACAAGCACATTTGTTTCTGAATCAAATTATATGCCCACTCACTTGACACGTGATCAGATAGCTAAATCATTCTTTGATAAGTCACAAACCTGACCTGTTAGTTTATATCCAAATGTTGTAAGAAAGTTAGTTATGTGTAGTATAGACCGTCTACATGGGAAATTCTAAAAAAATTATATGGTGACATGTATCCTCTTGTTTGTAATCGCAAGAATGCTACTTGGCAAGCAATCCTGTGTTATCATGAGGGAATCATGTTAATCAGTCAAACTATCCTTATCTAGAAAACATCTAACAGCATTGCAGACTACATAAAATCATGCAAAAGATCTTTATTCACTCACCTAGACACTAAAGCATAAAATCCACCTAAAGAGATCAACGAGATTCCCACATGAAACACGATCACTGTGGTGCCATACTCTTTGATGGCCCTTTTAAACTTGTCCTTTTGGCTCATATTTGAGCCATCAGGAAGAGGAGGAGGGCCTGATGAGCTACCATCAGATCTACCAACCTCAGACGTAGTATTTCCCTCCTGTTGTGATGATGTAGAAAAATGCCTATCTGCAGCAATTTTTCTTATCAGTTCATCTTGTTCAGCAAATACTTGGGAAAGTGTCTTTCTGCCACTTTGAATACCTTGAAGATCTTCATCACAGTTCAAATTGTAACGATGACAGTTTTCCAACCAGAGTTTGAAAGTAACGCAGTCATCCCCTTGAACACCTTGAGCTGCAGGTGGTTGAAAATCCTCCTTCGACACATATGATGAAGCTTGCGGAATCAACCTAAGCGATGAAGTGTGGTATTTCCTTTTACAATCCACATTTATTTCATGGTCACGAATATCAACTCTTCGACTGCTTTCGAATCGTTGGCGCTGCAGTATACCAGAACCTGGCATATTCAAGTGTGTTGGGCTTCTGGAGTACGGATCTGGTACTGTGCTTTGCATAACGCTGTGAAGACTGATATTGCAACCATCATCGTAATAATCTGGATGTGAATCTTCTGCTACTGTAGGATCATGAATATTAAATTTGACATTTGCCATTGCTTGTTCGACTTCACTGTTTTGCATGTCCACTGTATCACGCGCTCTATTCTTTGAGAACTCATGTTCACGACCCTGTGCGGTTTGAATCTGACCTGAGTATGAGTTTGGGAGATTAATACTTGCTGGAATGAACGGTGCACCTCTTGAGCTATCTCTTTGCAGAATCCCAGGGAGTGTTGACAGTGTGGCAACTTGAATGTCTTGATATTTAACAATAGTGGAAGACAAAGCCCTCCAAACAGCGCCTGTTGGTTTCGATAATTTACTTGTCATCATTATACCAAATGTGTACACTTTTATGATTGTCTCTATTCGATTCCTGCAGCTTAAATGTATTCCATATGGCGAATATTTGCTATTTATATAAATTTCAACCAAGGTGAAGTTTCTCTCATGTTTGGCCTTGAACTTAGATAATCACGCACTGTGATCACGTGAAAAAGTCCTGTATATCCTTTATCACAATGGTGTGACATTTCTATCAAAGCAACTAAGACACTATGATTAAGAGTGAAGTGTGCTCGCTGTTCTGTTGGTAAACAAGCCAAAGTGGGCGGGGCAACAAGATTGATTGACAGAGCACTTGCCGCTCGCACATTTTCGTTTGTTGTCTTGCTGGGTTTTTATATGCTTTTTTGCAAATTTGACCATTTATTTGCATTTATAACAGTAATATTTTAATCTACATTTTGTGATAATATGATGTGTATCCTATTTTCATAAGTCAAGTAAGATAAAGTGTTTTTTGATGTGGTTTGAATAGTTATTTTATATATATTCAATATATAGAGATCAAACAGTAAAACTGTACCAAAGTACAGTACAGGCTGAACACAAAAACTTAGGATATCCGTGACATTTAACCATAAGTGAGTGAAGACATAGAAACAAATATTAGAGTCTAATTGTATTTTAATCAGTTTTGAATATTCCTAACAGAAAATATATGAATTATTCAGATATGGCACAGAATGTCCGGCAAGAAATCTTATTTTTTGCTGATTACCCCCGCTTAGATGAGTTATGTTCTGTCATATTGACAGTTCCTCCATCAGAAAGTATAAATATGGCTCATGTTAGCTACCAACCACAGCTTTTAAAAGCAAGGTAAGCCAAGATCAAAGGCATAAGCGTCTCACCACAGGGGCAATTTATAACGAAATATTTATTGTGACAGGGCCGTATATTCAACTGGTTGAGAAATGTTTTAGGACGGTATAATTTTTCAACTTTACTGATTATTAACAAAAAATGACACTGATTTTATAATGATTTTTATAATGATATTGATATATTTGATAGTATGGATATCGATGTACATAGCTTTATTCATTCGTAGAATATAGAAGAAAAAAATTAAATATTTAATCCATCATATACACCTTTTGTCCCATAACTAAACTTCCTTCAATCAAAATGTATTTCTATAAAAGTGATATTGGCGAAGGTATTTAGAAATCCTGGCATAATATCTCTGTTTTGCGTAAAAAGTAAAACATTTAAATGTGTGCGTATTAGGAATCTATACTAGTACTGTTTATGTACTGCAGTACTGCAATACTATAATGGTACGTTATACTTATGGTGTTGACTTAACTCACTTGAGTAATATTTTCTGGATCTGGATATGTAATTCACAAGTAAGCCAGTCTCAGATGAGAGACTGGCCTCCTCTTATGAGGCAACGCGTGAATGGGAGGCCACGTGGTGTTTGTACATTTACCTCTCCAGAGGCAGGGTAGGTAGCCAACTGAGCCTCAGGGGTGGGGGGATCACACTAGCTATAGTTTTCAAACTAGGTGAGTTCTTTTACGTGCAGAGGTGTGGCACTCCTATACACGGGACACGCCTTTTAACGAGGCTTCCGAACCTTCGCTTGGCGTCGCCACCGTCTAGTAGTAACACTCTACGGTGGCGACGTGCTGTGTGGAAATCAGCAACTTAGTGGCAGACGTCCGACGTATCGGTTTTGGCGACACTGTGTCTGCCATGACTTGGCCGCGAACTTACCACGCAGGCAACTCCTGTTTTCAAGTCGTACGCGCTAAAGACTGAGCAACTGAGGACCACTCAAGAGGTCATGGGGCATAATGTCACATATATTGTATATCTTGGTCTACAGCGTATGAGTTCACATTGCTCTTGAAAACTGCTATTTTTATGGTGTAAATAATGAAGAGACAGGCTATAGATGGTTAACATTTTCACAGATTTTAAATGATGTTGATTTTCATAGATGTTGAAAATCTAAGAAGTGTTTATTATAACCTTCACTAGAAAAACAAAAACAGTTTAATGCGTTGACTGTTCACCTGATATTTTGATATGCATTTACAATTATTTCTAGAGAGCTGATTTTTACTGAACCTGACATTATAGCCACACCACTTTTAAACAAAGATAGAAAAGTACAAATTATTATGCAGGTAAATACTTTTTATTTATACAATTTGCATGTAAGTTGAAAACAAACGAAAAAGATGAAATGTTTAAAACACCCTGCATGATGAAATCAATATGCGTATGCGTTAGATTTGTCACATGTTTTTCAGCAATCACTATTCAAAACTGGCAGACTTCAAAACAGATTTGCAAAGATGGGTGTTCAAGCAGATAAACCAAAACGGGTGTTACCTGCAGATTTTGAAAATTGCCTCAGATACACAGTTCTAGCAAAACTCGCACCATTATGGAACAAAGTTGGAGAGTATTTAGTTCAAGGTAGGTATTGGATGTATTTCATATTTATATATAATATCTTATATTCCAAATTTTTTTTTAATATTAATTTGATGTTTTTTAAATGTGCATAGGGAGAGATTTTGTGTCGAATAACCAAAAGATGCAGAGCATAAGTAAGTGTACTTGTTAATAAATTGCATACAAAATGTTTCTTTGTTAAGTTCTATGTTATGAAATGTGAATATTGGTTGTACCAGTAATTAAAGGATCAAATTATTTGATAGTAAGTATATCAAACAACTTGACACATTGAGATTCTAATCTTGTAGCCCTTATCCCAATAAAATTGGAAGAAAATGTCGGTTGTGAGAAATATATAAGTAAATATCTGGTGCTATGTGGAATGAAAGTTGTAAAAATTGTTTAAAATGTTGCAATTTTAGAAATGGAAATAGTTGTAAATGCCAAAGAATTGTACATCTCACTCAGAGCATACCAATTAAGAATGAATCCTCTAAAGGTATGCAAAGTATTGAAATGTTTAACAGTAGAACCTCTATTAAGACCACTAATTGTGTCAATGACCAGGTGATTTCTGTTAAAAAAGATATTCACGGTGGTCTTTTTTTATGAAGGTTAGATACAGAGCAAAATAGACTTATTATAGAGGTGGTCTTAATTGGAGGCACCACTGTATGTTTGCGTTTGGAATTATTTTTCAATGTTCAGCAATTTCAGTGATAAAATTTGGCACTGGCCTGTTGGCCTGAGGCTAGTACAACTTTAGAAGGACCAGTAATGTTTCCCAGATGATGGCCCGGCTGGCAAACATAAAATTTGGCGGAATTTGCTTTCGATTTTTTGCAAAATCCACACTCCTGGACCAAAAAGCTTGATCTAGTCTACCTTCACTATGCCAAACAGGATATGGTGACAGTTGTATAAATCTTTTAAATAAAAACAAAAAGTGTCTGGGGGGGGGGCCCCCAGGCGCCCTACTAGCAATGCATTGCATCTTCAGCGCTCACAGGGCCAGTAATGTATCAGACGAGCCAGTGAAGATTTCAAAATAGTTGCCCTTCTGGCCAATTTGATATAGTTTACTTCCCAATTTTTGTCACTGCAATTTTCATTACGCATGTGTAAATAATGCACAAAAATGGAAATTAAATGGCTTGAAAAAAAATGAATTCATGTTGCAAGCTAAGTATTTTAAAAGTGTAAAAACTTGAAAATATTACAAGTTTTTAATACACCCTTTTTAAAATGAATTATAATATAGTTCAAAATTTCAATATTTCATAGCAAATTTAGTGTGATCTCGAAATCCCCCACCTGTTGTGAATGGAGAATTTATGATGAACAAACCAGATGGACAAATTGAGGAACATTCTATTTACAATAAATGGGTTTCATGTACTGCCACGTACATGGTAAGTATTTACAATCACAAAATATAAATACCATAATTTCTGATACTATTTTGCATTGAATATTTATTACATACTTTGTCCCAATGTAAAGGGGTCATCCATATTACTGACTTCTTTAAAAAATATATAGATCCTGTTTCCATAAGGGAAGCATATTCCATAATGAATGGTACTACAATAAAAACTATAATATGGAGAATTTTAACCCTATTGTTCTACATTAGATCTGTATGACAACTGTATGTGAAATATGTTATGTAATTCTGAAAGATTTCATTCTTTTGCAAGGGCAGCCACTTAAGTTTTTAAAATCACCAAGTTTGAGTTTGGTCCATAATTTAGTCATTCAATTCAAAGCGAAGGGCTGAAAACTGTTGCCTGACGTGTCATATTAACAGCATGATATTTCAGCAACTAAATGTCGCCACACTATACCACGCCACCGTCAGTTAAAACATTCATAATGTCACTCACCGAATATGCCAATAACACCAATATGCACACATTGACTTTTTCTGAATCACTCTCATTATCTTCTAACTTGTTCCAACAAGTGTGCCTTTTGTTATATTCACAAAATATAGCCATGGCTTATCTGCCATGTTAAATGTCTCAAGGTAGGTATTGGATGTATTTCATATTTATATATAATATCTTGTTTTATTCCAAATTTTTTTTTAAATATTAATTTGATGTTTTTAAATGTGCATAGGGAGAGATTTTGTGTCGAATAACCAAAAGATGCAGAGCATAAGATTATGTGTACATTGTTAATAAATTGCATACAAAATGTTTCTTTGTTAAGTTCTATGTTATGAAATGTGAATATTGGTTGTACCAGTAATTAAAGGATCAAATTATTTGATAGTAAGTGTATCAAACAACTTGACACATTGAGATTCTTATCTTGTAGCCCTTATCCCAATAAAATTTGAAGAAATTGTCTGTTGTGAGAAATATATAAGTAAATATCTGGTGCTATGTGGAATGAAAGTTGTAAAAATTGTTTAAAATGTTGCAATTTTAGAAATGGAAATAGTTGTAAATGCCAAAAGAAATTGTACATCTCACTCCAGAGCATACCAATTAAGAATGAATCCTCTAAAGGTATGCAAAGTATTGAAATGTTTAACAGTAGAACCTCTATTAAGACCACTAATTGTGTCAATGACCAGGTGATTTCTGTTAAAAAGATATTCACGGTGGTCTTTTTTTATGAAGGTTGATACAGAGCAAAAATAGACTTATTATACAGGTGGTCTTAATTGGAGGCACCACTGTATGTTTGGTTATTGCTGTAGTTTGGAATTATTTTTTCAATGTTCAGCAATTTCAGTGATAAAATTTGGCACTGGCCTGTTGGCCCGGCTAGTACAACTTTAGAACGGGGCCAGTAATGTTTCCCAGATGATGGCCCGGCTGGCAAACATAAAATTTGTGCGGAATTTGAGATTTTTGCAAAATCCACACTCCTGGACCAAAAAGCTTGATCTAGTCTACCTTCACTATGCCAAACAGGATATGGTGACAGTTGTATAAATCTTTTAAATAAAAACAAAAAGTGTCTGGGGGGGGGAATGCCCCCAGGCGCCCTACTAGCAATGCATTGCATCTTCAGCGCTCACAGGGCCAGTAATGTATCAGACGAGCCAGTGAAGATTTCAAAATAGTTGCCCTTCTGGCCAATTTGGGTACTTCCCAATTTTTGTCACTGCAATTTTCATTACGTACTGTGTAAATAATGCACAAAAATGGAAATTAAATGGCTTGAAAAAAAAATGAATTCATGTTGCAAGCTAAGTATTTTAAAAGTGTAAAAACTTGAAAATATTACAAGCTTAATACACTCTTTTTAAAATGAATTATAATATAGTTCAAAATTTCAATATTTCATAGCTAGGTGATCTCGAAATCCCCCCACCTGTTGTGAGAGAATTTATGATGAACAAACCAGATGGACAAATTGAGGAACATTCTATTTACAATAAATGGGTTCATGTACTGCCAAGGTAAGTATTTACAATCACAAAATATAAATACCATAATTTCTGATACTATTTTGCATTGAATATTTATTTCACTGTCATAATGACTCCTCTTGAATATATATTGAAGAAGCAATGTGATATGTTCTGTGTATTCTGAAAGTTTCATTCTTTTAAGCAGCCTATTAAAGTATTTAGAGCAATTTAAATTCTACAGAATAAAAGCCTGTATAACCCTATCAAAACATGTGAATGCAACAAATGTCAACCGAATGATTTTCGTCAGACGTAACTTGCACGGCGCACGTAAGAAGCAGCCTATATCTGCCATGTTAAATGTCATGTCTGCCTTTGGAAATCCATGGTACATCTGGCGAAAATCATTCAATTATGCAGCATCACATGACCTTGTGTTTTAGCTGACAATATATAACGGTATTTTTATTGATGTAATAAATACTAAACGTGAAGAATATGAATAGTTTTATGTTTTTGTATTAATGTGGCAAGTTTTGTAAATTAATATGTAATTAAGTTTTCATTTACAAATAGTTTTACTAAATTGAGAAAGCATTATTGAAGAGTGTCCAAGATCCATTTTTATTGCTCAGTATGAAGAGAGGTCAAGTGGTGAGCATCACACACAACATTCCTGCTGATAGTCCCTTTACATCATACAGAGATGTGAAACGCTACTGGAAAAATTCTGTAAGTAATTTGGTTTTTCTTAATCATATTTCATCTAATCCGGGCCATGAGTGATAATCTTTTTAAAACATATTTTGTAATACTTGAATTAATCATAAAGACAATGGTACATTCTGACCAAGCTGATCATTTAACTGTATTTTTTATGATTGTGATGTTAATTGTCTATGTATTTGATATCATCTATAGGATGAATCAACCAGAATTAATTTCCTAATTGCATGATGTATTGTTCTCATAACTTGAAATTGTGGATTGAAAGTTCTTTTTTTTTATTACAGTATGGATACCGACTTCCTGAAAGTGGTGAAGGATTGATTTATTATCAAGTTTACTTCAGGCCTGTTGGAGAAATGCTCTTCACATATCCTTTTATATAACTTAAATCAAAATACGCTTGTACAATTGTAAAGCAATAATCTTGTTTTAAACCTGTACTTCCACCTTGTTTTTATCAAAAACTCACCTGTAGCTTTCGGTCATGTCAAATGGCCCTTTTCCCACAGCGATCGTGGTGTGATGACGGCCCCCAGGATGAAGAGCTACTGGTGAGCTTTTGCTAAAAGCCAGTTTATTTAACTGTTTTAAAACAAGATTGTGAATGAAAACTTGAACAAATGAATATCCAACAAATTAGTAAGACTATATAGATTCAACTATAACCTCATAAATTATTCCATAATTAATCCAGGGCTGGTTTACAGACCTGTCTACATTTTGTTTAACAAAACCACTTATCCTGAATGTTGCGTCCGATCACGTGACGTGACACGATTAGCTCAAGCAAATACCACCGAGATTATGCGTGACTTTCTTCATGATATTCACATGAAAATTCCTGCAATATGTGGGGTGAAGATGAGATTTGCTGAGAAAGGACTGTTTCCAACTCCAGAACTTTTAGATATAGATGAGGTATATGTATAGCCGTATACATTTCCGTGATCAAACAGATTTCTTTATTTCAGTAAAATTAGTTTTAAGGATTATAATTGACATCGTACAGTTCATTCAATTTTTGTAATGTTTATTGTTAGATGTGTGAAGGAAAACAGAGTGGACTAAACTTAAGTGATCAAATCCCTAAAACTGCTCGACCTGTATACAATTCAGCCCCTGTATCACATGAGTCTACCTGGAAGCCTTCAGGATTTTCATACAATGTTGAAACGCAGAAATCTGCTTCATCCAGTTACAGTGGACTGAATAGTGCTCAGAGACCAAATTATAAAAGTTCAAATAATGCTGTGGATGTTCACAGACATCAGCATTGTGAGATAGGTCCAGGAGGAGATTCGCATTCTGTTTCAAGAGAAATTGACAGTGATATAATTCCACCAACTCAACATGAAACTGCACATAAAATACGACCTGTATTCAAACCAAGAATTCCTCAAAGACCACATCCATCTGCATCTTCTCAGACAAGAAGTGTGCCTAAGATTAAGCCAATTTTCAATATGAATATGAAGACACCAAGCAAAATAAATAGTCAACAAACTAATTGCACTCAAGTTACTCCAAAAGTAACATCACTTAATGAGACTTGTTCAGTTTTGATTCAACTTTTGAATTCAAGTTCAAACAGTCAGTCAATTACTATGACAAAGGTTGCACCTAATTTTGCAGTGAAGGTTCCCAAACCTATTTTTCTTGGTTCTCAAAATACTAAAACTCCACAGAAAAAGAATGCAATGCAAAACCCTTATGCTGCCACGTCAGTAAGATCTGGTTCTTCTGTAACATCGGGATATGAATCTATGACAGGGTCTTCTACATATTATAATAGTGACATGGATGATTTCATAGAACCAATAAGAGCAACACCAACACAAAGAATGCCAAGTAAGTAAAGCATTTGATGGAAATATCAATATCAAATAATGAACTATTTCGTGACTTACTAATGTTAGTTGCTGAATATGTACTGTTCTGTTGATTATTTTTAACGATTATGAATTGCATATGCTGAAATAGTCATGCCCTTGCTTATATATAATATTTTTTTTAGCATTTCCACAGACATCATCTTCTAATGTTGGGAGCCAAAGTTCAGTAGCAAAACGGGCATTAACAAATGTATGTGTTTTCTGTTATCATTTCGTTACATGTTAAGTGACTCGACAAGTAGTGTATACATGTAGTACATGCAAGATGACAAATGTAAAACAATGGCAGTTATTCAAACATTGTATATTCCAATTATTTTAATTTCTAATTAATTAAAAATATATAAATTTGAAAAACCCACAAATGGTTGTCAAATAATTCGGTGATCTCGTAATTTAGTTAACACGACAGCCTCGACTTTTCTGATTTTTTAAAAGAACAGTGTACCAGTATATGTTATAAGTGAAAATTATACATATTAATTTTCAATACACATAAAACTTAAATGCATTGTTTATTGGTACTAGCTTTACAGACCAAATGTTTTTATGACTGAGCATGATCGTTAAGTGCTATATCGACAAATAATTTTTTTTCTCTAAGAATTAAAACCTTTGTCCACAACAAATATGCACAAATCATGAATAAATCAAACTTGCTAAAATTAGCCGCCTGGTTGTTTACCTCTTCTCATATATGTAGATCAATATAACATAAAGCACGGATTATGTAACTGGATGTTTTTAACCTGGAATATCTGGACCTGGATCTGATCAATAGGTGTTGCAAAGTATACGAATCACGTGTTATTGTGGTGCCTTTTGTGGATCTGTGCATATTTAACATGTGAGACAAATATTATTGGCACTGTAGCCCTTGAAATCCCAAGAAAACATGAATATATTTTGCCCCGTGTCCAAGGACAGAGCCTTGTTTTTGTCATTGATCATTGAAATTTTATAACTCAGGGTTAAAGCTTTATATATCACAGGTTGTATTTAATGGATTATGACTTCTTCAATGTGCTGAGCACAGCATGTAAAAAAGAAATTTTTGTTCCAAGTGTTATACTTTTGTTTATATACATGCAGTGTGAGGCGGGCACTCCTAAAGCCAAGAAACCACGAGCCAAACCCAAAGTTCAAGAAGGCATTGATATTCCTGCTCTAGCTGCTACTAATCAGGTCTCAGTACATTTATGCACATTTTTTACCTTGCGGGGATTTTGGTTTAGTTACTGGGTATAGTGATTAAGAACACTACTTTTGCAATTGGAATAATCTTTTTAACCATGGGTAATAGTTTTTTCATTTCTTACCGAATAGAACTACATGTATTAAATACTGAAAATTTTGAGGATGAAGTAAGAACACGATGTACATTTTAATATTCAGTGGACACAATTATAAATATGAATTGAATAATAGTTGATGTAATATGTACATGAACAGTCGTCCGACTGAATGCCTATCTGTCTATATTTATCAATAAAAAATCATATATTTTTTAATTTGTGAATGTTTTAATTTGAAGAAAATTTTATCCTATGCTATGATTGACAGTTAAATTTGCCACACTTTAATCAAACATATTATTTACGCAGCTTGACAAGTTAAATGGAGCAACGTTGATGAACTGGTTGAAGAATAGAAGTGTTGCCTTCAAAAGCAAGGACAAAAAAGTGGATTTGATCAATAAAGTGTTGGTATCCTTAGGTTTACCACCTGCAGCAGAACAATAGTGATAATCTTGTTTTTCCTTGTTCAGGAAACATCCCTTGTGTTTGAAATCAATTTATGTTTCTGAGTGTTAATCGCTGTGAATGTTTTTAAATTGTTGTGTTTACTAGTTAAGAAGTCAAAGTATATGTCGAGTTATACGTAATAGATTTATTTAATTTTTAACCTGGTGGTGTTTTGCACTTTTTGATATCTCATGGTTAAAAAACAGTTTATTTCTATAAATGCTATTAAATATTATTTGCAATTTTTTGATAGACACTCATTGTTGGTTAAAAAACAGTTTCCATTAGTAAAAGTTTGTCATCGCTACTCCTCCTAAACGACTCAACATACAGCAATGAAATTTGGTATATAGCAAGAACATCATACGTAGATGTGCATATTGACAGGGAATTTTGATTCTCAAATTTTATGGGAGTTACGCCTCTTTGAAATTAGAAATTGTGTGCATCTTATACTAATAGCTTGTACAAAAGCTTGTCTCTGTGGGCGACCCAACATAAACATGTAACTCCCGGTGGTGTTTTGGGGGCTTTGCCCCCTAGTTGGATTTAGTTGAGGGTGCCGGGGAGGCGTCAGTGGGTAACCCCTCAGCCTTTCGAAATAAAAAACGGGGTTTGGGGGTTTACCTTCCCTAATAACATTGAGAAATAATTAAAAAAATTTGGTCATAATGTCCTCTTGCCTATGATACTGCTATCAACTAAAGAGAGGCTGCCAGGTGCCCGGGGGCGTCTGGTGGTAACCCCTCAGCCTTATGAAATAAAAAAAAACGGGTTTGGGGGGCTACCTTCCCCATAATAACATTGAGAAATAATTAAAAAAATTGGTCATAATGTCCTCCTGCCTATGATGCTGCTATCAACTAAAGAGAGGTGGTCTTATATTTTAAACACTAAATGTGCTTCCTGAATGACGGTCCTGCTGAACACGAGAACATTATGTATAAATTCTGATTTCAATGTAATAGCAGTGAGTAGCTAACATATGCATTTATCTATCTCTGGTAGTTATGTCTCTTTGAACTTAGAAATTTTGTGCTTCTTATTAGCAGGGATATTATATTCTATAATTTTTATAGCAGTTATGCCTCTTTAGTCAGACTTTGAACTGAGGAATTTTTTGCCTCCTATACTAATAGCTTGTCTCTGCTACTCCTCTTATACTACTCAATATAGAGCAATGAAACTTGGTTTATAACAAGAACTTCATATGTAGATGTGCATATTCATAGGAATTCCTATTACGCGCGACGCAGGTCCAGACATCGTTAGGTCTTGCTTGTTATACTTCTTATTCTGTGTGTTTGGAAACAATTAATTTCAGGTAATTTAATTTATTAATATCTATTCCGAAGTTTCGACACATAAATGTCCTCTTCAGAGAATATGTAACAGTTTATAAAAATTAATGATCAAGAAATAGCCTAAAACAAAGACTAAACATTAAAAATACAATGTTAGGAATAAAATGTACATTTGATTAAATTACCTGAAATTAATTATCTCCAAACACACAGAATAAGAAGTATAAAAACCAATAACTAGTAATTATTGTTAAGTATTTATTAAGATTTTTATATTTTGAAATATATCCCTAATGACTGTTTAGAAATCCTATTTAAGAAGTATTCATTTGTTAAATGACTTGATTTTGTTGATATATATTTTATTTCATCCTTCTAGTCATTTCATTCACATTTGTATTGTAAAGTTTGGTTCTTGTTATTTATTGAAATATGATTATTTATGTAAATATTGTTTTTATTAATATAAAGAAGTAATCATTTTATCTTTATTAATTCTTGTATATTATTTTTTTAATTGATCAATTCCTTTATTGGACAAAGAGTAATACATGTATGACATGGCTGTCGCTAGTACCACGGAAAAGAAGTAGGGCTGTTTTATTAGTTGCACAATAACTCCTTTCCATGCCCATGTTTTATTAGTTGCACAATAACTCCTTTCCATGCATGCTAATTCACATTGAAATATTCAAATTATAATCTTTCACAATGTAAAATTTCGAAACAAAACAAAATAAGTATATGACAACATGCATGGATATTTATACTTAGTAAAAATTTATACTTAGTACGTGCATCAGCAGGTCGTCCATATACAGCATTCTTAAACTTTACCTTTTTCAAAGTTCTTAATATCTCACCCCCTTTTTTATCAAGCATATTTCTACCAACGATAGACATAGTTGAAAACAGGTCTTACAACCCTAAGCTTGTGACTATATCAAGAGACCTTGATGTAGTTGGTATTGACCTGTGCAAGAATAATGCAGAATGTACCTGGGCCAAGATCCTCATTGCTGGACAGAACCCTGTACTGGTGGGTTGCTACTACCGCTCAAATAGTGAACATACAGTGGAGCAGATTGAGGAACTTGAAAAGGTGCTCGAACATGTTCAGGAGAACCATAACCCGCATCAGAAGCACACAGTTCTACTAGGAGGTGACTTCAACGTCCCACACATAAACTGGGAGACAGGTACCATAGACAGTAGGTGCAGTAGCCGCTCCATGTATGAGAAACTAATGGAAGTAGTTGATGATAATGACCTGCATCAGGTGCAACTTCAGCCAACGAGGAAAGATTCAGTAATGGATCTGCTGTTCACAAACAAGCCATCACTGGTGGATAGCATCTCAATCCTACCAGGGATTTCAGACCATGATGTTGTAATAGTGGACACGTCACTTTCCATCTCCATCAACACCAAAGCACCCAGGAAGATTAAACAGTGGTCTAAGACAGATTGGGATAAGCTGAGGAGCGAGGTGCTGGAATACCAGGGGATTTACTTTAGTAAACCACAGGCGAGATCGGTTGAAGACCGCTACAATGAATTCCAGAACTTCATAACCAGCCTAATAGAGAAGCACGTACCACAGAAGAAATCCTCATCTCGCTGGAACTTGCCATGGTGCACTCCCACCATACGCCAAATGTGTCGGAAGAAACCGAGACTTTATAACAGGCATCGTAAGACACAAATGAAGCAGGATTGGGAGGCATTCAAGCTACACCAGCGGAAGACTCTAGCCGCACTAAAAACAGCAAGATGGGATTACATTGGAGAAGTACTGAAGGACAGTCTGGACTCAGGAAATCCCAAAGTGTTTTGGAAGTATGTGAAATCCAAGAAACAAGACAACTGTGGAGTCTCACCACTTAAGCGTGATGGAAAGCTGCATGCAGATAACCTCACAAAGGCACAGATACTCAATGACCAATTTTCATCGGTGTTCACCACAGATGATGAGTATCACGATACAGTGCTTGAAGGACCCAGTGTACCATCAATAACACAGCTGAAGATAGAGGTCAAAGGGGTAGCCAAGCAACTCAGTGACATAAACCCTTCCAAGGCTGGCGGTCCTGACGAGATACCATGCAGGATCCTCAAAGAGTTGGCAAGTGAGATAGCACCCATCATGACAGACATCTTCAGGCAGTCACTAGCAACAGGCACCCTACCGTCAGTGTGGAAGACCGCCCACGTGTCGCCGATCTTTAAGAAGGGAGCGGTCTACGCCGCAGAGAATTACAGACCAGTCTCCTTAACTTGCATCCCATGCAAGTTGATGGAGCACATTCTCTGCTCTCATGTGCGATCACACTTGGACAGGTATGGGCTGCTCACACCACGTAACCATGGGTTCAGGAAAGGCCACTCCTGTGATACACAGCTGCTCCTGACAATGCAAGATCTACTGGAGAGGAAAGATAAGACAAGGTCACAGACAGATATTGGGGTGCTAGACTTTGCAAAGGCCTTTGATAAGGTCCCCCACTGATCAACAAGCTACGGATCTACGGCATTGGTGAGCAGATAGCGAGGTGGATAGAGTCGTTCCTGGGCAACAGGACACAGAATGTCATTGTGGATGGTGCGGAATCGGAGTATGCAGCAGTCAGGTGTTCCCCAGGGCACCGTGATGGGTCCGCTACTGTTCCTGTTGTTCATTAACGACCTCCCGTCTGTCGTTGATCCTGGAACAGAGGTTAGACTGTTTGCAGATGATTGCATGGTGTATCGCTCTATACACTCCCTGAAAGACCAGATCCAGTTCCAGCTGGATCTTGATGCCCTGCACAAGTGGGGAAAACTGTGGGGAATGAAGTTCAATGCCAAGAAATGTCACATCCTCACCGTGACCAACAAGGAGCAGCCTCTTTCAAAGTTTTATGAGCTCGATGGAACCATTCTGGATCATGTGGACAGCGCTACTTACCTTGGGATACTGATCCATGAAAGTCTACTATCTACCGAACACGTCAGGAACACAGTTACTAAGTGTAGCAGGAGGTTGGGGTTCCTACGTAGGAACCTCAAGAACTGCCCACAGGAGCTGCGGAAAGTAGCCTACCTCAGCCTCGTAAGGTCAGCTGCAGAGTACGGTGCAGCAGCATGGGATCCCTTCCTGGAAGGAGACAAAGTGGCACTAGAACGCGTGCAGAACAGGGCAATACGCTGGGTTTGCGGACTAAGACCACGGGAACGCACCAGCATTACACGCCTGAGAGGAGAGCTGAAGTGGCCCAGCCTGGGGAAACGTCGGAAAGACATTAGGCTGTTATACATGTTCAAGATCTTGAACAATGAGATAGCCTTGACACCGGAACAACTACAGCTGGATCGTAGTGATCAAAGGACAAGGGCCAGGCACAATCGGAAGTTAAGGGTGAAGAGAGCCAGGACTGAGGAGTTGAAAAACTCCTTTGTGTACAGAACAGTTCCTCAGTGGAACCAGCTACCTGCGTCCATCGCAGAGGCCAGCTCTATCGATCAGTTTAAGAGCCGGCTTACTGAGGAGCTGTTGGACTAGCAGCCACACACTCCACTAGCGTGATAAGGAAACTTCCTGCCAGTTATAACCTAGACCTAGAGACCTAGTTGCCCTGGTGGGAATCATACTCACGACACCAAGGTTGTGAGACGAAAATGATACCATCATCCCAAGCAGCGAGCTGTTGAAAGGTTATACGGCTGAACGGTTTTATCTGTAACCCACAGCTTACATACTTGGATGTTATCATCTCAACCCAGAGGTTGTGGGTAATACATGTGCATATGGTCTGATACAACACACGTAGAACATTTTAAAAGAAGTTTATTATTTAATTTCATTTGATTGATCATGCTTCGTTCAAAACCAAAGACCCACTCCTTCAACACATTCCTACAACTATGTTATTCACGACACTATTACTAATCTTATATACAATACAATATGTTTTAAGAACAAGTACAAATATGAAAGATATGATTATGATTTGCGAACTATAGTCATGTAAGTCTTGTTAAGAGAAAATATAGAACTATTGCATAAAATGTAAGATGAACTATTGAAATGAAAGTGTACACATTGGCAGAAAGAGGTTACTAATGTGTCAAATAAAAATGATAAACAATTATAAATATATTAACCGAATTATGATAAAATGAACATGAAGAATGAAAGATATATCATATGATATGAACCCACAGGGTTACATGTATATACATACATATACATGATATATGCTCGATATATACTCGACAACCTTGGGGTCATACAAAAGCACAATAAAATTGTGAATAATACCATCCCAAAATTTCGTCCTCATGTGGGATTCGAAAGCACGACCTCTGGGTTGAGATGATAAGTGACCAAGTATGTAAGCTGGGGGTTACAGAGAAAACGGTTCAGCCATGTAATCTTTTAACAGCTCGCAGCTGCTTGCTGCTTGGGATGATGGTATCATTCTGGTCTCATAACCTTGGGGTCGTGAGTCCAAGTCCCGCCAGGGTCACTTGATATAGTCAAATGGTAGGGTTGTAAAACCTGTCTTCGGCTGTATCTAACGTTGGTACGGCTGACTATCAGACGGGGACTGCAACAACAAAATTCGTGGTACTGAGTTTTTACCGATGAATGATGGAGCATTGGTCTGTTATCTCCCAATATACAATTGCTGATTGACCGGTGATCAGAAGCCATATCAAAGATCAGCCAATTATTGTCTAGTTATTTGGCAGGCAGTTGCGAATGTCTAGCCGAACACCGGCTGGTGATTGCTGGCACATCAAAGGAAATAGCTTCCCCCCCTTTTGAAACAGACACTATACGGTCATTGGCTGGTGTTTGCACGGAGCCCGTTCACATCGCCGAGCTATAGGGATGAGGGGAACTCGGAAGCGTCAAAAAAGCCACCAAACTCCACTGATGCCGGACACCTGTCGGTTTATGTGACTTACGCATTAAAAGCAAAACAACTTCACACACAGGCAGCAAAATGTGACCAAGTGTCTGGAATGAAATGGTCTGGTTTTGAAGAACTGAATTATTTCCCTGAACTCTCCCCTGCAATCCTGTAGACAGCAATGATACGCTGATACTCAAACCCCTGGTGCACTGATTGTGTCAATGAGATAACAGCTGGAGTCTAGTAGGCGTCCATCGACAGTAACATGTTGGCTAGGACTTCTATGTCTTCTATCGATCCTGATGGGCCTGGACACAGCAGAGGATTCTGTATCCAGATTCATCCAGTGGTCTACTAGACCCGCGCGACCCGTGTGTGTGTGTGTGTGTGTGTGGGGGGGGCACTAACTTAGATAGTGTGCAGGAGGAGGGGGATCCACCGGACATTTGATATCTTGGGTGAAATGTGCTAAAATTTTGCAAAACGTAAGGCTTTAAAGTGCTGATTTTCCAATCTGAAGGGGGTGCATAGGCAAGTGGGATGAATTTAGTGTGCTGATGAAGAGCTAAATTAGACCTATCAAGTGCTGATTTTAGCTACTTGAGTCATAATGTGCTGATATTTAGATGTGAAATTGTGACCCATTCCGGTGGCCCCTCCACGTTCTCAAAATATATGAAGTGCCCCCCAACCCCGGGCTACTGGACCTCTGATTCCATTTCACAAACCTTCGCGAAATTGACTGCCGCTGACGTGCACCAAGATAATACGCGAACCAATTACGAAAATACATGAACAATTAGTCTATACAATTGCAAACTTTATTAAGCAATCGCTTGCCCCCTTTGGAGCAGTATACATAAAAAAGTCTAATGTATAAAAGTACATATAAAATACATGGAATTAAAAAAAACAACAGCAAAAACTAGGATCACAATAATAGACTACAATTACATATAATAATATTTTATACGCTAAGTACAATAATAGATACATACAGAAAGATAGTTAAAATAGACATGTGGTGGTTTATAGTTATGATTCTAGTGCTCTCCCTTTTCATTCACACCAGGCCGTTGGCCTTACTACACTATATCTTTCTCAACTGCCCGTGGAGCATACAGCACAATTGCTGCCGCAGCGGCGCTGACGTGCGTCAATCGCCTGACCTGCACCTATTTAACGTGTAGGTACCATGGAGCAGTGTGCAACCTGTTAGAGGTAAGTTTGCTCACTTACCACCAGACCCGAATGGGAATCGAACCCACCCTATCCGCTCGACCACGGAAGCACCAATTATTTGTAAATAACTGTACAAATGAATAATACAATAAATGTTAATTAATACAGTAAACATTAAAATTGTCCCAATAAATAACAGTTAGTTAAGTAACTTTTATGTACTTAAAAAGAAAATGACAATTCAGCATTTTTCATCTTTTCATAAGAAAGTTTAGTTGAACTGAAATTAACTTAACACAATTATTCAATTAAGTTAATAAACTAAAATTTCTTATGTATTCCTAACTCTAATCATAGCCAAATGTTCAACTGTTACAACTACATAATGTGAAGTCAAAGTAAACCATTTATTGAAACACGGAAGAAAATTATACACACTACTTAAATACACATTGTAGACCCTACAAGTTCACAATTCGATAAGCCGTTAGAAATAGATGTCCTTCAACACATCAACTTGCCAATGTTAGTTGCAATAAAGAAACCAAAAGCAAATCTAGACGATCTGGTCACATAATTATGCTCCTGATGTTTCGCATATATTATAAAATTGGATAAAATTCTAGGCTAAAACTGTATGTATTTCAACATAACTTCTAATAGATTAAAAATAATTAACAATGACGTCTAATTTGACACTGGTTTTAACCCATTACATTTATTTCATTGAACAAAGGCAACGCAATTGAGAAAATGAAAGCGAAAATACTCTCCCAAGCATTTCTCGGATTCGACGTTTATAAATTGTAGATAACTGTATATTTAGGTTAGTTACATATACGCACTGACTCCAAGTTGTTAAACTGTAGAGAGCCATGGCTTCTTCTGAACCCCCTGAAGGGGGCAAGATAGACCTGGGTCAGTACCGGGTGGATCTGATGAGTGAATTGGGTCGAGGCACCTTTGGTACCGTGTATCGGGGTGAACACTCCAAGACCAAGGTGCCGGTAGCCGTCAAGAGAATGCAGGTACGTGTTTTTGTGAAAGTTTGCAGAAAGACGTCTGGTGGTTACAAAGTATAATTAGCTTAGTAACCGTGACAATTGAATTAAGAACTTATTATCAATAGTGTATAGTTTTCTTTTACAGTTGTATTCTTGGTAAGATGAAATTTTGTTTTGAAGTTTAATTTTGATTTTATTCACTTATTCAAGAATAAAATCAAATTTAAACTTTCAAACAAAATTTCTTATCATCATGAGTAAAGCCCTAAAAGTAAACTATACACTATTGACGATGAGACCTAGTGCTGCAGGTCAAACATACAGAATATTTAATTGCACAATTGCTGCGTACATGGTCCTCGTCTCAAGTAGGAGAATGAGACCACAATCGAGCTGCTTTTACCCTTGTCCCCAACAAGTGGACTGGACATATTTATGATTACTTTTATTTCGAGTGTAATGAGAATCTAGGATATATATATAGCCTTGGAAATAGTAATGCAGGAATTGTTTTAATCAATTGTAATAATGAAACATCGTTTAACGTGGCATACAAAGCAAACATACATTCTGTAGCTTAGGGAGCGTTCATAAATGAAGTCACCCCATTTTTGGCCTTTTTACCCCCCCCCCCCCGGTCACCTTTTGTCCTCTTTGCAGCACCAGGCCCCCTCCTGATAAGTGACGTCATCTTTGCCTCACCCCCCTCTGCGACATGATTTCGCGATGACATATAACATTAATTTATATATTATATAAATACATTTGAATTTATATATCTATGATTTAGACATAATTTTACAAATGTATTTAGGACATAAAGCAAACATGGCAATGTGATTTCAAGTAGTAGATATATCACAACTCACTAAGACTTAACATGTCAGAAAGTAAGTTCAAATACTGTTAAATAACCAAAACCTTTTTTTTCAAAAGGTGACATCGCCCAAGTGCTAGACCACCCCCCTGTCATCTTTTGTCATATTTCGCTACCGCCCCCCCCCCTCCCTGCCGGGTGACGTCATTTGTGAAAGATCCCTTACAAGAACTACATTATTACAGTGATTGCTTTAGATAAAATCAGATGAGCAAGCAGAAACTGCACTTGAAGAGATTAAGAAGTTTGAGAAAATCGAGTCACACGTAAATGTGGTGCGGCTACACTACTTTAAATACAGCGAGTCATCTTACTGGATGGTGATGGAGTTCTGTGATCTTGGGGATCTTGAAGGTACATTTCAAACATATTGTTTTTATGAACATGTTGGCAATTTGTACACGTGTGTGTGCTTTGTGAAATGCTGTGCATATAATATGTGTGTAATTAGTTTTCTAGCATAAGTAGCCCGTGCAAATGTACTGATATTGTTGTACATGTATATGTATATGATTTTCAGGCTATGTCAAAGACAAGAATTTTGGCTTTGAAACTAAGCTGAAATTAATGGCACAATGTTCCAGTGCTCTGGCACACATGCACAATCAGAAACCAGCCGTTATACACAGGGATGTCAAGCCGGGAAACATTCTCATTAAGGTAACGAACATCCACTGGCAGATCCAGTTTATAAGGGGGGGGGGGCCACACTCAAAGAATTTACGGGTTTCATGGTGGACATGCATAAAACAACAATATGAATATTAAATACCGGTATTTCGTTGGGAAAAGACGGTGGGGTTGCCCTGTACTCATGAGAGAATGGCTTACCGCTGTCATATGATTACGGTATGGAATTCCCTCAACGACATATCAGCAGCTCGCTACTTGCTGTACAGCGTGCAGTGCGCTGTTGGGGTAAAATCAGAACCCTTGGAGCGAGTATATTGAAGTAGTATCTAGCTAGCTGTTACTTACAAACAGCGAGCAGCGAGTGTAGAGCTAATACTTTAAAGAATACTGTAAAATTAGAAATATTTGCGTACAATTTATTTAGGGCTCTGTTCATGGGACCCAGCATATTGAAAAGAGCGGGGGGGGGGGGCCGGATACATATACTTCATTTACTACAAATTTTGAAACACAATGGGGGCCATATATATATATATAGTGGGGCATATACTTGTAGAATGATGCACAGTGAGACACCCATGCTTCATTTTTTTATAACGAAAATGAACTATGATTAGTAAACAATTTTCCTCTCTAAACATATTTTTGAAAACCGGGTGTGACCATTAATAATGTTGTATTTGATTTTTTCACTTTTCAACTCTGTTATTATGAATAAAATAATAGTGTATATGCAATGCGCAGGGTGTGTGCACTCTTCTCTATATACTATATGTACTATACAAATATAATATGAATCAAAATAATATTTGTATAGTAAATATAGTATGCATACATAATCCCCCCTCTATGTATAGTTTAAGGATGCATTGGCTTGATCTTGGATGTTGTGTGCACGGGGTCCAGATGCTGTCAGGGTGCTTTCAGTTTTGGGTGGTGGTGCTGTCAGGACGTGGGCAAGTGTTGTCAAGACAAGGGTGCTTGAAGATAAAGTGCTGTAAAATCATATTCATACACTCACCAAATGTGTCTTTTTTCTGTGTCCATTGAGGGTATTGTGTTCCCATTTACAAAGACTCTAACATTTCCTCCCTTAGATTTTAGTTTTAGATGCCAAGTCAATCGATATTACAATGATTTAGTTGAGATCTACTTATACGATTATGTAACTGGAGTGATTCAATGCGATTCTCAGCATGCCTCTTGGACCCCACGGGTGTTAGCTAGTATTAATTAATTTGGAAGACTACATGTACAATGTATCAGCATTGATGCCACATAGATGGATATGATTTTAAACTATACTAAAATACAAATACTCGAAAACGTGTT
Organism: Streblospio benedicti; assembly: GCA_019095985.1. Classification (NCBI taxonomy): domain Eukaryota; kingdom Metazoa; phylum Annelida; class Polychaeta; order Spionida; family Spionidae; genus Streblospio; species Streblospio benedicti. The sequence goes on from CM032661.1 coordinate 36,274,744, forward strand.
TAACTTGATTGTCTCATTCATACATTATGCCTCATATACAAATGTGCCCATAGCCCCCTCCCACACCTACCCCCTTTACCCGTGGGGTGTGCGGGAGAGAACTGTGAACTTCACCCAGAAGTCTTTATTATAATATAATGTCGTCATTTATGGTGTACATATATAGCGGCTTTTAAATTTCTATGCATTTATGTGCAAAGACCATTGAGTCGAGCCAAATTTTAATATTTTCTACAATACTTACATTTATGTTTAATATGCCATATGGATTTGGCTCGCAGGAGCCTCATATAAGAAGGGGTCATATAGTATAAATGTGATTGGTGATTTGCCCTAAATCTTGAGCTTGAATTGTGAATTGCCTGTATAAAAGCGGTGAAATGTGATGGTATCTATCATTGATGACTAGTAATCTGCTCATTACAAAGGCTGTGATTTGCCCTAAATCCTGGGCACGAATTGCCTGTATTTAAGTGTGTGAAATATGATGGAACACATTCAATTACAATTCCTGGGGATTGGTGAAAGACAATGAAATATATTGGTGACTGGTGATTTAGGAAAAAAAAATGTTGGTGAATGGATTTTCAAGAAGGCTATATATCACCCTCATATAAGAGACGGCCAAGACTCAGGTCCTTTGGTCCAAGATACGGTCCCAGGATACGGTATAATAGATTGAACGTGAAATTGTGGTTGCTACTTCAAACAGGTTTTCAAATGGATGCGTTATGGATGACTGTCCACGATGGTAGTAAATTAACATCTATATATTCTATTAGTTTTATTGCAACATACACGTAACTGATAATTCAATTTAGTTGCTCTCTTTAAAATTAGCGTGCATGCAATGTACAATAATTATTGCACACATTGAGAAAGCCATAGAGCTACGTTAGTCGACAAAATCATAACAATGCAATGCTACAGTTTCACCAGAAACAACAAAATATAAAATAAACACAACTATGATAGCATTAATACCAGTATGCCTCTATAGTATCGTCATCTAATTCACATAACAATGAATTAAAATACTGCTACATTGATCATAAGAAAACAAAGCAAATGTAATTTGGCATGTCACGTATATGGAAGGTGTGACTAGAGCGCGGAGATCCATTTTGCAAATGCAATTAAAACAACCCAATATGGTAAAAGGCAGCTATGCAATTAAAAGACGTCATTACAATCTTTGCAGTCCATTACAGTGTATTTTCAACAAGTAGGCCTAATTATCCAGTCATTAAAGCCTCTCCATGAAGAGTTTGATGCCCTGTTTTGGACGGGTGGTCACGAGAGGGCAGATTTCCACTTTGTGGTCTGGATCAACTGAAAATCGAAACTCATTCACCAATTTTGCAATGATCACTTTGATTTCATGCATTGCAAAATTCTGTCCAATGCAGTTTCTTGGTCCAGCCGAAAACGGGATGAATGCATGTGAATCCATCTTTTGCATGTTTTCCTGGGTAAATCGCTCCGGTTTAAATTCGTCGTGATCCTCTCCCCAAACGTCTGGGTTGTGGTGAAGATTATAGATCAAAATAATTATCTGGGTTTTGGGTAAGAGCGTAAAATCGTCAAGTTTAAAAGGCTTGGTGAGCTCTCTCATCACGAACGGCACGGGAGAGTACATCCTTATGGCCTCCTTGATGCACTGAGTTGTGTACGGAAGGTGACCGAGGTCGTCCCATTCCATCATTTTTCTTTCTGCCAGTATTTCCTGCACTTCATCTCTGCATTTCTGTTGGATTTCCGGATGGCTGGCCAACGCATACAGTATCCACGAAATAGCACTGGCGGTGGTGTCATGGCCTTCAAACAGAAACGTATCAACTTCCTCACGTATCTCCAATTCAGAGAGGCCATCACCACCTTCGTCTTTAGCCAATAGTAATATATCCAAGAAGTCAACATATTTCTTCTGCGGCTCTTCTTGCTTATTCTTTAGCAGCTTCATCCGGTTATGAATGAGTTCATAGGCGATTTCATGGGCGTAATCACAGCCTTGCTTGAACTCCTTCCCCTCAGTGGTCAGATAATAGAGTCTGTCCAAGTACAACCATGGTCTCATGGCTCTGTGGAAAAGCAGCCCAGCCATGGAATTTACAGTTTTGACGTACTTGTTTTCCGTATGCTGAACGTCACTTTCAAATGAAAACGCACATCTCAACATCACGTCCAAAGTACACAGACTAACAGCTTTATAAATCTCCACAGACGCTCCCACCTCTGACTCCGTGCTCCACTTCCCTATCAACGTTTCGGCTGCCTGGTTATACACATCCATGTACGGCTTCAACACGTCAAAGTGGAAACCCGGGGTGAGCAACTTCCGGTTCCTGAACCACTTCTGCCCTGAGCTGAGTAGGAGTCCGTCTCCGAGCCACGGGCTAAGCAGGGAGTAGCCCCCGCCCCCGCTCATGGCCTTGGGCTCGGCCGTCTTCAAGATCTCCTTGATGGGTTCTGGGTGCCGTATGTTGACTTCCGGTCGCCACCAGCCGATAGCAAACTTGTTATATCTAAAAACATACGTGCAGGTAAATATTAGTGGAGATGATATTATAATAGAATACTGATCAGCAAAATTTAACATCATTTTTATATAAATCTATGTCTAGCAGTGAATAGGCCTATAATTGTGTAATGCCAATTGTTGCAACATACCTCGGAAAATCCTTGGTCATTTGCTTGCCCCACGCGATCATCTTTTCACCAGGCATTGGAATTTGTCCAACGTTTCCCCAGAACCAATGCTGCTCTGGGCCAGGCATGTTTTTGATTGCCTCTCTGCACTTCATCACATGTTTGAACCATTTGTAAATACTGATAATCTTTTGAAAAATCGGTACAAGAAGTATTGCTAGAATTATGAAAATTGCACTCATCCAAGAGTTTTGAGAGGATTCAAAATTGCTATCCATTTTCGGGAGATCACAATGACGGTGGTTTAATAAAACATTCACAGATAAAATGGGCACAAAGCTAATCAGTGTACTTCAAGATAAGTTTGAAGTACAAATGTTCGACTTTGAGATCGGATCATGGAGTGAGTATCCTCGGTGTGATTTAGTAGTCTCGCCGAAACATCCTTTCACGTTATTACGTACAACATCCAGTTTCAGTTGTTTAGTAATCAAACGAGATTAAGCCAGCCGAAATTTACTCAATAAGTTTAGAAAATAGACTCTCGTGTATTACTATCACTCAGCCTGCACATGATTCTGATGATTGGCTGATACTTCTACACGCACACGCTAAAACAGAAAGGGGCCGCAGAAAAACCTGCTAGATATACAGTGTATATGTACATATACACTGTGGGTTGGGTATAGATTCTTTTACATGCATAATTATGACAAGTTGGTATTGTGTTTATTACGCACGGCATGGAGGTGTAAACGACGTGCTTCTTGTGACGTGTGGTTCTTTTAACAAAAAGGATTTTTTTTTTGAAAGAGTCATCATAATGAACGAAGCCTTACCAAAAAGGTCATAATTACGGACACATTTTGGTACTATTTTGGATATGTGTTTTTGGAAAAAGGCAGATTGGTGTCAACAAGCACACGGTGCATCGATCATACTTGGACTGAAACATGTGAAAGGGCAAATATCAACACAGGATACGTGACGAAATCCTTGCAGACGAATTGTGATAAAGGCGTGTTTTATTATTTATGGAACTGTCCACAATCACAATATGAAGTTAACACTTCATAATTGGTGTCAAGTACTGATAGTAGTGGAAACTGCGTGCCACTTTTTTTTTCAAAGGTGGGGTTAATTCGGTTGTTGTAATTGGCTCATATTCTCTAAGCTCACCAGTAACGGTTTTTGAACCGGAATCATTCAAGCTTTCTCCATATTCATACCGTACTTTTCAACTGTCGAATAGTAGTGTCATATCAAGCATGAATAACAAGGCTTCTTTCTAACCTTCGTTTAACCTCTCAGCGAATTTAATGTATGTTGTCAAAAAGAAGTGTGGAAGGCGAATAAGAATAAATCAAACTGCAGACCTATAAACATTTGAATAGATATAGTACTCTGCAAGTTTTAAACAGTGCAGATCCGGGCTGAGATCCATATGAGACACGTGTATCTTTGTTGATATGGGATATAAGACATAGACTATATGTCAACTAGTTTATCACACGCCTATACATTATCCAGGTTTAAAGTCTTGCTGTGCTTTTGCCCTTTGAATAGTAGATGTAGTAAAGTAATAGTTGTGATAGCCGAACTTGTAAATATTTGATTCACTTGACGCGGCCTTGCATATGCTTTACCAGACACAAAAGTGGATACTGGTTTTGTTTGTTTATTGGATCCAATATGGATGGACCGACAGTGCATATTCCTCTGGGATGGAATAGGTTATTTACAGTGCTGGCAATACTGTGCACTGTTCCAACCGTAAAAGTTCTTTTTCAAGTGTTACCATGGCTACGGTCAGTGTACAAGCGAAGACAGGCTGTAAAGGACATACCCGGTGAAGACCCTCACTGGTTTTGGGGTAATTTACTGCAGATACCAGCACCCGGTGAAAAGTCTCTTGCTTGGGGCTATGATTTAACTTTGCGATTTCCAAGAATGAATAAGATGTTCGTTGGATGGTGGCAAGTGAACATAAACTTGAGGCATCCCGACTTGCTAAAGAAGATTCTACAGACATCTGAACCTAAACCAATGTCAAATGCAGGAGGATATAAGCTCCTGAAGCCATGGCTTGGCGATGGTTTACTTGTAAGCTCTGGAGAAAAATGGTTCAGAAATAGGAAACTTTTGACCCCTGGGTTCCACTTTGATGTTTTGAAACCGTATATGGCTGTTTATAATCAAGCTGTCGACATCTTGATTGGAAAATGGGAAGCCGAATCTGAGAGGAGTTCCAAAAGCATAGAGATATACAAGCATGTAAATCTTTGCACATTAGACGTGATGCTCAGATGTGCATTTTCACACGTCAGTGATGTTCAGTCTTCAGAGAATAAGTATGTAGATACTGTGAATTCTCTAGCAGAGCTGCTTATTGAACGTGCATTGAAGCCTTGGCTTCTCATTGACAGTATTTATTACAGGACTGATAGGGGCAAGAAACTGAAGGAGAACTGCCGCTATGCTCATCAAGTAGCACACGATTTGATAAACAAACGGAAGAAACTCCTAGATGAGAACCCAGAGCTTAAAGATAAAAGATATGTTGACTTTTTAGATATTCTTCTGCTCGCTAAAGACGAGCATGGCCAGGGATTGACCACAGAAGAGATTCGCAATGAAGTTGATACGTTTCTGTTTGAAGGCCACGACACTACAGCCAGTGCTATATCCTGGCTTTTATATTCACTAGCTAAACATGAAGACGCGCAAGAAAAATGCAGACAAGAACTCAAGAACGTTACCGTTGATCGTGAAGAGGCCACCATAGAATGGGATGACCTGCAGAAGCTCCCATACTTGACACAATGCGTTAAGGAGAGCTTGAGGATGTATCCGCCAGTCCCTGTAGTGCAAAGAATGTTATCGAAGCACCTAGAAGTTGATGGGCATACTTTATTGCCGGGCACCGTGATAGGAATAGTTATTTACGGTCTTCACCACAACCCCAAGGTATGGGGCGAGGATCACGAGGAGTTCAAGCCAGACCGATTCAACCCAGAGAATATCCAGAAGATGGACTCGCACGCCTTTCTGCCCTTTTCTGCTGGACCACGTAACTGTATAGGACAAAACTTTGCCATGCATGAAATAAAAGTGATTGTTGCCAGGGTTCTAATGCATTTTAAATTATCGGTGGATAAGGAGCATATAGTAGAAAGGCTTCCCCTGTTGGTTATGAGAGCTAAATATGGACTGAAGCTGCATTTTGAAGCCATAGAGAAAGCGTAGACTGTAGATAAAATCTGCTGTATTAATCTGCTATATTAATTGTGTATCTGCTTTGTTCATCACAGACTGAATAAGTGAATAGTCTATAATACACTTCTAAATCGTTAGAATTTAACACTGACTGTGTGATAAGAATACACAATTTACATGGATATCACAGCTGCCGATATTGCACAGTGTCCTTAAAAAATAGATGTTTACCATTGACTACATTTTATTGAACAAGTTCATCAGCTATGTATTTGACACTATACATGTATATCTGACTATATATATATTTGATTATATATATGACTACATTTTATATTTGAATCAGACAGTATCAAGTATAAGAAATAATTGAAGTTAGATAGTTTATCAACAAGGTCATAACACATGTTCATTGTATTGAATTCATTTCTTAGGCGTGATATGTTAAACATTTTCTCAATTTTTATTTCTAAAATTACTAGATCTGCCTTTGAAATGCATCCATCTACAATATGATTAACATATACATTGTAATACGAAAGTCTTCAACGCTTATATCTCCAGATTTTTAGATTTTTTTGTATTAATTTCTACTTAATTTGTTGTTCGTTGTGTATGGATTTTATATATGTTACAGTAAATCTGTGAAATCAGAGATTTCGTGAAATTCCTAAAATTTTCAGGGGATTCATGAAATCACTGTTTCACTTAGGGATTTCATGAATTCACTAAATCTCTAGGGATTTCATATTAATTACGGAAATGACACTAGTTATTTCATGAAATCCCTGAATTCAGTGTCTATGTTTCTTTAGTCAAACATTCCAAAGATGTCTAAGATGCAATGTTTTGTAAGGAACTTTATTTCAGTGCAACATAAATATCACAATTTTTGAAATTCTATTATTCTAATATATTTTATTTTATTTTATTTATTTTCTATTATATCATAGAAACGCAGTATGAAAGTTTCAAAGAAGCAGCCAATGTTCATCAAAGCCAGTTTAAAATTCTACTACAATACATTATTACTTGATGATACAGGAACTTCACTAATTCTTATTTTGACCTGTGACACTGCTGTGACACCTGCTATTACACAGTCTCTTTGCTTTAAACACTTGCACCTGTTTGTCTGACACTGTTTCTTGCCTTTTGAGCAGTCACGTGTGAAGAACCCTTGTCCCAGTGAGCACAGGTGTAGAGATACACGTGTAGTACACGTGTATTTCGCGGATAATTGGGGTCCCATGAGCATATCCGGACATTACATGTGTACTACACGTGTAATGTAGGGATACTCTGAGCTGCAATGATATACCCCTTAGCTACACATGTACAACACGTGTAGAGATACCGTGTTCTACACGTGTAGAGATACGCGTGTTCTACACGTGTAGAGATACGCGTGTAGAACACATGTTCTACACGTGTATACAACGTGTAGAGATACACTTCACCTTGACAAGAAGACTCTCACAATACAATATGTAACCCGGTCCTCTATATATACAGTGTGTAGTAAATCTTCAAAGTCCACCTTAATTCCATTAATCTAATTCATAAAGATGCATCCGCCAGTAGCTGTAGACTTGAGAGCCTGACGAAGTGTGATGGTACATTCTGTGTTGATATCAGAGTCAATCAAAAGTCGCTGGGGATCATACACGCACAGATATGCATATTATAGACTAGATATTATCACATCACTTTTATTACAACAAAGTAACTATATACTATACATAGTACATGTACATGTTTTGTAATAGTAAATAAACATGGGCCACATATATTACGTAAATCATAACACAATACATTGGAAAATTAGGCTGAATGGCAAAACTACGCACATCAATAACCACCAGATTTTCTTTTTTTTTTTTTTTTTTTTTTTTTTGTGTGTGTGTGTGTGTGTGTGTGTGTGTGTGTGTGTGTGTGTGTGTGTGTGTGTGTGTGTGTGTGTGTGTGTGTGTGTGTGTGTGTGTTATTCTTATTTTTGTTCAATCCATCTGACTTGTTAGTGTAATTAATACATCACCAGAGTCTAGCCACTAAGTCTATGGTACACTCACCTCAAACAGGTTACACGCTTCTAGACGGGGTTATGAATTTCCAAACAGGTCCAGGCGTCGGCCAGGATACCCTAATTCATAGTGACAGGTCCCACAGCTCACGATTCTGACGATTTCTGGGCAATACATTGCTCCCTACTTGAGTTTTGTATCAGTGTGGGTACCAAGTTTCGGGAAATACCGGATTTCCCCTCCTTTATTAACATGGATCTACCAGTGATATCAATTGCTTTGATCACGTTACAAATCATGGTCATCATGGAGTTAGTTTGTGTGGAAGCAAAAGTAATTTGAACCATATGATGTTTAAACAATAATCTTTCAGAAGATGATTCAAAGCATTTTTCACGCCGTGGCGCTAAAACGTGTGCCGTGTCCATATGTGGTGCCCCCCCCGCTATTTTAGCTCCAACGTCACGATCCGGCACGAAAATCTATGGGAGCGGCAATATGGCATGAGTCGGCACGAAATATTGGGCGCTGTTCAAGACATGCTCCATGCCGTCTCTCCGAGACGACACCGCGAGAGCGGCATAGCAAGGGGATGAGAGATAGGCAGTTTAACATGGGAAAACACTGCGCGTTACCGTGCGTGCGTGACCATGAACGGCATAGGGCGTGATGCAAAACGGCAGTGGGCCTCTATATTTTGACGGGATTTTGCACGAGGTATCCACTTGGTATGGTTGTTCGTGTACTGTACAGCTCGGGGGTGGTGATGTTTGGAGGTGGCTTGAAATTCGGGGGTGGCCAGACTCAAGGTTCCAGGAATGAACCCTCAAAGCTACCTAAGTAACATAAGGATGGAGAGTTTTGGAAAATATCCAGGGACTGTGCATGGCCACGTCCATTATGTATAAATGAACCGTTTGGGTGATGGTCACCACAAGAGGGCGAACATTGGTAACCAACGCTTCAGCAGCCATGAAAACGTCCAGGGATTGGATAACTAAAGCATACCCAATGTTCTTGACCCCCTTTATCTCCAGACACACATACTGGATCGAAATGAGGGATTAGAACCTTGAATCTTGCTGTGTTGAAATATATCAAAACACCATAGAGGCCACAGTAATGTGAAAAAAATCAGAATGCTAACCCAGCCTTGGCTGCAAAGCTTTCCACTGTGCATGAGTACTTTGCTGATCGTGAATGCCTTTTCAATTGTAAATATGAGCATTTCATTACAACTGTGGCCTCTATACTGGTTTGATATAAGGTAGATTTAAACACCGCAAGGTTCCAGGTTCTAATCCCTCATTAAGACTCAGTATGTGTGTCTGGAGGTAAAGGGGGTAAAGAACAGTGAGTATGCTACAGTTATGGTCATCACATTGTGGTGGACACTGGTCACTACATGCGCTATCACCCCCGAAAGTGTCCAACAGCTGAGTAGCGTGAGTGAAGCAGTAACCAGTCCACCCTGTGTCGGTTGGCATGATGAGTGACCATCCTGTGCAGGTGGTCACTCGCAGAAAAGGACATGGAATTTCACTGATGTCATGACGTTTAAGCACCACGCGCGACACCACGCGGCGTCGTCAAAATCAAAGGGAATTTCAATCAATACCATCGATAATCCCCGTGCCGGTACAGGCCTGAAGGTATATGCCGACTTCTACCTCGAAGTAGCATATGCCGTGTCATTTTTTTCCTCGCGGCATGAGCGCTGCACGTAAACCGACCGTACTGCGCCGGCACCGTGCGGGACCAGACGGCACACTGCCCCCCTCCCGGGATTCATTTATCCCCCCCCAATTTTATGGACTTTGTCCTTTGTCATTATTTAGCATCAAAATCGCCACGCCGCGTGATGCCGCAGCTTACTATAATGGGGTGGGGGTGGGGGCGTTGAACAGAAAAGAAAACAACTTGTAACACAATCTACTAAACTTTGAATGAAATTTCCTGTACCTGCTACACAGAAATCTCAAATGCCAATCACGCAAACTAAGTCCCTGATATCGACTCACCTAAGACACATCGGTCCCGAGCGTGATCCGATTTTAACGCTTCTCAGTAGATTTATGTTGTACTTCACCTTACCCCATTATGAGACACAAAAGGTGAAATACCGTAATGGTATGAATACAGCATAGTATTTAAGACTACTAACACTTACATGTTGGCAGACCGAGAGAGGAACTGCAGTAGTGAAGCTGACTGACTTCGGCCTGTCACGGATGGTGAGTGAAGAAGACCTTGTAAAGTCTGCTGTCTTCAAAAGGTAAGATACTGTTACCCAATAACGAACGAAAATCGTAAAAAGTATACATTTAAAACGGATGTTTGTGCCTCAAAGAGTTTTTTATATATGTATTTCACACAAATAATGAATAAGATAAAATATTTAAGCATAACATTACATTTGCAATTAGTCTACAGACACAGACAGAAAATTTCCACACTTAAATATTTTCATTAGTCCATTAGTCCATACCTTAGTAATACGCTTCACATCGCATATCTGCCCCCCCCCCCCCAACAAACACACGCATGCACGCACGCACGCACGCACGCACGCACGCACGCACACACACACACAACCTATTAAAACAAGACAAGAACAAAAATGAGGAAACAATTACCAAACATTATTAACAGTTCTATGCACATCTCATTTCCTGAGCGCAGTGTGGTGGGGACACCCGGGTTCATGGCTCCAGAGCTGTACGACAAGAAGCCGTATAACCTGGCTGTGGACATCTTCGCCATGGGGCTTGTCTTCCTGGCACTTATGAATCACACCAAGGGAAAAGACCTGTGTACTCTCAGCAGTATGGCATCCTTTTCTTCAGTTCATGGCATATATTATGGCATAATATCTAATTATTGAAAGAGATAAATTGGGTTTGATCGATGCTCGTGTTTTGGATAATATGTTTGGTTCTCTCGTATTCTTTCAACTGGAGGACCATGTTCGTCAGCACCAAATCTTTGTTAGCAACGTTGTTAAAGCTTTGAAGAAGTGTATGTTAACAGACCTTTAGAACATAGTTAACTATAAGTTCTCAATAGGTTTCATTTACACTTAAATCATGAACGTACCATTTTACAATATCATTATTATGCACAGATGCAAGGATGCGAGTCGAGATAAATAGGGAACCTATATCCAGATATCACAATTAACTATTCACTTGCAAACCGAAATATGATTTTCCACTCTCTTCACGTTTCTATTGTAAGACGTTGACATGAGAACACAGTAGAACCCCTCTATTATGGCCACCTTTAGGACCAGTGTTAGGTGGTCTCAATGGAGAGGAGGTCTCTATATAGAGGTTCATTTGGGTAGCTATATTGAGGTTTGGGACCGCGAAAGTGGTCTTTTTAAAGAGGTGGTCTCGATAGAGAGGGGCTCTTAACTACATCTAAGTATGATGGTTGCTTTACCCCCTTGACACTAGCCATGGGCGCCATGATGACCGTGGGCATGGAGATGCTGGTGAAGAGCAACAACAAGCAGCCGATACCAGACTACGTGACCAGCCGGCCAGGGGAGGGAGAAAAGGTACAGACCCGGCACTAGGACAATGCAGTGTGTAACATAATTAACCTGCAGTTCTAGAATTCATTTTCTAAATGAATGACCCCGTCCTGACGTTTTGCCTTAGCCGTGATTCCACGAACACCCAGTAAAATCTCATCCTGCAGACACACCGTGGGATGCATTTTCAATCTACCATCTGCTATATTCATTACTACTAAAATTGTGTAAAAAAACGTAGGCAATCTCTGAGGGGCGCAGATTTCCATACTCTATCTTGTGTTCTGAATGCGGGTGGGGGTGGGCTCTTCTTATGTACTTGCATCGGCATCTAGCACTTCAGGTGAAAACTAGTTAATGATGCTGCTATTGCCACCCTGAATATCAAGGGCTCAATATATTGCTCAAAAGTTGTGTCATATGTTCCATGAGCCTATATAATATAAAGGGTGGCTATTGCAGACTACACGGCTAAAATTACATAAAATGTACAGCGAAGGATGTCCTATTTACGCTCACTTAATTCTTATCTTATTTTAGTCTGCGATTGTAGGAATCAATAGCAAAATCTAGGGTAAGCACCCCATGTATTTATAATGTCTCATACCGCATAATAATAGTCGGGGATGAACAGATGGTAAAACTCGGGTTGCCATTAAAACGTCGCCGCATGTTCTGCAGGAAGCGCGGGTGCGTACGATTATCCGGCAGATGATCGCCTACAAGCCGAGCAGCAGACTCAACATGAACGAAGTCAACAGGCAGCTGCATGCCCTGCTTGGTATGGCCATTATAATACATGTATGTAAACCATAAGAACAGTCTTATTTTGTCTTTTTCTGATGTTGTTTGTAGAGTGTGCATCGTGAAGCATTTACCCGTCAACACTTTACAAAACTATGATGTGCACCGGCAGAAATTTCAAAGTGCACGTGCTCCTTGAATTTAACACAAACTAGAAAAAGGCGTTCTCTGCAATTGTCGCAATTTGTCAAACCGCCTTCTTGTACTATGATAACCAAGCACGACTGCATCGAATGTCTCAAGATTTCTTGGATAACACATGATCTAGGTATAGGTCTTGGTGAGTCCTCCACTGCCATCAATGGTCATCAATATATATTATGATGATTATTGCAGAGTGATGCCTCGTGGTAATTTTACACGAACCTCCAGAGGCAGGTTTGTTCACCTCCTGAGTGTCGAAGGTGGTAGTTAAATAGTGAGTATCTTCCAGGTATGTCCCAGCCAGTGTCGGGCCAGTCTCCCTCCGCAGCGTCCACCCCGGAAGCCTCTGACACGCTGAGGTTCCACCCGACACACGGCCACAACGCAACAGTCCAACACAAGGGACTGACGGCTGAAAAAACTGGGTGTGCTATGAATTGACTTTCTAGTGCATGTATATACGCTGTGTATAGGTTGTATGTATATTTATATACGTAAAGTACTATATTGTTGTATATGTGTAACAGGTTGGCCACGTTGATAGCCTCATGAATGTATGTGCTTTATACTGTGACGGATTTTAAATAGTTTATTATGAGACATAGATTGAAGTACTGTTTTTAGTGAGATTCTTGAAGTTGTGTCAGTTGGTTTTTAGATTTCATTAAAGAAACATATCAGCATCATTTTCATCATCAGTCCTCATATTTCATGTTCAAATCACCCTGGCCGGGTGTCAGGTGTTACATATAATTATTCTAATTAGATTGTTCAGTTCAGTGTAGTCGAGAATGCCATAGGGCCATCAGAAGGTTTTTAAAAAGGGGGGTGCCATTTGTATATCCCACCAACTTTTTTTTTTTTTTTTTTTTTTTTTTTTTTTTTTTATGCAAAGCTATGAAATCCTCAAAATTTAAGGTTGTGGTGAGGATGAGGGTGGGAGGTAAGACGAGTAATTGATGGTAATAAACATTTCGCAATGCGTCTGACATGCATACATGTCCCACAGACTTTCTCATGCTAGTCGGTCCCTTGCTCCACAGAGAAAATTTTCAAATTTTATATGCTCTCGGGTGCAATCCGAGCCATTTCTTTTATCAATTCGATTATATAAAACTATCTGCAATTTCAAGCGCATAACTAGGGGTGGAGTGGGGGCAGAGGTTGAACGTTCTAAGCCTCTGAACCTCACCCACACTAGATACTCTGTGGAAAGCAAAAATAAAAGTGGATATGAACGCAGATACTCTGAAATTGGCCCATTGAAGCTCCGGAGTTGTGCAGCTGTTTAAGAGCCTTTACTGAGCATTCACGCTCAGCATTATGTTGAGTATACAATACATCCCAGCTTGAGCAGGGTAAAAATGTTTAGGAAAAAAGACACGGTTGCGAATTTCTAGAGCTTTTAGTTAGGTAAATGTTGTAGAAATCAAACGATTGTGAAGTCTATTATCTCATGTTGACTGTTCACACAATACAATGTGGCCATATCTTTTGTCATATGTCATGTATGTTATGTAATACTAACTGTCACAATATGCGCAGTAACGTTGAGTGCATTGTAACTCAATCAAAAAGAAATTAAATCTGTTGCAATAAACTATTTTGGTGATATATAATCATTTTCCCTTTTAAATAAAAAAAATAACTATCTACGTGCATTCTAAACATAATTCAAAAGAAAAATGTATCTTTATGAATTAGATACATGGGAATTAAGGTGAAGAATTTCTGCACACTGTATGTAAAGGACTGGATAACTGGTACCTATTGGGTTACCATATGTGTCAATGTGATACCCAAAACATTATGTATAAAAATGTTAATTAATACCTGTAGTCAACCACATGGCTTGTTGATTTGGACCCCCACCCGGCCCCCACCCACACCCACACTTAGGGCGACCATACACCAAGTCTTATCGTGATTTACTAATAATTGATAAACACCCGGAGTACTTTTACCGTATTATTTCACAAATAAGTACACTCCCTTGTAAATGATACCGTTCTAAATTCCATTCTTCTAGGTCATTTTTTTCTTTCAATGTATTGCTACTATTGTAACGCTTATTAAAAAAAAATTACACTTTGGTGATTGAATGGCCAACGCGCTTGTCAACGTAATCAATTAACAAAGCTAATTAGTTAAGAGTTTATAGTAAACTCATTTGACTTCTGTTTGTGTAAATCGCATCGATAAAAACTTACTCCAGTTAAGATAGGTTGACCTGTTACAGGAATGAGTTCTCCCACGCAGTGGTGATGTCAAACAGACCTCTGAGAATCAATGAGAGGTTTGAGATCCGCCTGGATAGTCTCAACACACGCTGGACTGGATCCGTTAAGGCAAGGCTAATGTAAACATGTAGCTTGTCAGTTCATGCAGTTGCAATAGTTACAAAGTGTATATCATTGCCTTAAACTAACATCCTAATAGCTACTTGTACTCTAAAGCTGGCGTGTATTTCAATTCTACCCAAAATACATATACACATACATCAACCACCAATACATTCAGTTCAAATGCACGCATTTTTGTGAATAAGTTGCATCTTCAACAGACTTCTGACAAGGCAATTTATTGTAACACATTGCTTTGTAACTTTGCCTGGTTCTGTAAACCTGATACACGAACACCAATTATATTTTCTTAAATGCATCATTTGGGTTTCTCTTCATACTAGATTGGTGTCACGACTAAGCATCCAAACCAGCTTGCCTTTCCTGACACCATAACAGACTTAAAGGAAGACACATGGGTGATGTCAGGATGCGCAGTATTCAAACACGGTGAAGAAACAATCAAAGAGTATGGTAGAAATCTGCGAGAGCTGCAGGTAGACTACTATTATTAAAAACAAACAACCATTGGTTATACTGTCCGTACTTTTGTATTTATAATCCTGATTGTGTCTGATGGAATGTTCATGTGTACAATGCCAATAACCGATCTATTAACAAACAAAAAGCAATCAAGCAAAAATCAACACCAACAAACAATAAAACCAAGTCAACAACAGCCCTCGAGACTGGAGGTGTTGATCTTCTCAACTTTTGATACTTGTGGCCATGAATGCATCCAATATGCATCACATTTTCATAGCAAAACAAATAATTAAAATGCGAATCGTTCTCTTAGTTCAGACAAGCCAACTGGATAGTTACACTTTCACTGTAGTAAATTAATACTTATTTCAAGGCTTTATTTTAAGCTCCAATATTGTTAAGCGCTAATGATCACTTAGACTCTGAAGGCTCTATCCCCACCCCGCAGGTGGGGGACCGTGTGGGGGTAATGCTTGCTGCAGAAGGTCGTCTGCATTTCTACGTCAACAACCTGGATCAGGGCGTGGCGGCGCGCTACCTGCCGGACGAGGTCTACGTGATGGTGGATCTGTACGGCCAAGCACACGGCGTGTCCATCATTGATCCAGAATGTAGGATTTTGATAAATGTAGTCACTCTGACACAGATACCAAGCAAATTGACCTCTGAAATGTTTCGCCTGAGAGTGGATTAACATAATTTATGTAACCAGTTAAGATACTGCAACCTGATTGGTTGAACCCGCCACACCCAGCACCCTGATTGGTTGAACCCGCCACACCCATCTGATACTTAGGTGTGATTGGTCACTAGACCTCATTTATATTCATCACCGGCCTGTGATGATTTACTTTTAAGGAGAATAGTTATGTGTCAGAGGTCTCCAGGACATCTGATACTCAGAGTGAATGTAGGAGACGAATTGGTGAACATCTGTGGGAGGTGATGTACAGTGTAAAAGAGTATTTAGGCAAACAACAGTTTGACTAATAGCGTGAACTATTCTATACCATTGGCAGGGGAACAGTTTTCATAAAGCATATTGTAGTTGACCAATCTTCCCTTTAACAGCTGGAAATGCACTAAGTGGATCATCAGAACCTTCATCGGGGTTTGTGTTCACCCGTAGGCGTCCTGTCACTAGCAGTACCGGTAGTGCCACTAGCAGTGTCGGCAGTGGCACATCCGAGGAGGATGGGCTTGGTACGAAAACAAGAGTTTATAATTTCATTCAAATGAACCTCATTGAAATTATCTCATATAAGGGCCAAGTCATTATTTAAGCCGTGGGGGGTCGGAAAAAAACTGGGGGGGGGGGGGGTCAGATGTTTGAATTTGAATGTTGTGGGGGGGCGGAAGTTTCAAAATGGAAGTTGTGTGTGTGTGTGTGGGGTGGGGGGGGGTCAGAAGTTTCAAAATGGAAGTGGTGGGGGGTCAAAAGTTTCAAAATGGAAGTTGCTGTGGGGGTGTCAGAAGTTTAAAATGGAAAAATATGGGGGGGGGGGGGTGCCAAATATTCGGATTCTTAAAATTTTACTGAGGGTTCAAATGTTCAGATTTTGTAACTTTACTGGAATGGGTGGGCCCAGTGGGAGGTCGTGGCGAGTGTTCACACTTCTTTATAATGCTGGTAGAATGTCCTAATCTGTTTTTTGGTATAGGCTCAATCATTTGGCTGTACACAATATTTTGCCATTTTGTACCTAAGTTCATGTGTCATCATCCGTCTTCAGCTATGTGGTAGAAATACATTCCTACAGCAGATATCACAGTGCAATGCAATACTAAAATACATACACATGGTATGTGTAAATCGGGGAGTCATATGTTTGATGAGTTATATATACTCAAGTGTGGGGATGGGGGTCAGAAATTCATATTTCAGGCATATATTTTGAAATGGGGGGGGGGGTCATATATTTGATTTGCAAACCCGTGGGGTCATATGTTTGATTTGCAAACCCGTGGGGGTCATATGTTTGATTTGCAAACCCGTGGGGGGGGGGTCAGAAGTTAGAAACGCTGATGTGCAAAAAAACTTCCGACCCCCCACATCTTAAATAATGGCTGGGTCCTAACTGTACTGTGAATAATTTTAAGTTTTCTCCGCTACTCTCGATCTAATAGTGTCAAGTCACGGTACGTGTATATGCTTGTGTTCATTCGTACATTTCCTAAATCGTAAAACCAAACACTTTAATGTTAATATCACACAGTATAGTGATGTGTGTATTCTTCTTTCTTACATTATTAGCTTAGTGGCAAATTGATATTGCATTTATACTACAGGACAACAGTTTTTGAGACAAGCACTTGACGAGCTTGTTAACGATCTTGAAGGATCCAAGGAAACACCGGAGAAAGAAGAACCAACTAAGAGAGAGTCTGCATATGATTTGCTCAGAAGATTGATGGAACAGGACAAGGTTTTGAAAATTAAGAGTACAAATTCAGCAATGGATGTAAATTACAACCCAGTGTGCATGATTTAGTGTACATTATTTTACTTCGTTTTCAGTTTGAAGTAGGAGAAAAGGTCAAGATAGAAGGAGATTTGTCCAAGGTAAAGCGTTTGCAAGAAACTGGAGGTGGCTATGTGAGTCAAATGGAAAAGGTGAGCTGTACGTAAGACCGCATATTAAAATGAAAGAATGTGTAGTGTATAGTGATATTTGGGTTAAATTGATAATATCTCTAACAAATGGGAGTTTATATTGCTTTCTATGTTTTAGTATGTAGGCCAGATTGGAACAGTGGTTGAGAAAAAAGTGACACAGATTCAAGTAAGATTTGATGATAAGCAAACGTAAGTATATATACTCCAATTTCTCTGAATTACTTTTTTGGAAGATAGTGCTTATTATCATATCTAACAATACGTAGAATGTCATCTGAGATATCATAGGGACTAAGTTGTACAATTCAGATAGGCTAGGGTGTTGTACTCATTTTACAGCAATGATATTATGATCCACAGTTTACATATTTGCTATACATACAGAAGCCACCAGCCCTTGATTTAAAATATACAAATATACAACATACATTTCTGATGTTCTTGAAGATGAAAAATATAAAACAAAAAACCGCTATTAAACTGTGCCACACCCTCTGCAGGTGGTGGTTCAATCCCGACCTCGTGCACAAACTGAACCCGTCGGATTTGAAGCAAACGCATCAACGGTGGCAAACGACAAAGGTGTTCAAACCAAATGACGTGGTCCAACTCTTGCCAAATAGACAGCGTTTTGAACAGCTTATGAAGAAAGGTGGACTGTGGAGAGATTGGCTGGCTAGGGTACTGTTTTCGTCTTATGTTTTAGCTGATAAAAGAATAATATAAGAGCAAAATGTACTGAAAAATGTAGCAACCATACGCGTATTCAAAGGGAGTGTGAATTTTGAAAGCCGTTTGTTAATGTGTCTTTCTGTTATAGCTTATTGGTACCACGGGGCTCGTGCACAATGTGGACAGTGATGGAGATGTACTTGTGGAAGTCATCACATCAGAGAAGTAGGTCATCAATTGCAAGACTATTATTCAACTATTGTGCTAAAGACCCACGGTTACATTCATGTTAAAGTAGTGTACACAGGAAGCTGTGCAACTCCATGAAATAAAAGTGGCATCGAGTTGTTTTGAACTCCGTGAACACAATTTTGCGATCACGACCACGATCCCATTCTCAGTATGGACCAGGAATCGTGAATTGTGATTAGAGATTGAATGTAAGAATATTGCACACTTCCTCAACTCGAACCAGTCGTGTCGAGTATCGTGGTCGTGGTTGCAGCCAGCTTTTGCATCACTGTCGGAAAACCCGCATAGCAACGCACGGCAAATCAGCCGTGCAGCGCTTATAAACCCACAGTATATTATCATATTAGTTACCGTACGTTCACCTATATAGGGCTCTGCTTTACACCTATTTGATACGTGTTTAATACCTATGCTTCGGTATAGGGATTGCCTAACAGAAAACTCTATCAGGCGAATTACACGGCAGCATACGGCGCCGTACGGCACCCGTACGGTATACCCCCGGTACGGCACCCATGTCAATCGCTACACCAGGCGAACGGGAAACCTGCCGTGCGGCAGCCGTACGAACCCCGTGTAAAATGCATTGGATCCATCGGCACATTTGTTTTCACCGTACTGGAGCTGCCGTACGGTGTTATGGGTTTGCCACTTACATTTTATTAATATTTCGCAGGGTGTATGTACATCCCGACGCATTAGTACACGTGGATCAATCCAAACTGGAAGTGGAGGCTGGCGATCTTGTGTTTGTCAAGAATGATCTGGCAGAGGTGAAGAAAAACCAAGAAGGATTTGGTGGTTGGAATCCTCTAATGGAAGAAGTATGTAAAATATTTTTCTTTTCTTGCTGGTCGGTTTATAAATACTATAGATCTATATATCAATACAGATTTGATTATGATCGTTAATAAGCAGTCGCAATGGTACACTCACCTGATCAAGTAATATTGACCTAATATTGCATTATAGAGAAACGCATATAAATGCATAATATATGTATGAATATTGACAATCCCTTACTAGTGAAACTATGGCCATTTTCTGGGAGATAAGCCCAAGTATTGGTGTGGGTCTGTTACATATAGTACTTCAAGAAAGAAAGGAGTATACTCAATTAACGTTGATATATGTGTTCTTCTTTCCTACATCATTAGTTGGTTGGACATGCCACCACGGTAAGCCTAGTGGTCGGACAGAAAGCCATTCTGGAGAATGATGGTCATCGCTGGGCGTTTAACATAAAATCTCTTCTTGTTGTGGCAAAGAATGGTATGTATATAGCTGAAAGTGCTAACCGACGATTTATTGAAATTGCATGTAAATAAAAAATTTCCACACAACATTATCTACTCCATTTTTGCAAATGATCTCATTGTCATGTGTTACATACAATACGTAATGTTCACAAACGCGTGTTCTTTTATTTACAGCGGACCTCATGAAAGCTATACGTGCCAAAAGAGGGAAGTCAGTTGAACATGCAATGCTAGAAAATCTCTTGGATCCATGCAAAATGCAGTGAATGTATTTATATGGGTTCCACTTCTGAACTACACACACATTTCCCTTGGATTATAATGATATAGCTAGCTACAATTATTTGTTTGCCGCACATGCATTAGGCAGATGTGTACAATCTATGGATAGTATAGTATATATAAATATAATATCATGAAGATCAGTAGCCAGGTTTACTTATATACACACAATAATTAAACTATACAACTGGATCATTATGTTAATAACAGACGTTTTATATGGTTATCTGTCATATTTTTTCAGTGTTGTGACTTATGACGTATTGACGCAACCCCAAGATGGGCAGGGTTACTTGGGTGCTGCTCTACCAGGGCTGGGTCCCATGCTGAGGAGAGTTCCACTCTAAGTCCCCCTTTTCTGCTTAAGAAAGGTTGATGAAGTATCTCATAGATTGCCACTCTTACGTCCCGCTCAAACCACCATGGTTCTCTGGCCAGGATGTCTGTTGATTCCATGCGGAATGAACGAAACCATCATATTCAGCAGCACCAAAGGCCCTCAGTGGTTCAGTGGTTAGAGTGCACGACCTGAAAACATGATTTGCCTGCGTCGCAAGTTCGTGCCCCGGTCATGGCAGACATAGTGTCACCAGAACGTCTGCTACTGAGTTGCTGATCTCCACCGAGCGTGGCGCCACACTACAGTGTTACTACTAGACGGTGGCGACGCCAAGCATGAGTTTCGGAAGCCTCGTTAAAAGGCGTGCGCCGTGTAGAGGAGAGCCACCCCTCTGCATGTAAAAGAACTCACCTAGTTTGAAAACAATAGCTAGTGTGATCGCTCCACCCTAGAGGCTCAGTTGGTTCACTAACCTGCCTCTGGAGGTCCATGTACCAACACCACGTGGCCTCCATCTGCTATAATCATCAGCAAGTTGATGGCTGCAGAGTATCGGCTAACAAACAAAGACATTCATTCAGCATGGAAACAACAGACATCCTGTACAGACAGGGAATCTATGAAAGACTTCATCAAACTTTCTTAAACAGAAAAAGGGGATTTAGAGTGGAACTCTCCTCAGCATGGGACCCAGCCCTGGTAGAGCAGCACCCAAGTAACCCCACCCATCTTGGGGATACGTCATAACACTGAAGAAATATGGCAGATACCATATGAAACGTCTGTTATTAACGTAATTATCCAGTTGTATAGTTTAAATATTGTGTGCATATGGTACATATAATTTCATATTTTAGATGCACTCCATATATACTAGTGTCCACTGATCACAGATGTTGGAACCAGGTAGAGTGTAGGTTTCAACGTACGTGTATGCCAAAAATTCGAAATTCGTAAGGGGCTTCATTAACCTCTGCGTCAGTGCTAGCTGAAATTAAGCTTGTATCTATGTAAATAATGAAGTCCTAGATTCTTCCTTGTAATCCTGCAGGTTGATATCTGATATCGATTAGGCCTAGAAAAAATGATTGTGTGGTTCCGGTAACATGATTTTGAAAAATAGGTTAGTAAGGTAGGTTATTTTTTTTCTTCATACTTTTTACCGGGTAATCAGGGGCAAAAAATAGGTAGGGGCCAGTTCTTTTTTTTAATCCACATAGAAAACGAAAGTGACTGCACACACAACATGATGGTAAAATTAAACAAAAATGATGAATTACATATGATTTTTTATTGGATCGCTAAAATTAGTATATTATTTTATGTCTCATCGGCAATAAAACTTTTACTTTAGGGTTACCGAAACATTTTTTCTAGGCCTTAGACTCATCGGCACTTTTACTTTAAATTACAAAGTCCTCCTCCTCTTTGGAAAAGGCTACATGTACCTGTGAAGCCAAAACTAGCTATGTATGCAATCACTGCATGATTCGGAGCGTTTGGGGGTAATTGAAGTCACAATCAGTGATAGGGATATAAATACCACCCCTGCAGGAGTGGAAGGTTTCCAGCATGTATTACTGTCCATACCATACCCAATCATCATCAAATTTGGGCAAATTAAAGGGCATATTTCAAGTATTTTTTTATAAAGTCTAAATATTCACAAACATGCCTACCTTCATGTAAATTGCATTTTTTTTAATGTACACTTTACCATTACTCCTTTTTTTTCTGTGTTGGTGATTAGCTAGTTACAGGTGGGTGCTTACATAGTCTGTTTTATAAATCGTTAATAATCAGTGTACAGCAAAATATAACTAATCATAATTGTGCTACCCTTTTAGCTGGTATTTTACATCAGTCATAGGCATACTGTGACTTGTTACGTCTTACCAACGTTTAATCATTTTTTGAAACCAATTGCACTTTCCCGTGTTCCCGGGGATACTCCATGAACATATATCATATGACGCATATGATAGATGATATAGCTTGCCAAGATTATGATATTGTAACTTTTTATTGTATAGAAATATTTAAATGTGGATAGATAATTATGATTAAATCATACATATAGGAAGTGCAGGAAATTGGCATGTAATCCCCCTTTTTTTCCTCCCCTGCCATCTATGTAACCACTTATATGTGATATTAGATATACTAGTAGTGTTTCTATGAGGATAGTAAATTGCCTGAATTTTATAATGTTTATGGTCTTTGTACATATGGCAAATAAATTGGCATATAAATAAATTTTTGAAAGCACTAATTCTGGACTGTTTCAAAAGTACACATACATCAGATTGACGGTATTAAATACGGAATGTAGTTATTTCATGTGTATTTCTTTATTTCAAGTATTTGATCACACACTTTTCCCTGAATTTCCAATGGAAGGAAGTGTAACAGTCCAAGTAAAGCTTAATCCACGTTGATAGCATGGTTTACCTTCATTGTATCCAAAGAAATTACATGTAAGTACTTATTCAATATTCTACCATGATTAAAGTGAGATGCTCACTATTTTAATTTTAATTCACATATTCAAAGGAAACTTAACAAACAAGATAAATGCTTTCATATCTCATTTATTTTTTTCACCATCATTTTATTTAAACTTAACAACCATACGTCGTGCCCAAATTATCGGCACCATCAAAAAACAAGATGAATCATGATTAAATTCATTGGATACTGTGGCACTACACAAACATTTCATTACTCTCGGCGATAGTTTTGTATATTACATCTCATTATAACGATAAAACTTGACACGTGAATGTTAAAATGAATTTGCACACAGCCAATCTACATTCAAATAAAAATGTAAAATTATGACACAGCATAACAACAACCTTATTATACAAAACAAAGTATACCGCAATCTTATTTCTTGTGATGCATTTTGTTTTTGTTTTTACCCTTTTTAAATTCATTATTATTTTTGCTAATTTTAGCATCTTTGCCACCTTCAAGAGTGCCACCTTTCCGTTTTAAGTTCTTAAACGTGGCTTCTTTACTAATTGGATCAATAATTGTTCCTTGTGCAGTTGAAATCTTTGGCTGAATTAGCTTACGATAAGCAGTCTCTGGATTCCACGTTTTACCAATAGGCTGTCTCATTGTAGATTCAAATTGGTGAATGTTTTTGTAAGGAAACGGCAATTGATTAACCTATGTAAAAACAAGATGAATCATGATTAAATTCATTGGATACTGTGGTACATACATAAAGATATTTTTAGCAATAACGTTTTCACAATATTGTCATATATATTACTAAACATACCTGATGTTTAGAAATCAAAGTGTCTTTTTTCTCACTAATAATAACATCATTGAGGCCTCGATCTTTCCTTGCAGGAGCAGGTGGGGCCTTGATGGTGAACCTATCAACAAATTATATCTATGCATTAAGATAGAAACAAATTTTACGCGAGGTCATGCCTGTCTAAATATAAATTTGGTTATCGGGGTACTAAAGAAATATAAACATTCATTCATTTATACCTCTTCCTTTTCTTCTTCGAAATCTGTAGTCCTTCACCACCCCAATCACCCCAGCCAGGCAATGCCAGGCAAACATCTTTCGGCTTATCTTTCTCAATGCGCTCCTAAATTTACAAAAAAGTACAATTAAAGAAAAGCATCACTGCAGTGTTTCTTTTTCATTTGTCAATGCATGAAAATATATTTTTTTCTAAGATTACAAAATTTAACATAATGCACTCAGCAATATATAGAGTAGTGCATAACAGTCGGAGTCAAAATGATCAACTATTGGTCTGGTATCAACACAAATAGAAATCATTTTTAAAGCCGAGCTTCACAGAAGACTTGAGCTTTATAGTCGTCCTAGGCGTTTCATTCTGTTCCCTGTCCACCGCCACAACCAGTACTATAAGCCTATTCATACGCGCTGAAATTAGTGCCCAATTTGAATTTATCAATGAAATTGAGGCAGCCGACAATCGCCGATGTTAATGAGCTTGGGAAACGCCAATTACACTGTAGCCGATCAGAAATCAATAGGCCACTAGAAACAGGCCGTGTGTTTGTTCTTTTTTCTGTCTATCCGGCATGCATGCAACAACTCTGATTTATATCGCATGTTGTAGTAATTTCACGCACATTTCATTCAAGAGAGACTTATAACAGCAAGCTCAGCTTTTCAGGAGTCTGACTCCTTTGATTATCCATGTAGATGGGCTTACCATGGAGCACATACCGTATACGACCATCCAAGTGCCTACCCTTGTGTAACAGCCCTCCCCCCTCTTTTTATTAAATGTCCTAAAGAATTATGTAGTAACTGCACTCTCGTGTAACAGCCCACCACCCAGTCAGATAAAATTTCAATTTAACGGCCCTAACTGCTTGGTCGAATACGGTACATACAATAGTATGTACAAACCTTCTTTTCTGCTCTAAATTCATCAATGACATCATCTGAAGCAAAAGCCTCTGCCAATGTCATCCTATGCTCTTCCTCGGCTGCTTCAGCGTCTATGTTGTCCCCGTCATCCTGGACCACATCTGGCTTCATACGTGAATGTAAGGTCTTCTCCACCTGGTTTAATGATGTTTAAATGTCAGTTTTTACCACACAAAAATTTTTGTGCACGAATATCTGTACGTTAATAAAATTTGTTTTAACAAGCAACACATTTGAAAATATCTTTACCAATATTTAGCAATCAGTACTGAAAACAAGCGCTTTGTCTATTCTAAATTTGATCAAAAATTGGCAATGAAAACTTTCTATATTTGAATTCAGAATTGAACTTAAACAAAGTATGCATACTTACCGTCATGAATTTGTTGGGGTTAACTTTAATTTCTTTCTTTGATGTTGATGTATTTTTTTGAGGAGAAACGCCACCAACTTTTATAGTTTCTTTTTCCTCATCTTCTTTATCAGACCAATCATTTGATTCGAAATCTTCTAAAGTTTTTTTCCTCGTCAGTGATGTTGAAATCATTGATCTTCCAAAATTTCGTAGATCATATTCAATAACATTTTGGTTTGGCTTGGTTTCATCATCTGAATCATCGGAATCAAGATCTGATTCAGATTCTTTCACTTCTTCTTTCTTTGGTTTCTCAGACTTTTTATTTTGCTTGAATGACTGTTTGCTTTTAGATTTTGTTTTAGCACCTTTCTTTTTGTCTTTTTCTTTCTGCATAGATTTTTTCGAAACACTTTCAAATATTTCATCTATGTTCATATTGGTAGTAATAATCTTTTCCGTACTCACATCATCCTCATTTGCTTTAACATTGTTATCACTAGTATCTTTTACTGGACTGGTAATTACGAGTTTTGCACCTGATCTTTTCCGCTTCTTTTTCTGGTCTTTTTTATCAGCTAATATCTCAGTATCAGCTACAGCACTAATATTTTTTTCATTCTTACTATTTACTGTTTCAGTCATACATACTTTTGTTATTTTTGTTAACTCTTTAGATATCTTTTCTTGCCCCTCATTATTATCATTTTGCATTATATCATCCTCATTTTGTACCACATCCAGTTGTAACATAGTCTCTGGCTTACTTTGTACATGGTCTATGGTATTGCTTTCTTCTGATATATCCTCTGCTTTACTTTCTAATTGATCTATTGTATTAGTTTCTTCTAAAGTATCCTCTTTCAATATTGCTACAGGTTTTGAGTAAGCTTTACGGTGAGTCTGAGCAGTCATCCATGGATTTAAACTTCCTTCAGCCGGTAATTCTGTTAACATTTCATCAGCTACATCTCTTTCTTCTTCATCACTGCTTTCATCTTCTTTCACCATCTTCTGTGTAAGTTCTCTAGACTTTTGCAACATGTCCTGAACCATTTGTCTTGCCTGAAAATAGAAATGTGTACGGTCTTTCTTTAATACATTCTATAATGTGGAATACTGCAAACTGAATGGGACAGTGTGGATGATGCAAATCTACATTTATCCAAGTAATTTTTCACAATTATTTTGATAGGTTTACTACTACATTTTATCCTCGCAAATAAAACTTCTCTTTATTCCCTTCAAATATTAAAGTAAATAAATTATGTTCGAAGATTCCTCATTCAAAAATGTAATCAAAATCATGAAGACACTGCTTGTGTACACCAAATTGACTGACTTGTATCATGAAGGTTTTGACAGCATTTATTTAACACAAAATAAATTGACCAGTTTCGAGTAATATCATCGCAAAATATACCTGTATGGCTAGTTGGCTACTACAAAGGATATTAAATGACGCTCAAACAAATTATCATTACAGGGACATGGGTCTACGAAATATGACTTGACACCAAAGTGATGGATAAGTTGTTCTAAAAGGCATTTTATGAATATCTTCTATCATTGTCCAGTGCCATCTAGCGAGCATAATGTAGATTCTGATTCGCACCCCTCAATTCCTTATCAGGATATGTTCCATTTATCCTACCTATCCCGTAAAGAATGTACTGTATTTGCAAACAAATTTTTAAAGTATGTGTGCCCTATAATCATTATTGTAAGAGGACCCGAAATTTCCCTGGAGAAGAATAAAGTTCCAACTGATTCTAAGATTTACTTTAATATTTATTTCTTGACACGAACTTGATTACTTTATTTCTTGACAAGAACCTTTACTTCTTTAATGATCTTAAGAACCGTGAAAACTGAAATTACAATTCAATGAAAATTGTTTATCAACACAAAATATCACATAAATGTTTGCATATAAATTAAGTAAAATACAATTTGTTAACATGCACAAAGAAGACATCAATGAATTCTTGAATACTAATGCTATAATATCACAAATTTATCTTGGTTTCCACTCAGGGATTTACAGAATTAGTTTAAGTTTCCTCTCGAGTTACTTAGTTACGAATGAACTGAAATCACGACTTGTACTGACGCACGTCAACTATTTGAGCATTCTGATTGGTTACGGTACACGATATTGATTGGCTTGAAGTATTTACTATTAATACGCCAAGTAAACAATGGTTTATTGACTTTTCAAGTATCTATGTATACATTAAACAGTACTAATAACTCAATCAATGCAAAGAGACGTCGAGTTATACAAAATATTGGGTTTAGAACCTTTTCTTACGTTTCGAACAACAAATATCTATATTCTTTCGTGCCGCATCATTCACACTAAACAGAGCTGTTGTTTGGTCTGCTGTTTTGCGATATATGGTAAATATGCTACTAAATAAATGTACAATACTCGTCTATTCGTGGACTGACATGCTCATATGGTATGTAAAATTAACCGACAAGAAACCCTTTCGATTGTACGACATCTTGTACGTCATATAACGTTTTAATTGACTTATACTAGAACTAACACGATGAGCGATAATGCGGACCGTTACAATTATAGACAATCAAATTAGTGGTTCAACTTTAGCTGATGCTGATTGCTCCCACTTATGAGATTCTTGGTACTTACATTGTCATCGTATTTCCCAAAAATTGCTTGCTTTTTCATCTGTTTACTGGCTCCTCTATGCTTCAAGCTCATTCGTTCCTGTACAATGAAGTAATAATATATAAAGAAAATAAAGTACTGATGGTCAATAACAATCATGAAAGGGTCCATTAAAATATAATTTAATGGATATTTCTTAGCAACTCAGATCACAGATACAGTATACTAGTATAAAAAAAGTCATTGTCTCTGACTCTCCGATATTAGTTGTAATATTAATAACCAATGTAAACAATAAAATATTCCATCAACTCTAAATTTACCTGTATTCTGTCCTTATCTATTCCTTGAACCTTTGACAAATATGCTTCTGGATCTGTGTGCTGTAATTCTTCCATTGCTTTCTTCTCATTTTTTTCTTTTTCTTTCCGAAGTATACGATGATACCTAAATTGATAAATTCAGTAAGAAACATTTCCATTACAGACATTTCCATTACAGAAGGATGCAATCGTTTTTGAAATAAAATTGAGTAACTATTTGAATTAATTAAAATAGTGTAAATATTAAAAAAGCAAACTACAAATTTGAACCAGAAAACAAATTATTTGTCTTAAAAAATGAACAGAAATAAAAAAGAAAAGAATTATGGTTCTGCTTAAATAATGAATGCCTGTGAATAATGGTTAAGTGAATATTTCAATTCATACTTCTTGCTTTTGATCTTTTTCAGACGTCGTGCTTTTGCCTCTTGATAAGATTGCACTGCCCGATGCTTTTGTAGCTCAGCTCTTCTTTCCCGTGCCTGAAACAGATAATTAGCAATGAGCAAACTATAAAACAAAAAAACTTTCTAAGGTACATAACTATTTTCATCAATTCAGGCTTCTCATGATTATTATAGTCTTCTTGTCTCTGCTGTATTGAAAATCAAAAGTTATAAAAATGGTTTTATGAACGTATTCAGTGCTTAAGAACCCTCCTCAGATATAAGATAATGAAAACAAACCTCCTCCAGACTCATTGCTTTCAGTGCTTTCTCCTCAGCTTTGGTCAGTGCTTTGTTTTCTAACTTTGAATAATTACTTCCAGCCAGTAAAGCTGCCACTTCGACTTCTAAAGGTGTTCTTGCCTAAAGTAATACATGTATGTAAAAATCGCCAATTTTTAAATTACATGAATTCAGAATATATGAAATTCAATTATTAAAATCTTAATATTATGATAGATGAATTCAATTAACTGTAAACCTTACTATTATGATAGATAAGTAAAACATGAACTTTGAAGAACGTGTACATCCATGCATAAGGTAATATCTTAATATCTTATTTCATGTTCAGATTCATTTACATGTAATAATATGTATAATTATGTGAACGATTCACAAATGATATACCTGAAAACGTTTCACAAACTTGTCAGTAGTGATCAGTCGTAAATCAGGTTTTTGCAATGGAAAAGATAAATGTTCAGCCTGAAAAAAACCAAGACGCAAATATTAACAAATGTAAGAACATTGGCCAATTTCTTAAAATCTGTATTATCAACACTATATAATTTGGATAGATACTGTAACTGAACATCATAAAAAAACAGGGGGATATCAAAAACTAAAAATCTCTATATTAAGATATTTGATAGTAAAGTCAAAATAGATTTTAAATGGAAAATGCAGAATCCTGCTGATGCAGATCTTGCCAAAAGAAAGAATGTATCCTAATTTGAGAGAAAAATTGCCACCAAGTCCCTAAAATCGTATTAAAATATAACTTTGTCTAACTACAATATTGAAGAATAACATAAAATTTGATCTTGCTTGAATATTTGTAAACAAGTCAATATTCAAATAAGAAGTATAACAACTATTACAATTTCATAAAATGTTAAGCAAAGTACATTGTACAACAAATTCAGCTCATGACATGCGTCCATTGGAGAAAAGTCTGAAGCTTTATTTGCTAAACTCTGTATGTAAGCCGAACATTTGGTATCAAAACAACCAGTATGTCATCCAGTGTGGACGAAAGTGCACAAAATACTGATAATAAATTATGCCTTCCAAATTGAAGCATAATATATGTAACTAATTACGATGGTGTCAAAAGTTTTTGCCAAAATAAATTATAGATATAGTAGCTATGGGTGCTCGCACTGGATCCACAATACTTGTGGTGATTTAAGAGGTTGGTTTGTAGATGAGCCTGCATTTCAAGTGCCAGACTGCCGAGATACAGTATTGACCAAAACATAGGTAAATTGGATTATAGCTTAATTCTTGATTTTCCATTTGGGTGTTCTAGTTCCACAGTCAGTGCAATTAACTTATCAACAGACCCCTTTTCGGAATGTGACTGTTAATGGACAAGAGCTAGATACTGACCAGACTAACAATACAACAACAATTGATGGGGGCCAACGAACATTGAACACACATTAACAAAAATAGTGAAAAATCACAAAGTTTGTCAAAATCGGACAAACGATAATAGAAATCAGATCCTTTTTTGTCTACTTTAATATATTCAATTAGCAAAGTGCCAACTGCATTTTCATGTAATGATCTGGTTTCTTCTGGACACGGATTCGAATAAAAATAAAGCTAGAGATCTCCGTTCCCTGGTTTCATCAAAAAGGGGATACTTGAATATCTATGGCATCATTTCTTTATGGGACCCTCATGCACTTTGTGTTTATATATTGCTCAAAATCCTGAAAATAATCTAATATATAAGGATACTATATATACAGTTATTTTTGTATTTTTATGTCAAGTATACTTTATAATACATAGTAATTCATACTTTCCTATTCTTCTCAACCACTGGATCCCATATCGCAACATTTTTCTTGTTTTCGTCATATGCCAATGTTCTGGTTATCTAAAGAATAAAAGGGGTACAATGTAGATAATGTATTTCTATCAGCACATAGAATATTTGAAAAAAAAATCCAGACTTGGCTCAAATCAAAAGCCAAGGATAGGTATGGGTAGCGAGATCTCATTGCATCAACAATATAAGATAGGTAAATACCACTAATAATATACAGCAGCATCGATATCATGGTAGTCAAAATAAATGTCAAACCTACCCTATCCTGTTCATTCTTTGAAAGAGGTGTTTCTAAAACTTTCTGATTATGCTGAACTCTATTCAACTGTTTCTTGAGGCTTGTACTGCTTAACTTATTACCAAATGCTCCAAGTAAATCTCCAAGACTAACTTTGTCTACAAAAGAAAATGACCACGATTTACTTAAAATATAATTAAATATTTCGTCTGAAACAGACAAAAATGTCGAGACATTTTAAAAGGCTAGAACTTCTTGTAAATTTAAAACCACACCATGATTCAATAAATATGTAAATATTAAAAAATAAATGGTTTTAAAAGTTAACGCGACTTGAATATATGAACACATTGTTATTTTTTGTTCCTGTTTTCAGTCGTCCACAATTGTCTTCCAAAATTTGTTTCCACATAACTTGGAAGTATACAGAAATTTATTAGTTTTCAAACATTAACTTTGCTCAATTGGATGTAAACCTATATTTAAATGTTTTGTTTTAGAATGTTCTTTTATGCTGTGTTAGTGGTAGTCATAATTATTTATTTCAAATTTTTATTTATAGGCTTTCAAACCACACAGATTGTAGGTTCCTTGTCAAAAAGTGGTTTGAAAACATTTAAATAAAAATATCAATTCAAAATTAAACAATTGTGACTACCACTAACACAGCATAAAAGAACATTCTAAAACAAAGTGAGACCAAGCGCTGTGTACCAAATACATAGGATTTTTAGTATATACTTAAATGGAAGAGAAATATGTAGACAAGACAGCCTAATTGGCCTCAATCACTGAGGCATGCCTAATAACCCGTATTTTTGAAAATTACTACTACTACTACTACATAAGGGTAATTTGGACTTCATTTACCAATAATTTACTAGATTGTATTTGTATTTCATAATATGGTTCTTATTTGCAAGTGCCAGTTGCAAAGCACTAAAAATGTAAATGTAAATCAGAAGCAACATTGATTTTAAGGTTTGAGGAATACTGGCCACAGATTATTATTATTATTATCTTATTATCTTGATCATACTATAGCCTTAGGATAAACCACCCTTGGTACTGGGATCAACTGGTGGTCTCTGTAAAGAAGTTTTCATTGGTCTCTTTATAGAGGTGTGGGACTAAGAAAATTGGCCTGAGCTGAGAAAACTCGTCTTATTATAGATGGTCTTGATTTGAGGTTCTACTGTACCTGTGAAATATTTATAAATACACATACAATGTAAGCACAGCTGTTCCATTGTACATCTTACTTCCAACAAAATGACCAATAAAGTTTAAAGCTGTAAAATTTCTGGGTGCATTGTTCAGAGTTATGCAGAAAGAAAAATAGTTCTATTTGTAGGTTGATGCGGTCGCCAGAGTCTCGACATATGTCAGTCTCATCGCGACACTAAAATGTACGTGTGACAAGACACTGTCGTTTTTTTATTTGATTTTTTGATTTGATTTATTTCGTTTATCACAGGCATATTAATTCAAAAGTAAATAAAAGATTACAAATAAGAGACTCCAGCGACCGCATCTATTGATATTTTCAGTTCTGGTAAGAATTGCAATTTTGGGAATTTCTACAAAAGCAAATTAACAGGGATGTGGTACATAAAATAACATCAATGTGATACATTATTTGACAAAATTCATACCTGTTCCAGAACCAACATGATATTCAGACACTTCACCAGCAATTTCAGATCTTTGACGAATTTGTCCTCTAAAAAATATTAAAAAAACAAAACAAACTTAATAGAATGCAGACAAGAAAACGAGATGTCTTAAGCCATACTAATAAAACTTAAAAAATGAAGGAAGCTAACTATCTTGATAATTAATATTACCCAGTAAATATCTCTGCATTGAAACTGCAAATAATGAGTTTTTGAAAGATAGACAATTGCCATTGTCCTATATCGCAAAATATGCAACAACATGGCTGACCTGGTTGGCGGTGATTGACCCAATAAATCAATACAAAGTCCA
>CM032661.1:36307960-36365182 GCA_019095985.1 Streblospio benedicti
GACATGAACAGCAAACACCTCCTCTGACAATTTCACTTAATAATTTTATTTTTCTATTTTCTTGACATGTTGCACCTAATAACTTCCAATCTTACAATCATAAACATGCGTTTGATAGAAAATTATAAATAAATTAAAACAGAGAGAATAACGAGTGAATTGACATTGGGAGGTTCCGTACTAATAACCGGACAGTAGCCTTTATCACTCGTGCGCCGTAAGCCGAAATTCGACTGTCGGAAATAGTTATCAAGGCTGGATGTTATGGAATTCCCTCTTTGTTTACAAAACATTGGGGTGGGTACATTTCCGGGTACATTTCAATAAACCGGGATAGGAAACTGATTAATTATGAAGAAATGAAAAGCTGCATATAGATAAAAATGTATATATTCAAATGGCTCAGCAAGTACTATTTATGTGGCATAAAAAGTTTATATGACATGAAATTCACCTGTTCATGTCTCTTTTTAATTAGTCAAATGAATTAGTTAAAGCTGTTCCTTCATTCCCAGCCAGCTAAGGATTTCAAAGTTTGCCAGCCAGGAGGACAAAAGTCTAATTTTCCCAGCTGGTAAAATCAGATGGAATTGAAGGCACAGCTTTTCATAGCTGGCAAAAAGTCGGATTTTGAAGGAACAGCTTCTAGCCAGCTGGGAACATTTTATTTTGAAGGTACCGCTTCCCATAGCTGGGAAGATGCGATTTAGAAGGTACAGCTTTTATACTTGAAGAAATGTTACATGTTGAATTTCAAGTGTTTTAATTCTTATATGGTCTCAATTTTGGGACACATTTGAAAATGATAATGATTTTGTGAATTTATCAATCATACATGTATTTACCTGTCGATTGTGAATATATCAATCATACAGATATTAATCTGTCTATAAATATCTATCAACTTCCATAAGCATTGCATTGTAGTCATGAGGTCTGTGAGCAGGCATGTAAATAATGAATGATTAAAAACCATGCATTAAGTAAATGAAATGCAAACCTTTTTTCAATCATTGTTATAGTGAAGATGAGCTCTACCTAAAAATTTGCCATCCAAGCTGGACCTTCACAGTTGCCAGCTGAAGCTGGGGTCAGAAATTGAAATTTACCAGCTGGCATTCAAATGGTTGACCTGTTCCTTTTTTCTGCCAGCTGGATATGCAAATTTGAAAGTCCCAGCCAGATGGAAATGGCAAAGGAACAGCTTTTTGAAGGAACAGCTCGTTGGGTGCACCCGTGAAATGAGTGGAGGCATAAGAGTAATATTTTCACAATAAACATTGTTTTATTTTTACGGGTCAGTAAAAATAGAATTACGTCTATATTTACGGATTCTTGAAAATAGTCAGTATCGTCTCATCTCACGCTGTGAAAGAGACTAATTTTGGATAGAAGACTAGACTCTGTTTGTTGGGTAGTACCAAGTCAAACTAAACATAATCATGGCAGGAAATGAAAAAAGTAAACTTTCTAAAACAGTGCTCATGATGAAGGTATACCCGCATTATTATTGTGAAGCATACTGATTTGATATTGATGCCCATTCCTGTAAATTGTGATTATGTGTGTTTTAACGTATATCTGGAGCAACATTTCTATTACCTTGCATTATCGCTCAATAGACATGCCATGTGATGATGTGACAGCCGAATTGCACGAGAGCCCGACATTTATTCAATTGTCAAGTAGTGATAGCTCTAATACATGATTTGTATCGAAAATAGGAGTATTTCCACATTGGAAGCTACATTAGAATCTTATCACGCCAAGACATTCACAAATGTGGTCCTCGTTGGCGCAGTGGTTAGAGCGTGGTTAGAATGGCCTAGAATGTGATTTGCCTGCGTTGTGAGTTAGCGGTCCATCCACAGGACACTTTGTTTCACCAAACACTTATGTTGTACGTTTGCCACTGCATTGCTGACTCCCCTGTGTCACCACAGTACAGTATACGGCCTACTAGACGGTGGCGACACAAAGCATGAGGTTCGGAAGCCTTGTTAGTGGAGAGTCACCCCTCTGCACGCGAAAGAACTCACTTAGCTTGAAAGTAATAGCTAGTGTGATCCCTCCACACCCTTGAGGCTCAGTTGGTTAACTATAACCTACCTCAGCCATGGAGGTCAAAGTACCAGCACCGGCTGGTCTATCCAGGCTGCAAGCATCTCAAACAAGGCTAACACCACCCTGGCCTTCCTCAGACGTAACCTAAAGTTATGTCCAAAAAAGCTGAAGGAAACCGCCTACCACAGCCTGGTCAGATCAGTGCTAGAGTACGCAGTCACAGCATGGGACCCGCACCTCCTTAAAGACACATTAACAACCTAGAAATGGTGCAACGTAGGGCCGCTCGCTTCACACTAAACAGTTACACCTATGATAGTAGTGTGACGGCCATGCTGAAACTCCTAGACTGGCAGGACCTCCGGAGCAGGCGAGAAGACCAACGCCTGATCCTTTTCTATAAAATTATACACGGGCTTGTGATGGTCCCTGTGGACGATAGCGAAGTCCTCAAACACGCGGACACCTGTACCCGAGCAGCACACAATTTCAAATTTAAAACCATCAGAGCTACGACCAACAACTACAAACACTCCTTTTTCGTTGCAATGACTACGTGAAGAACTTTTGCTTTAGCGGAGGGGGTGGGGTCACTCAACTTTTTAAAATGTTGATGGGGGGGTCGGCTAACTTTTCTTCGAGTCCCCAAAAAATGGACGACCCCCCCAGTATCGTTATTTATGATCGTCCCCTAATGTGGGGTCGTGTAACACACACCTAGACCTGGATCTCTTTAATCCTCTTGATGCTCTGCAAAAGCGTGTGACACCTTGGTATACTTGTTATGCAGTAAATGAAAATATTATTCAGTAGGCTACACTATGCCCTTGAGTAACCTCTGTCTCTCTGTTAATTGAAATAATCTGACGTCTAAAATCCATATTTTTCATACAAAATTTAAGAAATGACAAAGTTTTGTGGACTCAAATGCAAGCAACATATAGTAAACACGACATGCTCGGTTTTGGTGTTGAATTTAATGAGGAAAAAATCTATCAATTCAAAATCAAATGTTTTACTAAGTAACTAGCTGGATGTCACAGCAATGCGTTGTACATCATTGGGTTTTGATTTAGTAAGAAAATTCAGTGCACTCCTGTTTAACTGATTTTACCATTGATTGGTCTCTCCTCAAATCTCTATAGTGAACCTGTGCCCTCACATCCCATTCACATAATCATATGTAAAATTTATTAAAAAATTACAAAATAAATGAGACTTAAAATAGCAATATAAAGTAGTAATAATAGAATCACTTGCAGCCACAGCAAGATTATATTTTATTTTGTAACCAATCATTAATACGTATAAAATTGGTGGATATTAAGAATGTGTACATTGATGATAAATGGCACCCACCTATAACCAATCTAATGACTATTAGATCATTCTCTGTGATATTTAAATAGCTTTTAATCAAATTAAGAATTTAATTTGAAATCATTCATTTGTTATACAACTGTACGTGTAACATATTACATATGCACATTATCATGTGCGATGGAGTTTAAATTATTCACTAAATTTATACATAATTATTTATTGATTGCAGTTCATGTCACGGAGCGCTTTACAAAAAGATTTGGAGGAAGATGAAACAGAGCAGCAGATACCTATTGATGAAGACCACTGGGTGCTAGATCTACCTGAACTCAAACAAAAAGAGTGAGTTGGACACAGCTTAAAACTGATTATATTGTAGGATTTGACAACGAGATTGTCGTGTCAAACGTGAAATTGAGCATGCTGACGCCTGATTTACCCGAACGAAGTGATTTCACGATTGACACGACAATCGAGTGGTCAAATACCATTCTATCATGACTAAAATCCACACTAAACGAGTGTATGATTCGTTTTTATTTTAAAATAAATCATATCATAATGTTCTCATTGCCATTTTGACCATGCAACATCAGCGGCTGTTATTCAGTTAAAACCTTTGAATATTTAGCATAGTTTCGAAATTATCCACTATAAAAACATTTGTGAATGATAAAGGACAAATATGCGATTGATTTGACACCAAGAAATAATTAATCCAACAACTATAATTTTGTAAAATATTAGTTGGAAGTCGGAAGATGTGTCAAAATGTTTACTTGTGCTGATTTGCACATGCGCGTTACAGCCCTTAGCAGCATGCATATCTTCCCTTAGCAACGTGCATATCGTATAATTGAGCACGCCGCTCGACCAATCAGCGTGGGTTATTGGCGGTGATTTTTGCACAGAATGATAGAATGAGTCATTGCTAAGTCTACAGTCAGGGAATCATCCCATTTTGATTTCATTATCTGGAGTATAGTTTTAGAAAAATATTTCATTTTGTTGCCATGCTGAAATCTATTGTGCATGTTGATCTTAATTTAATTTTTTTTGTTACAGAAGTCGTTTTATTACTGATGCTAGTTACGTCCATTGTGAGGATCTTCTATTTGGAAGAATGTCATTCAAAGGGTTTAATCCTGAAATAGAGGTATGTTTGATTTCGTTTTACAATGAAGTTCTGTTTGAAAGATTCACTTTCATAAATGTTCTTACACCCTTATAAAAAGAATGAAGAAAGAATTATAAGTATGAATGTCACTTATATATCTATATGTTGTTTATACAAAGCATTCATATTACAGAAACTTATGAGGGACAAAAATGACGAAGAAGAATTAATGAGAGCAGAAGAGAGAGAGCGTGAGCTTGGTGTAGATGATGAAGAAATGGTGAAAAGGTTGGTATGCTGACATACAGATATTAGTTTAAATGAAGTGTCACTTGTATTGAACTTTATCGCTTTTTGTGATAATTGATCAAAACTTTAAAAGAATGTCTAGTGATGATCGATGTAGATATGCAGTAGATGTAAATTTACTGGGATCAAAGTTTGCACAAATCCGTCAATGATGCATTGTTAAATATTTTGCTCTGAAAAAAATCTGAAAACTTGTGGATATATTTAGATTGTTTTCAATTGATTTGTTGGAAAAGTCCATCTCTAAGCATATATTCTAGTGGCATTAAAACAAATATTTATTCACAAACCTACATGTGAACCAATTAAGGACAAGAACAAAACTTATCTTAACTGCATCAAAAATTATTATGTGATATATTGCTATGTATACGACTTATTTTTATTAGTTATGTACATATACGTGTAATACAAGCTTGAAAAAAGCAAACCTTGTGCATCCACACATCTGGTGGCCTCTGGTGCATGACTATGGCCTATCTGAATTGTGCATAAGGCTCCATAAAATTAATAAAATGTTTCTCGTCCTGCCTATTTTCCTACACATAGGAGGGACTCTGGAGGGAGGTCAATTTTATTTTTTATTTTGCTGATTTTTCCGTCCTTATATTATAAAAAAATTGAGGAGGGGTTCACTTTTTATTTTTATTTTTCTTCCGTGCAAAATTTTCAAGTTGAATATTGGGCCGTTTTGTTTGCAGCCAGGTGGGAGGGTTGTTTATTTTTTATCACTGGGAAGGCAATAAAAATGTTCAGGAGGCTGCATTATACACAGGCGGGAGGGAACGAGAAACATTTTATTATTTTTATCGGGCCTAATTTCACTCCTTAAATAAAGATATATTTGTATTCTTTTATTCAGTATCAATTTGAATGTTGAAGTCACATTTTCTTTCCTATTTAGATACTCTTCTCTTATGGATACCATTGGAAAAAAATTTAAGAAAAAACGTCAAAAGGAGGTCCAAAGCGACGAAGATGCGAAGGATGATGATCTAAGTCAGCCCCCAAAGAAAATGAAAAAGAATAAGAAAAAAAGGTTTTTCATCAAACCAGAAGATAGTTAGTATTTGTTATTGTAGGAGTGAAAGTATCGTTATGTAGTGCAATCTGTTTGCGTGATTGTTATTGCCAATTGATATATGACCAGTGTAAATAATGGGTGTGTGATATTTTGAAAAATGTGTATACAAGCATGGTATTTTGTGTATCTATTACCATATTTTATCCAATTATGAATGAAATAACTTGTAATTAAAGCAAGTATGTTAATGACGACAATGCTGTTGTATTTTACAGTTTATAATTTGGCTGAGCTGTAGCATGTGGTTTTATTTTTTATATTATTTGAATCCAATGGAAAAACGTTTGTTGACATGTGCAAATGCATGAATATATTTGTTAAATGGTAATATTGTAAGGATGATAGGAATTATGTTTTAAATTAAAAAAAAATCTGAAATTCTGTTACATTTTATTTACAATCATCATCAGTATTTCATGAAGGTGACAAGTAGTCATGTTAGCAAATCCAAACATTGACGTACGCATGTAAATACATTGGTAAAATTTATATACATCAAGTTGAAAATGAAAAAATCCTTTATTTTATGGCATAATATAATTAGCTATCGTCTTGACACCTTCTTTCGTCCACTTTCCAAAGTTTTCAGGAACCAGTGAAAGTGTACTAAAAGTTTTCTGCACACCTAAAATTGAACATATAGCTACATGTAAAAAAAATTTGGAAAAAGATTACGTATTCTAGAGTGGAATTCTAATAATCTAATTAATATAAAGCCAAAATGTTCTCTATTAGAATCGCTACATTAAAAAATCTATATAGCATTTTATTGTTTATACAACAAAACAATTAATGCATACATGGTACAGACACATTCAATCCTTAAATCTACTTTTCTACAAATACTATTTTTTTTTACTAGAAAGTTCATTTTTGTGAAGTATTTATAACTTGGAAAATTACCACAGTTCCAATAATCTCTGGCGGTGCTGTCTACAACGTCTACTGAGGGTACCTAAAATAAACGTCAGTATGGTGTAGATTTTGTAAAGTTTTTAAGGAAAAATTAACAATTTGGTATGAACAAACTATTATGTATTCAAAAAATAGTAATTTGAAGGTCCATATATCTAAATTCTGCACACATCGATATTTGATTAGCATACAAGCAGATTAAATATTCTATGGATATTTTTTTTAGGGAGTGGCTAGGTAGCCAATGTCGACTTTGTAGCCAATCCACAGTGGGTATGCTAGGGATTTTTTGGCTAACTAGCCTACCCTCTGTGTAAGCTGGGGGGGCCGACGGAAATCCTATATCAGTAGAGTGCATTAGCATACCATCTTCAAAAGAAATAATATTAAGATATATGAAATTTGCACAAAACATTGTCCTAATAGGTACTAAAGTACTCAGGTGGGAAGTAGCCATTCTTCATTCGGTCTGTCTTTAGGGAATGAATACCGAATCAATTCTTTTTGGAGGAAAGGTATCGAATACTGTTGTATTCTGGTGACAAGCTCATTTAGTACATATCTTTCTTTATAATCAATGTAAAAACATAAATTTAGCCTTATTTTGATCATATTCATGGTATTTTATCTGAATATTCATCTCCAACTTGCATTTTCATATACAAACAAGGCGGCATTATTTTTGCGTTCGACAAACATCTTCAATGGTTTACTTGAGTCACTGTTTAAAATATCACAACGTGACTGGAGTATTGTGATTGCTTTCAAGAAATGAAACGCATGCAATTAGTCTCGATCAGCGCACTGCGCTGTTTTGGACTCTTAGTGGCGCTTGTCATATCGCAACTGACCATGTGGTTTTCTTTCTTGAAAGGAATTCATGCAAATCAACACAAAATGGAGGAATAGAAGAAAAAATAAACGATATAGAATATATTTTACTTTTTTTTGCTCTAGAATGTGTCAATTCGATTGTAAAATATTCAATTTGAATGTGACAATTTCATACCAAAATAATCATAAACCGTGTGACAACTGTGATAGGTACTAAGTACAATTTCATTGAAAGAAATTTATTAGGACTACTCAACTTAGGCTAGCAAGATTACCATCTTTAGGAGTATGAATATTCAAAATCAATGTTCTATGTAAATATCATATATGCATAAGAAGTGAATAATCTAACACCATTGTTTACTGTAAAACTAGAAATGTTTGCACACAATTTAATTTGCGAATTTCTTGAGTAGTTACAATGAAGCAAACTTATAGTCAGCAAACACCAATAGCCTATAGCCTATATAGATGTAAAGTCGATACAGGATGGACCCAAATGAGGTACAAGTATGTCATGTATATATGTACATAGTAAATTGATGGTTTGAAAGCTGTTTTAGGGAAGGCTTGTTATCGCTTCTGACTGCGATTATTTGAAACAGAAAATGCGCTGATTCAGGCTATTATTAATTCAATTTTCTTTTTTTCTTAATGTTTCTAGTCTGACCATACTGTGGTGTAAAGAATTATTTGTTTGACGGTTTGTTTTTTATCATGCATGTTTTTATATGGATTTTTGTCCGAAATAAAGATATAAATAAAAATAAAAAATAAAATCACAAAATTAAATAGTCACAAAATAATTTATAGATGAAAATCGCAAAATTTATTGGCCATGAAATATTCTAGTTTTACAGTATATAGTAACCAAACCCAAAACATTCAATATTACGATAACAAGAAAATATAATCTTTGTATATTTATTATTAAGGTGGTATTAAAGTCACTATTATAGAGATTTCCATCGGCTCCCTAGATTACACACTGGGTAGACTCGGTATCCAAAGTGTGCTGGCTGGCTACAGAGCTGACATTAGCCACCAGCTGCTATCCACTCATTTTTTTTATATGATGATGACATTGAGATATGACTCACCTTTTCCACATAATTTGTTGCATCTGGAAGAACTGATGTCTTCACCTGTCTTGCAAGGTCCATCGTAGGCTGAGCATTAGTACTCCATATTCCTTGAGTAGCAGTGAAATATACAGCTCCAACACCAACACCCAGCTTAGCACCTCTGATTTAACATGAAAACATGAATTTAAATTGAGTGAACACCATTGGTGTGTTGCAAAAAACTTGTTCTTGAACTAAACTAAAAAAAAAAGAAGATTTATAAAAAACAAAATGATCACTTGGAATATTCATAGAGCAAGAAATATATATGATATTAAACTTCTTTTGGAGGCTATAAGGGCTGAGTCATTATTAAGACATGGGGGTAGGGGTGGGGGGCATAAAACTTGGGTGTCATATGTTTAAATTTGAATGCTGAAAGTTTGAAAATGTATGTTGTTGCATTTGGGAGGATCAAATGTTCTGACTTGTAGACTATTATGGTTGGGTGGGACAGGAGGTCAAATATTCCGAATGGTTCTTATGGGA
This sequence comes from Streblospio benedicti, assembly GCA_019095985.1. NCBI lineage: Eukaryota > Metazoa > Annelida > Polychaeta > Spionida > Spionidae > Streblospio > Streblospio benedicti. The sequence goes on from CM032661.1 coordinate 36,317,220, forward strand.
TTCTCTAGAAACCAGTAAAAAAAGTGGGCCCATTGGACATGGACGTCCGTAAAAAACAATCGAAATATTCGATCAAAATTTAAAAAAAATCCCAAGTCTAATTTTTCTAATTTTACAGTGATAGGGAAGCATCATTCAGATTAGAAATGAATATATTCTATATTCATTGATATTGTCAACAAAGCTTTCTCTAAGAAATAATGAACCTTTCAGACAGCCCATTTTATTTGTAAGAGAACATACCTCTATGGCCCTCAAATGTCTTATAGATATACCAATTTTCACCATGTGCAAGAAAATAATGAAAATCTTTAATCAAAATCCCAAATAGAAGCTCTGTACAGCTTATTGTAGCCGGCAAAGTTTTCTCATATTGTATTAAAATTGGGCCTTAACCCTCCCCCCCCCTCCCCCTTTCAAAATCCTAGTTTTGGAGCTACATTGCAATTATACAGTATTCGTGTATTGCCTAAAAAAGCTCCTCCATTAAGAATATGCCAAGCTCTTGGTAGAGGCACTAGTGCTCAAGGTTTTTAGGGTGCCAATAACCGAGCACTGCCTATATTAATCAAATACATATGGCGAATATTTAGAATGACGACTGTAAAGTCAATAATATCCAAAGCCGGTAAATAGAGGTTATGCCATATTATAACTTGCCTCTTCAGCACTTCCCTCTAAAGTAAAGATTAAGTGTGAATGTCAAATAACAAAAGTAAACAAAATTCTCAAAACTTACTTCTACTTATCAGTACACCAACTGAGGTAACATACCTTACTTTGTGACACCTTCACTATGGTTGTATTGGAAGTTACCATATTATTAAAAAGGAATATGATCAATATACTAATAAAATGTAAACTTACTTCCAAATTAAGGTGTATGCCATCTTCTTGTATTATCACCCGCTGCTAAGTGGGGTTAAGTCCCAGAATTAACTCTACTATAGTCTCTTTTACAGCGTCAAATAAGCGTTCGTGGCGCGAAGCAGAACGTTTTCTGTGAGAGGAGACTAAACTAGCTATAGGATTCAGACCACAAAACATGTTACACAACGAACCTGGTTGTGTATTTATCATTCTTTTCTAAACAGTTACAATACTGTTTTAAGAAATGTGAACAACTAGTACGGCTGAGTACAAGCATGATTACCATAGTATCACCCCTCTACCACATGCTGCATACCATATGTCACAAATCTTGTCTAAGACCACAAAACAAATACTCATTTGTAACATCCATTAACAGTAATGGCCAACAAGATCTCTTATACTTAAAGTTGGTCAAAAATCCTTATTTTGATCAGCAAAGTACCTGATTTTTCGAGTTGCGATTAGAGGAAACCATGTGTACATGACCACCTTAGCAGAGCTCCGTTAGCCATTTTATCATTCTTCTTCATGTAATTTCATTGGCTATGATGACCGAGAAGTATCCGATAATCTGGAAAGGGTTATCACCCCTGTTCGAAGAGGGGTGATACTATGGTTATCATGCTTGTACTCAGCCGTACTAGTTTTTCACATTTTTTAAAACAGTATTGTAATTGTTTAGAAAAGAATGATAAATACACAACCAGGTTCGTTGTGTAACATGAATTATTTTATCAGGATTAGTTCTTGTGGCACATCAGGCTCGCCCTTCCGGCTTGCCGTGATATGCCACAAGAACTCACCTAATAAAATAATTCGTATTACTAACTCGCCTGGTTTTGTCTATGTATAATGATCACATGAGTATTTTGCAGAACATATATATCATTTAACCATGCAATGGTGAGTGAGTGATTGTGTGAGTGATTAATTGTGAGCTGAATGTGTTGCTGTTACATGTATGTGAGAAATTATCAATTGATTAAGAAGTATGCCAATGACCTAGTGTAAAATGTTAAGTTGTGAGAGTAAGACTTGAATCACAACTTAAAAGGGATATACACAGCAAATGATGCATCACGCCGTAACCCAGGGTAACCCGGGGTCCGTATAATGCCCCGGGGTGCCGTGAAATGCAAACCCCGGCATGTCGTAATGCCCCGTTTCTCCCGTGTTATTTCTGAATATCGGTCGTTGCTAAAAAGCAGACCGCCACACGTAATGACTGCGATGTGCATTTTCGTTTTGTCACAACGTGCTAAGTTGGAAATTGAGTTTAAATAAATTAAGAATAAATAAGATGTTTCCTTTGTGACAAAACTTTAACATTTTGCTTATGAATATTAACAAAATTTGATATCACATTAGCCTAACAGCATGCCGGGGTATTGATGTTGAAAAAAAATAATTAATTCGCTCAAAAATGATTTTTTATTATTTTCACGATATCACGATAACCCGGGTTACGGCGTGGTGCATCAAATGCGTCCTTAGTTAGATTGAATCAATAATTTTGGTTTTGATACACTTGACATGTTGCTCTTAATAATTTATGATTTTACAATTTTTAGCACGTGTTTTGATAAAATATCAATACCTATAAAAAGTGGACTGCCATAATGATTGTCACTTCCATATCTCCCCTGGAAAGACAAAACACTTCATGAAATTACAGTCTCTTTCACCCTGCACTGACAGCCAAAATTAGCTGATAAGAAAAATTTACCAAGGCTGATAAGATGTCAATGTTTACAAACATGATGTTTGGGTACATTTCATGCATATGAAACCGGACCAGTTTAGAGCAATGATTAATTATGAAGAAATGGAACACTGCTCTTAGATAACTATGTATATATTCAACTGGCTCAGCAAGTACTATTTATGTGGCATAAAGGTTAGATATGACGTAAAACTCCCCCGTGCATATCTCTTTAAACCACATTTACATTTACAATGGTCTTTATTTCATATGGATTCAAATGTGTCTGTCTTAATTATGATAGATAAAGTGTTCAGGTTTTGCTTACATATGTCAACTTATTGCCAACCCTATCCTCATGATATGGGGAACAATGTCAACATATGCATTGTGAAGAGTTATAAAACCAGTTTGTGCACAATAACACGAGCATGGTCCATATTGATGAACACACAGACCTGTAGCAGTGTTTGTACCCAATGCTGAACTTTGTTAAGTTATATAATGGCATGTTCACAGAAAGTTCCTTTTGAGGCTAATAAATTATCCGTATCCTTATGTCCTGAATAAGAGCAGTCTTCTGTTATTCAATAGTGTTATCACCAGTTCAGTACAAAACAAGAAGAAAAAAACGTAAATCAACAACAAAACACACGTGATAAAAATAAACATTTGAGAGGAGCTGATAAAGTCCACCATTTGCAATGTAGTGTAATTCTACTGTTACGGGAAATCGCGTTGCCATTATTGGCAGTGCAATGTTAGCCTCGTTTTCAGTTTCAAACATCAGACCATCACAGGGACAGAAGAAAAAAATTGACGAAAATGTTGAGTTATTTCTTTATTTTCTCCATTGTCATTGGCACTATACTGTCTGCGCCTGCATATGAAAAACAAGCAGGTTCTCCAGTTATACTAGGTATGTCCATTTTGTTTTAACACTCGCCGGCATGTCTTACAATTGGATTTACATGATGCATGTTCGCAGTTGGAAACCATTACCATGTCGTAAATGGCATTTACCAAACAAATAAGTTCAAGGTTGTTCTCTAATGAAACTTGCGGTTATTATTGAATAAATGATTAGTGTAATGGAACGTAATGCTATGAATATCTATGTAAAATATTTTGATTTTAAGTTCGCGATAATCTTTGGGCCGATTTGCCTGAACAAGGTGTGAGAAAACTAACCAATGAAAGTTCAAGTTGACGACACACCCTAATTTATCAATTAATGAAGAACACCATACCAAGTCAAGTGTACAATGCTCGCAGCCAGGGGCATTTTATATAGACAAGAAATAAGAAAAATTTCACTGTGACATTAGTAGAAAAATTATGCATTATGATGAGGTTTTGATATGTCACTGAAACTTAATTTTTTCATTTCTGTATATTGCCCCTGTGATATCAAATGGGTGAATGTCATCTTCACAGTGGAAGTGTATTATCTTTAAAATTTAATTATTACACAGATGTCATTAGCATGTTTAGTATACTGTGCTCTAGACAACGGATACACTGTAAAGCTAAGTTACTAGTACATAGAGGTCTATAGGACTAATATGACACAAAAGTTATTAGTCCCACAGAACATGAAAATTGTCCTACTTATTCTACACAGTTTGGCTTTGAGAAAAGCAGGTCGTCTGGAAGACGAGTCGGTTAAGATTCTTACTCGTCCTGTTGAAATGATACTAGATGTGCGCACCCACACATCGACATACGCCAGCAGATTGTCACATCTCTAAAATGTATGTGTGACAACCTGCTAACATATGTTGAGGTGTTGACGCCCGCATCTACTAGTCTGTGACTACTGACTAGCGAACGAGTATTTATTCGGGGCACTGTTACATGGCATGAACATCTTAATATTTTCAGATGATTACATTAGGTTAGAATTGAATGCCACTCTTACAATTTGTAAGTATTCTAATTTCTTTGTCTAGTTCCTGGAGATGGAGGAAGCCAGTTTGAAGCCCGCTTAAATAAGACCAAAACTGTTCACAGCTTCTGTGATAAAACTACCAAAGGAAAATTTGAACCATTATGGTTGAGCTTGGAATCATTGGCTCCGTACATGTTGGATTGTTTGGTTGATAATATGAGGTATGCAGCAATTTGGTCTGATTGAAGCAAATTTAGATGCATGTTTGTGACATTTATTTAGGATTCTTTTTGAAAACTATAGCTGTAGTGTTAACATCATTGTTATTAAATAAATGTCATCAAATTATAAATATTTGTTAGTCAATGTAACCATAAAGTGTTTCAATCATTGTGAAATCTCAATGAATATTTTGCTTTTATAATTATGCTGATAAAAATGAAACATTATTAAATCTTTTAGGAAAAAATCGATGAAATATTTTACTCACTTGATAGCATTCTATAAGCTCAATTATTCCTTTTTCAGACTGATTTATGATAAAAAGACTCGTACCACTCAAAATAATGAAGGAGTTGAAATAAGACAAGTAGATTTTGGTAACACAACTGGGATAGAATATCTAGACGCGTCACCTATGCCTGGAAGTAAGTTAATATGCAATTTTGATATCATCAATTGTGGTTTATGGAAGTGGCCTTATCTCAATAATACAGACATCCACTTCGGCCAGAAGTGGCCTTATCTATAATACAGACATGCACTTCGGCCAGTTCAGAATAATATATATATATATAAATTTGAGAGCATTTTATTTATATTGATAAATTTCATTAGTGTGTTTTTATGTCTTCATATATGTATAGTATACATTGTATTTTGAAGAACAGGTGATAATGCATTGGATATTGTTATCTTTGTCTTACTGAAATATATTCAATAGTGAAAAGAAAAAAAATCAATTAACAATGTTTATTACTACTATTTGTATAGTAAAAATAACTTATTTATATTTTGCAGCTTCATATTTTTATGAAATTGTTCTTAGTCTTGTAAATTTGGGATATAAAAAAGGCATAAATGTTCGAGGTGCACCATATGACTTCAGGAAAGCGCCCAGTAAGTTCTTTTTATATATACATTTGTGCACAGTGCATCTAAGTCATCATATTTATATTCTAAATGAATTTGATAATTTAGTATAAGTTAGTATTTTCATTTCTTAATGAATATACTTCATGATAATTTTCAGATGAAATGCAAGATTTTATTAAGAAATTGGTTGAGTTGGTGGAAGATACTTATAAGATAAATAACAATCAAAAGGTAATTGTTAATATGATGTTATTATATCTTCAATAGTATTTGAAAACGAGCTATACTTGTTATATAGGTAGTATATATTAGGTACCATAGCGTAGTGTGCAACTGTGAAGGGATGAGTTTGCTTAACACCCACTAAGACTGACTGGAAATCAATCAAATCCACTACCTTCGGTCCTACTGGTCCTGAAGCCAACTTCCTATCCATTCGACAACAGCAACACCCCAATTCCTTACCAATTTGAAATTTCCGTGGATAATAGTGTTGTGCTGTTCTGAATTCTCAAGACAGTCAAAATGTTGATTAGGTCAGTTCTCTAATGGCAGTGCTTGAAATATTGTGAGTCATTCATTCATAGTTGTTTAAAGACAGAATAATGCTTGCCTGTTGTCAAAATTCAATTATGTACTTATGATGCTTAAGCCCACATTCATTAAGACCTGGCAATAAAATTCATATCAGTGCTATTGTTCAATTCCCAACTTCAATTTTGTTAAATTTGCAAACACTTATTTATAAGATGATTTTCTTCGCAGGTTGTTTTGGTGGGGCACAGTATGGGGAATCCATATTTGCTCTACCTTCTGAACGGACAGTCTCGGGCTTGGAAGGACAAGTATGTCAAGAGCTTTGTCAGTCTGGCTGCACCGTGGGGTGGCGCCGTCAAACCACTAAGACTGATGGCATCAGGTAAGAGACACAATTTTGGCTCATTATTGAATGTACATCATTGCCACTTGAGGCTTGTATAATGTGACTTGCCCCACTTTTATGAAGTAATATATGAATTGTGTTGTGCTTATTTTTTTTTAATGAGTATGACTCAAATCTTCATTTTCATACAACTGCAATAAATATGTTCATACAAATCAATCAAATCACCGTTTACTGATATAATGTTGGCAAGAAGTTGATGGTATATGTGTCTTCATGTTTTATACTAACCTTTCATTCAATTGGCTTTGCGGAAAAATCTCTTACAATTACATTCAATTCTTTTCATGGGCCCCAGCATCATGGGAGTATGGAGGAGGCAGGGGTATACATACTACAGTACTATGCCTTATAAACATTATCCCATACAAATTGTATAGTGGTTATAAAGCATAGTAGTATACATCCTCCCTCCCCCTCCCATGATGCTGGGGCCCGTGATTCTTTTACACAGACCATGATTATATTGCTAAGAGGCATGCTATCAAATTGAAACCTATTATAGATTGCACCAAACTCTACATACAAAAATCTCAGAAGGCACTGTATTCTGTCTAGGTGATAACCTGGGCGTGTTTGTGGTGAACGCTCACAAGGCGCGACTGGAGCAGCGCTCCATGCCGAGCACGGCCTGGCTCATGCCCTACGACACGTTCTGGAACGACTCCGAGGTGCTCGTCACGTCACCCAACAGGACCTACACCGTCAAGGACTACAAACAGTTCTTTGAGGTAGGCTGGTGTTTTTTTTCCCCCCGGGGGCCATGTTCAAATAAAAAAAAGAGGATTTTCACCAACATGACAAGAAGTCTGCGCTATACATATGTATGAATTTCTAAATGCTTAACACTGTCTTTTATTGTTTCTTGAATTATACTTCACGTTTGAGATATTTGAGATGTAAGTAAATTAAAGTAATAAAAACATGAATGAAATAGGTTCATTGTGGACAGTGTGTATGTAATATACAAAATAGCTGGGTAGATATACTAGTTATACTGTTGCATTTTAAATCGGCCTCCACTGTATGCACACTGGGGAGTGAGATAAGAATAAATGTACCTCAAAATGTACCAATACAGATCAGGAGTGAATTGAATAAAGTCAACTCCACCCATGATCAAGTACGGAAGGAAATAGACTTAAATGGCATTTGGCACATATGTTCATGGACCTTGTGTTTTCAGGACATCGAGCACCCTGAGGGCATGATGATGTGGGAGGACACAGTCCACTTGGGCCTGGACAAGCTCGCTGCCCCAGAGGTGGAGGTCCACTGTGTGCACGGAGTGGATGTCAAGACACCAGCCGGTAAGCCCTGCCCATTTAGGGATCTCTTAAGTGGCAGTTTATCAATTGATGCCTTCTTTTGCAGTCTATGGTTCAGCCTAAAAAAAGCTCAAAATTACTGATTTACCAGTGAGTGTGAATGTGACATCTGTTGTGGGCAGTTTTGACTGATTCTAGGGATCTCTTTAGTGACAGTCTATTAAGCATTGATGCCTTCCGTTGCAGTCTAGAATTAAGCCTTAAAAAGGGAGTAATTGACATCTATTGTGGTCAATTTTAGCTGATTCTAGGTTCTATTCTAGGCTGTAATCGTAGTAACATGTGCAAATTCAGCCACCAAAAGGTTACATGTGTCTTATTTAGCTCTGACAGTGGAATGTGAATAGTGGTGGAAATTTACGAACGATTGACCATTTTTAGCATTATACAGTCATTTGGCTAATTTATTGCATTGATTTCAAATATGAGTGTGCTGCTTGAATGTGAGTAAAACCATTCAAGATGAAACTTTTTTGTCTTTGTCTTTATGCTTTCTCCTACAAAGAAGACTACTTACAATAATATTTTTTGTATTCAAGGTTTCACCTACACCACAAAGGGCAATTGGTATGACTACTATCCAACTGTTCAAAATGGCGATGGTGATGGCACAGTCAACCTAAGAAGTCTTCATGGCTGTTTGCGTTGGGTGGACAAAAATGGAGGCAAAAAGGTGCTGCATAAAACATTGGAGAAGGAGAGTCACATGGGCATTTTGGACAACAAAGATGCCATTGAGTACTTGAAACAAGTAGTTTATAATTGAATTTGGTAACTGAAGGATCATACCATCAGGGAAAAGGCTCTGGGGGAATAATGCACAGCAAAATTGAAATTTTATAAATTTCTTTGTTGTTTATTTTAATATTTGATAATGTGCAAGACCAGAGTATTAATGCAACTGTAGAAGTGCTCTGTAGTTATTACATGAAACGAGTTATTTTTTTTCAAATTGAAATTTTACTATCGGCAAAAGAATTGTACCAGGAGATAAGATTTTCTCTCCCTCAAGTTTAGACATTAGTGCTATCAAAATTTACAGAAGTACATCAGTAGGTAGAGGAGATTATTTTCTTTCATTTGTTTTTTACTTTTGATTGATATCTTAATCTCCAGTATTATTCCAGAATGAGTTATGTCAATTATCTGTGACTGTTTGTTCATGTGCCAAAGTGTATTTACGTGGTTACATGACAAATAATTCTTGTAACCCCAGTATTCATTCTAAATAATGGTCTACCATAATGTATATCCGGACTTCCACTTTAAATATATATTTTCATATGCATCTTTTAAGATTTTTCTTAATTTATTTATAATTCATTTTGAATTTTGTACTTTGGATGACGATCTTTGCTTATACTGTCCTTAAATTGCAAAAGCGGTTTTGATTTCCAATAGTTTTTATTATTTATTGTGCTTGATGATTACTTATCACTAGCTTGATAAGCATTTGCTGATATTTTGGACAACTTAACCTATTTTGTTTAGGACAGTTCTTGTCCAGGTTGAAAAATTGAACTGCATAATAAGTTAATATCTTTGGTGCAAATTTATTTTGTTTAAAACTCAATTGTTCCTAGTAATAAATCGTCATGTTGTATACTAAAACAAAATTAAAATAAATGGTACTTTGATAGCTTTTGTGCTGTAATTTTTGTTATGAGGTTGTACTTCATGTTCGTAATTAATGTAATACATATATGAATGAAAGCTTGTTGTTGGTAATGTGTGAAAATCGTTTTTATTTTAAATGTTTTATTCATAATTTTAATCACAGTAGTGAGGCATTGATTTTGAAAAACAATTGACCCAAATATTTGATGGATCTGTTTTGTCCTGCAAATTAGTTTACAAAGACAATAGATCTGGCTTGCATGTTCTGAATGTGTGTATCCCATTTTACTGACTAGATAGTGGAATAATGTTTTTTTTTGTTATGATTTACAAATGTGTGTATTAGGTTTTCCTTATGTGTGTGCCTTCCCATTGAATAATTAATTACTACTTAAAATTGAAGATTTCTTTTAGATTGTTTTCTAATGTTTATTCTTTCATGATCAAAACCCGGTTCGTGTCAGTATCCTGTAATATAGGTGTAGTAAAGTGAATCAAAATTTCCCATCCTGGTGATTTTTTTTTGTGAAGGTTGATCACTTGAAATTCTTGTCATGATTTTGTTAAATGATTTGAGAGTTGTCTGATGTCATGCTTATTCATGACTGTATGTAATTTTGATATGTCAATTTTGTATTTCTTATTTTGTATCCATTCATTTATTAACAAATGATATGTGTTGCGGCTGATCTTAAATGATGAAAAAATAAAATATAAGAAATATTTTCTTCCCTGTTTATTTAATACAAATCTACATGCTTATTTTTTGATTTGGTATTTAAGATTTCATTTATTTTAATAAAAAAGTTTCATAAAGGTGCATGGTCTGCATAATACCACCTTCTGTGTAAAATATTTTAGTGAAAGAGAAATTCCTACTTGCAAGCAATGATACCGATAACGATACATTAATTTCAGATATGTAAAAATTACAATCCATATAAATAAAATTATAAATACGGTATATACTTAATATCTGAGAAAATATAAACAGCAGTTAGTGCTGTATGAAATTTAAGTATGATCTAAAAACCATGAATAATGATTCCATGTACGATACTTCAAAAGTAATCTATTTCAAAGCAGTAGAATGTGTGGATGAATGACCACTCTAAAGTAACTCCATTTAGAAATTTACAATTCAATAATTTTTGTTTCTACGAAGGAATCAATCACAAATGTATATATGGAGGTTGGGTACGCCGGTATCTTGGCAATTTTAGTTAATTTTCTCAATCATTAGAAATATTGGTAATACCAACTGTTGGTCATAAAGGAGTTAATGTTTCTAGCAGAATGTTCATTCTCTAGTCTTTAGTTAACACCTTTTTGAAGTTTTGTTTGAATAGGTTGGAGTCTTACCAGACCTGCCATTACTGGTTATGAAGGTAATTTTGTGTTCCGGTCAGAACAGTGAACTGTTTCAAGTCCACATATTTAATACATTTTAAGGCAGAAATGTTTTTATAGGAAAACTTGGAGACACATGACAATGAAAGCAACTTGCAAGATCATTTACAGCATGTTATACATGTACTGTACAGTATCATTATCAGTCGATAATGCAAGCTAAACCTTAAAAATGAAATAAACCCTTCAAGTTATCCCCTTAAAAATAAAATAACCTCTTCAAGTTATCGTACGAATGTTTTCAGATTTGTTATTCAATATTCAAATCAAACTATTCTTTTTCAGTGTCTCTAAGAAAATCTTAATACCAAATTTTGGTTTTAATGTCACAAAGGGAAGTCTTTCCACAGGGTGATTATCATCCAGTGTTAGCTTAAAATGCATTAATATTCGTGCAACTATCACTTTGATTTCATGCATAGCAAAGTTCTGTCCAATACAGTTTCTAGGACCAGCCGAAAAGGGCAGGAAAGCATGTGAATCCATATTTTGCATATTCTCTGCACTGAAGCGGTCCGGTTTGAATTCATCATGGTCGTCACCCCAAACTAAGGGGTTACGATGAAGATCAAATATAGAAGTGACTATTCGAGTTCCTGGTGGAATGCTCACCCCATGAAGCTCCAGGGGTTCTGTTAGTTCTCTTAATATGATAGGAACGGGAGGGTACAGCCTCAGCCCTTCTTTTACGCACTTCGTAAGGTATGGAATCTTTTGAAGGTGATCCCACTGAAAAGATTCCCCATTTGATATAATTTCAGACAGCTCTGTTCTGCACTTCTCTTGAATATTTGTATGTTTTGCCAAAAGATATAAAATCCACGTAATAGCACTTGCAGTAGTATCGTGCCCTTCAAAGAGAAACGTGTCAACTTCCTCCCTAATTTCCTCAAATGTTAAACCCTTGCCATGCTCGTCTTTCGCAAGTAATAGGATGTCTAAGAAATCAACATAGCGTTTGCAATCCTCACTTGACTTATGTTGCTCGGAGATGAGCTTTTGTCTTTTTGTAATGAGTTCGTACGCCATTTTATGGGCATAGTTGCAGTACTCTGCGAATTTCCTGCCATTTTCTGTTCTGTAATATATGAAGTCTGGATAGAGCCATGGTTTGAGCCCTCTATCAATCAAAAACTCAGTCATGCAGGTAACATTGTTCACATACTTATTTTCTGAAGACTGCACGTCGCCGTCGTATGTGAACGCGCACTTTAGCATTACGTCAAGAGTACAGAGGCTCACTGTCCGATAGATTTCAATGCTTCCTCCACCTGCAGCTTGCTGTTCCCATTTTCGGATCAAGGTCTCAGCAGCCTTGTTATATATTGCCACGTACGGTTTTAAAACATCAAAATGAAATCCAGGAGTCAACAGTTTCCTATTTCTTTGCCACTTTTGTCCGGAACTAACAAGAAGTCCATCACCCAGCCAACGAATCAGAAGATTGTAGCCCGCTCCGCCAGACATTGGCTTCGGCTCAGAGGTTTTAAGGATTTTCTTGATTGGGTCTGGATGTCTGAGCGCCACCATTGATTGCCACCAGCCTATGTAAACTTTGTTCAGATAAGGGAACATAGATGTTAGCTCACTGGCCCATACCATGATCTTCTCACCTGGCTCAGGCAACATCATCAAATGGCCCCAGAACCAGTGTCCGTCTATACCTGGTAATTTGGAAACTGCTCTTCTTTGAGCCATTACATATTGGAACCATTTCACGCATTTATTCAATGCTAACAGAAAAGGATATGCTAAGCCCATTAGGCAACATGCAACGACATACTTTCCAATCGTGGACACCAATGTACTATTATTGCTATCCATCACGTTTACTTGATGATTTTCTTTTCATGCAGAAATACCAATTATGATAATATTTATATTCTCGATTGAGATAAAATGAAATCAGTAGAATTGTCGTAAGGTAACCATAATAGTCTTGATATTGTCAATAAATAAACAGACATATCTATATTGGTAAAGCTAATGATTGATCACAAGAAAACTTTGCACCGGACATTGAACATTTGATCCGATAAATGTCAGAGTAATAATAAAACATGATTAGGCCACGGAATAACGCACGTTTACATCATGTTTGGAGTTTTGCATGAATATTGAGGCAAGAGACTAGGTACTTACATAAATGTATCCATAGACGCATAAACGTATAAATATAAACTCACAGGCAAATGTAACACCTGACTCAAACCCGTATACCCTTTTTCTTAATGAAGTGCGTACTGTACGTACAGTCTTATGTAGTGAGCCAATGTGAGGGTGATTTCCCCACCAAAATAATCATGCTTCCTGATAATGTACGTTTGAGAAAGGGCCGGGCGATCCGCCTCCAACTACTGTGGACCTGAAAGCGACTGGGGATCCAACCCAGAGCCTCATTAACTATAATCCTCCAGGGACTGGCCTCAAATGGTATCAAACCTCAATTATTCTAATGTAGAGAATGTATTTATATAAACACAATTTTCGTCGTTCTAACCCTTCCCGAAGAGACCACCGTGTATCTCATCTTTCTCTGACTCGAGGCTATGGATCAACTTGATGTTCAGATATGTGATTACCATGATGATAAACACAATGCAAACTTGGCTGGGACGTCGAACGTGCAGTAAACGACATAGCCGGCTTAAGTGGAAACTTACGCGTGTAGGTTTATGACATTATTTCCCCAATGTTCTATTTTCAGTTGTAATTCCGATTTATATTCAATAAACTTTATACTAAAATTTGGAAGTACGTGCAACATAAGAATCACGTGAAAAATGTACGTTCAATGAAGACGACTTTAAATAAAAACAAACAAAAAACAATGAAACAAACACATACACAAAAACAGAAAACAAAACAAAAAATATGACCTAGCCCAAAAGAGAAAAATAATAAGAAAAAAGAAGAAAGAGTGAGCCTAAATAGAAACAAATAAATGAGAAATGTGATTGCCATTAAAATAAAATTATGTAACAAACTGATGAATATGTATAGGGCCTATGTCTTCCGTCCATTTACGCAGAGATAAATACATATATGGTTCTTAGGCTGGATGTACACGTAGTTCATAGCATGGTAAGCGGCTTTCCACCGCAGTGGATAACAGTAAGTTGTTTTTATAAATAATCCCAAACACTGACAGGACATGTCATGTGATCACCGCCTATCATTAGATTATGGTGCGATTTGACCCAGTAACGGATGTAACGTTGGTAATCACGGCGGTTGTTACTCACACTAGTGATACACAAGTTGTCAGGTCCTCAGTCAGGTCAAGGGAACGATTCTGTCAATGCATTTATTGTTATCGCACAGAACAATCTTCTCTAATCATATGGATCTTCTTAAACGTGTCGTCTACAACATGACAAAGACTACGGCCATTACTGGTCACCAGAGTTGGCCATTAGGGGCCACCTCAAGTTGAACAAAGAACTTGACACTTCTCCTCGGATGTGACATGTCAAATATATATCCACAGCTTTGCAACAGAACTTAGACTGTTGTGTGCTGATAACAGGAGATAAAAAAACAACATTTGAATCGAACAGGAGAATGGTGTTCTTATTAGTTGATGGCAATGGCCGTTATTTTTGGTTTAGTCATAATAGCCGATTATTCGTAATAGCACGTTTCAGACAGTATCTATTCCTCTATCGGCACTTCAAAGAAGTTGATCACGTGGTCACAGATCATGTTACAAAATAAAGAAATTTCTCCCTAGAAAATATAACAGCATACATTAGATTTGGTACGAGTGAATTATATCTACTTGAAACCGACAGGGAGCAAAAGCTCAATGATCACAGCAGGTAAGTCTTGCCGGTTCAACTCAGCTGCTCATACAACCGACCCCTAGTTTTAGTTCCACTTGTAACTGACAGGTTGCAAAATATCATTTTCTTAAGAAGGGATTGCAATAACCCGACCTCATTCCACATACCCCACCTCTACTCTAGCTATATACATTTATGAATAGTAATCATCCATGATTAACACAATAATTCCCCCATCTCCCTGGATGAAGTTGTAGTGTCTGCGTCATGGAATGTAATGAATTTGTACAATGAGAAATGAATGTTAACCTGGTTACCCAGCCACTGAATTAGTAGCCTTGCATAAGTGCGGAAATGACAAGAAACCGTTTATAATTGATTAACCGTGTACAATTGTGTGGAGAGGACAGATAATTGACCAGGGGATACACGTGTTCACTGACAAATTCGAAAAGGGCCAGGGAAGAATAATCGTGGTATTTCATCGGTGTTTGACATGCTTTCCAATAAAATGAAGCCTTCGTAGTATGTACATGGTCATGGTCTTGAAGTCTCTGCTAATAGGCACATCGTCCTGTCACTGTCAAGGTGTTTGAACCAAACCTATTCCTTTTTGACACATTGTACATGTATGTAGTTCCCACGATCCCTTCTGCCATCGTTGTACTGTAATCTCTATAGTTTCTTAATTTCACATTGTGGCCTTGTTGTTCTTTGTGTTATGAGGATAACCAGATCGGATATTGTATTCCATTAAGTGAAATTTGTCACAACAAACAACTAACATGGCATTGTGACATTATGGCAAGGAGACGCAGAGCATCCTGATGGAACTAGACCCAAGACTGGCTACCCGATTATCAGATCGCCCGTTTGAAACGGATACATAATATCTCAGCTCCTAATTACACTAATGTGATCCCATTATTCCAACGTATCCTATAACCATTTTTCTGGTTTCCAGTCAACAACGGAATCATCAAAAGCGTATGTCATTGACCTTTCGTAATTGCCTTACTGGATGAGCTCTAGCTCAGTGTGAGTCAGCCATTTACATGGCTACTCACACTAGGGGGATATATAGCCTTGATGAAAATCCATTCACCAAATTTTTTTTTCTTATAGCCATTAGTCACCAATACATTTAATCGTCTTTCACACATCCCCAGGAATTACAATTGGATAGGCTACATCACATTTTTATCACATTGCACACACTTAAATACAGGCAATTCACCATTCACGCTCAAGATTTAGGGCAAATCACCAATCGCAGCCTTTGTAATGAGCAGATCACCAGTCACCAATAATAGTTTCCATCACATTTCACGCACTTAAAGACAGGCAATTTACAATTCACACTCAAGATTTTTGGCAAATCACCAATCGCATTTATGCTATATGACCCCCTCTCACATCACCTATACCACCTCTCTCGGTTGTTCCTAAATCAAGAGCGTACGTTAAAATGTTACATCCTCCATGTTAACGTGTCAGGTAGGCAGGCATACATATGCACATGTAATATGTATTGTTAGAAAGAGAATTGTCTCACTGTTCAGTAACAGCTAAAGGTACAAAATTAATGGACCCTGTAGGTGTATTGCGTATTTCTACAAAACAAGACAACGATAGACGGCAAAGAAAACAAAACAAAAGAGAACAGAAATCAAAAGAAAGCAGCAGCAGCAGCAGCAGCAGCAGCAGCAGCAGCAGCAGCAGCAGCAGCAGCAGCAGCAGCAGCAGCAGCAGCAGCGGCGGCGGCGGCGGCGGCAGCAGCAGCAGCAGCACCCTCCCAAATGAAGCACACCCTCCCAAATCTAATCACACACACACAACCATACGAAAATTTATCGAAATAGATCAAGATTGTAGGATAACTTAGTATAGATATATTCATAACGTACGAACAGAACAAACATGGAATTAAACAATACTCCGATCCTGCAGCAAAGCAGCCCAGTGGTTATGCGTGCGCAGACTAAAAGAATGATCGTGACGGCGAGCAAATCCATCGCCACAGCACGTCAATCTGTCAATTAATTTGTATGCAAAACAAATGGCACTACCGGCGTGAGTAAAACAGAAACATGATGCTTGATTAAAATTAGCCAGTCGTGAGCTTGCTGGTGTGGACGTCATGGCAATACAGCTAAGAGCAGATAGCATCGAACATTGAAGCTGAATTGGTCGTGATAGTGTAGTCATTGTTAGATGACGGACAGAGACATGTGTTTTAAAGGTAGATTACTTTATCTTCTATCTCACATATTGACCATCTCTTACTGCACAGTAACCACTTGGGGATAACCATTTGGTATTGTCAGACTGAGGCTTTTGACATGACTATGATTAATGCTACTGTTTTTATTACTGATGTCATCCTCGCAGACAGCTAATAATGAACTGTGTTGAAACCCATGTTTTGTTATTAAGACGCGCATGGTTTTTGTCAAATTGCATAAACTTACACAGAGAAGGTACACTAAGGTTGAATTTATCTACTAATTCACTTATTCGTACTGCATTAACAATGCTACATCACTGGCTGTCTGGTCTACTCTAAAAATGGAAGTCTTCATTACCTAAATGCACTAGACTAGACATGCGTTGCGACGAAGGGTTGATGAAGACACAGACGGATGACAAGAACGATCCGTTGTTGTGGTATCTAAGTAGGTACATGTAGATTGATGCGTAGGCGGAAAACTGTCAAGAAGACCCAATTTTTCGAAAACTAGGTTTGTGTGTGGGATGTGGGCATAACAGGTGAATTGCATGTGATGCCAAAACCCAACGAGTATGCTATTTCGATGGAAAGAGGGCGTGTGTCACCAGCATGCCACCCACCAGGCAAACTCCAGTGGCAGATCCAGGTTTTTTGGAAAGGTGTGTGTGTGTGTGTGTGTGTGTGTGTGTGTGTGTGTGTGTGTGTGTGTGTGTGTGTGTGTGTGTGTGTGTGTGTGTGTGTGTGTGTGTGTGTGTGTGTGTGTGTGTGTGTGTGTGTGTGTGGGCACTTAAGGAAAAAAAGGGGGGGGGGCGCACTTATGGGATTTCATGAAAAACCCTATGAAAATGAAGTATTTTGGTGGGAAAGAGGGGGTGCAGGGGGGGGGGGACGGATCCTGGATCTGCATATGAACTCTAATTGTAAATCAATTGCAGATCTATTTAAGGCGTGGGTCGAGGATATTAGTGTTCCCCATCCCTATCCAAAGATCCATGCTAACCTTATCATTAATGCTTGGGCAAGACATTTACAGCAATTGAAGTCGACTCAGACGTGGTGTCGTGATTGTTATTAGTTTCCAAATCGTCTCATCAACTATGTTCAAGGGCATAGTAGTCATTTACCGATGTATAGACCAATCCCATTTTCAACCACAGTTAAAAAAGGTCGCCAATTAAAATTCGTGATTGTGAGACTAAAGCTTTTCTCCAAGAAACAGTTTGCCACCATAGCACGTGATCCGGAAAAGCATTATTTGACGAAGTGATCCCATTAGAAGGAGTCACATACGTGCCAATGCCATTCTAAAGATAAATGAATGAAAAAATTGATACAGCATCACCGTAATAATCTTTCCAGTGTACCCATATCTCATTCAACAATCTACCTCACCAAATTGGCAAGAAAGATGGAGCCCACTGTCAGCGTACTGCACAAACTATCCCCTGATGGCTGCTATTATTCCCTTCTCACTGGCCTGGGCAGAAGACAATGATCGTTAGCACTGCATGATGTTTGTTTTCACATCGGGCCACAGAGGGTCATCATCAATCACTGAGACGCATGCAGAAACGTCGATAGCAGTGAGAATGGAATCACACAAATATCGTGTAAATATGAGGTTAAGTGCATATAATTTAATAGAACTGCGCATGGGCTGGTTACTAGGTGGGTCCAAACTACGGTCATTTACATTTGCATATATGTTTGTTCGTAGGGAGTTTATACACGAGTTTACATAAAGATACAGCCAGATCGTAAGAGGTACATGAAATTCCCACGTACCGTAATAAAATTTGGCGACACAACACTCAGCAAAAGTGACTATTAGTATTTAAAGAATAATCATATATATATATAGTCATACCAGCAAGTACAAACAGGTTTCCGTTAAAATCATAGGATGACTCCACCCTCCTCATTTCCTACCAAAAATCATTGTGTTTTGACTACGCTCCCACCCACCCACGATTCAATTACCTCTCGCCCGCTCCACCCCATTTACCAAAATCTGTATATGTCAATGAAAATGGTATTTTTTTCTAAAAAACATATTACAAGGACTCATATTAGTTATGTATTTATTCACGCCTATTCGTTAAATAGGTCCATGACATGCGATTGAAACATGTTGCTAGTGGCGACGTGTTCAAATATACTTAAAATGGTGTACGAAAAAGAAGAAAAAATGTTCATGGATTGACTCTCCTCCGCATATTCATACAGTGTAAACCGAAGCACGCGGCGTGATGATGTCTGCTGACTATTGCCATCAAGGATTGTGGATATGTCATTGACGCCGTACACAATAGACAATACCTACGAGCAGGTTAGCAAGTGAATCGGTGATGCTCGATAATTATCAGCAACCAGATAATTACAATGGCAAGAGTAAGAGCCGAGGTGTGTTAGGCTAGTCTAGTCCTGCTTGAGGCTTGCGGGAGCATTCTCTACCATCTGGCACGGCGCGAGGAGTCCAGTTGTGATCTGAGTTTGCTTGAGCTGAGAGTTGGCAGTCAAGTATGTAAGAACCCAATTACAATACACTGTCAAAGTCTCAAGGATTTTGAAAGACTAGACTTATTGTGTAGAGAGTTGAGTATGATGAACAGTTGATTGAAGCAAACACAAAAGGATATAGTTCGTCCAAGTCCAAGTGTGTGTAAAACAATTGGAGGAAAATTTTGTGACA
The DNA here is from genome assembly GCA_019095985.1 of Streblospio benedicti. Lineage (NCBI taxonomy): Eukaryota > Metazoa > Annelida > Polychaeta > Spionida > Spionidae > Streblospio > Streblospio benedicti. The sequence goes on from CM032661.1 coordinate 36,336,786, forward strand.
ATTCTGTAGCATCTATGCTACATACTAATGTAACATAATAATGTTGTCTGATCTACAAAAACATGTGCATTTAGAGAGAAAATAAGATAATCACATAAGTAAACAACATAGAACAATAAGAATGGAAATCAGTGTGCCGTGGACATGGGAAAATATTACCCAGTTTCCGTCATACGCTATCACAACTTCAAATCAAACGGCTTTGCCGAAAATGGAAATGCACGTGATTTTCAAAGGGATAGTCATTCCAATTATTGGTGCCTTTGGAGTAATTGGAAACTTGTTAAATCTAATAATTTTGTCATGGAGGTATCACAAAAGAGAAGTGGACGTTTTAGAAAAGGGGGCGTTGCTAGGGCTTATTGCTCTGGCTGTGTCTGATATGATGTTTTGCTTGATCATCATCCCCCATGCCTTCTTCCACAAGCAGAAGATATTTTTCCGAGAGCCGTCCGTCCGTATGTACTATAAAGTATACGGATTGTTCTTTCAAAATGTGTTCATTAAAACCAGCACAAGTCTGACACTTGTCGTGGGACTTGCTCGATACATCGGAATATGCCACCCTTTACGAGCAAGGCTTTTCATTGGATTAAACGGGATGAGAGCCGCATGCATTTTAACCTACGTAATCTGGATACTTCTCATGTTGCCAATGCTGTGGACATACAAAGTTCACGAACTGCCTGGACCAATGTACCTGATAGATGTGGGACTATTCTCTACCAACAACAAATTATTTTACATGTCTTTCACGTACTTTTGGGCATTTGTGGGCTACTTCATTCCTGTAGCTCTTCTAGTGTTCTGCAATCTTAATTTAATCCACGCCCTGAGGCAGTCGATAAAACTGAGATTAGCTTCAGTGCGAGGAAGCTCAGCCAACCGTGACGTGAGTTCACGGATTACTCTCACGCTTGTGATACTGATTGTTATGTACATACTACTAGTCTCACCCTCAGAAATACTGCATTTCATCACGGAAGTTGACGCTTCCACTGAATACCAAGGCTATGAAAATGCGGTGATATTCACAAATGTACTGCAAGCGGTTAACTTTGCATTTCATTTTGTTCTGTATTGTACTGTAAATGCAACATTTAGAAGAACTTTTATGGGCTTGCCCAGCGCAACGCTGGCGTGCGTAAAACGGAGATGCACTCGGGGTTCGCCTACCAACAGGGAGGAAACAAAATACAAACACATTTTGTTAGCTGGGTCTCCGTCACCATCTCGAGACAACCGGTCAAGTTTTCGAAGTTACGGTACTTCAGTTAGCCAAATGTCAAAACACGAAACTTATCTTTAAGTGGAGATAAGCTATCCTTTCCAAACATGTGATAATGTGTAGTGACGTTTAAGCTGAACTATGCGAATATTTAAATGTTCGGTTTAGCTACTGATATTCACTATAAATAAGTCTGCTGAATACAGCCTGTAGGCGTGGTCGTGCAGTCGTGTGTATTAATAGTAAGATCAAAAAAGTGTCCATAAGTGTATACCCATCCCCAGGACCACCTCCGTAAACATAGTCGAACGTGTGCAGCATTTGATATATTGTATATCCAAAACTGTTACATAGTGGAAAATACTGTAATTTGTATAGCAACTCTTGTAAGCTAAGGTGTCATATCGATCATATATTTGCGTTTGGTAAGATCACATTACAAACAAATTTCTAAACAGATCAGTAAGCTTGTTAATCAATGCCATTGCTTTAAGTGATGCACTACAATGATAATAACAGTATATCACAAACTGTATGTTATTTACAACAATGTGTATGTCTGAATAATATTGTATTGAATGTACATATATACGCATACTATCTACTGTTACTGTTCAAGTAGCGCTGTCCAAGTCTCGTGTACGTTTAAGATATAAACAATATCTATTACATAGTGTTGTTGATTTGAACATGCACACACGCACAATACACCACAAGAACTAACAAACAGCAGCAGCAGCAGCAGCAGCAGCAGCAGCAGCAGCAGCAGCAGCAGCAGCAGCAGCAGCAGCAGCAGCAGCAGCAGCAGCAGCAGAAGCAGAAGCAGAAGCAGAAGCAGAAGCAGAAGCAGTAGCCGCAAAATTATTGCAGACGTTGAACCAAGATTTTCTTACAAAGGGAGTAGGGTCAAAACATAAAACAATTGGTGCTCTTGCACTTCTTGTAACCGTGGACCGTTGGCGGATAGACACGGAGTGGTGGGTTGAGCAGTGGTAGATCCTGAAATTGATCTTAACCGCCATCCTTTGAAATGGAGCAATATTCTTAAACCACCTTAACCCTTCCCACTGCATTAACCAAAACGCCCCACCAGGGTTCCATTTCGACCCTAATCATTTGGCCATCTCAGGGTGGCAAAGATTTCCTAGAAAAAACACCTTCCCACTTTAATGATAGTCGCTTGAATAACTATATGATTGAGTCACCTTAGGAGTTGAAATGATATATGATTGTGGGAGTGATGATGAAGATGATAAAGATGTAGATTTCAAACAAACAGAGATCAATCTTATATGAGCAACATTATTCTATATCAGATTTTAATATTTCTTGTGTGAATCTGATGCTGTTGTATAAACACATATCATCACTCTTTGATATGTCAGTAAATGGTGAACAGTGGTATGGTGACCGTAAATACATCATCAATATCACAAGGAGATGAGGATTATGTGTGATACTTCAAGCTCCATGTCGAATTGTTAAGTTGCCAGGTACACACATGCACACAGAAAAGAATGCTAATAGGTCTACGGAGGTACACCCTGAGTATCTATTGTGTGTGTACTCTACACTAGTTGAAAGAGCACCATTCAAATATGCTTCCTGAAAAGTTAATCTAATATTGAACAATATGTTTTGATGGAAGCAAACAGGGTAAAACAGCCAGAAATGAGGCACACATCTACAAAAGAGCGAAGGACGGTGCTGGGTACAAAGATAGCGACAAAAACAGACACAGTACGCAGTACAGGACAATCTTCAATAAAGACCACCGGTATAAGGAGACCACCTCTATAAGGAGGCCACCTTTTGCGGCCCTATGTATTTATAAAGGCATCATTTTATACCTCTATATAGGGACCACCTCTTCATTGAGACCACTTCACAACAGACCCCGGGGTGGTCTTAATAGAGAGGTTATATTGTAACACTAAGATGTTGAGTATAGTATTAGCCTTGCAAAAACGCACATAATCATGACTCGAGCTTGCGGCTTATAACTCTTGTAATTAAAGAGCGCAAAGCGTGTGAAATGAACGCGTGCAATGCAACAAGTTTGTGGCCTTCAATATCAAAAGATGACGCGCGAATGGCGGTCGTATTTTTTATGTTTTTTTTTACTGGGGCGAATAGCCGAGCTACCACATTTTATTTCAGCGTAAGCCTACCAGTGTATCTGGTTTAAAGTGAACAGAATAATACTGATACCATATTTTGTTGAATGACTGCCCCTGACATTATACTGGCGAGGAAACGTGTCTGGTGAAATAAGGCCTAGGGATGACACGGGCCCTATATTCACTACACAAAGATCATTCTTACTCAAATGATATAGGACAGTGTAACTAACCATACAAAAACAAAGGGAGCCAGGACATCCGTGTTAGTCTGGAATTATGCTCTAATGTATACTTTATCACTTCGCATTATTGAAATAAGCTGCCACATACCAATGCAATCACAAATTATATAAATTAGCAAATTTCCATAGCTTCATTTGCCAGTAATCTAATCAGGAAGTTACCTTTTGATCGGCTGGATTTAGTTACGTTTGCATTACGTTTTGTGGCCCAAGCCTTCAAAAACAGACTATCTCTTGAATGAGCTATCTCCGTAGGAGACTAATTGCTGGTCTTCACAGAGATTCTTCTGTAAGCTTGTGTATTGCAGTCACCTGTATACAGAAACTCTATTTTCAAATAATAACAAATTCCAATATGTTTTTATAAATCCCATATTGGCAAATGACACTGTGAAAACCTATTCTTTGTAAAAAGAACAACACGAAAGACAATAAATGTATTGGCATTATGGTGATATTGGCACTTCGTCAGTTTGCTTATGATATGATAACATGATATGTGTTAATTTTGTTTGGCGTATATTCTAATAACATTCAGTGAAAAAAGTACCTTCTCCAAACTAATTTGCCTCATTGCTGTTTGTTTTATCTAAAAAAGGAAAGAAGCATTACAGCATAATCAAATCATCTAATCGGTAATTGTAAAAAAAACCCTGATGCTGCCACCTAATTGGTTAAGCTAGGGTCAAACAGTGCTGAATATTGAAGACGAATCCGTGGTGGCATCACATCAACTGTTAACTTGCTCCATTCCCATCAAAACCACGTTTATTAGGTAGCATAATCCTTTTACTGGTGTGCCTCTGAGAACTTCTGTAATGCACAGTGACAATTCGAGGATGAACATTCTTGGCTGTCGGACTGGGGCTTTAAAGTTGATAGGCTAAAAGCGTGCTGGCTACGCTTATGTTAGTCTTGCAATCAGCACATATGACAAAGACATTTATTTGGGAACTTTTTCCTGTTGCAAGCACACGATAAAACACCTGTTGCACTTTTCCCAATTAGTATGAATTTGAGCAAAACATTAAAGAACCTGCCAGTGTTCTACCGCCACGAGTTTAGAATCAATGAAGAATCAAAGAAGTGGTGCATATTCTAATCAACAGGCAGGTTATGAACCGGGACGAGGGGGCCGACCTTCGCTTGTGAGTTTACGATCCGATTAGGAACCTTTTTTACACACAGGAGTAGATGAAACTATCAATGACGTAGGCATTGTTTTTGTTGCCATACGAGGAAATATGCAGAGAATGATTTTAGATCACTGTAGTTTTTTTTCCATATTATCAGTCATTTGGTGAGCGAATGACGCAAGCAAATAATTGAATAAGCAAAATGTCATCTGAAATGCACAACGACATTCTCATTATTAACAGGAGCATCAGCAAAAATAACAGCTGCTAAAAAATAACACATTTAATGAACAATTTGATAAGAATAACATCAGCGAGGATTGGCCAACAGCAACCCAACAGATTATACTCTCTATCTCAGAGACACCAAAAACTGCATGTTTTCTAAAAGCTTAGTTACATAATACATACAGCAAATTGGAATTACAGAATTGACATTTTAAAAGTGGCTTGAACTTGGTGGTTAGTTAATGAAGTCGTTGTCGCCATATAACCATCTATAGAAGTACACACCATGTACAGCATATCCTTGATATATGGCGACCCCTCACAATTAGGGGTGACTTTTAACTGTCCTGCTATATAATAAGGCTACTAAAAACGCAGTAATGGTGGTATTTGTCTTATAGCTCGTAGTTTGTCCCTAATGGCGTGGTTTTAGTGTTTTAGAAGCTGCCCATCGTTAGCGCCTGACGCAACCCACCACATATCACATTACCTCTCTTGAAATACCATGACAAAATAAAATGTTAAGCACTTTGGCCGTTCTGTGGGCATGCAGTCATGCAATCGGCAGAACCTTGCTATTGCGTAGCCTCAGTGATGGGGGTATGGAATAGTGTCGCCGTAGCTAGAGGAGTTGTTCCCGTTCACGAACCATGGTTTTAGATATATAGCAAATCGTAGAATACAATATGTCTAATTGTAACAGTTACTGGTTTTATTGTAAACTCCCAATGCTTTGCTATAACCTTATCATGAATGTGCCATTGATGATGATCATAATTGTAGTTTTTACCAATCTTTAATATTTCAAGGCTATCACGGCTCCTTTGTCTGCGACAATATTCCCTAATTAGGCTGTATGGCTGAATTTATGCTCGTTCATTATTAGTGGCTTTTAACCAAAGTCAACTGCATCGAAAAAGAGCAAATGGATTTGAAAGATTTTTAATTATTAGAAGGAATTCTTTCATTACCAATATTCTATTGACTTTTGTTTTATTAATTTTATCAAAGCTCATTTCAAAAGACATGAACTTTAATTCATATTCATTGATGCAGTTGCCTTTGCTGTTGACATCATAACTCATTTTACCGACGTCATTATATGGTGCATCCAACGATGTGCTTATAAAGCCATCGTTAACTTGTCGGTCGGTAATGTACGATTTCAGTACAATGTAGTATAAATTGTCATAAAATGTAGCTTTACCGACTCTATAGGCGATAACTAAACAACTAACGTCACTTTTGTGCTCTCTGTTAAACACAACAAAATAAAACCAAAACTGGCCCCAATAAATTAACTTAAATGTTTTATTAATAAAAAATAATCTTCTAAAAATGAAGACACTGGCTACATAGAAAACAATTTATTGCTAACTGTCTTTTTGAAATATATTGAGGACTGATTTTAGTCCAGAAACACATAAATAAGAGTTGACAAGCAGTGTTGAATCATGGATCATCCCTTGTTAGCTGTATGCTGGTGTGTAGAGGTGCTGTGGGTGTAACGAAGCACACATTATGCTGTAACAACCAAGGGTATGTTGTCTTAATAACGACACCCTAACCACGTTAATGGACTTGTTAGTTTATTTTGAAGACTCATTTTTCATGTAACGCCCTAATGCTATTATGCCAACCCGGTTAGTGTATGCTGTTCATGTCAATACAGCCAAATTCTATATTGGATTAAATGATAGTTCTGTGTCTCATAAATCAACTGAATTCCCCTCCTCCTCCCCCAATTGTATTAAAATGTATGCAGCATGTCAGGTAACACCGCAGTAATGGACATGTACATGGCGATCTTTACATTCTGTAATTACAGAAGATCCATGTAAACTTATCATCCAGAGTGTTGTGCCTTGTTACCAGCGAAAGGGCATTCAATGAACAGTCACACACAGGCCCATGTGAACCGCAATAGGTAATACACCACTAGTCATGAAACAATATTTTTTTCAAAATGTTATATTGGAAAGTCTAAAACTGAGAAAGGAAAACTATTGAATTCTGTATGTTTCTTTGAGTCAAAATTTTATTTACATCATATGTGAATAATCCAATGGTTTGAATATGCGCAAATATTTGGCACCATTCCATGTATGCCCTACTCTAAAAAGGGCATAATTTCAGCTCCAATCTGTAATGCTTTACCAATAACCAGAGCTAGAGAATTACGATTTAAAAAGTGGACGGTCTTGTAGCTAATTAGTTATTCTATGTGTACACCAACATCGACGGTTTTCACGGCTTGATCACTCACACTGCCTTTAAAGTCCTTGCTCATACCAATTTTGAAACTGCGTATATAGTCGTGAGATATGACGATGGTACACCAATTGCCAATTGAAAATATTCAGTGGTTACAGAATATACATATATGATACGCAAAGAATGGAGACACGATTTTCACTGGCATGACTGGGATCTCGGGAAATATGACACCGGGTTGTGTGCCATCTGGTCGGTGTGAACTATAATATATCAGCTGTATTAGTGCACTTCACTGTAGAATATTCCCATATCTTAACTACGTGTATGGTTTGTCAGTGAGATTATTTGGCGCAACCACAGCTTGCACGGTTTGGCGGTAAAACCCGCTTTACACTATAGCGAATTCCACCTACGTGGCTCTACGTGCAATGGCGAACAGGCAAATTCGTCAGAAAATTTTGAACATGTTCAAAATTCGTTGACGAATTTACTCGTTGGTTTAGGTTCGTTAAAAATAGTTATGCTGCGTCTAGGGATCGCAGAACGTTCGTACATACAAGTAACACTTCGTTTGCCACAGCAACTTGTCGTACCATGCATTTTTTACTACGTTCAATGCCGCTACAATATACGCCCAAGTTGACAACGTGACATAATACGTACAGATGCGTTGCACGGGTTCGCCCATGATCGCTCTAGTGTAAAGCGGGTTTAAGAACAAAAGCCCTATGGTAACATTATGAGAGTAAACCCGCTTTACACATAGGCGATCATATGCAAATCTGTGCAACGCATCTATACACGCCTTGTGTCAAGTCGTCAACGTGGGCGTATTGAGGCGACATTGAACGAAATAAAAAATGTTACGACGTCTTGCCGAGCCAAACGAAGTATTACTTGTACATTCAAATCCATAATCGTAGCATAACTATTTGTAACGAACCTCAGCTAACCAGTACATTCATCAACGTTGTAACGAATTTGCCAGTTTGCCATCGCACGTAGAGCTACGTAGGCAGAATTCGCTCATGTGTAAAGTAGGCTTTAAATACTTTGATTCACCTTATATTAGGCGGCTCATCTAGTTGGTCAATCAAAGTTTACACAACATAAAGTCCTATTATGAATAGCTTTAGTGATAGCATGCTGTTTTAAGTGATATAAATACTGATAAAGGCCCATCGTCACGGTTCAGAGGCAGGAAATTTTCATGCCAAATCGTACACGGTTCAGCGTGCAAATATCACTGACGTTCTGGTAAAATTGTTTATGCAACACGGCAGACGAGAGAAGGTACTGTTACCATGTGTATTTCTTAGATAGCGGCGGGAGAATAGTTTTATGCAACAGGGTCCTGCCTGTCCACACTTTTGCGTGGATTATTTGCAAGGCGGCCACACCCCTATGGCGAGTGCAATATTCAGACACAAAAATCGCAATAAGTTACTGTACATAAGTGACACAATATCCACTACATGTATCTCAAGCTAAACGATGCTAACGCGACCGGTCGCGTCCACATCAATATTAGAGGTAGCAAATTCATACGAGTACATACGACCACGACTAATTTAAAGAGGTTGGGTCGTGGAGACGGCTTATGACACGACAGATGTTGATTGAATCGTAGTCGTGGGATCGTCAGGACCACACGACTTGGCCCGAGAAGAAGTCGCGTGGATACAGTCGCATCGCTCGTTTGCAGTCTTAGCGGTGTGGAAGGGGGTTACACTTTCCCCTCATCAGAACTTAAAATCTACTTTATGTGTTTGCAACGTTCAGAAAATAATAGCAATACATTAATAAATGATAAATTCCCTTTGAAGTGACAGTCAAAGTTATCGGAGCACTCATTGACTACCATTTAATATATACAAACTAACAAAGATTTATGAACTAAGTGGCAATACACATCTTACAATTAATTATTAGCAAGGATATTGAAGACTATTCATATGATAAATGTCATTACAAGTATATCTTTTAGTAAATATATTTAAATTTCTTACCCAGAAATCATAGCAGTGGGATTTACGATACTATTATTTTTTTTCTAAAAGAAACATTCGGTATTCCTAATACATGTATTTCTGTCTAGATCTTCTTTTTGATGTATTCACAAACACTTCTAAAACAATGCAATGGTGCTTACAATTTCTAGTTTCAAATCCATATGATGTCCTCCAATTAATGTTTACGTGTAATGCACGAACGTGATGAATAACATATTCATAACCCCATTCCATATCCATTGTATCCATACTGATGAAAAACCATTCTTAATTCTAGCCCACCATCAATCGTGTATCTATACAATAATATTTCTATCCGGAACCTGTAAAAAGGAAGTAATAACATGCTGTTGTTTGAGAATACATATGAATTCCCCCTTTGCATACTACTTAGCACAGTTTTGTTAGTGAAGCATGCATAATTAACTACGAAGAGGGGTCAGTCGTTTGGGGCATTCGTTTTTTTAATGCAGCAATACAGATATTTGAAAATAAACAACAATCATGCATGGAGGGTGGAATAAAAATATAAGGCACAACACACATTTTATTGTGAATGAAAGTTAAATTTCGTGTACAGATCTGCCTTCATTATCGCAAAGTCGTCATATATTTTGTATATATTCGATATAAGATTAATTGAACGTCACATTTGGCAATTGTCGTTCCAATACGTCACAATACAGATGCTCAGTAGTTCAAATGTCCTACACAGGCTGTGAAACTGAAACCGAAGTACGAATATATACACCGTATATACACCAACATAAACTGCTCGTAATTTAGGGGCTACCTTTGACCAAAATATGACACTTCAACCTCATGTGTCTGCCCTTGTTAAATCTTGCAATTGGCATCTTCGTCACTTTGGACAGATTAGGAATTTTCTCACAATGGAAGCTTCTGAGAAAATTGTTCATGCCTTCATCAGTTCTCGCCTTGATAATGGAAATTCACTTCTTTATGGCTTACCCGACTGTCAAATCCAAGGTGTACAGCGTGTTCATAACACTGCTGCACGGATCCTAACTCTAACAAAAAAGCATGATCATATAACTCCTGCACTGGCTCCCTGTCAAGCAACGCATACTTTTCAAGATTCTAACACTTACTTTCAAATGCCTCACTGGACTTGCACCATATTACCTGTCTGAACTCTTACAACCATACTCACCATCTAGATTACTGCGGTCATCAAATAATCGATTGCTCAAAGAATTTAGATCAAGAACCAAGTCGTATGGCGATAGAGCATTTAAAACAGCAGCACCGAAATTATGGAACAAACTTCCACTGTCCATTCGACAATCCAAAACTCTTGCATCCTTTAAATCACAACTAAAGCACCATTTGTTTAAGGAGGCCTACAAGCGTACATGAACATTTAGTGGAATTTACGCTATATAAATTGTATTGTATTGTATTGTATTGTACTGTATTGTATTGTATATGGTACTGTGACATCACTAATTGCTAATGGCGTCCTTCATATTTTGGCCCATCAGTTAAAGTAGGTAAGTAGGTAAGTAAGTAAGTAAGTAAGTAAGTAAGTAAGTAAGTAAGTAAGTACTTTATTAATCATTATACATGAAACTTGTTTTGTGACGTATTGCAAAAGACAGACAATGGACACATTGCAATAGACAAGTACTACAATAGACAAACAAAACACACAAAGTAAATAGTATGATAGTATAACAACAAAAATAATAATTATACTACTGGACTACAGATGATAATAGCAATGTCATAAGGGTATAACAAGTAATACTGAGCATACTTATTAGTAATATTAATTCTAACAATACTGAGCATACTTATTAGTAATAGTAATTCTAATAATACTGATCGGTAATGACTAAAATGCAATAAGACTAGGTTGACTGAAATTATGTGATAACAATAATAAAAATGACTGAGAAATTACAGATGTGAATTATTAAAAAGTCTTATGGCAGTAGGCACATAACTGGTTTTGAACTTTAGAGTCCTTGCATACATAGAATTGAGACGACGTCCTGCGCTTAGAAAATTAAAATGACAATGGAAAGGATGAGTCATTCATAATTTTTGAACATTTGTTTTTTTACTGCTGCATTGTACAAGTCTTCTAATAAAGTGGTATTACATCCTAACCTTTTAGCTGTTTTGATTACCTTTTTAATTCTATTTTGATCTTTACAATTGCTATTTCCATACCGACAAACTATACAAAAATTAATAAGTGATCCTACTACAGTGGACATATAAAAGGAATTCAAAATCTTTTTGCTGACACCAAACTTTTTAAGTTTCCTGACAAAATACAATTTTTGGTTAATTTTCTTGGTTACTTTAACAATGTGGTCTGAACTGCACAATTTATGATTAATAATATTACCTAAATACTTACAATTCTCAACATATTCAACATTTTCATCTTTAATTACAATTGGTGACATTTTTCTTTTAATTTTTCTGAAATCAATAACCATTTCTTTAGTTTTCTTTACATTAAGGATTAAATAATTGTTATCACACCAGTCTACAAAAGTTGATTAATAATAATTAAAAAAATGCATTCTTCAGCTGTATAGTCGGCAAATATATTAATACACGCTATTATAAGAGTATTCAGAAGATTATAAGGTCAAGGTTGTTTTTATACATCAGCGCTGTTGTCATCCTAACAATATTCGTGGCAGAATGGATAGGGAGTTGGGCTAGTGACCAGAAGGTCGTGAATTCGATTCCCAGTAGGGTCAGGGGCTGGGTGCTGAGCAAACTTACTCCTAACAGGTTGCACACTGCTCTGTGGTACCTACACGTTGAATAGGTAGAGGTCAGCCGGGTAATTAACAGGTGTGCGCTACAGCAGCAAATGCTGCAGGCAGCCAGTGTTGTATGCTCCCCAGGGAGTTGAGAAAGATAAACATTGAGTGCCAAAGGCGCCAATCAATGACCTGGTGTAAATAAGTCGACTGAGCAATAGTCCTGGATAGCAGACTATAAACTCCGACATTTGACATTTACATTTACAAGGTACTATGGGGTGGGTTGGTGTGTGGGGTGGGTTGGGGGTGTGGGCTGGGGAGCCCACTGGGGTGAGTGTTGCTCAATTTCAGTCATGTCGTAATGAGGAGGGGGTCGCTCGTTTTAAATATTTTTCTCTTCTCCATATGTCCGACCCTCCTGTGTGATAAATTATGCATTCTCCAAACACCTGTCACCCAAAATCGGTCATTTAAATTTGAGATGCAAGTTTGTATTAAAACTTTAAAAGAATATATAACATATTAATATACGATTCTTATGTTTCACATGTAAAGAGAGCTCAACCATAAGGGAGCCAAGTATATTAGTTTATTTATATGAAAATTACACACTCATGGCTTATAGCCATGAGTGTGTAATTTTCATATAAATAAACTAATATAACATATTGATATGTATATTGTCAATTAGTTCATTGCTGGATAAGTGGGGAGAGAAGGGAAGAGGGGGATAAAGGTGAAAAACAAGCTAAACAGATAAAAGGAGGAAAGAAGCCTCATTTGGTGAATATAGCCCTCGCAAGCTCGGGCAACAACCACCAAATTCGGGCATTGATTCATGCATATTGCCCTCAAAACCATGACATATTTCTTCAATAAACATCTTTTTACACCATATTGATTATTGTATATCATTTGCTATTTAACTCCCTAGTCGTGACATTAGCAATTACTCAACACTTGAGAAACACCGCAAACCCAACATGAAGTTCGTTGTGATTTTTATTGGATTGTGTCTTATTATGGCATATGCTGAAGGTAAATATTTTTTCATTGATATTTTGTGTGAACTTAACGTTGTTGTGCATTTCTGAGTAAGAAATGTTTCTTCTCGTCACGTCGCTGTAAACTGGTAAATGAGTTTTAACTCGGATTTAAAGGATGGGATCTGAAAGTATGAAAAAACAGCAACATATTGTCTCATAGACATTAGTTAGAATTTGCTTGTGAAGAAAAAGTCATAAATTAGCATTTTAAGCTCTGAATAAGACCACTCAGAATATGCACAGTCTAAAGCTTAAACACGCAGGTAACATTTAATTAGAAGTTTTGGGTTGTTTTCTTTATAGAAGTGTTGTTCTTTTTTTCTACGTAGTCTCTGCTATTAATCAATGGTGGAAAATCTATGCCATCGATCTATTGCATGCTAACTGGCATGACTTTCATAATAACCTAAACCTGATATATGTCACTTTTCTGTTCCACAATCACTTAATAGAATGAATACATTTTCAGCTGGAAATGGTAACGGGAATAAAGGCAAGTCGAAGGAGGAGTCATCATCCGCAGAAAGTGATGAGGATCTATCCACTACTACAAATGGGGGTGTATCAACAACCGCAGCATCAGCAAGTAAGAAACAAACTATCACCTTCTGAAATCGACCTCTACGGACAAATAAAATAGCAGCCGTTACGTGCAACATAAACGGCCACGTTTCTCGTCGATTCAAGTGTTTCTGTGGCTTGTTATCATTAAATTTGGTGCTCACTTGTACTAAAAATGTTACTGTAAAGCTTTGGCGAAGCATTACACGTGTTACTTCATAATATATAGGGCTTGATTTAATATCTAGTAAAATCCCGTGTTATGTATGTAATTTACCATTCGTTTATACATGAATGTTTATAAGTTTAGTTGCACGTTAATGCCGCTAATTTGGTTGTACGTACAGGTCTGTTTCGGCGCTGACTATTAAAGTGTGGTCGTGGACCATTTGTCATATCATAACTCATAACTAATATAATGTATAATTGTGCAAAGGCCGTAGCATAAAATCCCACTAAGACGCCACTTATACTGTCGACTTTCCATCTACGTACATCATGGGATTGTCACCAGTTATATTTCCATTCTGTCCCTCGCACAGTACACATTGTGACAACCAATCTCTGTAAGACGCGTCTACCTGCTCTAGGGTTCATGCAAAAGAGCAGTATACTGCTGGTTGAGTGTGTGCACGGCTACTCCCATCGAGACTCCACTTGTTCTGTCGGCTACTCCCACCCTGCCTTGACCGGAAATGAGTTGCAAAAGACCCTTACTGATGCTTATCAACATTGTTCCAGTAGTATACACTGAAACTTACCCCAAGTGATATACATCGACAGCAAGAGTGATGATCACTTTTAAACTTATTGCGTACATGATGGTAGCTACAATGAAGCCTGCACGCACATGTATATGTTAATAAGCTCATGATGTAACCATAAAATATTGGCAATGATCAGGAAAAATGATTTATATGTGGAAGCCCTTGACTTTGTTAGGGATCGTTCACAAATGACGTCATCTAATATTTGGCATTTTTTTTACCCTACCCCCTTGTCACCTTTCACCATCTTTGTCTCTGCCCCCTTTCCGTGACATGGTTTTGCAATGACATTTTGCTCAAGTAACATTGATTTAACTGTTAACTGCGATGTTGTATGAATGCATTTGAACATATATGTCCATAATTTAGACATAATTTTACAAATGTATTTAGGACATATAGCAAACATGGCAATGTGATTTCAAATAGTAGATATATCACAACTCACTTAACGTATATGTCAGCAAGTAAGTTCAAATACAATTAAATAACTACATTTTTTTTTAAAAAAAAGGTGACTTCACCCAAGTGCTAGAACCCCCCCCCAACCCCGCGCGCCTGTCACCTTTTATCATTTTGCGCTACACCCGCCTTGCCGGGTGACGTCATTTGTGAACGTCCCTTACCTCATCTTACGCAGATTTGGCGTCAATTGATGTTTTATTAACTACTCTATTTGCAGCTACTGGGGCGCCCGTTCAACCTGTGCAAGCAGCTAAATGAAGTAGATGAATACAAGAAGGCGTGAAGAAAAGTAATATTACCATCGAAAGGGTAAACTCGCAAAATGAAATATTGAACAAAACTCGCAAAATAAAATATTGAACAATCTATTGCAACTTGTTATTTTGTAACTTTCATAAATACCCGTGCTTATGCATTCATTATAGTATAAGATTTATCATTTCCCGAAAGTGTAGAATGAACTTATGGTCAGTGTCATACCGAAAAATACGACAAACTCAACAAGTCCACCGGGCCTCTCCCCAGATCTGAAATAGTTATAAAAACCAGATAAATTTAAGCCAAAGATTCATTTTCTATAGTTGAATATATTTTGTGTCTGAAACACACCCTCTATAAATGACAAACTACAAGTACATGAATTTTTCAAAAGCAATACATCTCTTTTATAGTCAACATAAAATATAAGAGAAATTATGTACAATAATATGGTAAAACAGGATTAAAAATGTTTAAACTATAGACATCAATTATCTGTCAAAATTTAAGATATTTCAACTCACTTTCTACACGCATTTATGCTGTTGATATGGCCCATATACATACTATAAATAGTCAAACATCAGCGACAGATTTACATACAAAAAGATGGATTTGCCACATGACTTCACAGTTAGAGAAATCCCTTTGCAAACGTTATAGGCAATGATTAACGATGATCAGTGATATTCTTGCCAAAATCACAAGAGAAACTACATGTAGTCTATCTCGATTTCAACACCAGGACAAATATAGCAGTAGAAAATAAACAAATATTGAGTTTGCAGACGAAAGAAAATGTTCACCTAATCTTATACTCACTAGAGACCCACATTACCACTTATTTCTTTAAACGAAAATGGCTAATAGTTGACAATATACAAGTACATGACACACATATATAATGCAATGAACATGAAAGACGACAATATATAGTAATATTAAGCAACAAAGACATTACATGAGTAAGGCCCATGTCTGACAGTCACGAATGTTTGTACATAAACGTCCTCTTTGCGATAGATGAGAAATATGCGCCACAAACAATGGCTGCGATTTCAAACCTTATTCGGCTGTTTGATCAGAGTTTACAAATTATAACCTGCGAGAGATGATGAACACCAATCACAGCGTTAATAAGATAGCTGCAGAGAAGAAAACATGCGAATAGCACTTGAATTCATTCATTAATCAAGTGGTGGCATCTCAGAAAAGTTTGCAAAAGCACCAACACGGGGCATTGACTAACCAAGGGCTAAATTGAAAAATGGTCGCAATTCCAGCAGACCCTCCAGACGTCTCAACATTTGATGTATCACGTGTATTTAGACTTTCCATCTGAGCGTGCGCTGACTATTATATTGAGGTGACGCTATTAATCCAAGACAGGAAAGACGGCAAAGTAGAGCCTCAATTTAAAACCACTTATATAAAGAGGCCACATTTTAATAAGACCATATTTCATGGCGCCGAACCTTCAGAAAAAAACCCAACATGTTTGACCTCCGCAAGGAGACTACCTCTTCATTGAGACCACTTGAGAGCAGACCCCTGGGTGGTTCTAATAGAGAGGTTCTACTATATGAAATTAGACACTTTCGGTCTAAACCAGCATACGCTGAAGAGAGGATGTGTCTGGGTTGCAAAGGAAAGCCATGTGTTGTTATATGATCCTATTAAATGAGTAGGGTGTAGAGTGAAAGATTTGGGATTGGGTGATGGGGTTGTGTGGTTGGGGCGTGTTGTGTGATTAAAAATTATTTGTATAAGGGATCGTTTACAAATGACGTCACCTCATTTTTGGCCTTTTTGACCCCCCCGGTCACCTTTCGTCATCTTTTTGCAGCGCCCCCTCCGGATAAGTGACATCACCCAAGTGTTAGACACCCCCCCGTGTCACCTTTTGTCATCTTTCGTTGTACCCCCCCGCCGGGTGACGTCATTTGTGAAGATCATCATAATTCTGTGATATTGAAAAAAATGCTGAAAAGAAACCGACTTGAGTGTTAAGGCTCACAAAGTGCAGGACTATGCAATTGAACCTGCTTTTTATATTATATCAGATAGTCTGACCCCGTGTAGCACCCAGCACCTAATTGACACGCTACAAAGTTAAGCTGTTCTGAAAGATGGAGTATGTAATTACGACGATGTTGACAGGGTGAGCAGATCGCTATAGCACGGGCGCCCCTGTATCCATCTTCGCGTGCCCAAGCGCACAGCCATATCTGACGTAGACGTCTGGGGGTAATTACGTTTTTAAGAACATTCGTGTACCTACGGACATTTCGAATAGCGCGAGTGTTTGTGTTGATATTCGGGTGGGTCAAACTCACGGGGATCGTACACGTAGCTTTGAGAAAGCCCCTGTCGGGCAGTCACGAATGTTATCCGCCTCAACAATCTTCTGTAGAGTAGGAGATCAGATGAGAAATGCATGGGTCACAATCAATGATGCTTTTGCCCCTCCATCTTCACCAATTTCAGAACCACGTATATCAGAGAGTAAGCAATGATATATGCTAGTTTGTTGTGGCGAGATGCCCCTATACAGAAAGTCTGGGACGAAACAATTTAGGACAAATAACTACACCTCTGCGAATTCGGGTTCAGCTATGGAGAAGGTCTGACCCGGGTGTTCATAAACGTTTGTTTGGGCCTGACTAAAGTATATACTACATGTTTAGAGTATGTTTCACAATGCAAATATTTGGCGTTTCGTTTGCCTGTCAGCCCTTTCACATCAGTTAAACGAATTGCTTGGAACTGTCAGCCTTTCAGAATGCCGAATACGTAATATTAACAAAATAAATTATGAGATCCAAAACTACTCATGCCAATTATTGAACTTTAAAGTGTATAGTTGAACCAAAATCTATGGTGTCAATTATCAAAATACTAGTAGCTAACAGAACAAGGTTGCGTGACCACCTACCTCTTTGGTTGGTTGATAGCTGCAGAGTTAGTGAAAACATGACAGCCGCTAGTCCGATTATAGAAAAGTCTACGGCCATCGTCTAGATCTACAATCCTCATTACTACCACTTACACAAGGGCATGCTGCGTAGCATATATTTTTCATATCATTATCATACTACATGTATCCTTAAAACCCCCAAAAACATTATACTGCATCATAGCCTCTAAAAAGCGGCACAGCATCACCACCCACAGCAATAAAACAGTAACAATGGTCCCAGGCAGACATCGAATGGGCCTCGTATGTTTCCGTAGAGTTTATGGAATGTTTCAATATTTGTTTCATCACGAGCATATGTAGTACATAATATGTCTATATATAATACATTTGAAACGGCCTGTAGTCAACAGTGTTTACGCGTACTTACACGGGAATTAATGTAAGCTACTTATGCAGAAGACCTAAGATGGGGTCTCATTAGGATCCCTTACAAATGACGTCACTTCACTTTTGGCCTCCCCGTGTCATCTTCCGTTATCTTTGCAGCACCCCTCCTGGTAAGTGACGTCATCTTTGCCTCCGCCCCCCCGCTTGCCTCCCCCCGCGCAACACGGTTTCGCGATGACATTTAACATTGATTTAACTGTGCCGTTATATAAATACATTTGAAAATATATGTCCATGATCTAGACATAATTTTACAAATGTATTTAGGATATAAATCAAACATGGCAGTCTGATTTCAACAAGTAGATATATCATAATTCACTTAACAAGTTCAAATACACTTCAATAACTACAACTTAAAAAGAACGCGTGGTTTGTATGTTGTAATAAACTCTATATGGTTTAAGGTTGTTATTTCAAAGAAACCCCATACATAGCCTAAATATTACTAGTACACACATGAGTGGAGTGGCAACATATTTCAGTACTGGTACTTAACGAACATCAAAATGGATGCACATACAATCACCCTGAGAATAATGCATTGAACACGTGTGATCTAATTGCACACGTGTGATCTACAGAATGTAAGTTTGTATTGGGTTCCATTATATAAACATACTGAAATTATATAGATACCTATAGGAACCAGTCATTTTTGTATTTGGCAAGACTTTTCGCTCTTATCGCAAGAGCTTCGTCGGGCCTAATGAAATGATCCTCTCACTGGGTCACATGACCACCACGGATTTGGCGATCATGTGACAGCAGAGATGTGTACACGGGGGGGTAGGTCAAGTCGGTGTCGCGGTTCATCATACCACAAGCCGGTCAACACCATCAAGTCAATGCTACCTTCTCCCAAGGACAAGTCTCCAGACAGTGCCAAATGTGGCATCATCTATGAGGTCAACTGCCCTCAGTGTCAGGAAACGTATGTTGGTGAGACAGGCAGGACCCCTGAACACCAGAGTCAAGGAACACTTAAACCCGAAACGTGTTCCTACAGCAATTGATTGGGGACCACATCAAAGATACAGGACACATGATCAGCCCCAGTGACTTTAAAGTAGTAGCACGCGAGGAAATGGTGCAGGAAGATCCGTGAGGCCATCGAAATCCGAGAGCGCCGACCCCGGATGAACCGCGCACCGGCTATGACCTGCCCCTGTGTACAATCTCTGCTGTCACATGATCGCCAAATCCGTGGTGGTCATGTGACCCAGTGAGAGGATCATTTCATTAGGCCCGACGAATCTTGCGATAAGAGCGAAAGTCTTGCCAAACAAAAAAAAAAAAAAAAAAAAAAAAATGACTGGTTCCTATAGGTATCTATATAATTTCAATACGTGTGATCTAGTTATTTCTATGATGCAAATGCCCATTTGTTGTTCCGTACTATAGTAAACATTGATTCACTAACAAGAAACCAAAAGAAAATTACACTATGAAAACAACAACCTCAAACCGAACCAAAAACAAAACTAAAACAAACAAACAGACGAAAACAAAATAGAACACACGTATAAAATACTTTGACCATTAGGTGAGTTATCGCCATTGCTGTCAGAAGACACACACTTTCGAATTCTTGGATCCCAGGATATTTCACGGGTACTGTTACTACTTACAACTTCAATTCGTATGTTTCGCAAGAACGTACTGCTGTTGCTGTTGCTGCTGTTGCTGCTGCTGCTGCTGTTGCTGCTACCCATGCTGTTGTTGTTGTGTGTGAAATTTCAGACATGCATAAACTAAGTTCTAAGAATCACATGAAATAGCACCAATTACCTCAAAAACGTATACTTTTGACACCCCAACCAGGAAATGAAATTCTCAGCAGGTTTTCCTCTTATCAATATATTCAGTTTACAGAGTAAAGAATTAATGAGAAATGTGGGATTCATAATTAAAACAGTGGTGAAAACACCGCCACCCGAGATGATGAATTTTGTACCCACTGTAGTCCGTAATAAAGGTGATGATGATGACTGTCATTATCCCGAAGCTGCATTCAGTTGCATTTTGTCATATGACGCAAATGACTTTTTGGCACACCACGCACATTACTAGATAAGACCACGCCAGGTATGATGCAATTTTTGTTCTCCAATTTTGTTTGGTTTATGTAACATACACTTTGCTTAATAACACCAGAAACAGAATAACAGAAGTGTATAAGCAAAGGAGTAACTAAGATTTTAAACATAGTTGATTGCTTGATATTCACGATCCTAATCTTTGCTGTGTTTAGATTAGGAAAAGAGCCCTTTACTTAAAAAATACCTTTCATAACAGCTTTTAAAGGTGCTTCATATGTACATGTACATCTGCGTTTATGTGCAAGGGTATGCAAATATGCATGAATATGGATTATTTGCAATAGATACCTAAGAAATCATACCTGTTTTCAGGACAAGGTCATGTGATGCAATGTCCTAATTTGGTGACAGATAAGGGCATTGATTCACAGGATATTGCGCGAAAAACAAGGTAATATACATGCATCCATCATTGCATCGCACATCATGGATTTATTCATGACCAATGATTTCAGCTATAAACCAATCAAAATGCGGGAATTAGATGTGTGTCACAGAGCGAATGATATGATGGATTCTTTATCAGCTAATGTGATGCATGCCGGTTCTTCAAGCCATAAGGGATCGTTCACAAATGACGTCATCTCATTTTGGCTTTTACCCCCTCCACAGTTGTCACCTTTCGTCATCTTTGCAGCACCACCCTTCTTGGTAAGTGACGTCATCTTTGCCTCACGCCCCCCCACGACATGGTTTCGCGATGATATTTAACATTGATTTAACTGTGCCGTTATATAAATACATTTGAAAATATATGTCCATAATTTAGACATGATTTTACAAATGTATTTAGGACATAAAGCAAAGATGTCAATCTGATTTCAACAAGTAGATATATCACAACTCACTTAACAAGTTCAACTACTGTTAAATAACTACAACTTTTATTCTTTCAAATGGTGACATCACCTATGTGCTAGATCTCCCTGTCAACGTTCGTCATCTTTCGCTAGCTCACCCTGCCGGTTGACGTCATTATCTAATATACCAAATGGACATAATAACAGCTTAGAAAGAAAAAACAAGCAAAAAAAAATACAAAAACAAAACAAACACACACAAAGAAGCATTAAAACACTGCAGAGGGAAGTAAGGTGTGCGTGTGCGTGTGTGTGTGTGTGTGTGTGTGTGTGTGTGTGTGTGTGTGTGTGTGTGTGTGTGTGTGTGTGTTTGAGATTTTTGATTCAATAAACATGAATTTAGACCATTACCAACCAGTCATAAACACCCACATTCACAAACCAAATATTCTCACAGGCCTTTACCTGATCCTATATATTAAAAATTAAACTCTAATCTAAATGCCAATGGAAGATTGATATATACCCTCTCACTTTATAAGTTTGTATACAAACTTGATTCTAAAATGTTCAGAACAATAGTACATGATGTCATTAACTTGTTAATACCCATAATAATGTGACGTACCAAGGATGGCTTACTGTTTGACGTTTCACAGTCTATTACTCACGTAGGCCCTACTTTCACTGAGGATCCAAAATTGGCAGAATGCTTGATCAAAGCTTTTAAATTGCAAAGAAAATAACCATTTCACTGGTGCTCGTTTATGCTGGATTTGCCCGCACTCGTTCGTAGGAGCTCACTCGAGTAGAAAAATACAACTGTCGTACATGTACATAGACTCATGTGATCAGAATAGAATACAGAAATTGCGTGCAGGGCTCACCACTCAAAGAGAGTATTTCCTTTAATGTCCTGCTATTGGCGTTTGAGGAATCCATCTGAAGTAGAAAAAAATGTGCGTGAAACATGGCACGGAGCTCATAGACATGGCAATTTATACAATCCCAAACTACTCAACGCCCTGCACTGTCACACTTCCTGCAAGAAATGGATTTCATAAATCATTTTACTTCTTACGCGGACTTTGGCATTTGTTCAAACAGAAATATGATGATGTAAGGCATCAACACTTTTATTTCCGGGTCGTTAAATGGAGTGCGTGTGTCTGTCTATAGATTTTGTAAGTTAATCTAAGCCAATCTGGACCGAAATTTGCAATTGCATCCGCTGTCTCGATATCTACACGTGGATTTAAATGAATTTGTTTTCTTAGCCCTACTACGTCATAGACAAAACCAATTCATGTAATTATGATTTTATTATTTTTTTCCAGTTCTCTTATGCCATTGTTTTTCATTTCATTGAAAAGGAGACTAAATATATCGAAAACTGGTTTTAAAAATAAAATAATAAGAATGTTTTGCATATGTTTGATAAAAAATGACAGAAGAGAACTAGAAAATAATGACAAAACGCTGCTTACCAAATTCATTCAATTCTACAATTCATGTAATTGTTTTCTATCTAATGATGTCCATTTGACGTGGCCAAAAGCTCGGTGTTGACATTCTCGTTGGTTTAGCCATTGAGAAATGTTCCAAATGATTACGGACTCTTCAGACGAGGGTCAATATTCACTATCCTGTGAATTGAATAGGAATTGAATTGAACATGAGGTTGAGATTCCAAGATATATATAGAACACACGATATAATTGATCGGGAAGTCGCACAATCTTCTACTACATTTGGTTCCGTGTTGCGTAAACTTTACAGAAGAAAGCAAAATTCGAGTTATCCAAAATATAGAGATACCAGAATGATTTACAGCGTCAGGTAGCATGGCGGGAGTCGCTACGTGTTCGCCTTATCCATAAATTCGACTTATCCGAGTTTGAACTGAACGCGGAACTCTGTATATTAGAAAGCCACGTGGTGAGGTGAGGGCATGGTCGCTGTCCACGAATAGTACAGGTTTATTTAACCGGCTAACGTAAAAAGCTCTTCACTATAGTGTGGGTAAAATGGGAGCAACAGAAGGTGTCCAAATTAGCAAGGTTTCATATAACCAGAACAAAGTGGCAAATCAAATAGTGACCATGATTGCATATGGTCCCTCTTAGTGAGGAGTCCTCACAGCGCGCTGCCGCCATAGCGGTCATATTCTGCGACATGTCTTTTTTGAACGCCTTCTTGCTAAATTGACATATCAAGGCATAGACCCCAGCATAATGTGTATGATATAGTTGTCGTAAATCACAGAAGTATATATATATATATACCCCCTCGTCCTCTTTTGACGATGTGGCCCATGCATCAGGGGAAGAGCAGATGGCACCAATCATTTCTACCAAATGTTACCATTGTGTGCGCTTTGTCATTAAATGAAGTATAAGAAACCCATAAAAACCCGTCAGTCGCGCCCCACTCTATTTTCGAAAATGTGGACCTGCCAGTGATAACAACGACTTACGCAAAATAATGTCAATGAAAAGGGAAATGAAAAGTTGTTTACCAAACATCGCGTGAAATGTCGACAGTGAAAATAATATATCGATAGATGCATTTGAAATTGTCAAATGCTGCATCAAATGCTTCGAATACGAGCAGAGACTGTCAAATCAACCCACTCAACCGCCATCTTTGTTAGAGTAACTCATAAGTATGCCCAACGGCGTTACTCCGGTGTAAATTCGCAGATTATTATTCCCTGCTGCTTTGCATAATTGACTCAGAAGTGGCAATTGAGCATGTGATTGGACAATGTCAGCGCCTACACTTGCAAGACACGGCTGTCACATAGCCTTTCAGTACTAACAAACATGATTCACCGACCATCTTAATTTCATTACCTTTACATCATCAATCCTTGAGGAAAGGGTTAATAGCTGTCACGTGGACGTTCAATACCATGATTATTTTGGCTGTGTCTGGCGTGTTTCCGTATCACCGGAATAGACTACGGCACATAATTATGGGCGTCGTGTCACATGGTCAACTCGGCTGGACATGCGAAGACATTGTACATAAAAATCATCTGCTATACTGCCTAAAGTGTAATCCAATCTCATGAATCTCTGGCTCAATTTCTGCGCCCATATAGTTTTGATATTTAAACTTTTCAGAAGCTTAAAGTCCTACCGACATAGCCACCGATATTAGAAACTAGACAACAATTTGCCTTCTTGTTTAGAAAATGAAATAGGGTAACATAATATTTCAAGCTCACGAAAATACTTCAGAATGAGTGTGCGTCACACGCCAAAATAGAAGGAGAATCGGGTCTCAAGCCACATTTTATTGTAACGCTTGTATTCGAGAAATAAATTCGGTTGTCTCCATTTCATTTTTTTTTCAATTGTCACTTTTACAGGTAAGAGTGGCTCAAAAACGGCAGTTTCGACGTTAGGGATGATGTGCAAGTTTGTCACGCTCCGCAAAAGTGGAACAATGTTCTCTTTTTTCTAGACCCCCCCCCCCCACACATACACACAAAAGTGAAAATATCAAATGTGTGACATAATTGAAAAAACATCTACACTGTGATTTGCATTTCGCGACATCATTTATTCAAAAATTACCTTTGGATACATATATAACAATATTTAATGCTTGAATAATATAAAAATGACAACACAAATAATAAGACATCTATATATCACAATTCATGGATCTATGGGTAAAAAATAACGTCACATTCAAATAGCAAATCTAGATGAATCCTGATCCTGATGTGAAACTTTTTAAAGCGAGCGACAATGTTAACGAGCATGACCCCCCCCCCCCCCACAAAATCACAGAAAAGTGGAACATCAGAAACTCCTACCCCGTAAGTGGAACACTGCTCCACTTTTGCGGAGCGTGACAAAATGTACATCATCCCTGAGCCCAACTGCGGAGTCGTGCTGGCGCTATTTTATATATAATCTATGGTGCCAGTTGCGTGTGGCACGTGTACTCTGCATGTATTCCGGGAATCCAAGGACAAAAGCGCACGTGGTCCACTCCATCAACCTGAACGATGATCCCGTGGTGTTTGCTGCCATCAATTTGCTCTTTGAAGATTAAAACCCGGCACATAAGGAAAATAAATAAAAGTGCATGATACATTCTCCAGGCTACATGGCTGTCATACGTGTATGTGATCAGTGATATGTTGGTTCCTGGCTCGCTGCTTACTGGGTGACGGTTCTTTAAGTCAAATCAACAGATGGAGTGGCAAGTTTGCTCGTTATTTAGCTCTTTATCCTTCTCCTGATTCAAAACCATTCTTTGACCGCCATTGCTCAGTGCTAGGGAGCGTTCACAATTGCAATTGACATTACCCTGAAAAAAAGGGGTGGTGGTGGGGGATTCAGAAAGTGCCAAAATGTGGTTGACGTCAATTGTGAACGCTCCCCTACAATTGCTAGCAGTGGATTATTCATATATTTGGACTGTGCATACGTGGTTGGCGCATGGGTGGGGGTGAGGTGGGGGTTGACAGGAAGAATTCCATTAGATCCGTATGCACCTACTTCTGATTTACGTCTGTCCATGAACAGTTGCAGCCTAAATAGGCTTAATCTACTCCTTCATTTTAGAGCTCTAACTCACACATTGCAGTGAGTTTTACCGACTGTAATTAAATCTGTACCGGTTATTTCCGAATTGAGCGTCGAATGTTTCTTTTTACAATTTACACTGTGTGTGTGTTTTAGCTTACGGTTATTCACCTGGCTCTTTAGTTGTTATGCGGTGTATTGTAAGTGATAATTCGCAACATGAATTTCATATGCTGTTTACTGCAATGCATTATGTCACATCCTCATTTCTATGGCTAGCGATAGTATCGTTAATATTCAAAGTCTTGGTTTGGGGGAGGGGGCGAGAAAATTTCTTAGTTAATTAAATGTAAACGTGTTCTCAATGGGAGGTTTCAATGTGCCAATGTGTGAATGTTCTTGGGAGTAGATGATGTTAACGAGCACATGGAATCTTCACCACACTCCATCCATACAGTCTCCTGCGAATGTCCTTTGCATAGTGGTCATACATTGTATAGTAATACACAGTAAAATGGAGCACTAGCAACATGTAATAATGCTAGTGCAAAATGCTAATCACTTTTATGTGAAATATGGAGTCATTTTGTTTATAAAGGACACGACATAAAATGGGGATTGTTGTTATGTTGGAAGTTACATGCAAATCCCTAATCTGTATAGCCCATAGCGCACTAACTACTGTCGCCAACGCTTATATTTCTATAGAAGTCAGTGACACAGCAACACAGCATACAGTAGGGGCGGGACGAGTAATCGAGTACTCGATCTCGAGTCGAGTTCTGTTGGCACTCGAGTACTCGAATGTACCATATTGTTCATTTTATACACTATCTCCATTATGGTTTTAGTTCTCAGTTCTTTCTTCTAAAGAAACTGGTGTTAATGGCCTATGTTAGCAGCCAAGATAAAAGGAAATATGACCCTTTGATGTAAGCACATTGGTTGCATGAACTGAAATGAGGAGTTGTGAGACCAGTAAAATAGTCAATGTTGTGTGAAGCCACGTAACTGAGTAATAGCGGTTAGTACTTGGCTTGGTATAAATACAACTGCAAACTGTTCATATCATTTATTTCTCAGTCACTTTTACATCATGCTCAACAGTTATCAGGATAGGACATTGCTACTATAGTTTAGGATTATAAGGTTATTATTTATAATATAATATTATGTTACTTATAATGAATGTTTTATCAAAAATCGTGACTGTACTTTTTTAATGGTTTCTTAATATGTCGAACACAATTACAATACATGATTTAGCCTTTAATGGTGGAAAAATGATCACAAAATAAGTGAGTAATCAAAAGATCGAGTACTCGAGTACGAGTTGAGTTTTATACATCGAGTACTCGAGTTCAAATTTCAGTACCCCTAGCATACAGCTAATGTCAGACTGGTCCAAATGTTGAAGCCGAATCAGTAGTGGTGGTTTAATGGTTAGTCATAGACTGGTACTATACCTATGTGGAGGTGAGGGCGATTCTTCGTTAAAACACATTTCATTTTTCTATGGGGTCGTTTGCATGTCCGGGAGCTTTCGGGCGTACAAAATTCATGATATCCTGTGATTGCTGCACTTTTCCAAAACCTGGATCTGCTAGTTGGTAATTTAGAAAGTGTATTGCCATAGACGTAATATTTTTAAAAGGTAGACTTATCCGATTGACTATTCAAATATTCATATTTAGCTGATTGTACCATGAAACAAGAAGCTAAAAAGGATTTAGTTCAAATGGGACATTTATTTTAACCACAATTCTCTCATGTTTGCTTTAAGTACTCGATTGGCTGAGAGACAGAGCGGAAAAGTGATATCCTACCCTGTAAAGTTTACTACATAGAATGATAAATAAACATTAGAGAAAAAAGATAGCGTGGACGTAACAAGAGAATACATAGGCAGATCCAGGTTTTTGGAAAAGGGGTAGGGGGCACACGTAAGGAAAAGGGGGGGGGCGGCGTACTGAAGGGATTTCATGAAAAACCCTATAAAAATGCAGTATTTTGGTGGGGAAAAGGGGGAGCGCGCCCCTTGCGCCCCTCCCTGGATCTGCCTATGGAATATGATGCTACGCTTCTGTCAAATCCCACATTCAGTGAGATATTGTCTGATCTCTCACCATTACCTAATATGAATGTGAAGCATTTGATCAAAAGCCAAACGGGCAAAAACAGCTCTATTCGTAGGGTTTTACACATATACTTAGAATTGCACGGCTAGTTTGTGTATAACTTGATTTTGTGTGTCACATACGTAATAAACTATAAAGGATGTTGTTTAAATTAAACAGTCTTTTGCCGAAATGCATTTTTGCACACCTGGTGTCATAATTCATCACGTGTCTTTCACTGTTAGTTGCGTTATCTTAAACAAGCAGTGTAGTAAATGAGACACAAGAGATGGCTGTGTACACGTGCTCATTATGCACTGATGTACAATGATTCTAGAGTGAACAAGCAAACCATTTATCAATTAAACTCACTCTCGGTTCGCCAAGAGCAGTCCATATCCGCGTGGCTGAATAGTCATATATACATA